>OZ059856.1:16704539-17304539 GCA_964057195.1 Orthosia cruda | reverse complement strand
GCTTGAATCACTGATTTACTGTTTCGTTTATACATAGCTGTTTATTCGGAAACCTCTGTGCACGAGACAGACTCGCACTTAGCCAGTTTTTTTTTAAATTAATGATTGGCTGCGCTTGACCTTTATATCACCCGATGGTAAACGATAACGTGGTCGACGGAGAAGCACGCTTACCTAGAAGTAGATAACCTATTCACTTTTGACTTATAGACTCACCCAGGTTGTAGATTTCAGTTCCTAAATAATACTTACTCTCCCATCTTACAGACGCGTCCGTGGCACTCCAAGCCAGCGATGGACTTGATATCCTCCAGGGTGAGTTGGAAGTCGAACACGTTGAAGTTGTCGACGATGCGAGACTTCGTCACAGATTTCGGGATCACCACGATGCCACGGTCGATCGCATATCTGGAATGAGAAAACACACGTTATCAATCAATCTGCTGAGTTTTTTTTTCAACTATGTTGTAATCGGCTTCCAGTCTAACCTGATTTAGCTGAGTACCAGTGTTTTGCAAGGAGCGACTGCCTATTTGTCGAGCCTTCTCGTCACGTATTCCACGAAGCCAGAAGATCAAAGTCTTCAACCAGTGCGTCTTACCTGTTATGACCTACGGTGCCGAGACGTGGACACTCACAATACGGCTGGTCCATTAGTTCAAAGTTGTTCAGCGAGCTTTGGAAAAGGCTATGCTCGGAGTCTCTATTAGGGATCGAATCCGAAGCGAGGTGATTAGGCAGAGAACCAAAGTTGTCGACATAGCTCACAGAATAAGCTAGCTGAAGTGACAATGCGCCGGCCATATAATTCGTAGAACCGATGACCGTTGGGGCAAACGTTCTTGAGTGGAGACCGTGAACTGGTAAACGTAAGGTAGGACGCCCTCAGGCTACGTGGAGCGCCGATCTTCGCCGAGTGGCTGGTAGCAGCTGGATAACAGTTGCCGAAAATCGAAGCAAATGGTGTGTTATTGAAGAGACCTATGTCCAGCAGTGGACTGCTATAGGCTGATGATGATGATGACTGCCTATTTGACCTCCACAACCAATTAACTGGGTAACACGATACCCCTTGGCTAGACTGGTGTTAGATCTCAGGCTTTTGACTGCTGGAAATAGGCCTCCACAAGTGTCACTACATTGATCGGTCTTCTGCGCCTCGTATCCAGCGGCTTACCGCAGCCTTGATCGGGTAATTGCTCCACCTAGAGGGTTGCCTTCCTACGTTGCGTCTTTCACTGTCGCGGCCGCCACTCCAGAACTTTTCGGCCCCACCGGTCATCCTGCCCACTGCCACTTAACTTTGAAAATTCTTCGTGATATGTCGGCAACCTTGGTTATCTCACGGATGTCTTTATTTCTGGTTCGATTACGCTAGAAAACGCCGAGCATTTCTCTCCATTGCCATTTGAATGACTTAGAACCTTCTGATAAAGCTCATTGTGTGCGATCAGTATTTAACATGGATTTATTACTTATTACTCACCTGATCAAGACCTGTGCCGTACTCTTCCCGTACTTCTCAGCCACAGCCTTGATCCTCGGGTCTTCGAGCAGCTGAGGGTCATCAGGCTTGGCCCAGGGTCGGTCGGGTGAGCCCAGAGGAGAGTACGCGGTGACTGCGATATCGTGTTGCCTGCAGAAGTCGATCAGCGGCTGTTGGTTCAAGTACGGATGGACCTCGACCTAGGCAGAAAATTACAAAATCATGAGTGTTTCATTAAAATTAGGCTGCCTCGTTGGTGTAGTAGTCGCAAGAGCTTCTGCTGAGCATGAGGTCGGGGTTCGATTCCCGCGTCTGGCAAAAATGTTAATGGGATGTTTCCATCTAGAATTACTCAGAATCAGCCAGAAGCCTGGACTTATTGGGTTGCGTCAGAAACTGTTGTATATACCGACTTTATGCAATCGTTTTTATGTGTTTCTAAAAAGAACTCAACGTTCTTCAACAGTACAAATAAACTTTAGAAGAACGGCGCGACGATTGGATATAGCATTTATTTTCTAATAATATCTACGATAGCATCTCTCAAGTGAAGTATTCTATATATATCGATAACATTTATTTTCTAATAATATCTACGATAGCATCTCTCAAGTGAAGTATTCTATATATATCGATAACATTTATTTTCTAATAATATCTACGATAGCATCTCTCAAGTGAAGTATTCTATATATATCGATAACATTTATTTTCTAATAATATCTACGATAGCATCTCTCAAGTGAAGTATTCTATATATATCGATAACATTTATTTTCTAATAATATCTACGATAGCATCTCTCAAGTGAAGTATTCTATATATATCGATAACATTTATTTTCTAATAATATCTACGATAGCATCTCTCAAGTGAAGTATTCTATATATATCGATAACATTTATTTTCTAATAATATCTACGATAGCATCTCTCAAGTGAAGTATTCTATATATATCGATAACATTTATTTTCTAATAATATCTACGATAGCATCTCTCAAGTGAAGTATTCTATATATATCGATAACATTTATTTTCTAATAATATCTACGATAGCATCTCTCAAGTGAAGTATTCTATATATTTCTAATAATATCTACGATAGCATCTCTCAAGTGAAGTATTCTATATATTTCGATAATATGGTTAAACAATAATTTTTCTTCTTGCATATTCCCTATTTTACCTATAAATTTTACGTTTTTATGGGTAATAGGTACAAGGCCTTTTAAGTATTGATACGGAGTACAAGACTCGGTTTACACAGACACATAGACACTGATAGACATACATACATTTATATAATAGTCCTTTAGACTATATTATTATAAAAATAGTTATTTAGATGATGAATCTCTGAGATGATGATAACGACACAAAAACCTCGGGTGCTATATTATGACATCTTCACCATCTCAAAGACGGGTTGCGTTGCGCGTGTGTAAAACGAAAGTTCAATTTGTTCTTTCTAGGTCTTTGGCGTCTGTTGTTGTAACGAGTTTGAGAAAATCTTCGGACGGCCGTATCTTTACTTTTTAAATATATGAACGTAAGCTTAACCTTTAATCAATAAGTTATTTCAAGCGAAATAACTTCGTGGTTACGAAGATAAGCTTATCTATGTATATCTTATCTATAATATAAGCTTCGGTAGTAGGCTAAAGATACTATTTTATCTACGGTTTTCATCTAATTCATCCTCTTATCTTACGCATTTTCAGTGATTTCAGTTTTCTAATCTGACTGATTTGTGTCACGCTGTGTGTAGTTTAGGTTTATCTGTGGCGTGTAGTAGAGTACCTTTATATGTTCTGTGGTAGTTGACAATGATGATGCAAAAATCCAAGTATGAAATCAAAAATACCATAACTTAATGACGACTGTATCACGACCGATGGCTAAACGTAAAAAAAAACAAATTTCGCAGTTTTTCGCCTGGACGCTGTACGCCCCGCGAGCACACGGTTTTCGCCTGGTACGCCCCGCGAGCACACGGTTTTCGCCTGGTACGCCCCGCGAGCACACGGTTTTCGCCTGGTACGCCCCGCGAGCACACGGTTTTCGCCTGGTACGCCCCGCGAGCACACGGTTTTCGAAGTTGCAAATTTGGATTAAGCTTTATCACTTCACTTGTATATAAGCCAGCCCTACCTGCAACATAGCCGGTTTAATCTTGGCTCCTCCAAGCACCTTCTCAATCTGTCTCTTGTTGAAGTTCGAGAGGCCGATGCTCCTCGTTAGGCCCTTTTCCACCAGCTTCTCCATCGCCTTGTATGTGTCCAGGAAGTCAACCGGAGAAGGCATCAATTGACCACCGTCGGGATTTCGTGGAAAAAGATCGTCACCTTCCTGAAAAAACATGTTTAAATGATTTATTTCACATAGGCTCGCGTTTAACGACTATCTCAGCTGATAGTAAGCGATGATGTGGTCGGCGGCGAAGCATGCTTGCCTAGAAGTAGCGGTGGGCAGCCGTTACGGGAAACCGGTGGTTTCGAACGAATGGAATACCCTGCCGGAGCCTATGTTTCCTTGTAGCTACAACCTGTGCGTCTGCAAGTCAAGAGTGAATAAGTTTACTTAGAGCCAAGCGTGCTTCGCCGGCGACCACATCATTGCTTACCATCAGGTGAGATAGTGGTCAAAGGCGATCCCATCAACAATAAAAAGACGCACGAATCAGTGATACCCATAATTGTGGGCTTACCTTGAAGGCCTCAGGCCAGTGAATCAGGTACAGATCCAAGTACTCTAGTCCGAGATTCTCGAGAGTGACCCTGATAGCTCCTTCGACAAGGTCTGGACGATGGAAGGTGGACCACAGCTTCGAAGTTATGAAGATATCCTCCCTATAACCATATAATATTATTATGTTTAGCTTTTCCCGTGACTTCGACTGCGTGGCATTAGTACTTCGAATAGCCTATTGGCCTATTTTTTACCGTTTACTTTTTCACAAAAAAATAAACCGAATTCCAAAGCTAAACACTAAAAAATTCAAAAATAACTTCCATTTCGGATGTCGGTGTCTTTGGTACCTATAGTTATATCATTTTGCAACAACGAATTCTAAAACGAAAGTTATTTTTAGTGTTTTGTTTTGGAAGTCGTTTTTTAATAAATACTTTTTTTTTGCAAATCGATACCGATTCATGCACCGGATCGACCCTCCACGGGATTAAAACGACCAAAACGTGACGGTGTATTTGTCATGGACCAAGCGATTAATCAAGATTTTTTTAATACCCTGCCCAATAAGTGATGGGTATTATTCAGAAAGCCCGGCCAATATAATTATTTCAATCGTTTTTAGCAATTTGCCAACTCATATTGAGCATTTTTCAAATTATCTGGCCATTATGAATAATGTCGTATTATTCACTTGGTCCATTAAATATCGAATTGAGAACCTTACCCTTTTTTCGTCGGTTATAAATACAGTTTCAAATCAAATCGATTGGGAGACATACTACTTACTACCACGCGGGCTGAGCCACGGGCGGCAGATAGTGTTATAAATGTGATAGTTTTTTTGTAACAGATGGATGTTTGTTACTCAATCACTCCGGAACGGGTGAATGGATCTGGATGAAATTTGGCACCGATATAGATTATAGTCTGGGATAGTACATATACGTTTCAGGCTTAACTTTCTTTTTGGAAATCGGTGTCTCTGGTTACCAACCAATTATATTTTTTGTTATAGACACGGGCTTCCAAAAACAAAGTTATTTTACACTTTGTAGTTTTTATTTGAAAGATAGTAGTATTTTTTTGTAAAAAGGTTTTTTTATTTTTCACTTTTTGGTTGTGCCTAAGTTCTTTAGTAAGGTACCTATAATAAATAATAATAATAATAATAACTTTATTGACATAAGAAAACATACAAATACATGGATTCCCTGACTCCTGTGCTAGGTGATTGACCTGTGTTACAGGAGCCAGTGCCCTCTTCCGGTGATCAATTACAATTTATTCTTATGCAGATTAACAGGGTAAAAATTATAACTAAGGTACATATTCAAACTAATAATAAAATAAAAATCAAAAAAAATGTCAGAATTATCCCCAATATCATGAAACATGTACATAACCGGTGAAATGAGAATGTACACAATTCACAAATTGTACACATCTGCGTACCCCTTTAGAGCGTACTGGCGTGATGTTATGTTATGAAATGGTATAAACAATAAACCGACATGCGATTGCAGCAATCTCGAGAGATTTGCCGTCATTTATTGAAGAGTTCTGTTGTATCTCACCAAAGTTCTTCATCAGATCTTCAGCAAATTAAAATGGGATCAATTTCGGAACATACTCTTTCAAACAAAAAAAGAATTTTCAAAATCGGTCCACAATTGACGGAGTAATCGGTGAACATAAACAAAAAAAAACATAGAACCTCCTCCTTTTTGGGAAGTCGGTTAATTAAAGGACAAGTACAAGAATATACAAATATTAAGTGCATTAAAGTAGTCCTAGACTTCCACTAGGATATCCTGTGTCGTGGTTTTATTTTCTCTGTGGTGGGATCTAGTATAATCGTCGTTAATGGCACATTATTATCAGTGAACTTGGAGGTAGTTCACGAATATTTGGTTACAACACTAAATAATATTTAAACTTAACTCAATAACTAAAGGAAACATGCAAAATTGTAATATTTACTATAAGTTTGTGAAGAGTATAGATACGTGTGCGAGTGTGTGCATATGTGTGGTGTGTCTGTGTCCGAGTCTGTGCAATAAGATCAGTGTATGTCCTTCTAAGGGGGTTCCCTACTCGAAATCGAATGACGTTAGATCGAATAACACTTGCTCGAAATCGTTTACTCGAAAGTACTTGAGATCTAAAAATTATGAGCGCGACAGTACACTACCTCGATGCATCAAAATCCATCCTCGACCCTTAAAATATTTTTTTTGCTTTGTAATGTTTTTAGTTTCGGTACCTCAAATTTCCATGAAAATCATTGATAGCCAAAGTAAATCTCATAAAGTATCTAATTAGCCCAAACATGGTACCATTTTCGTCAGTACCATGGTATTTTAATGTATTTGTTTCATCGTAGTCGGTTATGAGTTCCAGTGGTTATCTGTGGTCTTCTTCTTCAGTTCCACTTCACCAAATTATACTTTCTGAGTGCAAATGATTGCGTTGAAAATACCAAAAACGCTAAATGTAAGCCTATAATATTTGAGGAGTACCCTGGATTTCTATGTGATCCCATCATCAGATTCTGACTTGGTGACAATTAAACCACCCTTTCAAACAAAAAAAGATTTTTTTAAATCGGGCCAAAATTGACGGAGAAATTGGTGATCCTACATAAAAAAATATCATACAGTCGAACATAGAACCCCTTTGTTTTTGGGAAGTCGGTAAACACTATTTTGTAAATCGATTAGATGGTCGGTCGAGAAAAGATATTTCAAGATAATGAGCCTTCGCGCGCCGATGATATGCATCAAAATCACGAATAACTGTACAAGCTAAGCTCTTTACAGTTATTCGTGATTTTGATGCATCGATATCACGTACTATCGAGTAAACGTTTTCGACAAAGTGTTATTCGATCTAACGTCATTCGATTTCGAGTAGGGCACGCCTACCTTTTGTTAGTCATCTTTCATCCATCCGCTCAACATGGCCATACCACCTAAGCATACTCTTTTGATAAAATAATTAATAGTATGGATGATTATTTAGAAGGCAGGAAGATGATGAAGAGAAACTAAGGGTACCTCTTAACAACTCCCTCGTCGAACTTAGTCTTCAACGCTGCGCCCACTTCTTTCTCATTCAGGTAGACGTGAGCACAATCAATGTGGCGGTACCCCGCATCTATGGCAGCCTTCACCGCCTCTGCCACTTGGCCGGGCTGAGACTGCGAAAAGGTAATAACATAATTAATCGGAGTAATCATCATCATCATCATTTCAGCCGAAAGATGTCCACTGCTGGACAAAGGCCTAGACAAGCGTAGCTACACTGATCGGTCCTCCATCCGCATCCACCGGACTCCCGCAGCCTTGACCAAGTCGTCGCTCCACGTAGAGGGAGGCTTTCCAACGCTGCGTCTTCCGGTTCGCGGTCAATTTGAGTACTAGCTACTTAATGTAACAACAAGCGAAGAGCGAAGTGTCCTAACACAGACAATCCTTTGCCTAAAAGGACGCTTAAATCACTGGATTATGTATGTCTCGCCGTTATATGAAATAAATAATTAATGTTTATATGTCTTTGACAATCTAAAGTCTAAAGTAACAGAATGGCTACTCCTTAAAGATTACTCTTACACGGAGTCTTTACTTACCTACCTTGTGTAAAACACCCATACACACACCTTTATACAATCACCACTCGCACACACGCACAACACTCATACACATAAACTCACGACCTCATACACAAAAAGACACAACACCCTTATACATACAATTTTAGTTTTGTATTCCATACAGTAGAATGAAGTTTTTGTTGATAATTCTAAACCTTGACCGTAAACTAAACTATCTCTTAAAATACAGGCATACCCTAGTATCTATCCGGGCATACCCTAGTACCAAAAAGGACGAGGTTCGATCAAGGTCGAGGTTAATATCAGGCATACCCTAGTACCTAGTACCTAATTACCAAAAAGGACGAGGTTCTATATTCGACTTTATGTATGTTTTTTTTTATGTATGTTCACCGATATCTCCGTCAATTGTGGACGGATTTTGAAAATTCTTTTTTTGTTTGAAAGAGTATGTTCCGAAATTGGTCCCATTTTAATGTGGTGCATATCTGATGAAGAACTTCGGCGATATACAACATAACTCTTCAATAAATAACGGCAAATGTTTTGGGATTGCTGCAATCGCATGTCTGTTTATTGTTTAAACTATTTTATAACATAACATCACGCCATTACACTCTAAAAGTGTACGCAGATGTGTACAGTTCACCTTTGTAAACTCTTATTTCACCGGTTATGTTCAGTTTCATGATATTCGGGTTATCTATTCTGGCATTATAGATACCTTACTTAACTACTTGCAGAGTAGGTAGGTACAACAAAAAGTGAAGAATAAAAATACATTTTTACAAAAAAATACTACCGACTTCCAAATAACAAAACTACAAAATGAAAAATAACTTTACTTTTGGAAGTCGGTGTCTTTGGTAGCTACAATTTTTTTGCCATACTCTGCCATACTTCCCTGCGGTCGTTAGTATCAAGCACTACTGGCTTGCGCCAGTTCTCATTCGCCAAGGAGAGCGGGGTGAGTCCCTTGTTTGAAAAATTTCGGTCGGCGCCATCTTGGCATTTCGTTTTGACTACAAATTCGCAATTAGTGACTCCGAAAACCCCGAAAATGACACCCATGACGAAAGTTTCAGAAATTTCGGTCGGCACCATCTTGGAATTTTATTTTGACCACAAATTCGTATTTAGCGACCCCAAAAACCCTGAAAATGACACCCATGACGAAAGTTTCAAAACTTTTGGTCGGCGCCATCTTATAATTTAATTTTGACCCCAAATTCGTATCTAGCGACCCCAAAAACCATGTAAATGACACCCATGATGAAAATTACACAAATTTCGATCGGCGCCATCTTGTATTTTCATTTTGACTCCATATTAGAATTTAGCGACCCCAAAAACCATGAAAATGACACCCATGAAAATCATATCAAAAATTGCGGTTGGCGCCATTTAGAATTTTTATTTTGACTAATATTCGCAATTTTTTATTTTTATTTTGACTAATCACCCAGAAAAACAAAATAAAATACACCCATGACGAATATTTCGGTCTTCTTAGAAGTCTGTTAAAAAACTTTCGCAACCTACTGATTCTGTTACACTGTGGTCTCATAATAAATCGGTCGATAGATTAACAAGAAGTCCAGCACGATTAAAACAGGCAGGTCCTACCTCGTCAAGGCCGCGCGGGCGACTGGAGTCACTGAAGAGCCGTACGGCGGCCGCTGTGTTATATATAAATTTATTATTAAAACAATTAAACTATTTTATAAATTCTACTCTGAGAATAAAGTTCTACAGGTTGTTAACTTTTTTTAGATATGTGTTTTATGTAGTGAATCTTTCATAATCTTCCAGAAAAATAAGAAAATGATCAAAAAAACATCGGTTTAGAGCCCTTTTCAGTTTTTTTTTTTGATCGAGCGATATTTTCGATATCATGTTTTGAATCTCAGAAAAGAAAAGTACATCTAGTCAACTACAATATAATATATCTTTTGCATTTAGACTAACACTATTTGTATGTTTAAAAATGAATGAAAGAGATGTAAAAATGAGACTACCTGCCCTTAACAAGGTTTTCGACAGATTGGGATGCTCAAAGCATACTTGTAAAATACCATAACGCAAAAAAATTGTAGCTACCAAAGACACCGACTTCCAAAAGTAAAGTTATTTTTCACTTTGTAGTTTTGTTATTTGGAAGTCGGTAGTATTTTTTTCTAAAAATGTATTTTTATTCTTCACTTTTTGTTGTACCTACCTACTCTGCAAGTAGTTAAGTAAGGTATCTATAATGCCAGAATAGATAACCCGAATATCATGAAACTGAAAATAACCGGTGAAATAAGAGTTTACAAAGGTGAACTGTACACATCTGCGTACACTTTTAGAGTGTAATGGCGTGATGTTATGTTATAAAATAGTTTAAACAATAAACAGGCATGCGATTGCAGCAATCCCAAAACATTTGCCGTTATTTATTGAAGAGTTATGTTATATATCGCCGAAGTTCTTCATCAGATATGCACCAAATTAAAATGGGACCAATTTCGGAACATACTCTTTCAAACAAAAAAAGAATTTTCAAAATCCGTCCACAATTGACGGAGATATCGGTGAACATACATAAAAAAAAACATACATAAAGTCGAATATAGAACCTCCTCCTTTTTGGTAAGTCGGTTAATAAAATTAGTGCGATGCACTGAGTTCATCCTGTGCTATATCACGCTCCGGTCTGTTCCTCCTCCCTCGCCCCCGACAACTGTGCACACTCTGCAAAGATCGCGGTCAACTGAGCTTGCCATATACTATAAATGCTTGCGATAGTGTGAACGCCATGCTATATAGTATAGCATTAGGTCCTTCTTTGCTATACTATATAGCACAATGCCTTAAGTTCAATCTCTTAAGTTTTAGTTTAAATATTGTTTAGTTTTGTAATCAAATATTTGTTAACTACCTCAAAGCGCACTTATAATAATGTATCATTAATGACGAAGAAACTAGATCCCACGACACGGTATCCTAGTGTGGAGTCTAAGGTTACTTTACTGCACTTAATATTTGTTTTTACCCGACTGCCGAAGGAGGGTAATGTTTACTGTTTGTAGCGAGTTGCCGATATTTCGGCGCTGTTGCAAGCACCATGATCACGGATAAACTGAAGTTATTGCGGGTGGGTGTTTATGAGGAGACATATCGGTCTACCCTCCTTCTTGTTCGTTTTTGCACTCGGTACCGCTACCACTGTCACTCACAACTCGATTCTGTTCCCGACACACGAAACTCACTGTGTCCGCTCGGGAATTTTTTCGGCACTTTTTCGGGGTTTACACAGCTGAACCACTGGATTCTAAGCTCTCGACAGTTGAAACCCATCCTCCCGGTTGAAATTCTTAAAGACAAAGATATTTTATTTCAACTAGGCCACCAAGCGGCACTTTAGAACGTTAGATACATAAAAATTTACAAGGAATAAAAATTGATTCTACCGTGCACTCGGAAAGTAGCTTGTTATGGAGAAGAACGCACAAGAAACTCCTTAAATTTGGTAATCTCGATAGCTTCCCTCACCAGTCTGGGGATACAGTGGCGTTCTGTCGAAGTGACCTGAGAGTTATGTAAATAACCCGATTCTAATGTTAATGTTAGTGTCAGTGACCATGACAGTTTAAAAACTTATATTGGAGAGTAAAGGTGAACCCGCACCTGTTCGGCGCGGATAGCGCGGGGCCTTGAGAAAATGCGATGACTGCGGCGCGGATAGGTGCGCGTTCACCTTTATATGGACATCCCACCCATACGCACAAAACATTTTGGGAACACTTTTATTGTGCGTACAGCTAAGGAGTGGAATTCTCTGCCGGAGTCTGTGTTTCCCGACAGCTACAATCTCTTTATGTCAAGAGTGAATAGGTTATTTCTAGGCAAGCGTGTTTCACCGTCGACCACATCATCGCTTACCATCAGGTGAGATAGTGGTCAAGCGCGAGCCAAAAAAAAAAAAATGTGTTTATCAGTCTATATTATGTATGTATGTTAGACGATCGTCTCGATCTGTCGCGTTGGCCGATTTTAATGATTCTTACGTCAATCGATTCGTCTTAACCCTGCGAGTATCACTAGCTGCATTAAAATTGGAAAAGAAAAAAGTGGCGGTTTTGGGGCGCTATTTTTTGGGGCTACAAATTATTTTTATCCTTCCAAACCCCTCGTATCGGGTATCAAAATAAAGGGTTTTAAGGAGTGATTTCAAAAATATAAAACACTTATATGTCTAAATGTAACTAATTCTAAAAAAAAATACTCAAATGTTGTAAATAAAAAAAGTTAATAAAAAAATAAAAAAAACCCGACTGATTAAAAGTGAACTAAAAAGACATCAAACATCTGGTTTTGGACAGCCAGTCGAATATGTATCCTCCGACTGCACAGCATGAATTTCTTCTTGTTTACGTATTTTTAGTTCGCTTTTAAGCAGTCGGGTTTTATGATTTTTCAAATTATTTTTTTGTTGTATTATAAGCTATAATATTTGTTATATTATTGTGCTTAATGTACTTATGTAAAATAAGGTGTCTCAATAAAATTTATCTTATCTTTCTGTTAACTAATCGCGAGGTGCATCGAATTTTAAAAGATTAGTTTCTTATCAGCATTGCATAAAGATATTTGAGTACACAAGCACCTAGATTTGTGGTATCAAACATTAATTCTTTTTCATGATCCTGATAATATTTAAAACTAATTTAATTATATAAGACTCCGATTAGCCTTGAAACAAGATTATCGAACTGATTTGTATAGGAAACAGTTCTTGTCGTGCTGTTTATAATTGTTACGCGGCTTCACTCGCCTGTATGTTGTGGCAGTCGTGTCTCATACCATACAAAGAAACCGTGCCGAGGTACTGTACTGATTATTTTTTGTAAATCGATCGCGTTCGGTTCCGTTCCTCGGCTATAGATAGATCACCATTTATATCCGTGGAACGGAACCGAACGCGATCGATTTACAAAAAATCAGATGAATGATGCTAGTTATGTCGGCACGGTTTCTTTGTATGGGATGAGGCATCTGTATGCTAGTATTATATTATCTGTGGTTGTGGAATGCACCCAAAAACTCAAAACTCATATTTTTTTTCATTCCTCCATACAAACGTAAGCTAGCAATTACTCCACTGTTTCACGATGTATCTACGTTCGAAATAAAAAAAATATATCAATTAATCTCATCATAATCTAGCCCTGCATCGAAACAAAAAAGTTAAAATATAAAATATTTGTGAGTTATGAGCGTCGAAAGTTCCATATTTCAACACTAATTTTAACGCATCTGTGGACGGAAATAAATACCATAAGAAGAAGGAAAATTGCAAAACGGCCTCCATACAGGAATAGATTAGCAATACAACAGTGAAAATAATTTTATTTTGTAAATATAAATTTAGTAGCTTTTTCATGATATTAACCACCAGTTTCCCAGCTCAAAATTATCGGAGAATTAATGTGACAAATTGTCAAGCACGCGTTAACTGCTGTGATTGGCTGTTGAAAATTCATTCAACCAATCACAGCAGATAACCAGCGCAAAATAGTTTGTGCCGTCGACTAGTTGAACCTTAAAAGGTACTTTTGAATTGTCAAACAAAAAACTAAACTCATGCACAAGCAGATACACATTCGCAAGTGTCAGCAGGTCTCTATGGAGAAGGGCGTGCAAGAAACTCCACGGGCACTCTCCCGGAATAAATAAGGCTCTTAGGTCCTACAGCCAAGGTCCAATCTACCTTTACGCCAACAGTTATAAAAATTGATTCAGCGGGCTCAGAAAACGTTAACAGATATAGGCCGAGTTTCCCACCTTTAAATTATCGCAGAATTGAGGTCTATCCACACATATCAGGGCCGTGCCCGGGACGTGACAGGGCCGGGCCTAATCACCGAAGTTTCGTCACGGCCCGGGCACGGACCTATGTGAACGAGTTCATATAAAATGTACACAACGATATTTGTTTGAGCCCCTGATGGGGCACGGCCCTGATATGTGTGGATAGACCATAAATGTGACAAATTGTCAAGCACGCGTTATCTGCTGTAATTGGTTCAATGAATTTTCAACAGCCAATCACAGCAGATAACGCGTGCTTGGCAATTTGTCACATTAATTCTAAGATAATTTAATGGTGGGAAACTCGGGGATAGACGATTATGCATTTATAATAATAATAAATATTAACCGGTTGAACGACATTATTACCGAAACAATTAAACCCTTGAGGATATAATGCGTGTTGTCTGTGTTAATGTGTGCGTTATAATATAGTGATTATAGAGAGTATGTTTTAATACCTAGTACTTCAGTAAAACTAATATAAGTTGTTTATCACAACTTATTTTAATATTACAATATGTCTGCTATCAAAGTAATTTAAAACATTGTATCGTATCAGCTTTTCTACTGAACTTGATTTTATTGTCTGCCTCGTTGGACTAGTGGTCACAAGTGCGACTGCTGAGCGTGGGGTCCCAGGTGAGGTGGGGGCCGGGCAAATTGTTAAGGCGCAGATACCCCTCAGTAGCCGATTTTAAAATAAGAATCACGGCTAAACGGCTATACCTATGTAATTTCTTGGAAAAATCTTTTTTACAAAGAAAATCTACCGACCTCCTATTAAGAAAACT
This sequence comes from Orthosia cruda, assembly GCA_964057195.1. NCBI lineage: Eukaryota > Metazoa > Arthropoda > Insecta > Lepidoptera > Noctuidae > Orthosia > Orthosia cruda. The sequence goes on along the minus strand of OZ059856.1, from coordinate 17,290,101 downwards.
ACTAAGCGAAAAATAACTTCTTTTTTGGAAGTCGGTTCCTTTCGTAGGTAGCATTTTTTTAGGTTATGGACATCGACTTCTTAAAATAAAGTTATTTTTCGCTTTTTAGTTTTCTTATTTGGAAGTACGACAGGGAAAAAAAAAATATTTTTATTTGTACCTTTCTAATAGGCAAGTTGTTTATTTTTGTAAGTTACCTATAACGCCATAATAGATTACCCGAATATCATGAAACTTGAACATAACCTGTGAAATGAGAGATCTGCGTACCCCTTAAGAGCGTACTGGCGTGATGTTACGTTATGAAATGGTATAAACAATAAACAGACATGCGATTGCAGCAATCTCGAGAGATTTGCCGTTACTTATTGAAGTGTTCTGTTGTATATCTCCGAAGTTCTTCATCAGATCTTCACCAAACTAAAATGGTACCAATTTCGGAACATGTCATTTCAAAAGAAAAAAGAATTTTCAAAATCGGTCCACAATTGACGGAGATATCGGTGAACAAACATAAAATAGAACATAGAACCTCCTCCACTTTGGTAAGTCGGTTAAAAATATATGTGACATTAGACCATCTTCTCAATAATTTGATCTAAGAAAATTCTGTTTTTTTTTCGTTTAATCATAGTGTAATTAATTTGTAAACTTAAGTCTAACACTGACAAAAAAACGACAATAGCACCAAAACCACCGGGCGTATTTAAATGAAATTGTCGCCATCTCAAAGACAATTTAACTATCTACATTTTAATCTGAGGCTTTTTATTAATGTCCTACAAATCTAGTGAATTTTGGATCGCGCGGGTGTGAAATGAGTGCGCGTTTTGTTGTTCAAGTTCGTTGGCGATTGTCGTCGTCTTAATGAGTCTTGCCATTAGAATGTTTTCCGTAGCAGCCCGGAGGTTGGAAGCTGGCGATGTGAAACCTTTGGTCCTACTCTGATCTCTCTCCGGTCGTATACGATTGCCGACCCACCGGACAATGAGAGTGAGGAGAGAGTGCTCCTATGTTTACCGTCCTCCCGCATAACGCAAGATGGCCATCCGTCCATGTTGCCCGGCGCCATTTTGAATATTTTGCGCTATCGCCCAGTCTCAGTAAAACGCCGATTTCTCGGAAGTTTTGTATGGGAACCATGTATGAATGTTATCCCATGTGTCTCAGTAAAACGTCAAAGAAAGGTCCAAATTTGGTAGTATTATTACCACAATTTGGACCTTTCTTTGACGTTTTCCGTTTCGGATTGATGGACGGATAATAGGTTTCCCGATTCGGATTCATGGACGGCTGAGGGGTCCGCCTTCGTTGGCTAGTCTCCTCTGAGATTGGCCACCGTGGTATAAATTTATTATTATTTATGACAAAATAAAAAACAGAGAATAAAGAATTACCAATTTTAAATACTTAAGTAAAGTAAAAGGTTTAAAAATTAAATAACCAGCCAAGTGCGAGTTGGAGTCGCGCACCGAGGGTTCCGTATAAACGGCTACATACAACAAAATAATCAAGTAACATTACTGATAATCGTAAACAATGAAAGCGCAGAGCTTTGCTATAACGAAGGAACAAAATTAACTTTGCCGTTGGAAAAGTTTTCCCCATACATCAAAATAGGTCGCGATCAGTTTACCAACTGCAAATAAGTTACTAATTTTTAGGGTTCCGTGCCCAAAGGGTAAAAACGGGACCCTATTACTAAGACTCCCCGGTCCATCTGTCTGTCTGTCACCAGGCTGTATCTCATGAACCGTGATAGGTAGACAGTTGAAATTTTCACAGATAATGTTTTCTGTTGCCGCTATAACAACAAATACTAAAAATAGAATAAAATAGATATTTAAGTGGGACTTCCATACAACAAACGTGTTTTTTTTTGCCTTTTTTACGATAATGGTACGGGACCCTTCGTGCGCGAGTCCGACTCGCACTTGGCCGGAACCCTAAAAATGTCTACAAGAGAATATATCTGACTATCATAGTTAAGTCACAATAGCAGCTTTTATGTTCTGAATTTTAATTAGATCGCCGGCAGAAACAAAAGTTGATTACATTCGTATTCAAATAAATAGTGTAACAATTGGGTAGGTAAGGTAGGGTAGTTAGGGAAGGTATATAGGGTAGGTGGGTAGGGTAGGTAGGTGGTATGAAGGTCAGCAAGTATTATATAAAACTTGTAAAAACCAACATAACAATTATAAAAGGAATATAATGCCAGTCAAACCGCTGTTATTATACTACAAGGTGACCCAGTTTCATTAAACAGTAATTTCATAGGTCAACAAAGATCCAATATATTATTTACAGATTTCACGTTAGGCCAGCACCACCCCAACTCGCCACCCCAATCGATTTACTGGCATTTTGAAGCCACTCGGTGGATATCCGAAGAACCGATGTTCCATATTCTATCAGTAAACACGATGCGGTAGAAAAATGGTCTTCAATATTTTATCATTATATTGAATTCCAAGTACGTGGAAAACGCCATGGCTTATTTCTTCATTTAAGGCGCTACCCCGAGCAAAACGTCGCGCTAGCCGTTTTTCGTGTAGCTTTTAGGAGCTATCTACTCGTTATTTACAATAAAATATCAACTAATAAAAATACATTAAATTTCTACATATTATTGATTCCAAAATAGCTTTAATTCTTTTTTTTTATGAATTATAATTATGTTTCACTAAACCCCTTCCAACAAAACCATAAAAATGAGAAATACTGATTGATAGCATGCATCTCCTCGTAAAGTGTTCATTATTTGATATTGAACATTTCGTAAGTTATATTTTTTTCAAAACAACAATATTCTATTTTATAAAGATTTTATTCTAAAATCTGGGCTTGTTCACTACTTTAATTCATGCGCCACCAGTGTGCCGCTAGGCCAATAGGAATGCTCATAACTCATACCGATTTTTTTGTCAGAGTACGACCTTAACCCTCAGTTTCCCACTGGTTCAATGAATTTTCGACAGCCAATCACAGAAGATAACGCGTGCTTGACAATTTCCACATTAATTCTGCGATAATTTTAAGGTGGGAAACTGAGGGTAAGACGCCGATAAACCTCTGTAACTGATTTTATAATGAAAATCACGTCTAAACGCCTAGTAGTTATATTTTTTGAAAAAAATCCTGTCATGACACTAATATTTTAAAGATGAAATTTGACATAGAGATAGATTAGAGTCTGGAATAGCACATACGATACCGCTGGCAGAAACTAGTATAATAATATGTTTTAATAGACCAGGGGTCACCAATGACTTTTATTTGGAGTCCGTTTCATAAAAATAATATGACCGCCGCGGTCCGTAAGGTCTTTACATCGTCACGTTTTATATTATTTGCTGTGTTAAAATTGAAATAATAAACTTACAGCAAATAATAAGCTTACAACACAAGTACATTATATTGTACTGTTTACTTAAGGTCCACAGAAAATAGGTCGGCAATTCGGACGCGGACTGCGTTCCGCCATTTGCTGACCCCTGGAATAAACCAATGAATAAATGAATGGATGGATGGATTTTTTCATTTATTCAATGAATTGATATGTTATTTTTTTAAAGCAAAACTATTAGTTACAAGAAAAAACCTTGTGTTCAAAAAAAAATTATGTACATGAATCAATAACAAATATATATTTTTTTAAGCCTTTTGTCAGCCGTTACTAAGGAGTATGCTTTAAAAAGTGACCGTTTTACGGCACTAAAGGGTGTGTAGGCCCTTAAGCATGATGACGCCTGTGTTAGGAGACTCCGCTCTTCCACAGCTTTGGATGTTTGTACAACTTACAAAATGCAAAATTATTGAGTTACATTTTTCCTTATTACTAGACAATATTACTATTTTAAACGAGCGTGTGTTGTGTGCTATAATTCCATTATAATATAGTAAAAAATAATAAAAAAATTATGAATTCAAACACGCTGGCACGCTCTTTTTTTTTTTTTTTTTTTTTTTTGAAATGACGTCTCACAGTTCAATCAAAGTGATTGGTTACTGCTTAACCGGACTACCCTGTGGAGACTAAACTAAGCCTCCAGCCAGGCACAAATTTCTAAACCTAAGCGACTGCGCTAAGGGCTACCCCAGGTGGGGTCGGACCTCGGCTCAGGGCGTCGCTGGGGGGGACAGCAAGTGGACAAGCTGGATCTAGACTATCATTGATTTTACCATCAGTTCGGAAAGCACCTACTGTGGAGAAGAACTGACAAGAAACTCCACTTTCGTTAATGTTATTTGTTTCAGCCTTTCCCGGGCTGTTATGAACTATTTCGGGGCTATTTTTACGGGGATTTCGCGACGGTCCTCGGCGGCGAGGATGGAACGATTTTGTACTACGTTTTTTGAGTGTACTGGTTTCCCTACGACTCTCTTGGAGGAGAGTAGTGGCGTGAATTAAACAGAATAAATACATTAATGTGGGTGTTAGGTGTGCGGAGTGGGTGATGTGTGTGGGGTGTGTGAGGTGTGTCGAGTGTGCGTGGTGTGGATGTGTGTATGCGGTGCAAGTATAACAAATTTTCACTAATTGTAAAAATTCAGTGATTTTAACCATACTATTGGCAATTTCTTACACTTATGAAGATGTTTAGTGTATATTATATGTTTTTGTTTATAAGTTATCATGAAGTAATCAATTCTAAGATCTGGCCACAACAGATACATAAGAATAACATACACATTCTAATATTATTTTCTGGTGTTTTGAAACAAGCTTGTAGCCTAGTTTAGGTATCAATCGCCCACAATAGTAATAATTAAGCTTGTATTATATAGTATTCTATAATGTTCTGGTGAAAAATAAATTTATTTTATTATCATAAATCGTAGTGGAGGAGCTCGTGGCTAAATAATAACAGCCGCACGCTTCGATGAAGAATACACTAGATGCCCGGTCAGCGCTACAAAAACGGGCCGAAAAATATGGCCACAAATACGGTTGTGTCACTATTTTTAAATTAGTATGGTCCAATCACAGCCAACATTAATACGTAAAAACTGCCGCAATGTGCGTTCAAAAACTGTGCAAATAACCACCGTAACACCTTGAATTTGGAAGGAATATCTTTTTTTGGGTAAGTTGATATCATTAAGTGTTTTTCATAAAGTAAAAACCGAATTAAATAGTAAATATGAATCAATTACCAAATATTATGATTGTTTGACCAACATTTGCGTCGAAAAAGCGAACGCGCCAACTATTGTAACCAACATTGACTGTTCGGGAACAGAGAATGCATGGAGTAGTTTGTAAAGCTTTTTTTTTTTTTAGTTAAACTAAAACGTACGGAATCATTAATTTATCGTCGTATGAAATCCATCCTATTTTATTCTATGTATGAAAACTCCTTGTTACTAAACTTTTTTATATTGATTTTAAGACTCAACAATTAAATTTAAGACTCAACTGCAAAACTAATGATCGAGCTCGTAAACAAAAGTCACGACCGCGTAATAGCGTTAATAAATACCTATGCAAAAGATTCAATTTTCGAATCATAACTATAGCCTCTGAAAGTACGCCATGTTTAACAACTGTATTGAAAAATAATTATTCAAATCGATCCAGCCGTTTTTGAGTTTTAGCGAGACCAACAAACAGCAATTGATTTTTATAATATAGAAAGATAGGTAGATAAGTGTGTCTGGCCATTTGAGCGACTTTCGATGATATAAAAAAATAATTGAACGTTTCCACTCCACTCATTCCTTGTCCAAGCAGCGAGCCGGAACGAAAATTTTGAAAATTCGAATTTCGAATTCCTTTTTTTGTCACATTGTAATTCAGACTTTAATACTTGTGAGTAAGACTAAATTTGTATTGAGTGCAAACATTTTTTATTGCTTTTTGTACAGTTTTGTGAATGTAACTTTAAACATTGCATTTAAGGTTGAATTTGCATTAATGAATATTTATTTCAAGTAGAATTCTTAGAATTACCTAAACACAATTGGCGTCAGTTTTAAAGATAAGTTTTGTATGGGATCCTGTATCTAGTGAATTCTTCATCGAAGGCCGCACGGGTCGATCATCAAGGTTAAGCTACGCAGACGAAGTCGAGGGCAAAACACTTCACTTTATATTTTGGAATGTATTTTGTATGTCCGCAAAAATCGAGGGCTTTCAAAACTAGAAGCGACTTCCATAATTTAAATAAACGCAGTAAACACGAAATTGTATTACCCAAATTCAGATTAACGAAAACTAGGAAGTCTTTTCTTATAAACAGTAGTTGTACGCTTTTATTTTCAAAAATCACATCAAAAGTGTCCTTATTAAAAAAGCATATTATAAAATCAAGGACTACGTTCATGATAAAAATGTTGGCTTTAGCTCCTTCTGCGCATGCGGCTTCCCTGGTAACCCATAAACGGCACAAATATGTGGATGTCTCGAACTATTCTCAACCACATTTTTTCTTTTTAATTAGACTTTATACAATGGTTTTCAATCATCTTTATAGCCATTTGCTAAGTATAGTTACAGCACTGATAACAACATTTGTGCCACACGTTAAATTTAGTCTTGTTATACTTTGTAAGTATATGGAGTTTCTTGCCGGTTCTTCTCCATAGGAAACGATCAACACGAACCGTGCACCCTTTGTCGACGTTTTATAAGTGCCCATGTAGCCCTATGTGAAATAAAAAAAAGATTTTGATTTTGAAAACTAGTAGGTTTGAAAAATTAGCGAACCAAATTTAAGAGTTATGATCGACATAGTCACATCTATTTGTTAAAATTCATGCTCCAAGACACATTAGTTAATAAAACTAACAAGTAATCTAGTTGACCGAGAGGTGCTAAAATGTTAAATTAATATACATGTGACAACCATTGTCAATGACATGAAACAAGGAAGTATATAATGCTGGCACTAAACTTGGCATATTTGGCCAATATTGCGATATTTTGGAAATGCCAAACGAAACTTACTGCTATTCAAATAAAGTTAATTTCGTAATAGGGATTTGGAGCAAGTATATGTACAAATACCTACGCCAATATAGGATAGACTTTTCGATAAAATGCAGAATATAAGACTCCGTAACAGTGTAGCTTACCATCACGGAAAGAATTGCCGTAATCGAATCAGATCTTTCAGAGGTTGCTTTTTATTATTAACCGCCAACGAACAGGATGTTATAAGTTTGTTGTGTCTGTGTGTGTGTGTCTGTCTGTGGCATCGTAGCTCCCGAACGGATGAACCGATTCTGATATGTTTTTATTTTTTGATTGAATGGCGCCTTTGTCGAGAGTGTTAGCTTAGATATGATTGATTAAATGGGTTGACCCGTAAAAAAAATATCCGCATTTTATCTGTCTTTGGTAGGTACCATTTTTTTGCGTTATGGACACCGACTTCTAAAAATAAAGTTATTTTTCACTTTATAGTTTTCTTATTTGGAAGTCGGTAGTATTTTTTTGCAAAAAGGTTTTTTTTACTTTTCACTTTTGTAGTTGTACCGACCTAATAGGCAAGTATTTAAGTAAGGTAAGTAAATGCCAGAATAGGTTACCCGAATATCATGAAACTGAACATAACCAGTGAAATGAGAGTATACCAAGGTGAACACGTCACACATCTGCGTACTCCTTTAGAGCGTACTGGTACTGGCGTGATGTTATGTTATGAAATAGTATAAACAATATACAGATATGCGATTGCAGCAATCCCGAGAGATCTGCCGTTATTTATTGAAGAGTTATGTTGTATATCTCCGAAGTTCTTCATCAGATCTTCACCAAATTAAAATGGGACCAATTTCGGAACATACTCTTTCAAACAGATTTTCAAATTCGGTCCACAATTGACGGAGATATCGGTGAACATGCATAAAAAAAATATTAAAACAATGTTTTTGAACTGTAAAGTACTACTTAATTGTAATATCACTTTTCAATACACATCGAATTTTAACTTGATATATGAATTACTAGTAGATAATCCATCAGATTACATACTTACAATTAGCAAAAAAAAACTAAATCTATGCTTACAACTAGTAATCCAAATCGCGGATACAGGGGGGTTGCAACGGGGACATTTGTCCCCCCTTCCCCCCGAGCCTCGATCAAACTAGTAGTAAGAATGGTCAACAGAAAATTTACATTTCATCAAAAATCCTACCGGAAAACAAAACCTATGAGGTTATTAATACGATCCGAAAAGCAGGATCAGCATTTTTTCAATGACACCCTTGAGAGCCATTTGCCCCTCCCCTAAACGAAATTCTGGATCCGCGACTTAGTAATCATATAACTAGTAATCCATTATATATTATACTAGCTTCTGACAGCGGCTTCGCCCGCGTGTATTATACTTATAAACCTTCCTCTTGAATCACTATCTATTAAAAAAACCGTATCAAAATCCGTTGCGTAGTTTTAAAGATCTAAGCATAAATAGGGACAGACAGCGGGAAGCGACTTTATTTTATACTATGTAAGGATAAGGAAGACAAGGTAGGTGATTTAATTTAACAAAAAGTCGATCCACTTGAGTGCTAATTAGCAGACACAATAGAAAAACGATTGATTCATGTACCACATGTGCCTTTTAGCGCTCAAGCGGCCATACAAATGTTGAAATTCTTTTAAATAAATTAAATACAAAATGTTAGCTAAAATAACTATTCAGTAGATAGTACTGGAATGAGCAGGAAGGCCTTTGCCCTGCAGTGGGACAATTCGGGCTGAATATATGAAAAAAAATTTTTTTTTGTCTATTTTTTTTATTATATTCAGCCCGAATTGTCCCACTGCAGGGCAAAGGCCTTTGGTAAAAATAGTGTATGTTTCCATGATATTTTATTCAAGATTCTGTAATTCAGAAACGTTGTCGTCATGACTAGCAATGTCTCCTGTATTGAAGCCCGAGGGTGCATTTACAAACATTTAAACTCGCATAAACAAACACCCAGATCTGATTATTTGTAGTATTTGTTTATTATTTTCAGCCCGAATTGTCCCACTACAGGGCAAAGACCTTCCTGCTCATTCCAGTACTATCTACTGAATAGTTATTTTAGCTAACATTTTGTATTTAATTTATTTAAAAGAATTTCAACATTTGTATGGCCGCTTGAGCGCTTTCCTCTTTCCAGTACTCTCTACTGAATAGTTAATATAGCTAACATTTTGTATTCCATTTATTTAAATAATTTCAACATTCGTAAGGCCACTTGAGCGCTAAAAGGCACATATAGTACATAAAACAATCGTTTTTCTATTGTTTCTGCTAATTAGCACTCAAGCGGATCGGCTTATGTGTTAAATTAAATCACCTATCCGGACTTTTAATTATAAATGAATGTCCATGGATACATAAACTCACGCATTTTATAAATACGTTTTTTTTATTTTATTACTTGTGTTTTGCTTATCTCGTGTCTCCTGCGCGGGTCACAAATAATATGTTTTCTTTCCTTTTACTCATGGGGGTAGGCAGAAACTACAGAAATGCTACCTGCTACGATCCTTACATACTCCTTTTGCTGCATCTACGTGCATACATCTAGTCATACACGCACGCCGGTTATGATAAATTAATTTTGGTAAAAATAGTGCATGTGTCCATTAACATTTATTTTGTTCAAGATTATTTATTTTTAAAACGTTGCCCCGCACTAGGGGTTTCTCCTGTTGTATGGCCCGTGAGTGCGTACACACACTCAAAACCGAGTAGATTTGAAAAAAATATTATTTATATTTAAATTATTTAAAAATTTCCACAGGAATAACTCTGCAGCAGTCCGGAGACTGGACTTAATCCAGGGTTTTTTTGTTCGATTTTAAGCAAATTAAATATTGGTGTATTTAGGATATTAACAAAACAAATGTAAACTTACCTTCCAGGTCCCAAGCCCAAGAACAGGGCAAGTGCGTCCGTTGTTCAGAATAATAGGTACGTTGGTCGACATTTTAATTACACGTGTGCACTCCACGAAGTATAACACTATACTGAAGCGAAGAATGAACGGTGGTCAGTTTATGTTCTTGACTAGATCGCTACCTGATAAATAAAGGTGTGGTTCTGTTAGCGCGAACGTGCGACATAAAGACGTAGGTTTGTAATTAATTAGGTTTTCTGTGTTAATGGTCGTGTGTTGTCAACAAGTTATTAGGTTAAGTTAGTTTGCGAGTGTGGTTCTGAGAAAGCTGTTTTGCGTTTTTTTTAGTTTTTTTTTGTAGCATGTTAACCAATAGTGATTATAATAAACGGTATGTTTTTTTTTTTGTTACAAAGTTTTATATTTATCTCTTTTTAGTTTTGGTAGGTGCCTCCAATTACCTTAAAAACCATTTCTAGCCAAAGTTCATCTCATGACGATTCCAATAAGCCCAAACACGACTAGGTTCCAGTGCCTACCTTCCGGCTTCATCATCAGATCAGTTCGAAAATGGTACCAACCATTTTCATCAGTAGGTGACATTTATTTAGAAGTATTTGCTTCATCATATTCAGTTAACTATTCGAGATATCTTATACCCGTGACTAGTATTAAGGAGTTCCAGTGGCCATCAGTGTTCTCCATCAACAGTTCCACTTCACCAAATGATACTTTCCGAGTGCAAATGATTGCATTGTTGATGATAATACCAAAATATAGCTAATGTATGCCTATACAATTTGAGGAGTTCCCTCGATTTCTCCAGGATCCCATCATTAGATCCTGACCTGATAACCATGGGACCACCTAGGAAGTATACCCTTTCAAACAAAAGAAGAAATTTTCAAATCAGTCCAGGCGTCTATGAGTAATCGGGGAACATACATAAATATAAAAAATATGCCGACAAATTGGGACCTTCTCCTTTTTTTGAAGTCGGTTAAAAACGAAACTCTTTTAGCGAGCAGTTTTACCCATCACAAAAAACCTTTTTAATACATAGTATTTCACTAACTTCATGACTTGACTACCATACTAATCCTACCTACTATTATTAAAAACGGGAAAGTTGGGGGGATGGATGGATGGATGTTTGTTACTCTTTCACGCAAAAACTACTGAACGGATTTTGATGAAACTGTACAGAAATATAGCGTATACATCAGAACATAGGTTATAATTTATAAAGATATTGGGCAAAGTAATAATACCAGGCGGGTGGAGTATTATAAATACGAAAGTAACCCTGTCTGTCTAGGTGTCTGTTGTTTTTTCACGATTAAGCCGTAGAACCATTTTAGAAGAAATTTGGTATGGAGGTAGTTTGGGACCCTGGGAAGGCGAGTGGAAGTTTATATGATTCGAAAAAGTACTAAAGCTACGTAGACGAAGTTGCGGACAAAAGCTCTTGGTCTAGTATTTAACCACTTACCACGGTCAATCAAAGAATTGAACGTGAGCTTATTTAAGAAACGACTAAAATCTTTACTGGTGAACAAAGCATATTACAGTATCTCGGCATTTTTAACAGACAATAATCTAATGACAGAATGAATGCTAATGAAATACACGACTGTTTGTGCCTACAAATAAATTTTGTATATTGACATTAAAATTGTATATTAACATTAAAATTGTATATTGACATTAAAATTGTATATTATCATTAATATTGTATATTGACATTTGTACATATATTGACATAGTCTTATTATCTGTTTTTCAGTCTGTGCATTGACATGTACTGTATTGACATTTTGTTTTTTAAGTTATTATTATTGTTTTTCTTTTTTATTGACATTGATTTATATTGATATTTACATTGACATTGATTTCATTGATTTGTATTATGCAATTCTTTATAATTGTTGTTTTATTGTCCAGGCTTATTTTATTTGATTATTGAGATTTAGCTGGCTTGATTTTTATTTTTAATTACCTACTTGCAAACATTTGTACGCCCTCTGGCATAACATAGCGCACTCTTTGTTACCTGTATATACCAATTATTTTACCTATGTTAAACAAATGAATAAATGACTTATGACTAGTATTATATAAAAATTATTTATTTAAATTATAGACACCATTGAACTCCATACTTAGCGTAGTAGATTCCTTTAGAGAAGAATTTGCAAGAAACTGCATTAAATCTTCATCATCAGCCTTTTAATGTTGCCACTGCTGGGATACAGGCCTCTCTGTGAGAGGGAATGGGCCTAATCCACCACGCGGGCCCAGTGCGGGTTGGTGGATGTCACATGTCTTGGTATATTTTGTTCTAGGACATGCCAGTTTCCGTTTTGTCTTCACCATTAAGTCTTAAATAAATAAAAATATTAGTTCTGTACGTTCAATGTGGTTTGGTGTGTGCCTTGTACATGTTCGAGTAACATGCTTAGTCTGAATAAACCAAATATATATTTTTTTAAATTTATATTGTTTATGGTGTTTGTCCATTTCAACTGGTGGTAAACGATGATTTGGTGGCCTAGAAGTAACTTATTCAATCTTGGCTTAAAGACTCCATATTGTAGCCAGCAGGAAACACAGACACCGGCAGGGAATTCCACTCCTTAGCTGTACCTACGCAAAATTAAAGAATTCCACTTTTAAAGCATTTGCTTAATGCATATGTTCATCATTCGGTAGCTTTTGAGCTATACAACATACGTGGCAGTCAAATTGAGCCTTGTCTAGTTATAAATAGAATCTATATTAGATACCTAACAAAATCCAGACAGACCTATACTTCCGGATAGCACCGTGAATATTGGCCTGTCGCCAGATCAACACACAGATCTGCTTGAAAACTACTACTATTAAATAATAAACAATATCTATTATTATGCAAGTACAGCTAAGCAGTGCAATTCTCTGCATGAGTCTGTTTTTCCTGATAGCTACAACCTAAGGGTTTTAAGTCAAGCGTAAATAGGTTACTTCTAGGCACTTCACCGTCGACCACATCATCGCTTACCATCAGATGAGATAGTGGTCAAACGCGAGCCTACAACAAGGAAGAAAAAATATACTAAATACATAAAAGTAGTTAGTAGTTTTCACGGTTAAGACGCTGAACTGATTTAGATGAAAATTGGTATAGAAGTATGGAGATGAGAACCTGGGAAGGTCATAGGATAGATTTTATCCCAGAAATCATCCTTAAAGGGGTGGAAAGGGGGAGTATTTTGTCCTAGTAATGTGTTCCCTTAGGATGATAAAATACTTTTTGCGTGGGCGAAGCCGCGAGAAGAATCTAGTAAATTATAATATTAATATTATATAAGTTAGGATAGTACCTAGTATGGATAAGGAGGTAAAAATGTTTGTTCAAAGTAGGTTATCTTTAGTTGTACTGATCTGATATCGAACATTACCTTGTAAGCAGGTCAGCGTTTCCTTACATACATACATAAACTCACGCCATTTTCTCATGGGGGGAGGCGGAAACTACAGAAAGCCACCTGCTACGATCCTTATATACTTATTTTGCTTCACTCACGTTCATACCTACTAGTCATACACGCACGCCGGTTATGAGTATTGCGCACCGTGCTGGCCTTTCTGAAGAACATCGCCAATAAGGTATATTCATGTCTTTCTAGGGCAACGTGTGTGCTAAATTTCAGCTTTATCAGACGCTGGGAAGTGGGTCAAATTTAAGTTACAAGATTTAATTAGACACACCGGGAAATGTAAATAAATGTTTGATTAAAGACACGCTTCCTACAGGATAGGAACGGAACCGCAGAATAGCCCAGTAAAGTCTTGCATAAAGCGATATAAAAAGTGTAAAGAAAAAAAAACCGCGCTGTCGCATTGTTGAAACCACACCTTTACATTCATCAGTTATCAACGCACGAATTACTCATTTTGCCTATGGAAAATTAAATTCTCCTTGAGTATATATTTACGACATTATGGGTAGTAGGTAAGCAGAGTGATGTCATTTGGAAAATATTGTGTAAATCATTTTGCTTCGTATGTGTCAGTGCGGTTTTGGAAAAATAAACCGGTCAAGTGCGAGTCGAACTCGTGCGCCGAGGGGTTCCGTACCTATACATTATACCGCGATAACAAAATTGGTATAATTTTTATTGGTGGCTAAGTTTTAAAGATATGGGCAAATTTAGATTTTCACGAAAACTTGTTACAGGAATTTTCATCTATTTTTATTTTTTGGAAACTTTCCTTTATTTGTGCTGACCTTACTTTTTGCCAAATTTTGTGATTCTAGGTCAACGGGAACTATCATATTGGTTTTCGATCCAAAACCTATAGGGTACTTCCGGTTGACCTATAAATGTCAATTTTGGTTAAATTTAAATTTCATTTATTTCAATCATATTGATCATATAAGTTGTAATTAAGATAAAAGATTTACAAAATAATCACACTAAATATATAAAATAATAATTCATTAAATAATATATACAAAATTAAAACATTTTCTTAAAATTAAATTTAAATCGTAAAATCAGGTTAAAAAAATTAAAATAGAAATAAAAAATCATTAATAATACGCCTGCCTCTGAGTCATTTGTTTGTTTGTCATTACATTAATCATATAACAATGGTTAATGTATTGACAATCAAACCTGTTTGCAAATACGCTCAGGATGGTGTTAGAGGTGGTCCGGAGCCTGCGCCCCAGAGATGCGCACCGCTTTCGCATCGTCGTGTAGAAACAGTCAACACGGGCGTCTTACAGAATGTTGTACCTATTCACCTGTCACCGCCAAATAATAAAAAAAAACCGGCCAAGTGCGAGTCGGGCTCGCACACGAAGTGTTCCGTACCATTATCGTATAAAACGGCAACAAAATCATGTTTGTTGTATGGGAGCCCCACTTAAACATTTATTTTATTCTGTTTTTAGTATTTTTTGTTATAGCGGCAACATAAATACATCTCCTGTGAAAATTTCAACTGTCTAGCTATCACGGACCGCGGAGTCTTAGTAATAGGGTCCCGTTTTTATCCTTTGGGTACGGAACCCTAAAGACTAAGACTCCGCGGTCCGTCTGTCTGTCTGCCTGTCAAAAAAACCGGCCAAGTGCGAGTCAGACTCGCGCACGAAGGGTTCCGTCCCTTCGTGCGCGAGTCTGACTCGCACTTGGCCGGTTTTTTTTTACCTCTTGTGGTACGGTATCCTAAAAACCGATTTTTATATAATAATAATAATAATAATCTGTGGCTCGACTTGACAGACAGTTGCCAAAAATTTTCTCTTATAAATTTCTTCCATAATAAATATTTTTAACTATCTAAATTATACAAAACAATATGAAATCAAGGAAAAAAAAAACATACAACAGTAAAATCACTAAAAGTATGGCCGAAATACAAATTCAAGAATAAGAAATGTGAAAAATGAAGTCGACGGCGACGTCATGTTAACGAGAGCTGCCGCCGCAAGAAATGCACGCCCACCACCTCCGGCCTCGTCGCCCAGCTCCGCCTCGCCGCCGCCGGAAACCAGCCCCACCGTGAGTGCTGTGACACCGGCCGTGGCAGTTGCGTCGAGCTCGAGCGACGAGTACTTCTCTCCGCCGACGACACCACCTGCGCGTCGACGGGGAGGACGCCGGCCGCCGGACCGCTTAGGACCTCGAGGCTTACCGGTCTCTGATAGGGTCCCAGCACCCGGCGGAAGTGTGCAGCGCATGAGATGGACACAATCCATAAACGAAAATGTCATGCGCGCATACTTTGGGGCTACAGAGGGAGGAAACAACCTGACCGCGTACCGTGTCCGGATGCTCTCTTTGTTTCAGGTGCTTGAGCCAGCCGTCAACGTTTCGGCCCAACGACTTTCGGATCAGGTACGGGTCATCCAGCGTAATCGTATGTTGGATGATACTGTACTTGATCGCCTCCGAACGGAAATGGGTAACCGTGTCACTGCCCCATCGTCGCAGGCTGTGGTGCTACCACAGTCCAACCACGCTGACGAGGAGAGTAGTGACAGGGTTACAAACGTAAGTACCCAGTGCAATGAGGAATTGAGGAGTGCTTTGGAGTGTGCTATTCGGGAGTATCGCAACATGCCACCCGAACTTAGGCCACGATTACCTCGTTTGCCCATGCATAACAAGAATAGGGCGCTGGTGGCTGTTCTGGATTCGCAGTTGTCAAACTATTTTGATGACTGCGAAGACCTCACTGATACACATTCGATCATGTACTGCGCGGCTGTAGCGGCATGTCGTGTAGCTCATGTCAAATTTGCAGATGACAGAGCTACACGACCGAAACCAGCCATACCGGCTTGGCAGTGCAGGATCGAACGTCGTATTGGTGGGGCCAGAGCACTCATCGGCAAACTAATTTGTTTCAGGGAGGGCAATAGCCGCCCAAGAGTGATGCGCTTTGTGAGACGGGCGTTTTCGGGGACTGATGTCAGCCCCCGAAACTATATATCCCATGTCACAGAGCGCATCGACTTCCTGAAGCAAAAAGTGTATGCATGGGCAAACCGTATTCGTAGGTACAGGCGGAGAGTGGAGCGATACACCCAGAATCGCACATTCCAAAGTAATGAAAGGTGGGTTTATCGGGCTTGGGAGCGACCCAATCAAGGTGTGACTGATACGCACCTGCCGGATGATGACGCTATGTGTTCATTCTGGCGCAGCATCTGGTCGGTGCCTGTCAGTCACACCGAAGGTGAATGGACTCGGGAGGTCGAACGAGCGTGTGATCCAATACAAGAAATGGGGGCTATCACGATCAGCCCCCAAGATGTAGCCCGTGCAGTCCGTCCGTTGCCGAACTGGAAATCTCCAGGAACGGACGGACTGCACAACTTTTGGATCAAGTGGCTACAAAGTTCGCACGCTCGTTTGGCATCTCAGTACCAGGCAGCCTTAGAGTCTGGTTCGCTACCCAAGTTCCTTACAACAGGAATAACCCACCTGCTCCACAAGTCTGGTAGCACCGCGGAACCCAAAAATTATAGACCAATTACATGTTTACCAACGGTCTATAAGGTTCTTACATCCATTTTGAGAGTTAAAATTAATAAACACGTCGACGATAACTCCATCATGTCGGTCTCTCAGAATGGATGTAGGAACGGGTCCCGCGGTACTAAGGAGCTACTCCTTATTGATATGGCCATTAGCCAACAGGTTCGGCGTTCCCGAAAGGATCTGTCGACCTGTTGGATAGATTATAAGAAGGCCTATGACTCGGTGCCTCATACATGGCTCATGAGGGTGCTAGAATTGTATAAAATAGATACAACTCTACGCACCTTCCTGATGTCGTGTATGAGGCAATGGAGCACAGTCCTTCGCTATCCAGGATGTCGAAATATCCAGAGGAATAGCGAACCTGTAAGGATCGAGCGGGGTATATTCCAGGGCGATAGTTTGAGTCCACTTTGGTTTTGTCTTGCCCTGAATCCTCTAAGCATGCTGCTGGAGAATTCAGGGCTAGGCTATCGGTTGAAGAGAGGTGGTCTGGTTATATCTCACCTCCTTTACATGGATGATCTGAAGCTCTTTGCCCCCAGCAATCTTCAGCTGATGGAGCTACTGAAGGTAACTGAAACTTTTAGTAGCGCCATCAGGATGGAGTTTGGTGTGGACAAATGTGCGGTCATGCATGTAAAGCGAGGGGAGATTGTGGAATCCGTAGGTATTCAACTAGCGGATTCCATAAACCTGAGATCCCTCTCTCCAAACGAAACCTATAAGTATTTGGGTATGTCGGAAGCGTTAGGTATCAGCACTACTGACATGAAGCAATCGTTGAGGGAACGCTTCTTTGGCCGTCTGAAGAAGGTACTCAATAGCCTTCTTTCAGGCGGAAACAAGGTGCGCGCCTTCAACGGTTGGGTCATGCCGGTATTGATGTACTCTTTCGGCATACTCAAATGGACTCAAACGGAACTCGACGCCCTGGATAGGCGAGTCCGTACACTGCTGACTGCATATCGAATGCATCATCCACGATCGTCGGTCATGAGATTGTATATCCCGCGGAAGTGTGGTGGCCGAGGCTTTTTAAATGCCAAAAACCTCCACAACCGCGAGATATGCAATCTCAGGGAATATTTTCTACACACCGTCGTGGGTATGCATCGAGATGTAGTAGCAGTGGACAAGGGACTCACCCCGCTCTCCTTGGCGAATGAGAACTGGCGCAAGCCTGTAGTGCTTGACACTAACGATCGCAAGGAGGTATGGCAGAGTAAGGAGCTTCACGGACGCTTTTTCCGGGCCCTACATGGGTCCGATGTAGACCAAGCAGCGTCCGTAGCCTGGCTGCGTTTCGGTGACCTCTTTGGGGAAACCGAAGGTTTTGTCTGTGCAATTATGGACGAAGTTATCATGACGAATAACTACCGGAGATTTATTGTGAAGGATGGCACGGTTGACATCTGTCGGGCATGTCACCGCCCGGGTGAATCGATCCGACACATTATCTCTGGATGTTCTCGTCTAGCTAACGAGGAGTACTTGCATAGGCACAACCTTGTAGCCAGGATCATCCACCAGCAACTTGCTCTGAAATACACTCTTGTGGCATCGGAGGTACCGTACTACAGGTATGTGCCCGACCCAGTTCTCGAAAATGGCAATATCACATTGTACTGGGATCGGTCCATCATCACTGACAGGACTATTGTAGCCAATAAGCCTGATATAGTGGTGGTGGACCGAATAGAGAGGCGTGCAATGATTGTTGACATTACCGTCCCGCATGACGGGAACCTCGTGAAAGCCGAGAAAGATAAGCAAATCAAGTATCTTGACTTGGCTCGCGAGGTTGTCGACATGTGGGATGTAGACACAGCGATCATTGTACCGATAGTCGTGTCAGCCAATGGCTTAATAGCCATGAGCCTCGACCAACATCTTAAGAGGCTCTCGTTAGGCGGCTGGGTCAAGGGCCTGATCCAGAAAGCAGTACTGCTGGACACGGCTCGCATTGTTAGGAGGTTCCTCTCTTTGGAGCCCTGACCGCCGGTAGCTTGGACCCTGTTCCCGATACCGGTGGGCCTCTATTTTCTATATTTTTAAATGTTTTTTCAAATTTTGTGTTTTATAAAAATATTTAAAAATTTAGTTAATAAGAAAATAAATTAAATAAAGGACATAATAATAGAATTTTTAATTTCTTCGAATTTTTTGATTATATTTATGAATCCGAACAATTTCACTGTTAAAACTACATAAAACTAAATTTAAATAATGCCTCCATATATATATAATAAAACAACCAGAAGAAAACCAAAACTATAATTAAAAAGAACAACCTACAATAAACCAGAATGACAAGCTGAGAAGAAAATGTTGACACGAAGCCAGGCCCGAGCCAAAAACACACGCCCAACATCTTCGGGTTCGTCGCTCAGCTCCGCCTCGCAGTCGCCGGGATCCCCTACAACCGTAAGTCAAGCGATCTTGGATGCTGCAGTTGCGTCGAGCTCGAGCGACGAATACTTCTCTCCGCCGACGACACCACCACCTACGCGTCGACGGGGAGGACGCCGGCCACCGGACAGCCTAGGAACTCGAGGCCCATCGGCCTCTGACAGGGTCCCCGCTCCCGGTGGAAGTGTGCAGCGCATGCGATGGACGCAATCGATTAACGAAAACGTCATGCGCGCATACTTTGGGGCTACAGAGGGGGGAAGTAACCTGACTGCGTACCGTGGTCGGATGCTCTCTCTGTTTCAGGTGCTTGAGCCAGCTGTCAACGTGTCGGCCCAACGTCTATCGGATCAGGTGCGGGTCATCCAACGTAACCGTATGCTGGATGACGCCGTACTTGATAGACTGCGTGAGGAATCACAGAGTAGCCGTGTCTCACCTGCCTTGCCACCGGCCGCGGTGCAACTGCAACCCAGTGTTTCACCGCGACCCGACCATGTTGGCGAGGATGACGACGACGGGGCTATATCTGTGAGTACCCAATGCAATGCACGTTTGAGGAGCGCTTTGGAATGTGCATTCAGCGAGTATCGCTCCACACCGCCTGAGCTTAGACCTCGACTACCTCGTTTGCCCATGCATAAGAAAAATAGGGCGCTGGTGTGTGCTCTAGATTCGCAGCTGTCAAATGTTTTGATAGCAGCAAAGACCTTGCCGACACCCACTCGATCTTGTACTGTGCGGCTGCAGCAGCATGTCGTGTAGCTAACGTCAAGTTTCCCAAAACTGACAGAGCTACACGACCAGCTATACCAGCTTGGCAGTGCAGGATTGAGCGTCGTATCGGTGAGGCTAGAGCACTCATCGGCAAGCTTATCTGCTTCAGGGAGGGCAACACTCGCCCTAGAGTGATGCGCTTTGTGAGGCGGGCGTTCTCAGGGACTGATATCAGTTCTCGAGATTATATGTCCCGCGTCACAGAGCGTATCGACTTCCTGAAGCAGAAAATCTATGCATGGGCAAACCGTATTCGTCGGTACAAGCGGCGAGTGGAGCGATACACTCAGAATCGCACATTCCAGAGCAACGAAAGGTGGGTTTATAGGGCTTGGGAGCAACCCAACCAAGGTGTGACTGATACGCGTCTACCGGATAATGACGCCATGTCTTCGTTCTGGCGCGATATCTGGTCGGTGCCTGTCAGTCACACCGAGGATGACTGGACTCGGGAGGTCGAACGAGCGTGCGATCCGATACCACAAATGGGGGCAATTACCATCAGCCCCCAAGATGTAGCTCGTGCAGTCCGCCCGTTGCCTAACTGGAAATCTCCTGGGCCGGACGGACTGCACAACTTTTGGATTAAATGGTTCCAAAGGTCGCACGCTCGTTTGGCAACTCAGTTCCAGTCTGCCTTAGAGTCAGGATCGCTACCTCAGTTCCTAACGACAGGAATAACCCACCTGCTCCACAAATCAGGTAGTACTGCGGATCCTAAAAATTATAGACCGATAACGTGCTTACCGACGGTCTATAAAGTTCTTCATCCATTCTGAGAGCGAAAATTAATCAACATATTGACAATAACGCCATCATGTCTGCTTCTCAGAATGGATGTAGGAACGGGTCCCGCGGTACTAAGGAGCTGCTCCTCATAGACATTGCCATTAGCCAACAGGTTCGCCGTTCCCGCAAGGATCTGGCGACATGTTGGATAGATTACAAGAAGGCTTACGACTCAGTGCCACATACATGGCTCATGAGGGTGCTGGAGTTGTATAAAATTGATGCAACTCTGCGCGCCTTCCTGACGTCATGTATGGGGCAGTGGAGGACGGTCCTTCACTATCCAGGATGTCGACAGAATATTTAAGTGGGGTTCCCATTCAACAAACGTGATTTTTTGCCGTTTCTTGCGATAATGGTACGGAACCCTTCGTGCGCGAGTCCGACTCACACTTGGCCGGTTTTTTTTATTATTTGGCGGTGACAGGTGAATAGGTACAACATTCTATAAAGATATATACTAACAAAGTAAACTTCGATGAAGAATTCACTAGATACAGGATCCCATACAAAACTTATCTTTAATACTGACGCCAATTGTGTTTAGGTAATTCTAAGAATTCTACTTGAAATAAATATTCATTAATGCAAATTCGACCTTAAATACAATGTTTAAAGTTACATTCACAAAACTGTACAAAAAGCAATAAAAAATGTTTGCACTCAATACAAATTTAGTCTTACTCGCAAGTATTAAAGTCTGAATTACAATGTGACAAAAAAAGGAATTCGAAATTCGAATTTTCAAAATTTTCGTTCCGGCTCGCTGCTTGGACAAAGAATGAGTGGAGTGGAAACGTTCAATTATTTTTTTATATCATCGATCTTTAAAAATACTATATTAAGAACCAGGAACGAATATAAGTCGCTCAAATGGCCACACACACTTATCTACCTATCTTTCTATATTATAAAAATCAATTGCTGTTTGTTGGTTTCGCTAAAACTCAAAAACGGCTGGATCGATTTGAATAATTATTTTTCAATACAGTTGTTAAACATGGCGTACTTTCAGTAGCTATAGTTATGATTCGAAAATTGAATCTTTTGCATAGGCATTTACGCGGTCGTGACTTTTGTTTACGAGCTCGATCATTAGTTTTTTTTTTTTTTTTTTCCTGGCTTTGCAAAGTTTGCATTAGCCAATGACAAAGGTAGGGAAACAAAGGATGTAAAAAATAAAAATGGATAATTTGGAATGGGAAAAGGATTGGTTTCTATATAACTAAATACATATAATTACAATACATAGTTTATATATATATTATAGTTTGATATCATTAGTATCAATAAATCTGGCTAATATGCTATATACATCTGCATCGTTATAATGTAGTAAACAAATAATAGAGGTAGGAAATGGGATATGGATCGCCAGTAGTTGAGAGGTAAAAGCAGACCTATCATACAATGTACAGGAAAAAAATATGTGGTTCAAGTCCCCGTATTCTCCACAAGAGCACATAGGATCAGCAACAATTTTAAATTTGAACAAGTGTGCAGGGGTACAAACATGACCCAAACGGAGTCTGCATAAAATAGAAGTGATTCTTTTGCTAAACTGAAAATTGTTAAACCACGGCTTACGTGGAATAGATGTCTGTATTAATCGATAATATTTCCCTTTGGTAACATCATCAACCCTGAGACTACTCCACGCATCATATAAATAAAGTTTGGGCAGAGAAAGCAAGTCATGACAATAATTACTATATGGACATACTCGTACATCTCCGACATGAATAGCTTCGTTAGCTAACCGATCAGCTTTTTCATTACCAGAAATGCCCACATGACTTGGAATCCAAGCCAAAACGATTCCATAACCCCTTGATGAGCATACGTTTAAAAGGTTTTTAATATCAAAGACAATAGGAGACTGTTTATGAGACTTGAAGGGAAATCGTTGTATAGATTGTAAGGAACTCAACGAATCACAAAAAAATATTGTTTTTGATAGCTTCAGTAGGAGTACATACTCAATGGCCTTTAAAAGACCATAACATTCACCGGTATATACACTAGATTCGGGAGGTAACTTAATTTTTTGTACAATTTTATATTGTGAATGGTAAACCCCAACGCCAACCCAACTATCATTAGAATGTTTAGACGCATCAGTATAGATTTGATGCCAACCAGTCCAGTCATTGTCAATAATGCGCCTAAATTCGACATCTTGATTGGTTTCGCTCTTTGATAATCCTATATTGAATTCGATTCGTGGTGGTACAATGAGAGAATTGAAATTATGACAATACAAGGGTAATTGATTACTTTGGTATGTTGGAGCTTGTAATTTGTTATATTTACGCAGACTTTTAACAAGACAAGGTGCATCCTTATGCATCCAATAAGTTGATGAATCTACCTCTTCAGCTAGCTGTTTTAATTTAGAATGTAACGGATGACATTTCAATTGCAAACTACAGAAATAATAACGATCACTTAGGTACTATCTTCTTAACGATAAAGGGGGTTCACAGCACTTGAAGACAATTTATTGGACTAGATTTCATCGCCCCCGTAATAATCCTCAGAGCCTTCGATTGAATGCCATCCAGTTTTTTGAAAGCACCCACATTTCCAGGATGCAATAAAAAAGTTCCGTAATCCAACACACTTCTTATCAGGGCATTATATAAAAGTCTCATGGAAGAAGGATGTGCTCCCCACCAAACACCCGAGAGACATCGCAAAATGTTTAATTTACGCTCACACCTTTTCAAAATATATTCCAGTTAATTTGGAATCTAAAATTACTCCCATAAATTTAGCCTGGTCTTTCACCTGTAAAGATAAACCTCCATACTCAATATTAACCGCTGGCAATTGCCGTTTTCTAGTATATAGTACAACAGAACTTTTTGTTGGTGATAGGGCAAGATCATTGTAATCTAGCCAGACCTTTGACTTAGTCAAAGCCGTGGTTAAAGATTCACAAATACCATCTGTTTTGTACCCAGGAACATAAAGAAGCAAGTCATCCGCATACTGAAGAACATTAGCATATCTAATAAGAGAGCACTCTAAATCATATGTGTATATGTTATACAATATAGGACTAAGCACGCAGCCCTGAGGCAATCCCTTCCAGATTGTTCGACATATGTATGTACTGTCACTTGAATCTATTTGGTATTTAATGAATCTTTCATATAAAATTTACAATAAAATTTACTAAAAGAATTGGAATATTTAGTAACATTAATTTTTGTTGTAGGATTGAAATATTAACATTATCATATGCCGCACTTATATCTAAAAAGGCTGCAACCACAGAGTCATTCCTAGATACTGCTAAACGTACATCTGTGGTAAAAATGGCTAAGCTGTCAAAAGTACATTTACCTTTCCTAAAACCGAACTGAGTATTTGATAATAAGTTATTGTGCTCTATAAACCATTCCAATCTATTTTTGACTAAATGCTCTGCAATTTTAGCTAGTACCGAAGACAAAGCTATTGGCCGATACGATGACGGATCTGAACTCGTTTTATTTGGCTTCAATAATAATATCAAAGTTTGAGTTCGCCAAGATTTGGGAATTTTACCAGAGAAGATTACAGTGTTAATTAGAGAAAGGTAATAATTAAGACCATTATTATCAAGTTTAGACAAAAATGAATACGGTATACCATCTTCGCCCGGCGCCGAGTCCTAAACATACGAAAGAATTCCTTTCAGTTCATACAAAGTAAAAGGAGAATTAAGGTCTATTTTATTGTTATTAATATTAGTTAAAGGTGTTGGTACTGAAGATGGAATCAAAACATAATTTTCAGGAACAGAAGGTGGAGCCAAACGGTCCATGATCTGCTCGGCAAGAGTGGGAGTAATTTTATTTTGTTCTGTGTCATTGAAAGCAGACCTATACCTTCTAATATTTTGCCACACAATGGACGGTTTAACATTAGGGCAAAGTGATGCACAGAAACATTGCCAGCCTTCAAACTTTTTTCTTTTAAGTAGTTCCTTGGTATTATTTGCAATTTGTATATAATTAATAAAGTTATTGTCAGACATTTGAATACAATATTGTCTTTCTGCCTCTTTCCTCTTTTTAACTGCATTAGTACACTCTTCATCCCACCATGGTGGAGATGGTATCTTACTAGGTCGAAAATTCTTCAAGGGAAAGGTTTCATTAGCTGCCTCAACTAATATTTTAGCTAACATCTCTGAACAAATGGATACATTTTCATGAGATACTTGAGGCATTTCTAACACCATCTGCTCAACCCTCCTTCTAAACACACCCCAGTCACCATCATCCAATTTATATTTCATACGTGGTGGCTTTAACTGCCTTGGAGGATTCTTAAAAGGAAAAGTGATTAATAATGGGAAATGATCACTACCATATCTGGATGTCAGAGGGCTCCAAGAAAGGCAGGATGGAAGATCAGGTGTACAAATGGATAAGTCTGGGGCACTGGGGTCTTCCCTAGGCCCACCAAGGCGTGTTGGCAAACCAGTATTCAAAATACATAGGTTATGTGAATCAAGAAGATCCAAGAGCTGTTCTCCGTGACAAGAAGAAGAAGAGTAACCCCAACTCTGGTGACGAGCATTGAAATCCCCCATACATACAAAGGGTTTTGGTAATAAATTAAATAGATTGTTAATTTCATTAAAAATTTCGATACTAGGTCGAGGATAATATACAGAAACATAACATATATTATTTACAACAGCAGCAACAATAGACAAATTGTTGCTGTGGGCGGGAACGGATAAAGGAGTAAATGAAAAATGGTTACTTATAAGCATAGCTGCTCCACCATAACCATCATGTCTGTCGTCCCTGAGGCAGGAAAATCCAGTGACTTTAAACACTGAGTCATGTTTCAACCATGTCTCCTGAAGACAGATAAGAAATGGGTCATATTTGTTAATTAAATGGATAAGTTCATGTTTCTTATTATTAACACTTTGACAATTCCACTGAATTGCTGTGGCCATTGTGATTGTTAGAAATTTGATATAAAGCATCAATTACTGTTGCAACGTTGGACGGTGATATTAAGCTTGATTGTGATAATAACTGAATAAAAATTTTGATTATGTCAGATATTTTCATGTTTTCATTATTTTTGTTTACTATGGGTTTTGATTCAGATAATATAGGATCTTTAATAATTAGCAGAATGGGCTGCGCGGTCATACGCCTTGGAAAAACTAGGGGGAGTCCTAGGCTTCAAAAAAAAACTGTTTTTTTGTATGAATGTGAAGAATTCGATTCATGTATTGGTTCATGCTGAGAAGAATGAATGTTGTTGGGGGATGAGGATTGAGTTGTATGTAGTAAGGCATCAGAATATGAAATCTTTGATACCGGTGGATGTAGCTTAACAGCTTCCATATATGAGATGCAACTCTTGCTCATTGTCTCTTTAATACCTTTTTGTCTATTAAATTCTAAACACTTTCTATCCGTAGCTTGGTGAAGACCTTTACATAAACAGCAAAAATAATCATCTTCTTCAATATTACAATTATCCCCCGAGTGCCCTTGACCACACTTGAAACATCTTGGTGTGGCCCTGCATTGACTTTTAACATGGCCATAACGGCAACAGTTATAACACTGTACAGTTGGGTAAATATATAAGTCCACTGGCAAGGCTGTGTAAAACATTAATACACGCTTTGGGAGTACCTGACCGTCAAATGTTACAACAATGGTACCAGTATTTTCAAATTGTTTGTTACTATTTACCACAATCTTCTTTTTTATTCTTCTCACTTTTAGAATCGACCCACACCCAATTGGTACATTAATGTTTGCCATAACATCATCATCTGACCAATCTGTGGGAACACCCCTTATAACTCCCATACGTGTTATATTGAAAGTGGGAATGAAAGCTTTATATTTTCCTAATGCAAGGTTTTTATTAGACAAGAAAAAAATTGCATCTTGGAAGTTTGAGAATGCCAAACTTATGCGATTTCATCCTATTCGTTTGAGACTACCATTCACAATACCCCTAATATCATTGTTTCTCAGGAAACGCCCGAAGGTGACAGGATGCAGGGTTGTTGTATCGTTATTAAAGGAAATTTCTTTTTGAACTTGAACCACATATGGTGCAACATCAGTGGCCTGATAAACGGTGCGACCAACTGACACACGGGTTGATTCATTGTTAACTTGGTTAGTATTGTCATGACTAATGCTATGAATATGTGGTGCTGCTACTGACTGTGACTCAGAAAGGGGAGGACTTGAACCAGTTAACACATTATTAAGCTCTTTATCTTTTACTAAACATTGACAATCAGTCGGCTTTTCCCTTCTACTTCCATTTCTCCTTTTTCTTTTATGACATGACCCACATAAAATTATAGTGTCGGCCCGTTTACGTTTCAGTTTATTGGAGTCTGAAATTGAGGAATCAGTGTCCATGGAGGTCTCAAGCGCTCCTATCAGCATGTCCATGGGCGTTTGAGAAGATGTCCCTCCACCGGGGTCGACGGGCGGATCACCCATCTTAATAATTTACATAAACTTACTTACCAGTCATATGTACAGCAAATTATACACTTATAAATAAAATATACAATTAAATTAACTACAAACTAACTTATACCGATCCTTTACACCTATTAAAGTTTTAATTAGAAACGCCGAAAGAAAAACCGCGTCTGGATTTTACCGAAGTTTCCCGCGCTTTTTCCAAGTTTTGCAGTTGAGTTTTAAATTTATAAATCAATTTAAAAAAGTTTAGTAGCAAAAAGTTTTCATACATAGAATAAAATGGGATGGATTTTATACGAGGATAAATGAATGATTCCGTACGTTTTAGTTTAACTAAAAAAAAAAGCTTTACAAACTACTCCATGCATTCTCTGTTCCAGAACAGTCAATGTTTGTTACAATAGTTGGCGCGTTCGCTTTTTCGACGCAAATGTTGGTCAAACAATCATAATATTTGGTAATTGATTCATATTTACTATTTAATTCGGTTTTTACTTTATGAAAAACACTTAATGATATAAACTTACTGTTGTATAAGTTATCAAGGTGCGCGTCCCTCCCCCGCGCCCCTCCTGTGTGTCGGCAACTCTCAAGTGTCCTATGAAATTAAACCAGTGTGTAAATAGCAGCTCAGCGTTTCACTTGTCCATACCCGCATACCTAACATTGGCGACGAGAATCTACCTACACGTGTAGTAATTTAGAAAATGACAAGTTCAGTGCAATTTGGAATTCTAAATACGTTCGACCATAGCATACAGACATGGAAAACGTACAAGGGGCGTATACAGCAATATTTCGTGGCAAATGGCATCAACGAGAATACTGATCCCGCGGGTGAAAAACGAAAGGCCATCCTGCTCAGCGCACTCACTGAGGGTAGGTACCTACAAATTAGCAACGGATTTGGTTCTACCAAAAAACGTTGAAGATGTGCCCTACGAAGATTTCACATCACTGCTAGACAACCATTTCACCCCCAAATGTGTCGGGTTTGGTGAACGTCACAATTTCTACGCGGCGATCCAACAAACAGGAGAATCTCATTCTCAGTGGGCAGCGAGATTGCGAGGGCTCACAGAAAAATGCGGTTTTCTCAACGTGGAGGAGGCACTCCGTGACAAGTTCCTTATGGGGATGGAGCCAGGACGTGAGAAGGAGAAGCTGTACACCAAAGATCTGACCGAACTCACGCTGGCCAAGGTCGTGGAGATGGCAGAAAACCTCAGGTGTTCGCGCGCTGCCGCCGCAGCCAGTGTGGGGCAGCTGACACCGGCGTCTGCGGCAGACCAACAGCTGTTCAAGATAGCGGATAAGGGCAAAAGTGGTAGTGGTGCAGTGAAAGTGAAATGTGGGGTATGTGGGTATACGAATCATAAATCGGCTGACTGTAGATTCGCAAATTATGTTTGTAAAAAGTGTAACGTAAAAGGCCACCTGCGTAAAATGTGTCCAAAAGTGAATTACGTACAGGTGGATAGCGGTGACAAAGATGACGATAACGGTACGCTGTATTATATCCGTTCGTTCAGGGGAGAACCCATGGTAGAAACCGTTTTCATTGATACCGTCCCTTTAAAATTCGAAATTGATAGCGGGTCTGCAGTAACTGTAATTTCGGAAAACTTTTACAAAAGTCATTTTAAAGATGTGCCATTATCAAGTACACGTAAACAGTTGATAACGTATAACGGTGGTAAACTGGTTTGTTTGGGAATGTTGGAATTACCAATAAGTTATGCAGGTCGAACGAATATTATGAACTTGTATGTGATCCGCGGCGGCGGGCCACCCGTTCTCGGTCGGGATTTCTTATCATTGTTTCGCCTACAGTTAATGCCGGTCAACTATTGTAGAACTACAGACATAAACGTTAGGGATTTGCAACTACAATACCCAAAGCTATTTTCGGATAAGTTAGGCACTTTTAACAAACACAAAATTAAACTGTTTTTGAAAGAAGGAACAAAACCGGTTTTTTGTAAAGCACGTCCCGTAGCGTTCGCGTTACGTGATAAGGTCGAAAAAGAAATAGATAGACTGGTTGATTTAGGTATACTTGAACCTGTAGAATACTCGGAATACGCTTCACCGATAGTTCCAGTTTTAAAGCGAAACGGGGCTGTCAGCTTGTGTGCCGATTATTCCGTAAGTATAAATAAACAGTTGCCAGTAGAACAATATCCGCTACCAACAACTAACGAACTATTTTCAAAGATCCATGGGGGTCAACAGTTTAGCAAAGTTGATTTATCTATGGCCTATAATCAATTTGTTTTGGACGATGAGTCCAAAAACCTAACCTGTATAAATACAAACCGCGGGCTGTATAGGTTTACACGGTTAGTGTTTGGGTTAGCCAGCGCGCCTGCTATTTTCCAGCGCGCTATCGAGGGTTTGTTATCCGGAATAGACGGAGTGTTGTGCCTGCTAGATGATATTTTAATAACGGGAGCGAATAGGCAGGAACATTTGAAAAACCTAAATATCGTTTTAAAACGCTTAGAAGAATCAGGGTTAACATTACAAAAGGAAAAATGTAGCTTTTTTAAAGACGAAATTAGTTATCTTGGATATATTATCTCTAAGGATGGGTTAAAAAAAGCGCCGGAAAAAGTTAAAGCAATGATAGAAGCACCGGTCCCCACAAATGTTAATCAGCTGCAATCGTTTTTAGGGTTAATTAACTATTATAGGAATTTTGTACCAAACGCGTCTACAGTTCTCAGTCCGTTGTACGATCTGTTAAAAATAGACTGTAAATGGACCTGGACGGATATTCATGACTCGGCATTTAGGACTATAAAAGAACTCATGACATCAGAACAGGTTCTCGGACATTTTGACCCGAACGCGACGATAATATTAACGGTGGACGCTTCGCCAAGTGGGTTGGGTGCAGTCCTATCTCAAGTAGGTTCAGACGGTGTAGAAAAACCTATTTCTTTTGTTTCGCGTACTTTAAACTCAGCTGAAAAGCGATATGCTCAGATACAAAAGGAAGCAACCGCCATTATTTACGGTGTGAGACGGTTTCATCAATATTTGTATGGTAGATCGGAACCGTTTATTCTTCGAACAGATCACAAGCCTCTCTTGGCAATTTTTGGGCCTCACAAAGGTATACAAGAAATGTCAGCAAATAGATTACAGCGGTACGCTTTGTTCTTAAGTAGCTATAATTATAAAATTGAGTACGTGCGCAGCGCTGACAACAGTGCTGACTATTTCTCTCGCGCGAGCTTGCCGCGCGCCGTTCACGAGTGCGCTTGCACTGAACAGTGTAAGTCACAGAGAATATAACCACTACGTTTTGTGTAAGTGTTGTGATTGCGAAGTATCATACGACCGCGCGACTTATGTTTGTTTTGTTATGGACGGAAGTATGCCCGTGACATTAGATAAGTTACGTGAGGAGGTGAGTTGTGACGTAGTTTTGAGGCAGGTAAAATATTTCATTTTGAATGGGTGGCCGCCGAAGATAACCGATATAAGGTTAAAACCGTACTACTTATGTAAATCACAATTATCTTATGAGAATGGTTGTGTCATGAGAGGCGACAAGGTGATTTTACCATCGAGCTTATATAGAATCATTCTTAAAGAATTACATTCTTCACATTTAGGCGTAGTAAAAACCAAGGCCGAAGCTCGATCAAGATTTTGGTTTCCGGGAATTGACCAGGCCATAGAAGCAATGATAGGTACATGCGATGTCTGTATTCAGCTGCGGCCCTCACCGCCGCGCGCGCCGCCTGCTCATTGGGAATACCCAAATCGACCCTTCGACAGAATACACATAGATTTCCTAGGTCCGGTTAAAGGTTGCTCTTATTTAGTCGCGGTAGATGCACATACTAAGTGGGTAGAAGTGTATAACATGAATACGGCTACTTCTTCGACAGCGGTGATTCGGAAGCTATATGAGTTTATGTCAAGGTTCGGAGTTCCGAAAACAATAGTAAGTGATAATGGCACAGCTTTTTGTTCGCGAGAGTTTGAATTATTTTGCGCGACAAACGGGATTTCGCATGTGACGTCACCGGTTTATCACCCACCTAGTAACGGCCAGGCCGAAAGTTTTGTCAAAGTTGTTAAAAAGGGAATAAAATCATGTATTATGACGAGTCACAGTGCGAATGAAGCATCGGTACAGTTATTAAGATATCTGATGGATTATCGTAATTCAGTTCATTCCGCCACTGGATTGTCCCCTGCACAATTGGTGTTCGGGCACAAGTTAAGGTCGCGATTAGACCTGATGGATCCAAAGTCATCGACACCTTTGTCACCGTCTATATCTAACGTTGCAAAAAAACAACAGTGTACGCAAACTAAGCAGCAAGGGAAACACAAAACGAAACATTTAGAACTAAACGATAACGTATTATATAAAAAATATGTAAACAAAGGAAGCTATACGTGGGGTAAGGGCATCATACTTAAGAAAATAGGAAAAGTTTTGTATTTAGTCAAAGACAGTAACGGTACAGAAATTCATAAGAGACACATAAACCAACTGATGCTATATAACGGAACAAACAAAATAGGGGATTATTTACAAAGCACAAACATGAATATACCTGGGTCATCTGGTACTATTTCACCGTCACCGCCACACTTGCGGTCGTCGTCGCCGTCGCCCTGCCTGACGCCAGCAGGTTCAGATACGCCTAAACTCCAACCAGATCGTCACTCACCAGATCCCTTGCCGTGCAGCTCGGCCAGAGGGAAGAGAGCAGAATCGTATGAACGAAGTACTTCTTCACCGACGGGAGAGGACGGGTCTGAGAAGGATCCACAACAGGACCATGAGGATGAACAACAGTCGAGCGACGTCGATAATGAAAAAACGCAGAGACATAGCGAGGATGTTGGTCACGAGGCGGGGACAGAAGTCGATACCCAGACCACACATTACGGTGACTCAAATACACCAAAGAGATCGACAAGAAATCGCCCCGTTACTTGTTACAAAAAGATCTTTTAAGCTAAGTTTTTGTATAGTACATAAGTTTATAATGTTTAGTAGTAGGTACTTAGTGTGCGGGACGGACGTGATCGATCAAGGCCCCAGGCTGACTGAAGGTTGTAAGGCTTCAGCTTGAACGCGTTGACGCCCCTTGCACCTATTGTTCAGTTGTCTTCGAGCAAGTATTGACCCTGCAGTGGTTGGAAGGCTGCCAAGGATGTTGAGGGGAAGGCGTGATGTCCAGTTCAGAAAAAAAGTCAGGTTTTCATGTCCAAAAGCGACGTCTCTTCATGGTCTCCGTTACGCAAAGTGACGTGGATTTAATATTTCGGAAATAATGGCTACGATTAGGACGGTGCCTCAGCGCACTATCCTACTACCATACTTGACCGTAACGAGGACCTCGAAACAACGACCGCGCATAAACTTTAATTATAAAATTAATACCTTATGGCTAGTCGCTGAAAACCAACAGAAACCCCCCTTCTACTGAACCGATTTTGATGAGACTTGTGTCTCTGGATAGGTCTCGAGAAGACCTTCCCTCCGGACCTGGGTCCAGGTTCCTATCTGCTACCTTCACGGAGCCCTTGCGTTGAGAACGCCTAATAAGGGGAATTTCAGTCAGTTTGTAGCTTTATATGCTACTTTACAATACAATGGTGCACTTTAGTGCCAGGGTACCAGCGAGGGACTTGTAGCCCTACTCCTGGACCGTCGATCTGTGACAGTTCCACAGCTTCATCTGTCACCTTCACGGGCACAGCCACGTGAAAGTGCGAAAACATAGCTTCAGTGCCTGTTTTCGGCATATTTCGTGAGTTTGTACTCGAGCTGGTGGGCGGATCTGCATTCACCAACCGTCATCGGATAGCCCTCGCGATGGGCTACCCCATGGTGGAAGTCCGGTGGATACAGCTCCAACCCTCGATCCAGTATTCACTCTGATGTGGTCGATGATGCGAGAAAACCATGGAACCTCTTACTATATTAAGTCGGTTAGTTCCCTAACCACCAGAGCTAGGCTCCTTCCAAAAATGTGGTTGGGAAGCTGGAGAATCGGGCTATCGAATGGTAGTACCCTGATGGGTGTACCACCAGCCCTTCTGGGACTTCTGATGCCGGGAAGCGGCCGAAATAGAAAATATCGTGTTGTTCCACGGCTTTAACGCCTCTGTGTGTGTATGTGTAGCTATATATTAGCTATGTGTTGTGACTGAGTCCAGGCGTGTGCCCGAGGGTCCCCAAAGGTAATGCTTCAGATAGCATATCAATAATCCTTCAGGCACCAAGTGTGTCTGAAGGTAGTGGGCCCCCTGGCAGACGCGTAGAAACGTCCATGCTGGCACATACAGACACATTATTTCAAGTAAGTAATATCTATGTACTAGAACTACATAGATGCCATCTATATATAGGGCCTGGACACAGTTCCAGGTCACCTAGAAGCGCTAAAACGCTTATAACCAAAATTCTATTTACTTACTTGAGCAAAAATGCATGTATTTACCATCTCAGAGTGAAACTGTTTTAAACCTGGCTATGTACTGTTATTATGTACAGTTTTTCAGTCATAGCACCAAGGTATACTATCTAGAACACCTAGGTGGTGTTTCCTAACAAAATAAATGTGTAAGGTAAATAATACGATTGGTAGGTGGGCAGAGCGCACCTATCGATACCTGCGACCCGGCCATTTTCGGGGGGTCCTAAAAAACGCAAACAAATATTTTTTATTTGCTTAAAATACTACTTACACATTTTATCTATAGTATATTAATTCTAATTATACTAGATAACTATATTTTAGGTACTATAGGCCATTATAAAGCCCTCAAAACGCTATTCCAAAATACCAAATTTGTCTGCTTACGCGCCAGACTATATATATCGTGCACCGCCATCTGACTGCTCATTTCGAACTAAAACGTCATGGCGGTAGGTCGTGTTTACGGAATTTGACTTGTTTTGATTTTGCTTTCTTTCCGTAACTACCGCATTTAGTATGTATGTAACGATTCTAATTTACTCTTTAGACCCCATATTTACTTAATACATACTCATATACACTAAAACATAATGTTTAGTGCCTCAAAAAGTGGTCGAAATTTTATGTTTGAAAAAACTATAAAAGAAAAATTCTCGTCTAAAACTTTTTAGTACGAGCTCGCGCGCTGGGGTAAGCAGACGTATGTTTTGTTTATACTATTTATATCTACAAAACTATTCTAACATTTTTGTGACGCCTCGTCGCGAACATCTCTCCCGCCGTGCAGTGTTGTGTCGACCCGATGTGTTGACGCGGCGCTGCATCACGCATAGTGAGCGACGCACGTCGGCAGCGCGCGTGCCACGACGCTCAGCGACACGTCGCTCAGCTCTCGCCGCGGGAACTCTGCTACGCTCATTTCGGTAGTGGAATGAGCTTCTTCACCGGACGCTTTAGAGTGCCGCCAGTGGTGCGCACCTCAGCGGTCCGGACTTCTCCATCAGGCCCAGGGTATATGGCCTGGATGCGGCCTCGCGGCCACGTGTTGCGTGGCAGCTGGCCGTCAGCGATAAGGACGGGGTCGCCCACCAGCAGGTCAGGCCCGCGGCTGTGGGGCTCCCGCCGATTTTGGAGCTCAGGCAGGTACTCTCGCACCCACCGGCGCCAGAACATGTCGGCCAGGATTTGTGACCGACGCCACATCTTCTTGCTGTCGATGTCTTGCTCGGTGAACACGCCGAGGGTTGGTAGTCTTGCCGACCCACCAAGTAGGAAGTGGTTCGGCGTGATAGACTCGTCATCATCGCCGTCAACTGAAACATGTGTCAACGGGCGACTATTTACCGTGTACTCTGCCTCACAAATCAGTGTGGACAACACCTCTTCATGTGGGTGTTTCTCTGTGAGTACGGTATACAATGCGTTTTTCACGCAACGAACTAGGCGCTCCCATGCGCCTCCCATGAAGGGCGCTGATGGGGTGATGAAGCGCCAAGTGATGCCTCGGCGACTGGCCTCCTCTCGGAAGGCCTCTCGTAGCTCTCGATCGGCACCATGCATGTTGGTGCCGTTGTCCGAGTGTATCTCGGTTGGACATCCTCTGCGGGCGGCGAATCGGCGCAGCGCTAGTATAGCACTGTCTGCGCTGAGGCTGGCCGCTATCTCGAGGTGGACAGCTCGCGTGGTGAGACATGTGAACAAAGCTACATATCTCTTCTGATGTTGGCGACCGACGGTTACTGATAGTGGGCCGAAATAATCTAGCCCCGTATACGTGAACGGCCTCTGATGATGAGCGAGGCGCGTTCGCGGGTGATCGCCGGTCGCTGGCACTGGAGCTTGTGCCTTACGTATTCGACACTGAAGACATTGCGACAGTACTTTCTTCGTCGTGGGACGCATCCTCACGACCCAATAGTGCTGTCGCACCTCATTTATTGTAAGTTCCGTCCCGCTGTGCAGTAGGCTGCGGTGTGTCCAGTCTATATAGAGCTGTGTTATGTGATGGTCGCCGTGTAATATTGGCGGTCGCCTCACATCTTCTGTAATCTCGTCCGTGGCGGCTATACGGCTTCTTATGCGTAGTAGGCCATCTACTAGCTCTATTTGCAGCGAATGTAGTGGGCTATTCTTGTCCACTACTTCGTGCTCGTGCAATCGGGCTATCTCCTGAGCGAACGATTGCTGCTGTGCGACTCGTATGAGTATTTTCTCAGCTTCTTGGAGAAGACTCGCTTCGATATACTGCTTTCGGACTTGTGGCGCTATATATGACGGCTTTGTTGCTGCAGTCGCTGTCTTCTTTTTCTTCCGCCAGTCCGTGTCCTCTTCTGCGTTCTTCTGTGTTCTCTTATAGAACGTTTTCTCTGTTTTCTGTTTACAGAGAAAAATAAAACGTAGGACAGTCGCAGTCACACGTAATAGCCGCTCCCATCTTGAAAAATTGACGGGATTAGGTATAGCTTCTATGAGCTTCGAAGTGTATGTATGTTTGGGGGTTCTGTCCTCCGAAACATCTTTTCCATACTCGTTGCTTGTGACAGTGAGGGTTCTTTCTTCTCCTGTCTCTTCAACCGTTGGAGGCTT
Source organism: Orthosia cruda (assembly GCA_964057195.1). Lineage (NCBI taxonomy): Eukaryota > Metazoa > Arthropoda > Insecta > Lepidoptera > Noctuidae > Orthosia > Orthosia cruda. The sequence continues at coordinate 17,253,705 of OZ059856.1, read as the reverse complement.
TTCTGATGGCCATGAAGTGGGGTCTTCATATAAAAAACTAGGGCCACAGAACCACTCGTGATTCGAATCGAACTTGTGTGGCACGTCACGAGTTGCTATGTCGGCGATGTTCAATTTTGTTGAAATCCATCGCCAATCCTCCACTTTACTGCCTTCCTCTATGGCAGCTATACGATGAGCTACGAAGGCTTTATAGGTTCGTGCTCCTTTTCGTATCCATGACAGAACTGTTTTGCTGTCTGTCCAATACGTGACCGACGATCGTTCATTGTCGTGCTCACGTTTCACAGCTGCAGCCAGACGGGTTCCCATCACCGCTGCCTGCAGCTCGAGGCGCGGTATCGATTGTAGCTTCAATGGTGCTACTCTCGCCTTGGCCATGACTAGGCTCACCTTCTGTGAGCCTTCTGCTGTGGTGGCTCGCCAGTACACAGCTGCTGCGTACGCCATCTCGCTTGCGTCGGTAAATACATGTATTTGTATTTCATTGGCATCACTATACCCAGGATAGCATCTTGGTATGCTGATGCCCTTGAGCTGCCGCAGGTTTTCGATCCAGCTTCTCCACTGAGCTGCTTGATCGTCTTCTAAAAGCTGGTCCCAATCGATGCCTCGCCTCCATGCCTCTTGCAGTATTTGCTTGGCTCGAATCGTTACGGGTGAGGCGAGTCCCAGCGGGTCGTACAGTGACATGACGATCTTGAGGGCCTCTCTTTTTGTAGGGGCCTCCTTCTCTAGGATTCCTGGCGGCAGTCTCGCAAGCGTTAGGTTGAAACCTAGCGTGTCTTCACTAGGTCTCCAAATCAGGCCGAGAATTTTCTCCGTGCCTGTCGCCTCTCCGATGTTCACAACCTCAGCGCAGGTTTGTGTCGGATCTAGGTTCTCTAGTAGGTGCGAACTGTTCGATACCCATTTTGATAGGTCGAATTTCGCCTCTTGGTGAATTTCCTTCACCCTGGTCGCGACTTCTGTCGCTTCTTCGACCGTTCTATAGCTGTCCAGATAATCGTCCATATAATGGTTCTCAATGATAGCTTTTACTGCTACTGGATGCTGTTCGATGTGCCTTCTTGCGTTCCAATCTTTCGCAAAGATGGCGGTGCACGGCGAACTTGCCGCGCCGAAAATGATGGACGTCATGCGGTACTCTTCTGGGGCTCCCTCTCTCCTGTTGCCTCTCCATAGGTAACGAAGTGAGTCTCGGTCTTCACTCCGCACCTTCACTTGCATGAACATCTCGGCTATGTCTCCAGAGATGGCCACGCAGTGTCTACGAAATCGCATCATGACGCCGGGCAGCGACTGCAGCAAGTCCGGTCCAGTTAGCAGGAAGTCATTGAGTGACTTTCCTCTCGATTTGGCAGCGGCATCATGTACTATACGAATTTTCTCTGGCTTCATTGGGTTGAAGACATCGAAATGAGGCAGGTACCAGGTCCTTCCTGGCGTGCTTGATTTGGGGGCCCTTTCAGCATATCCCTTCTCTATTAGGGAGTCCATCTGTTGTGAATATTTCACACGAAGAGCTGGGTTTCTATCCAGCTTCTTTTCTATAGAGACCAGCCTTGTAAGGGCTGTCCCATAACTGTCGGGCATTTCTATGGCTTCTTCCCGCCATAGCATAGAGGTTTCTATGTGCCCGCTGTCGAGCCGCCTTATGTCGCGGTTCAAAATATCTTCTGCCCTCTTCTGAGGGTCAGAAGCTGGCTTTCTTGGATTAATAGCCAGTGACTCGATGGCGAAGAATTCACGGAGCTGCTCGTTCAGTTCCGCATCTTGCCTTGACCGTCTTCTGTCGCGGTCCGATGCGTCTTCTGCCCTCTTCTGAGGGCCAGAAGTTTCGCTGGCGAAGAATTCACGGGGCTGTTCGTTCAGCTCCGCATCTTGCCTTGCGTCAACGGTCTGAGTGCCGTTGACTTGGTTTAACCGCCTTTTGTCGCGGTTCGAAGCGTCTTCTGCCCTCTTCTGAGGGCCAGAAGTCTCGCTGGCGAAGAATTCACGGGGCTGAGAGTTCAGCTCCGCATCTTGCCTTGCAACGGACTGAGTGCCGTTGACGTAATGCACCCGCTGGCCCAGTGTTCTGGTGTGTGCACCATGCAATGTCCAGCCCATCATGGTCCTTGACGCGATGGGTTGGTCTCTTGGTCCCCTCCGGACCTCAGTGGCCAGCAGCAAATGCCAGTTGTCCTGTCCGACGAGTATCTTCGGTACTCCCGCCGGATATGTAAGCTCAGACGTCAAGTCTTGAAGGTGCCTGCATCGTGCCAGGTCCTTATGATTGACTGCCTGTGGAGACAGGTTGAGCTTCGAAATGGTGCGCGCCTTGAAGGGCACCCGATTCTTCAACTGGCTTGTGAGAACGACCGTTATTCGTCTCGATAGTGGAGTATCGATCCTAGTGTGTCCTATGGCATCGATCTTCAGTGGCTCAATTGGGCCCACTGCTCCTACTCGCTGAGCGATTGCTTCGTCGATCAGCGAGACGGTAGACCCATCGTCAAGGAGTGCGTATGTGTCTGCCTCTCCCGCCGGTCCAATAACCCGGACCGGTATCATCTTCAGGAAGGCTTTACTTGAGGCAGTTCGCGAACTGGCTACCGTCTCCTGAGACTCCTTCTTCGCTTCTGGAACAGCAGGCTTCCTTGTCCTGTCTGTCTGAGGCTTCCTTACCCTATGAAGAAGTCGGTGATGAGTAGCTATGCACCCCTTGAAGCCACACTGCTTCTTTCCGCAGGTGTGGCCCTTACGGTGGTTCCTTAGGCAGCGAAAGCACAAGCCATATTGCTTGGCTAGCTCCCATTTCTTGTCACATGCTGCGTCTGTAAACTTTATGCAATCAGACGAGTAGTGACCCTCTTTGTCGCAAATTCGACAGTGGCCTACCGGCTTCGCGGTAGCTACGTGCGTCCTCTGTGTGACGCGTTTTCCCGCCACCGAGTCCGTTTCTTTAATGTTCTCGGGCGGTGCGAATGCACTGCAGAAGTGAGCTTGCTCTGTTATAAAGTCGCTGAAGAGTGACAGGTCTGGCAGCGACTGATACTTTTCCGTGTACGTCCTGTACCATAGTACACGTAGAGAATTGGGCAGCTTCTCAGTTAGCTGGCGCATCAGCTCAGCGTTGAGTAAGTAGTGTCCCTTCTTGAGGGCCCTCAAGGTGACGACTCCGCTCCTGATCCGACTTGCAAAGGTGCATATATCTTTGGGCTGTTCGCTGCAGCGTGGCAGCCCTCTGAGTCGGTCGGTTTCAGCCTGAGCTATTGAGTCGGGACGTCCAAATTGTAGCTCCAATTCTCTCATGATCTCATCCGGTTTCGCGTTCCCGATGAGTTCTGAGCTCACTGTCTCCAGTGCGCGACCACGCAAGCTCCTTCTGAGTCTTGCTGTATTTTCAATGTCGCTGAAGTAGGCAACAGTTGCCTCGTAAATGGCTCGAAAAGTCAGCCATTCTGTGTGAGCTCCACCGAAGTTCGGCAGAGTCAACATAACCTGCGACGCCGTTCGGTTAGGCGTCCATGGTTCGATTTTTCTGTCGGCTAGCGACGCTATAGCGGTTGTCAACTCCGTTAGAAACGGACGGAGTGACTCTTTCGCTTCTATTTGCCCTGGTGGCTCCGTCTTGGACGGTTCGATGTTAGCCCTCGTCTTTGGTTGGTCTATATGGGTCTGGGAGTCCGCTACAGCGTCGCCGCTCGCAGGTGGAGGCCTATCTTGCTTCCCATTGGCGACGTCGTCCTCCCTCAACGGTGTGGGCTCTGGCGCCTCTTCGAGCCAGGAACGCACGTACTCTTCATTCGAGTCTCTGTCATCCATATATTCCGCTTCAGAAGGTTCTTCTTCTGCTCTCTGAAGGGCTAACTGTGCAAGCTCCAACTTAATCTTTAGTAAGTCTTCGCGTGCCTTAGAGATTTTTCTCTGTGACCGGGTCGTCTTGCTTGTAGACGGCGGTCTCCTATGTTCATTACGGGCGTCACCCCGGGTAGCCATTATTTCCTTATGTACAAAGGTCTTGTCTTGGATCCTTTGTTTTTCATCAGAAGGCTTCAGTGTTCCTTCTGAAGATCCTTCTTCTCTCGATGCCTTCCCGCATGTGCTCGGTTCCTGTGGTTCCTCCTCTTGGTGTATGGGCGTATTGTCACCTATCTGTGACACGGTTGGGCTCCTGTTCGGTACGGACTGTTCAGTCCCATCAGTCGTTGTCGGCGAGCGTGGGGGCAATTGATGGTGTATACCTGCACCCGGTCGCTCCATGGCGACTGTCCACGCCTCAGGTCTCTTGTCCTGCGATCTGGTTATCGGCATTCCGACTGGTCCAAAATGTCAGCTCGAAACGGTTAAGTCCAACTCTAGACTTCAGTACGATTGGGTTAAGTCTATTTTCGAGCTTCCAAACGGCTATGTCCAAGTCCAGTCTTCACTTCAAGACGTCGACTCGAAACAGCTAAGTCCAAACTTCAAGTTTTTTCTCGAAAAACCTAAGTCGTAACTCCGGGTTAAGTCCAATTTAAATCGTTGACTCGAAGAGGGTTCGCTTCCTTTTTCAAAATTGAAAAAATATTTTTAAACTCCGGGTTAACTTTTAACTCCGGGTTAACTCTGGCCCTCTTGACTCCGGGTTATCCTTCAGACTATAAGTTTTTATTCAGTCTTCAAAACTATAAGTCCCAAATCAGCTTCAAACTGCTATGTTGACACGACACAGGTTCACTATATTACTATCGACCCACAAGGGGTAAGCACTTGAGTAAGTTTTCACTGTACTTACTGTTTTATACGTGTCAACCTGTCCAGCAGCCTTCAAGGATGACCAGCTGGTCTGATACCACTCGCAGAAACTTCTGTCTAACACTTGACGTTAGTAGTCAGTCCAGACTCCAGCTATCGAAGGTCCAAGCTTCGATTGAGAACTTCTGTCTCTTATATGACTATTTGTTTCCAAACAAATTCTAAGTCAATAATAAGTCTTCAGCTATAACGCTTCAGGAAATTTACAGGAACTATTTTTCGTTCTATTTTTTATAGAACAAGTCGCCCACACGACCATACAATATGCCTCTGTGTGTAAGCCTCCTCTAGGATAGCGCTTCAGCGATAATCCTTCAGCCGTAATCCTTCAGGAATTCTATGAACGTTTGTATGTTCGTTCTATCTCCTAAACAAGCTTTCGACACGCTATATATGAAATTTCCGATTCTGAAATTTCAGCGATAACTCTTCAGGCAATCTACTTGTTCCTTCAGGATACAGTTTCTATGTATTCTCAGATACTACTGTTTCTCAGTATGCAGGTTACACAACAGAGGCAACTCAAAATTCCGTCTTTTTGCGACGGTAATCTAATCGGAACGAAATGCTTCTCTGGAAGCAGCTAGGCACCACAGGAAACGGCTCAGGAAAGGCAGTTGCGTCCCAGCAAAATGGTTATGTTCTAGAGCTAGTCCACGCGTGGGTCCCAAACCACACGTGCACTTTTCACTCCGGTAGTCGCTCTAGAAGCTTCTACTAACCAAGGTCAAACGTACGCGCGCCTTTTGACGACGCTAATCTCCCAGTTACTGGGTTTCTACACTGTTTTTGACTGTTAAAGAAATATGATCTTAACCTCGACACTTGTAAGGTTTACGAGGGGGACGTCAGGTTTCTTTATTCACTGGAACTTTTCTCACGAACGTAACGTTACGTACCCCGGTCGGTACTTTGTGTAGGTGTGTACTCTTACCAGATTTATATTGAGGGTACATACGTTCTCAGCAATGGTCGTCAGGCTTCTTTGTTCTCAGGAATTTTCACTGGCTTGGGCCTCGGTTTTCTTTGTTCTCAGGCACAAGCTTCACAGGAACGATACGTTTGACTTTCGATAAAGAAATAGGAATGTAACCCCACTTAACAAGGTTACGGGACGTCTATCTTCTTTGTTCTCAGGAACGGGACAACGGTTTTCTTTGTTCTCAGGAACTAGGCTCTTCAATATTGGCCTGTATTTTCACTGGAACCCAGGACGCCAGGCTTCTCTGTTCTCAGGAACGGGACAACGGTTTTCTTTGTTCTCAGGAACTAGGCTCTTCAATATTGGCCTGTATTTTCACTGGAACCCAGGACGCCAGGCTTCTCTGTTCTCAGGAACGGGACAACGGTTTTCTTTGTTCTCAGGAACTAGGCTCTTCAATGTTGGCCTGTATTTTCACTGGAACCCAGGACGCCAGGCTTCTTTGTTCACTGGAACTAGGCTCTTCCTATTGGCCTGTATCTTCACTGGAACGCTGCGTAGGTCATTTGCTCAAAAATCCGGCTCGACAGGACCAGCAAATGTGCGGGACGGACGTGATCGATCAAGGCCCCAGGCTGACTGAAGGTTGTAAGGCTTCAGCTTGAACGCGTTGACGCCCCTTGCACCTATTGTTCAGTTGTCTTCGAGCAAGTATTGACCCTGCAGTGGTTGGAAGGCTGCCAAGGATGTTGAGGGGAAGGCGTGATGTCCAGTTCAGAAAAAAAGTCAGGTTTTCATGTCCAAAAGCGACGTCTCTTCATGGTCTCCGTTACGCAAAGTGACGTGGATTTAATATTTCGGAAATAATGGCTACGATTAGGACGGTGCCTCAGCGCACTATCCTACTACCATACTTGACCGTAACGAGGACCTCGAAACAACGACCGCGCATAAACTTTAATTATAAAATTAATACCTTATGGCTAGTCGCTGAAAACCAACAGAAACCCCCCTTCTACTGAACCGATTTTGATGAGACTTGTGTCTCTGGATAGGTCTCGAGAAGACCTTCCCTCCGGACCTGGGTCCAGGTTCCTATCTGCTACCTTCACGGAGCCCTTGCGTTGAGAACGCCTAATAAGGGGAATTTCAGTCAGTTTGTAGCTTTATATGCTACTTTACAATACAATGGTGCACTTTAGTGCCAGGGTACCAGCGAGGGACTTGTAGCCCTACTCCTGGACCGTCGATCTGTGACAGTTCCACAGCTTCATCTGTCACCTTCACGGGCACAGCCACGTGAAAGTGCGAAAACATAGCTTCAGTGCCTGTTTTCGGCATATTTCGTGAGTTTGTACTCGAGCTGGTGGGCGGATCTGCATTCACCAACCGTCATCGGATAGCCCTCGCGATGGGCTACCCCATGGTGGAAGTCCGGTGGATACAGCTCCAACCCTCGATCCAGTATTCACTCTGATGTGGTCGATGATGCGAGAAAACCATGGAACCTCTTACTATATTAAGTCGGTTAGTTCCCTAACCACCAGAGCTAGGCTCCTTCCAAAAATGTGGTTGGGAAGCTGGAGAATCGGGCTATCGAATGGTAGTACCCTGATGGGTGTACCACCAGCCCTTCTGGGACTTCTGATGCCGGGAAGCGGCCGAAATAGAAAATATCGTGTTGTTCCACGGCTTTAACGCCTCTGTGTGTGTATGTGTAGCTATATATTAGCTATGTGTTGTGACTGAGTCCAGGCGTGTGCCCGAGGGTCCCCAAAGGTAATGCTTCAGATAGCATATCAATAATCCTTCAGGCACCAAGTGTGTCTGAAGGTAGTGGGCCCCCTGGCAGACGCGTAGAAACGTCCATGCTGGCACATACAGACACATTATTTCAAGTAAGTAATATCTATGTACTAGAACTACATAGATGCCATCTATATATAGGGCCTGGACACAGTTCCAGGTCACCTAGAAGCGCTAAAACGCTTATAACCAAAATTCTATTTACTTACTTGAGCAAAAATGCATGTATTTACCATCTCAGAGTGAAACTGTTTTAAACCTGGCTATGTACTGTTATTATGTACAGTTTTTCAGTCATAGCACCAAGGTATACTATCTAGAACACCTAGGTGGTGTTTCCTAACAAAATAAATGTGTAAGGTAAATAATACGATTGGTAGGTGGGCAGAGCGCACCTATCGATACCTGCGACCCGGCCATTTTCGGGGGGTCCTAAAAAACGCAAACAAATATTTTTTATTTGCTTAAAATACTACTTACACATTTTATCTATAGTATATTAATTCTAATTATACTAGATAACTATATTTTAGGTACTATAGGCCATTATAAAGCCCTCAAAACGCTATTCCAAAATACCAAATTTGTCTGCTTACGCGCCAGACTATATATATCGTGCACCGCCATCTGACTGCTCATTTCGAACTAAAACGTCATGGCGGTAGGTCGTGTTTACGGAATTTGACTTGTTTTGATTTTGCTTTCTTTCCGTAACTACCGCATTTAGTATGTATGTAACGATTCTAATTTACTCTTTAGACCCCATATTTACTTAATACATACTCATATACACTAAAACATAATGTTTAGTGCCTCAAAAAGTGGTCGAAATTTTATGTTTGAAAAAACTATAAAAGAAAAATTCTCGTCTAAAACTTTTTAGTACGAGCTCGCGCGCTGGGGTAAGCAGACGTATGTTTTGTTTATACTATTTATATCTACAAAACTATTCTAACATTTTTGTGACGCCTCGTCGCGAACACTTAGTAAGGCTAATAAATGATGTTCGGTGTCTATAGACTGTGCTATAGACTAGAGGGAGGAATGTTGTATATGTTATCAAGGTGCGCGTCCCTCCCCCGCGCCCCTCCTGTGTGTCGGCAACTCTCAAGTTTCCTATGAAATTAAACCAGTGTGTAAATAGCAGCTCAGCGTTTCACTTGTCCATACCCGCATACCTAACACTTACCCAAAAAAAGATATTGCTTCCAAATTCAAGGTGTTACGGTATTTATTTGCACAGTTTTTGAACGCACATTGCAGCATTTTTACGTATTAATGTTGGCTATGATTGGACCATACTAATTTAAAAATAGTGACACAACCGTATTTGTGGCCATATTTATCGGTCCGTTTTTGAAGCGCTGACCGGGAATCTAGTGTATTCTTCATCGAAGAAAGTAAAAAATGCTTTTTTAGTTTGTTAGTATATACTCTAGCCAAGATACAATGGCTAGAGTATATAGGTAGGTAACAATTTAAACCAAGTTTTTGATTAGATGATTCAATAGATATATAACCGAGTTAGTTTTACGTATAAGGGGCCTCACAGATGGCGCGTCGCAATTCAAATTGTGGCGGTATGCGACATGACACACGTATTTTCTGTGAAAATTTCAAGTGGGAATCGGTCGAATTATATCTCGTTGCGTCAATGTGAACGTAGTTGCAATTTTGCCTATGCTTATTTGTACGAAAAGTTTAACTCAGAGTTAGTTGCTAACTCGAGGTTAAATTGACAGTTTATCATACAATATTGTGCATTGTGCTGGTTGCCAAGAGTAGCCTAGAGATCCAGAGCTGTGTTGGCTTGAAATTGAGCAGAACTAAAACAGATAACTTTTTTTTTTATATACACTATAGGCTCGCGCTTGACCACTATCTCACCTGATGGTAAGCGATGATGTGGTCGACGGTGAATCACGCTTGCCTAGAAAAAACCTATTCACTCTTGACTTAAAGACCCCTAGATTGTAGCTGTCGGGAAACACAGACTCCGGCAGGGAATTCCACTCCTTAGTTGTACGCACAATAAAAGGCGTCTTTGATTTTGGCGTCTCTCCAGTTCCGTTCCTATAGCTCTCGCTGGAGCATCCAGAACGATGTGCTCCTACTTCCAGTACCCAGGGTCGGTTTTCCAAGGGGATGGCAAAGTAGACCGAGGCGTAACGCACTGGATCAACTTGGGATGGGTGAAATGGCGACAGATCACAGGAAAAATTTGCGACTCACGGATGCCCCTCAAGTTAAAGGGAAAAATTTACTAGTCCGTGATTAGACCTGTCGTACTGTATGGATCAGAATGTTGATCTGTGAAACAGATGGATGAAAACAGATTGCATGTAGCAGAGATGAGAATGTTGAGATGGATATGCGGAGTGACGAGAACGGATAAAGTGAGAAATTAGTATATTAGAGGCAGTTTGAAAGTGGCACTTGTGACAGAAAAGTTGAAAGGAAACCGTTTGTCCTGGTATGGTCATGTGATGAGGAGGGATGAAACCCATGTTATTAAAAGAGTAATGAATATAAATGTGGATAGATGAGGTAGGGGATGGCCAAAGAATAGATGGATGGACTGTGAGAGTATTAAAGAAAAAGGAGTCAGTGATGGCGTGACAGGGGACAGGACGGTATGGAATAAGAAAAGCGCTTGCAAACATCCTTCATAATGCGCACAGCAAAAGAGTGGAACTCACTGCCTGCGTCTGTGTTTCCGAACGCATACAACCCGAATCTCTTCAAAGTTAGAGTGAACAGGTTTCTTCTGGGTAAGCTTATTCCATCGTCGATTTTGTCTCTGTCACCTCTGACCTAGACAAGAGTCAAGAGCAAACCCATCATAAATAAAAAATAATAATAATAAGAAAACGTGTTGCACCAACCCCAAGTAACATGGGACAAGGGCATGAAGATGATGATCATACGATATTGTCAATTTAACCTTGTGCTAGCAACTAACTCAGAGCTAAGTTTTTCTTGCAAGGGTGCCTGAGTAAAAATCGCATCAGTTTTTTTAAGCTATTGCATAGCTTCTATCGCGGGCCTTGAGCGCGGGGACCGAATCCAGAAATTCCGTAACGAAAAAACCTCACGCTCCCCACTCCGACGGGCACGGCGGTGATACTTTGACTTTTAATAAGGTTTTTGAATTCTGTGGAATCTGAGTGGTGAGGGGCAGGGGGGCGGGGGGGATATTTGTTGCACGTGTTTTCGATTTCCGTGTTGGTATTTTCAGAATGAAAAATTTTTTTGCGGCGGGAGGTAAACGGTTAAGGGGGGCGGGGGGGTAAATCCTATCTTGTTCTCCTGGATGAAGAGTGTGGTGCAGGGGGGCAATTTTTTTGTCAGAAATGCGCTAACTCCAACCGTTTCTGAGATATGAGGATTTAAAATTTTTGTTGGTCGTAATTTTTTTGCCTTTTATCGGTCTCTCTGAGCTATTTCTGTGACAATGGTGATCAATGTGGACCTTATACTAATGAGAATAAGGGTCACTTTTGCTTGTCAAAGAAAAATTACGTTATTTCAATGTGAATAAGGGTATTTTTGTTTTGTTTTATAGAGTTTTATTAATCGTAAATAAATGCGGGTTTGGCTCGCTACGTTTTCGAGTTTTTAACGTTTTTAATTTTTTTGACGCATTTTCCAGGACTGGATCTAGAATAAATGCTATGCAATAGCTTTACCGCGGCAGTCCCCGAGTGCCACACGACTTTTTTTTTATTATTTTTTTATAATACTAATCCCGCTAACGACGTTAGCGCCTAATCTGTGCAAATTCTTTCATTCCATTCCTCTTTTATGCTGCTCGTACTTTCATTCTTCATGCCATGGTTCTTCTTGCATACGTCTTCTTGTATACAGTGGGTGGGACTCCCACTTTGTTAAAATACTTAAAAGGCAACTTTATTTATTTATATACAAGAATACAAAAAAGTGCTGAATATCACAGTAAAATATGCAAAAGTGCTGCAGATCACAGGTAAGGTACAGCAGTGCTGTTTATCACAGGGAAAATCACAATATAAATAATGCCTTACATTCAGGGATGAGAAGCACAACAGTGCTTTTCACCATACAGACAATCTGTCTTCTTAGGTACTACCCCAGTGCACGGTTCGTCATTGCAGTTTTGTGCGTGCTATTCTATGCTTCTTACAAAATATTCTTATAATACTAGTGAAGTATAGTGCCGCTTCAACTTCGGTTTCGTGCAATGACGGTGGAAGCCACATTAACACAGTACACCAGGAACTTTTCCCTGTGTTGCTTACTCATGAGCCCATGCAGGCTCTCCTTCGTCAGTCTCCTGTCCAGCTCACATTCGAGTTGGTAGCGTTCCCTGATAAATAACGGGCAATCTACAAGTATGTGCTGGACAGTCTCTGCCACGCCTGGATCGCAGACGCACGATGGGCTCTCCTTACACTTGAAGCGATTCAAGTATTCAGAGAACCCGCCGTGCCCCGTCAAAACCTGCGTGAGAACGCCGGTCGGCCGCACCTGTTTTATAATACGGAAAGCCGCTATGGCATCCGGAAGAAACATTTTCGTCACAGAGGCTGTCTCGCCCGACACATATCTTCGGTTCCATTCATCAAGCGATTCCAAACGGATCTGTGGCTTGATAAATGAAACCGGACAATGGTCGTAGTCCGGCTTCCTCCGTAACGACAATGCTGCTTCTTTTGCTAACTCGTCCGCTCGCTCATTCCCCGGCAGGCCCGCGTGGGCCTTGACCCTGAACCCGCGTGGCCTTGAGAAATAGGCGCGCGCGTGAACCGCCAGGGGATGGAGAGAGCCATGGTTTGCAAGCGTCTCCAATGCTGACATTGAGTCGCTGTACAAACCATAGCTCGTCTCTTGCCGCGCGAGTATCACGTCCGTCGCTTTACAGATGGCCAGGAGTTCCGCCTGGTAGACTGTGCAGTACGCGGCTAAGCTAAGTTTGAGCTTCCGGACTTCGCCATCATTATCCCATATGGATAATGCGGCTCCGACCTTCCCCTCAATCTTGCTGCCGTCGGTGAAGATTCGCACCGTCTGCACATTGTTGCTGTCTAGCAACTGTTGGTCTGCCAGGCACATGAACTCCAGGGGCATCTGCGTAGCTGGATGAGGAGCCTCTGCAAACCTTACCACACTTTCGATCTCCCTATCTCCTGGCACAAACCGGGATGACCCTCTCCTCGCTTCATACAGGGCGGCTGCCTCCTGTATGCGTAGATCTAGAGGTAGTATTCCGGACAGTACCAGTGCCGAGTTCAGGGAGACAGTACGGTAAGATTTACAGATCTTCTGGACGAATCCTCGTTGGACCGAGCCTAGCTTCTTCCGTATTCCCAGCTTCTTCGTAGCGGGAGCCCAGGCTGCGACCGCGTACGTTATTATGGCCTCAATCATAGCAGTGTAGATTGTGTGTATGATCTGTGCGTCCAATACCCAACTCACTTTAGCGGCGCGGGACAGCTGCTTATAAATGTTAGCTGCCCGCCTGCCTGATTCCGCGCTGTTCCAATGCCTGCAATAGTGGGTCTAGAATGAGATTCCACAGGATGGGGCCACCTATTGACCCTTGAACACAGCCCTTGCTAGTCACTCGCGTGCATTCCTCCACAGCGTAACGAACCTTGACTTTCCTACTGTCGAGGTAGCTGTCTAGCAGCCTTCTTATGTTCACCGGGCACTTTTCCTCAGCCAGTCTGACCTTGATGGCTGGCCACCAAGCACTATCGAAGGCTCCCTCTATATCCAGCGACACCAGGACAATTACCTTCTTCAGCCTCAACTTGTCCTGTACGTGCTTCACTAGCTTATAGAGGGCGTCCTCAGTGCTTTTCTGGGGCATAAAACCAAACTGGCGAGTACTAAACCGCGGTACAAGCTGCCATTTTAAACGCGCTACTACCATCCTCTCCAGGACCTTCCCCAGAACCGGCAGTAGTCCTATTGGTCTGTATGCCTTGGGGTTTAGGTAATCGTCCTTGCCCAGTATTCTGAGGACCACGACTGTAGCCTCCTTCCAGATGTTCGGGAAGTGTGCCAATTCAAGGCACTTATTGTAGAGGGCAAGGAACGCATCCGGGTCCTGGTGGATCGCTCAACTGCAGATATCAGACGTCAGTCCATCCCCTCCTGGTGCCTTTTTGGGATTGAAACCTGCCACGGCGGTCTTCAGCTCCAGCGAGGTAAATGGTGGGTCATGATATTTATCATGAACCCACTCATTTACTCGACTGGCTGCTTCTCTAATTCGCCTGTGGTCAGCGTTGTCCTGGTCTACTCTGTCTTCGGGGTAGAACGTATCTGCGAGTAGGGCGGCCGATTCACTTGGGTTGAGGAATACACCATCGCTACGTAGGGTCAGTTCCTCCTGTCTTCTGGTGGTCCTACCAATCACCCTGAAGATTCCCTCCCAGACCCCTTCCCGATCCTGTTTCCGGCAGAACTCCTTCCAGCTTGCGAATTGGGCGCTCTTCGCTAGCATCTCGTACTCTTCTTTGGCCTTCAGCACATCAGTTATTGTATGAATCAAATCGCATCAACCCATCAAAGGAATCGCATCTTAAGGTGCTGTAGTCGAACAGTCAATCGGCATCTGAGGTTCTAAGCCACGCCCACTGTCATCGATAGCTTAGGGGCAAACTTTAAATTGGAGGGAAAATTATTTGAAAATTAAATACACAAGGCCGACCACAGAGGCCCACATCATAAACGGACTCTTCCGATGGATTTTACAAAAATATTACCGCGCAAGTTCTTATTTCAAACTGGCGGCCAGCATCTGACATCAGATCGTTCACTGTTATTTTGCCTATGAATGCAACCTTATTGCTACGAAAATAAAGATCGCTAAAATAGGTAATCTGGCTAGTGTCATACGAGTCTTTGCTGTGCAAATTGAATAAATATTATAATTATGTCTGCTTATATGCGACTGCCAAATATAAGAACACAGTAGGTGACATTTTTTTTATAACGGTTTTATAGCCAGATAATTTCATTAAGCTATTGCATAGCTTCTATCGCGGGCCTTGAGCGCGGGGACCGAATCCAGAAATTCCGTAACGAAATAACCTCACGCTCCCCACTCCGACGGGCACGGCGGTGATTCAAGATTCAAGATTATTTATTTGTGGAAACATGAGTACACATACAAAGCATGCAAGTTATTAAATTACATTATAGATAAAGATCAGTCATGTTTGGTCTTAGTGGAGTACAAATATTTAAATTTCAATAATAAAAGTCATTGGATAAATTAGTAAATTACATAACAACAAAATAGTAAATCTCAATTTCAAAAACAAATAAATTAAATACATGATTATTATTAAAGTAACAATTATTAAATGTCAATTAAAATTATCCGATGTCAAATAAAATGTCAAATGTATTACATAAATTGCTTTAAAAATACAGAATAAAATTATTACAGGTCAATTAAAATTATCCAATGTCAAATGCCAAATATAATACAATAATATGTTGCAAGAAGTACAGATTACGTCAAAGATGTATTGATAACATTGGTTACTACACGGCATTAGATGTTTTCATTAAGAAATTCTAGAATACTGTAGTATGCTTTCCCTTCTAGCAGTATTTTTAATTTATTTTTCAACTGACGGACATTAAGCTCCTTCCAACTATTTGGGAGTTTATTAAAAACTTTAGGGGCCATACAAAAAACACTCTTGTGCATTAATGCTGTTTTCGAGCTATGTAGACACAGAATACTGTCATCGCGCCTACTATGGTTGCGATCGACCACTTCTGATTGACGTGGAAATAAGTGTCGATTTGATTTTACAAACATAACAATTTCTGAAATGTAAAGGCAAGGCAGAGTTAATATTTTATATTTTTTAAAGTAGGGCTTACAACTTTCGGTTGACTGTAACTTAAACATAGTCCTGATGCATCTTTTTTGGGCTTTAAAGGGTATGTCCTTGTTGGTTGAGTTGCCCCAGAAAATGATACCATATCTTAGATGTGAAGAAACCAAACCGTGATAAGCCGAGAGCAATGATTCAATGTTAAGCACTGGGACCAGTTTGAACAGCGCATAACAAGAATTACTAACTTTTTTACTGAGTTCTTCTATGTGTGCTTTCCAGTTTAGCTTTTTGTCAATCGTGACTCCAAGGAATTTGGTGTGGTCAACTTCTGTAATAATTCTATTATTGTATTGGACGTTAAGATCAGCCATAGTTGATAAACGTTGACTGAAGTGCATTACATTAGTTTTATCACAGATAATATAATACTAGCATACAGATGCCTCATCCCATACAAAGAAACCGTGCCGACGTAACTAGCGTTTTTCATCTGATTAATCTTGTTATTTTTTGTACATCGAACGCGTTCGGTTCTGTTTCACGGTGATAGATAGATGGTGTTAGCAGTGACTTGCAAGTAAAGGGGTTTACTAAGTTCGTGAATATATTTTTCTTTAAATACAGTGAAGGTTCGTTTTATAGTATTTATTGCCACGTTTTTAGAGTTTTTTTTGCACTAAAATGTGTTACAATGCAAATTTTAACAATCGAGTGCAATGCCTCACAAATTAAAAAATTGCCATCTATTGGCATCAATTCTAAAATATCCGTTAAAATTATCTTTGAAATGTGAATTAAGAGGCCAATATTCCATAATTTTGTACTTAGGAGAGTTGATTAAACAAGAACATACAATTTTTATGTTCAATTCCAGAAAATGTGAATTTTACACACATTCAATAACAGATACGTGCATATCGCGCCATCTAGTGAGATTTATTTGAACCAAATTTTCTTTGTTAGCAATGAGACCCCGTGGTTTTATTAAGATTAATTTTTAGATTATTATTATTCATCCAATTTATTATTGATGTCAGAGAATTATTAATGTCGTTATTATAGCTATCTTTAGCATTACATTGAGTTGTGATAGTGCTATCATCAGCAAAGAGTGTAACTGGTTGGTCTACATGTTTAGGTAAGTCATTTATATATACTATGAATAGTGGGGGACCCATTACACTACCCTGGGGGACTCCATACTTGACTACTTGCTCGTGCGAATGAAATATTTCTTCACATTTAGTTTTAACGTTTATCCTAGATATTTCCGTGACCTGTTTTCTGTTCTCAAGATATGTTTTTATTAATTCTAGAACATTGCCTCTTATACCGTATGCTTCCAACTTATTCACTAAAATATCATGCCTAACGTTATCAAACGCCTGCGTCATATCACAGAATATGGTACAGACGGGATTGTTTCTATCTACATTTACCATAACCTTATATAAGAAATCGTAAACAGCCATATTTATAGTTCGGTTTTCTCTGAATCCTTTTTGTTCGTTAACTAGTATACTATGTTTTTCTAAATAAGCACTTAGTTCTTTTTATATATACTTTTCATAAACTTTGGAGAAAACACTAATAATCGAAATAGGTCTGTAAAATTCCATGGATTCTCTATTTTCTTTTTAAATATAGGTTTTACAATTGATTTTTTTAAAGCATCAGGGAAAATTCCAGTACTTATGCTAAAATTAATCAAATGGCTTAGATGCGTGCAAATTTCTAGCGCCACCAACTTAACTATTCTTGTTGATATTCCGTCATGACCAACGCTGTTCGTATTTTTCAATAGCTTGATTATTCTAAACACATCCTGCGGTAAACAAGGGGGCATAAAAATGATTTTTCTCTATTTGGGATTTTTGAAGGGACTTGATTTCCTGAATCAACAAGCGGAACTACTTTTCCAATAAAGTAGTTGTTGAATTCGTTGGCTATTTTCTGGGAATCTGTTATAGTGTCACTGTTTACTTTTATTTTTGTGATAAGATTTCGTGGTATGCTAAGCTTTGAGTCATTGATAATTTGCCAACTGGTTTTAGATTTATTATTTGATTGTTTTATTTTATAGTTATTCTGTGCATATTGCGTAAGTTGTATAATTTTCTTAAATAGTTTAGAATATTTAGTCAAGCTATATTTATTAGTTACATTTGGGTCGCGTCTATATTTCCATAGAAGTTGTCGCTTCCTTTTGCTGCACAGTTTGATGCCACGTGATACCCACTTAGATTTATTTGCCGTATGTATGGTTATAGATACTACAGGAAAGCATAAATGGTAGAAAAGCGAAAAAGTTTCTATAAATGCATTGTAGGCTATGTTAGGATCACTTGTCGCCTTTTCATACGCCAGTATCTTAGAGTGCAACAGTTTTGGACGGGTGCTTTTATTATTTGAGCTGTGTGGTCGGATAACGCAAATTCAAGTACTTCTACTGTGATACTTTGACTTTTAATAAGGTTTTTGAATTCTGTGGAATCTGAGTGGTGAGGGGCAGGGGGGCGGGGAGGGGGAGGTTTGTTGCACGTGTTTTCGATTTCCGTGTTGGTATTTTTAGAATGAAATTTTTTTTGCGGGTGAGGTAAACGGTTAAGGCGGGGGGGGGGGGGGGGTAAATCCTATCAATCAAGATCAATGTGGACCTTATGCTAATGAGAATAAGGGTCACTTTTGCTTGTCAAAGAAAAGCGACCTTATTTCAATGTGAATAAGGGTATTTTTGTTTTGTTTTTTAGAGTTTTATTAATCGTAAATAAATGCGGGTTTGGCTCGCTACGTTTTCGAGTTTTTAACGTTTTTAATATTTTTTTGACGCATTTTCCAGGACTGGATCTAGAATAAATGCTATGCAATAGCTTTACCGCGGCAGTCCCCGAGTGCCACACGACTTTTTTATATTATTTTTATGAGTTCTAATATGCTGAAATGGACTTTGTAACGTTAAACTAAAACTTTAAATTTGAATTGAGATTTGGTGCTTTCAGTAATCAATTTAATCATTATTTACAATAGGAAAGTCCCATCAAATTATAAAATACCTTAAATTTGCAAATATCCAGAACTTACTAGGTTCGGAATTGTCTTTTTTATGCATATTTAAAATATCCAATAGAATTTAGGACACTATTATATTATATCATTTGTACAACTCGTAGGTTCGTATTCCTTGTTTTGTATTCTCTTGAAATATTGATATGTCATTTAGTTACTATAAAGATAACTTTCCATAGCCTGTTTCAAATCATAGTATATTTTTGCGCTATCCTGGAATATAATAGTTTAAAGGCACTTACTGGGTTTTGATATACATCAGCCCACTAGTGGTGAGGTCACGTGGTGCCGTTTTTTCTGTGTAATAGAGTTTAAAAACAAATAGACAGGGTGCAAAAAGCCCTTTGTTCCCATTAGTACCATCGAACTGTACCACCGGTGGCACGAACGGGAAAATTCGTTCTCTATAGTACCACCATTTACTTAGTGGTACTAGGGAGACTGTTTGTTCCCAATAGTACCTACTACCTATGCAAAACTTTATCTATATTTATAAATTAAAATGCTGTATGTGATTGTATGCGTAGCACTACAGAACTGCTGAAACGATTTGTTGCTATTGTTTGTTATATATAGAAAGAAAGAAAAAGGTTTATATGCACCAGGCACGACGCATACCATAACAAAACAAAAAAAAAAACATGTATACAAAATACCGTGTATGCCTCACAACCACGTATATGTGTCGTATATGTTACTGTAAAAACGAAACCTATTATTTACCGACAATACCTAAGATTTACTCATTCTTACTGTTCTCCGAACTCCGAAATCATCATCATCTTCCTGCCCTTGTCCCATGTTACTTGGGGTCTGCGCAGCACGTTTTCTTCTTCCATATCGTCCTGTCCCCCATTACGCTATAATTGACTCCCTTTGCTTTCATATCACTCCCCACACAGTCCATCAATCTTTTCTTTGGGCATCCCCATTTAAATTCATAAGAGTACACCCAAGTCATTCCAGACATTCTTTTCCCGCACCGTCTAGAACCAGTCCTCACTGTACGCGTCCAAATCATCTCGGCACCTATTTCTGGGCCGGCCTCAACGGTGCGTTCCATCTTCAGGATTGTGGAGTCTTGCCCAGCGGTCAATGTGCATGCAACTAACGTGAGCCGTAATGGCATCGGCCCATTTGAGCCTAGCAGCCTTTTTTGACCGTATTCGGTCTGTTCTTTTTACATCCAGAATGCTGCGTAACTCTCTGGCAATCCCCAAGCGTAAGTCTTTGAGTGACCATGTCTGAGAACCGTAGGTTCGGATGAGCAGAATACACATCGGCGGATTTATAGTTAATAAATAAGAATTATCAGTGCTGATTTGGCAAAATTATAAGATCAATTAATAATTAGCTTAACAATATTAATAGATTAACAAACTATTATTGTAGCGCGTTACTGCAATTGGGATAACTAATTGCGAGAAATACAGGACTGATCAATGTGGTGATTCACCACACCATCACCACATTGATCGATAGATGTCCACATGTGGACGTTTTTTGGTTGAAACGATGATGATAATCTATTTCTCACGAATTTGACATTTTTACCCGACTGCCGAAGGAGGGTAATGTGTTTATCAGTCTATGTATGTAAGTATGTTTGTTTCTATGTGGCGTTCTAGAGACAAAACGAAAAAATGGCGGATTTTGGGCGCCGTTTTTTGGGGGGGATTTTTTTTTGCCAGTCTCATCGTGTGGGGTATCAATAAAGGGTTTTAAGAGGTGATTTCAAAAATATTTATTTATTTATTATTTATTTATTTGACACCAATAAGTACAACATCTTACAGTATTTCCAAGATGATGTTATACCACATAATAAATAATGTTATACACTATATACGAGTAGAAACATAAAAGTAAAATAAAATATATAACACTTATGTGTTTAAATATACCTAATTAAAAAAAAAAAGTCGTGTGGCACTCGGGGACTGCCGCGGTAAAGCTATTGCATAGCATTTATTCTAGATCCAGTCCTGGAAAATGCGTCAAAAAAATTAAAAACGTTAAAAACTCGAAAACGTAGCGAGCCAAACCCGCATTTATTTACGATTAATAAAACTCTAAAAAACAAAACAAAAATACCCTTATTCACATTGAAATAAGGTTGCTTTTCTTTGACAAGCAAAAGTGACCCTTATTCTCATTAGCATAAGGTCCACATTGATCACCATTTTCACAGAAACAGCTCAGAGAGACCGATAAAAGGCAAAAAAAATACGACCACAAAAATTTTAAAACCCTCATATCTCAGAAACGGTTGGAGTTAGCGCATTTCTGACAAAAAGTTTGCCCCCCTGCCCTCCGCTACTTCATCCAGGAGAACAAGATAGGATTTACCCCCCCCCCCTTAACCGTTTACCTCCCCCCGCAAAAAAAAATTTCATTCTAAAAATACCAACACGGAAATCGATAACACGTGCAACAAACCTCCCCCCCCGCCCCCCTGCCCCTCACCACTCAGATTCCACAGAATTCAAAAACCTTATTAAAAGTCAAAGTATCACCGCCGTGCCCGTCGGAGTGGGGAGCGTGAGGTTTTTTCGTTACGGAATTTCTGGATTCGGTCCCCGCGCTCAAGGCCCGCGATAGAAGCTATGCAATAGCTTAATAACTAAAAAGTTGTAAATAAAAAAAGTTAATTAAAAAATCAAAAACCCGACTGCTTAAAAAGCGAACTAAAAAGACGTAAACAAGAAGAAAATCATGCTGTGCAGTCGGAGGATACATATTCGCGAGCTGGCTGACAAAAACCAGATGTTTTTTTTGGTCAGTTCTAGGTGCCGTATGTTAGAAAGAAACAAAGATTGAAACAAATGGATACAGATAATTTTATTAGTTCTGTCATTTCGAGTTACTGCCAGCTCGGTTGTTACGACCATTCCATGGTCTGTGTGTTTTGCTTCTATTGTTTTCACATGAACGAAGAAGGTTAAAATCGAATTCGACCTCGCCTATATTTTAAATATTTTTTAATTCAAATTGAGATAACATTTGTTGTATTTTCAAATAGGTTAAAATACTTTTTAGTTATGGACTTAGTAAGTAAACTAAACGACATGAGTCGTTTATAATACAACAAAAATATAGATGCCAGTGACAGAAGTAGTGCCAGAAAATAAAAATAATACAGACTTTGACGATATTACTTGTGATTTCGTTAGTTCCAATTAAAGCCACCAGGCTACATGGTGTTCGTTTCGATGGCGCGGCCACGGCGATTTTTAAAAAAAAAAACTATACAGGATTATGTAAAAATTTGTAAAACTTGATTCCCAAAACCATAAATTTGTCAAAGTTATGGTTAAAAAGTTTTAAGGGTTTGAACGTGGCCGCGCCATTGAAACGCGGCGAACCGCGCGGCCACGGAGATCTTAAAAACTAAGCGTTGCAGAGACCTGAAATTTTGGCAGATAACAGATTGAATTTGTAAAAAATTTGTAAAAATATAGAAAAATATCCTAGGTTTATATTTTAGGAGCTGTAAGACTAAAACCCCATGGCCGCGCCATTGAAACGGTGAAAAACACGTAATCGCCGATATCTCGCTGAAAAATCATCGCAGAGGACTGAAGTTATTTGTAAAACCTAGATTTGAATTTGTCAAAACATGTAAAAATACACAAAAAATTCCTAGGTTTATATTTCAGGAGCTGTAAGACCAAAGCCCTATGGCCGCGCCATTGAAACGGTGAGAAACACGTAATCGCCGATATCTCGCTGAAAAATCATCGCAGAGGACTGAAGTTTTTTGTACAACCTAGATTTGAATTTGTCAAAATATATAAAAATACAAAGAAAAATCCTAGGTTCGTATTTCAGGAGCTGTAAGACCAAAACCCTATGGCCGCGCCATTGAAACGGTGAAAAACACGTTATCGCCGATATCTCGCTGAAAAAGCAACGTAGAGGACTGAAGTTTTTTGTAAAACCTAGATTTGAATTTGTCAAAACATGTAAAAATACAAAGAAAAATCCTAGGTTTGTATTTCAGGAGCTGTAAGACCAAAACCCTATGGCCGCGCCATTGAAACGGTAAAAAACATGTTATCACCGATATCTCGCTGAAAAAGAATCGCAGAGGTCTGAAGTTTTTTGTAAAACCTAGATTCAAATTTGTCAACATAATTAAAAATACACCAAAAAATCCTAGGTTCATATTTCAGGAGCTGTAGTACTTTATCGCGTAGAAATAAGTTGTGGTTATCTATCGAAGAGAGAAAGTATTAGCGGTGTATTTTTTTGTAAACAACACCTACTAATATGTAGAATTACCGATAATAGGCAAAAAAGTATTTTTTTCATACTAAAAAACTTTCAATACGTTTTGAATTTTCCGATAGGGTGACCATGACTTATTGTTTACAGAAAACTTTCCACCTGCAAGTATTAGAAACTATATCTCAAGGATTCTAAAGTAAATTAAAATGAAAACGATAACTAAAATACAAAACATATGATTATTTCTTTAAAAATCACATGAATCACAGATTATTCAGTTACCCCTCCGTACCGTTTATTCCAAACCTATCGGAACATTCAAAACGTATTGAAAGTTTTTTACTATGAAAAAAAATACTTTTTTGCCTATTATCGGTAATTCTACATATTAATAGGTGTTGTTTACAAAAAAATACACCGCTAATACTTTCTTTCTTCGATAGATAACCACAACTTATTTCTACGCAATAAAGTACTCAGCTCCTGAAATATAAACCTAGGATTTTTTGGTGTATTTTTAATAATGTTGACAAATTCGAATCTAGGTTTTACAAAAAACTTCAGACCTCTGCGATGCTTTTTCAGTGAGATATCGGCGATAACGTGTTTTTCACCGTTTCAATGGCGCGGCCATGGGGTTTTAAGCTTATAGCTCCTAAAATATAAACCTAGGATTTTTTTGTGTATTTTTACATATTTTGACAAATTCGAATCTAGGTTTTACAAAAAATTTCAGACCTCTGCGATGCTTTTTCAGCGAGATATCGGTGATAACGTGTTTTTTACCGTTTCAATGGCGCGGCCATAGGGTTTTGGTCTTACAGCTCCTGAAATACAAACCTAGGATTTTTCTTTGTATTTTTACTTGTTTTGACAAATTCAAATCTAGGTTTTACAAAAAACTTCAGACCTCTGCGATGCTTTTTCAGTGAGATATCGTCGATAACGTGTTTTTCACCGTTTCAATGGCGCGGCCATGGGGTTTTAGTCTTACAGCTCCTAAAATATAAACCTAGGATTTTTTTGTGTATTTTTACATATTTTGACAAATTCAAATCTAGGATTTACAAAAAACTTCAGACCGCTGCGATGCTTTTTCAGCGAGATATCGTCGATAACGTGTTTTTCACCGTTTCAATGGCGCGGCCATGGG
This sequence comes from Orthosia cruda, assembly GCA_964057195.1. Classification (NCBI taxonomy): domain Eukaryota; kingdom Metazoa; phylum Arthropoda; class Insecta; order Lepidoptera; family Noctuidae; genus Orthosia; species Orthosia cruda. The sequence goes on along the minus strand of OZ059856.1, from coordinate 17,229,902 downwards.
GTTTTAGTCTTACAGCTCCTAAAATATAAACCTAGGAATTTTTTCTATATTTTTACAAATTCGATCTGTTATCTGCCAAAATTTCAGGTCTCTGCAACGCTTAGTTTTAAAGATCTCCGTGGCCGCGCGGTTCGCCGCGTTTCAATGGCGCGGCCACGTTCAAACCCTTAAAACTTTTTAACCATAACTTTGACAAATTTATGGTTTTGGGAATCAAGTTTTACAAATTTTTACATAATCTTGGCATAGTTTTTTTTTTAAAAAAAACGCCGTGGCCGCGCCATCGAAACGGACACGGCTACATGATCTGGCTGCATTATACCTGATATTTTTTTTGACAGATTGAATCAACGAGAAATAAATCGAATATTTTTTTGCTTTATGCGGAAAAAAGCGACATACGTCCACCTAGCAACGCCGCAAAGCGGTCACTGTCGAATTGCACTGGATGCAAAGAGAAGCACGATAGAATTTGTATAGACATTTTTTACAAAACACAATAATATGAATGACTTAAAAATAATGAATGAAACTGCAATATATACGACAATGAAGTTTTGCGTCCAGTTATGATACGTTATTGTTGTTAATTGTACCAATGTACGCTGGTCAATATTACCGGAAAAACTTTTTGAAGGTCACGGTAAGAGATTACTTTGCCATTAAAGTATATCGAAGTTTTTGTGCGTAAACGTGTTTCGGCCACAAAGAAGTTTTTGGAAATATGATCAAGATTAACATATCTTTTTTCCGCTGCCACATCTTCAATAGATATGGCAATTTTTTTTTTAAAAGAATGCCTATTTTGGTTATTCAGCCCCTTAAGCGACCTTCGCTTAAGATGCGATTCCGCCAGTGTGCTGAACTGTGCGGCACTGGAAGAACACATTAGACCTCTAATGTAAATCCAACCTCTTTAAAAAGTTCTCGAAAAAAAAACAACATAGAAAGAAACAAGTCACAATTGACAAATTCGGAGAAAATTTCACCGGCCGCTGGCCTAGTGCCATGCAAAATAAAATCAGCAAAAAAAAATACATATTTCAAGCAAAAATTTATATCGTAACTATGGACACAAAGAAAATGTTTAACATAATCAAAGTTTAATATATAGTAAAACAGTATCACTTTTAATTCAGATTACAACATGGAAAACATGGTGAGTATCAATCTGCGTACTCTTTTACCTTCTATATAGGGATCGGCTTTGAGTCTAACTGGATCCAGCTGAGTACCAGTATTCAACTTAGAGCGATTGTCTATCTGACCTTCACAATGTCATAAGTCATTAGGATTCTAACATTGAGATAATATGTACTACGTACTAGAGAAGCTATCCTAAGTAAAGGACATGCTCCATTTTGACAAGAGTTTAAACTAAACTTCGCTGCAGCGCTGAAACAATAATTAGTCGTCTAACAAAACAGTATAAACACGCAGCGCTGGAGCGCTGTGATTTTCATGGCGCTTACGCGGTTAGTTCAACATTCTGCAACAACTTGTCACTCATATAGACTAAACAGAAGCGGTACCTACATAACTTTATATCTAACAAGCTTCATTAGAATTCACACTTTTTTTCAAAAAATATTATTAGTTGAAATAACTGTAGTGAAGTAATATTTTATTAATATTATATTAATAAAATATTATATGTTGGGACATTCCCACCGCACTATTCCCAAATCACTGCAACTCCTGAAAGCCAGAATCAATAGTGGCGACCACCAGAAAAGCACCGAGGCAATGAAGCTCGACGAAGTCCCGGAGAATGGCTTTAACTGTCTTGGATCCCGCTACGAAATTAATCAGAAAAGAATAGTGGAGGAGTAGGAAAAAAAACAAATTTCCACTTCCCTCCATATCAAGCAAGAGACAGAGCAAACAAGGTCAATAGGCACAAAGGGTCATTTACAACTGGTATAAGCCCAGTTGCATGGCACCACGGATAAAAATTAGCATTAATATTAATGGGTCCTAACATTCCCTCAAGATCAGCAGAAGGTCTAAGTTTAAGTAGCTAAATGTCCAACAGTGCGAAACGTCTGATGAGCAGTAAGTCTAATTAGCAAAATGTCCATGTAGCCAAACGTCCAACTATCGGATGGTCTGTATAGCAGAACATCTATATAGCAAAAATCATTTTTAAAATGTGTACACTCATGATAGAAAGTAAAAGTAATTTGTAATGTATTATTGTATTTGTGTAAATTAAATTGATTACAAAAAAAAACTGGGTTAAAAAGCTAGCCAGCTAGTCTAAGTAGCCTCTTAAATATTATTAAGATATAAGGCGCACAAATTCCCCTGCATTTATCATTTTATTTATCTTTAATTTTTTTCATTTAATCTGGTACCTGTTGAATCTCATCCACTTTTCCGAATTCTTTCTCAAAATGTTTTGTGGATTGGTTTTGCTTTCTGGCGAACTAATTTCATGCATTGGTCCATCACTATATTAGTCCTGTTTTTATCGAAATCAGCTTTATGAGTATGCTCATTTAACTCACGAATTATCTTGTTTTCGTCTTTATTGGTTGTAACCGATGCACTAGGTACACTAATGGCGCTGGGAGCTTCTGCATAGATTTGGCCCTTCTTTATTTGTGATATTTAAATTGTACTTATGACCATTCTGCAACAGCACACGCGTCTTCTTTTGATTTTCGATGAAAGTAAATGTTTGTTCTTCATCCATTTTTAGGATTTAGAAGCCAGAACTACTGTGTTTGTAATGAATAGCAATCGATACAGGATAATACAAATGAGTAATGCTAATCAAATAGCATTCATGACAATAATGTCAGTCACCATTAAACAGATATGATATATACGCTACGAGTACATAGAAGATTATGTACATATTATATGCCGTATCCGTTTCCCTCCCGATGCAATGTGTGTATTGAATTGTGTGCCTGATTATCCAGACATTTTGAGAATCTAACATTTTGCTATATATATATGTTCTGATATACAGACCATCTGATAGTTGGACGTTTTGCTACATGGACATTTTGCTAATTAGACTTACTGCTCATTAGACGTTTCGCGCTGTTTGACTTTTAGCTACTTAGACCTTCTGATCATGAGCCCTAACATTGTGAGCTATTATATTTGATTCCAATAATAAATAGGTATGGCAAAAACGCTTCATCCGTGATGATGATCTCCACAAGATCCGTATAGTAAACATCTCCTGATGCAGCCTGTACATTATTCAACATAGTATTCCGTTCATTCTGCCAAAGAATACACTTCCATAAGATATGATGTGCAAATTGTGTACATATTCGCAGTCAGATGTAGAATACTGACATAAAGAGGCAACGAGCTTGAAGGCAAATAATTTACTTTTAAAGTTACCATGCCCTGTGAGAAATTGGGCAACACAGTGATCCACCTCCAGCCACGTCTTGGCCAGCCGCACGCGAACAGATGGAAAGAATTGGTGGCGTCGGCCCTTGATGGAATTATTCCACCTACATTGCCATTCGTATAAAAGTTCCTACCATACGTCAATATGTGGTTCAAATAATCTAGAGATTTTTTCACGGTCACTCCGCGTCCATGGTTTCTCGTGCGGAATAGTACATTGCAGTACATCGTTGCACTTCAAGGTTTACCGGAAGTACGCCAGCAAGTACCGGTAAGGTCTCAGTACTAACCGTCCTGTTTGCTTTGCATAAGAATATCAAAACTAAACGCTTACTTTGAAGTTATTTACGTCGTCCCATTATTTAGGTACTAGCTGTCCCCCGTGACTTCGCTCCCGTCAACTATCAGCAGGCACGCCACCCGGCAGGAAGAGGGTGGTGGAGGGAGGGTCTTCCTGCCGGGTGGCGTGCCCGCTCTCCTCTGTCACTCCCATGAAAAGGTAACGCAGTCTCCCTTCGCACCTCCGGTTTTTATATACACCCTAGGGCAGAGATGGCGAACCAACGGCACGCGTGCTGGTGGTGGTTTCGCGACTTGTAACTTTGTGAAAATGTTCTCCAAGAAGAGTTCTATACGTAATCAAATATGAAGTTCCTAGCAGACTGGTTACGCACCGAAGTTGAGCCCTAAAGTCTTAGGGTACTATCAGGCAGAGAGCGGTCACGCGATCAAGCGTTCAAGAGGTCAGTTTTGCGTTCGGGCGTGCAGTTCACGAACCCCGCTGTTGGACGGTCTACGCGGTACCACTATTGCCACCATTTTTTTTGACAGTTCTTCATTGGAAGACGAATTATTGGTTTTGTGGTCATTAACAGGATCAAGACGGATAAGGAAATACTGGGTGCGCCCAGTAAATAAGGTTAGAAAACAAGATGGAGACATTCATAGACTTTTTCTAAATGGGTAAAAGATAGAGAAATTCCAACAATAATTACCAACCATGCTTCTGGTAATTTTTCTCGATTTTTATAATCGTTATCTTTCGCATCATCTAAAACACGCCTTCCAAGTGCTTACATAATTAGCTTTTCAGTCTAAGTCTTCCTTCCAATTTAGTCACCGAATCAGAAGTGAACGCGCGAACGCGTGCTTTCTGGATAACCGACGCGGTCAGAATGCCTCTTGTGTGGGCATAAACTATGTAACGTAATACTACACAACGAACGCAAAACTGACCTCTTGAACGCTTGACCGCTTGACCGCTCTGTCTGATAGCACCCTTAAAATGCTTTCTGAGGCGATCAGAATGGATGGATACCCATCCACGGACAAACCTCGGCAAGTGTCGCTTTGGCTTGAAGATCGATCCGTTCGGCTACTTAGCCACTTTCTCTTCTATTATCTGGGGGCACGGCAGTGCAAGTGCTTTGCGAGACTTTATTTATTTGGAAACTCAACAGCATATTACTAATTTATATGAGTAGATGTTCACCTCACTGTCAAAGAACCGGTCTGTCCCACTAGTCCCATGATGGGACAAGTGGGATGATATGTTCCACTTGTTCCATGGGACAACTAATACTTACATATTTTTAAATTATGTTCCACTAGTCCCATGGGACAACTGATACTAATATATTTTTTTAAATTATGTACCATTAAGCGAGTACTGATTATATGATTGCGACGGTGAATCAGCCAGCAGGGTAGGTACACCAGGTGCATGTGAAAATGTCAATTTTACTTCACACTGCAGGAACCAAATATCGCATCCAGCGGATCCCCGCTAACATCAACAGGTCATCGGTCCACCTGGTGGGAGGCCTTCCAAAGTTCCAACGCAACGTCTTCCTATTCCCGGTCGCCACTCCAGAATCTTTCTGCTCCATCGGTCATCGCTTCTGCGAGCAATGTGCCCTGCCCACTGCCACTTAAAATTGACAATTCTTCGGGCTATGTTTGTAACCCTGGTTCTCTTACGGATCTCTACATTTCTGATTCGATCACGCAAGGAAACGCCAAACATAGCCGTTTCGATTGCCCTTTGGGCGACTGTAAGCTTTCGGATGAGGCCCATTGTGAGCGAATACGTCATAGAACCATAGGTTATCCCCGGCAACCCACACTGGTCATAGACTTTCGTCTTGAAACATTGTGGTAAGTTGGTCGAGAAGACACCGCGTAACCTCCCGAACACTGCCAAGCCGAGTTGCATTCCACGGTTGAACTTTTTCTCGAAGTTGGCCCTACTCAAATGTATTGTTTGTCCCAGGTAGACATAGTCGTTCACAACTTCCAGTGTAGAGTATCTGACCTTGATAGGATTGAGTGCAACATGAAAATTCAACATCACCTTGAATTTGTCCATGTTCATCTTAAGACCCATTCTTTTGGAAGCTCTAGTGAGTTCATCGAGCATTTTTCTGAAGGGCCTCCATGGTCCCTCCATTGACTTTGATGCCTAGCCCTCTCCAGTCCAGAACCTTGAAGACATCCTCGAGTGCAGCGGTGAACAGTTTCGGAGATATGACGTCTCCCTGTCACACACCACGCTGCAGAAGGATAGGTGCCGAGGTCTGCCTGAAGTCGAACTGACATGGTAGCGCTTTTGTACAAACACTTCAACACTTCGATGTAGGTAACGTTAGTCGATTTGGCACATTATTTTTTACAAGACCATATTGAAACTCCGGACATATATGTTACGTGCTTGTAAAGTTCATATCCAGAACTAAGTAATACCCTTCCTCGGCCTCTATTGATTATATTGAAATCAGCTTGCATGACTCATAAGAAACATACAAAGGCAGAAAATTTTTTTTGACGACGATTGACGACGTCGGTATCATATAATCAGTACTCGCTATCCTATGGAAATAAAGTGACATAAATTAAAGAATAGATTAGTATCAGTTGTCCCATGGGACTAGTGGGATATATCATCCCATTTGTCCCATCATGGGACTGGGCCAATGGGACTATTGCGACAGACCCCAAAGAACAGCCCACCCCCCCTAGCCAAGTTAAAACGTTTCGTATCGAATCTCTTTCTACAATCGTTAACGCCTGCTATTAGTATGGTCTGACCACGTGACTTAACGTTCTGGTGTGTCATTCCCATACATTGATTCGTTTTCTACTAGCGTTATCGATTGCAGATTGTCAACTTGGCTACAAGTGATGTGTCATTCCCATACATTGATTCGTTTTCTACTAGCATTATCGATTGTAGATTGTCAACTTGGCTACAAGTGGATGTGTCATTCCCATACAATGATTCGTTTTCTACTAGAGTTATCGATTGTAGATTGTCAACTTGGCTACAAGTGATGTGTCATTCCCATACATTGATTCGTTTTCTACTAGCGTTATCGATTGTAGATTGTCAACTTGGCTACAAGTGGATGTGTCATTCCCATACATTGATTCGTTTTCTACTAACGTTATCGATTGTAGATTGTCAACTTGGCTACAAGTGATGTGTCATTCCCATACATTGATTCGTATTCTACTAGCGTTATCGATTGTAGATTGTCAACTTGGCTACAAGTGGATGTGTCATTCCCATACATTGATTCGTTTTCTACTAGCGATATCGATTGTAGATTGTCAACTTGGCTACAAGTGGATGTGTCATTCCCATACATTGATTCGTTTTCTACTAGCGTTATCGATTGTAAATTGTCAACTTGGCTACAAGTGGATGTGTCATTCCCATACATTGATTCGTTTTCTACTAGCGTTATCGATTGTAGATTGTCAACTTGGCTACAAGTGATGTGTCATTCCCATACATTGATTCGTTTTCTACTAGCGTTATCGATTGTAGATTGTCAACTTGGCTACAAGTGGATGCGTCATATTCCCATACATTGATTCGTTTTCTACTAGCGTTATCGATTGTAGATTGTCAACTTGGCTACAAGTGGATGTGTCATTCCCATACATTGATTCGTTTTCTACTAGCGTTATCGATTGTAGATTGTCAACTTGGCTACAAGTGGATGTGTCATTCCCATACATTGATTCGTTTTCTACTAGCGTTATCGATTGTAAATTGTCAACTTGGCTACAAGTGGATGTGTCATTCCCATACATTGATTCGTTTTCTACTAGCGTTATCGATTGTAGATTGTCAACTTGGCTACAAGTGATGTGTCATTCCCATACATTGATTCGTTTTCTACTAGCGTTATCGATTGTAGATTGTCAACTTGGCTACAAGTGGATGCGTCATATTCCCATACATTGATTCGTTTTCTACTAGCGTTATCGATTGTAGATTGTCAACTTGGCTACAAGTGGATGTGTCATTCCCATACATTGATTCGTTTTTTACTAGCGTTATCGATTGTAGATTGTCAACTTGGCTACAAGTGGATGTGTCATTCCCATACATTGTTTCGTTTTCTACTAGCGTTATCGATTGTAGTTTGTCAACTTGGCTACAAGTGGATGTGTCATTCCCATACATTGATTCGTTTTCTACTAGCGTTATCGATTGTAGATTGTCGACTTGGCTACAAGTGGATGTGTCATTCCCATACATTGATTCGTTTTCTACTAGCGTTATCGATTGTAGATTGTCAACTTGGCTACAAGTGGATGTGTCATTCCCATACATTGATTCGTTTTCTACTAGCGTTATCGATTGTTGATTGTCAACTTGGCTACAAGTGGATGTGTTATTCCCATACATTGATTCGTTTTCTACTAGTGTTATCGATTGTAGATTGTCAACTTGGCTACAAGTGGATGTGTCATTCCCATACATTGATTCGTTTTCTACTAGCGTTATCGATTGTAGATTGTCAACTTGGCTACAAGTGGATGTGTCATTCCCATACATTGATTCGTTTTCTACTAGCGTTATTGATTGTAGATTGTCAACTTGGCTACAAGTGGATGATGTGTCATTCCCATACATTGATTCGTTTTCTACTAGCGTTATCGATTGTAGATTGTCAACTTGGCTACAAGTGGATGTGTCATTCCCATACATTGATTCGTTTTCTACTAGCGTTATCGATTGTAGATTGTCAACTTGGCTACAAGTGGATGATGTGTCATTCCCATACATTGATTCGTTTTCTACTAGCGTTATCGATTGTAGATTGTCAACTTGGCTACAAGTGGATGTGTCATTCCCATACATTGATTCGTTTTCTACTAGCGTTATCGATTGTAGATTGTCAACTTGGCTACAAGTGATGTGTCATTCCCATACTTTGATTCGTTTTCTACTAGCGTTATCGATTGTAGATTGTCTACTTGGCTACAAGTGGATGTGTCATTCCCATACATTGATTCGTTTTCTACTAGCGTTATCGATTGTAGATTGTCAACTTGGCTACAAGTGGATGATGTGTCATTCCCATACATTGATTCGTTTTCTACTAGCGTTATCGATTGTAGATTGTCAACTTGGCTACAAGTGGATGTGTCATTCCCATACATTGATTCGTTTTCTACTAGCGTTATCGATTGTAGATTGTCAACTTGGCTACAAGTGGATGTGTCATTCCCATACATTGATTCGTTTTCTACTAGCGTTATCGATTGTAGATTGTCAACTTGGCTACAAGTGGATGGTGTGTCATTCCCATACATTGATTCGTTTTCTACTAGCGTTATCGATTGTAGATTGTCAACTTGGCTACAAGTGGATGATGTGTCATTCCCATACATTGTTTCGTTTTCTACTAGCGTTATCGATTGTAGATTGTCAACTTGGCTACAAGTGGATGTGTCATTCCCATACATTGATTCGTTTTCTACTAGCGTTATCGATTGTAGATTGTCAACTTGGCTACAAGTGGATGTGTCATACATTGATTCGTTTTCTACTAGCGTTATCGATTGTAGATTGTCAACTTGGCTACAAGTGGATGGTGTGTCATTCCCATACATTGATTCGTTTTCTACTAGCGTTATCGATTGTAGATTGTCAACTTGGCTTCAAGTGGATGTGTCATTCCCATACATTGATTCGTTTTCTACTAGCGTTATCGATTGTAGATTGTCAACTTGGCTACAAGTGATGTGTCATTGCCATACATTGATTCGTTTTCTACTAGCGTTATCGATTGTAGATTGTCAACTTGGCTACAAGTGGATGTGTCATTCCCATACATTGACTCGTTTTCTACTAGCGTTATCGATTGTAGATTGTCAACTTGGCTACAAGTGGATGTGTCATTCCCATACATTGATTCGTTTTCTACTAGCGTTATCGATTGTAGATTGTCAACTTGGCTACAAGTGGATGTGTCATTCCCATACATTGATTCGTTTTCTACTAGCGTTATCGATTGTAGATTGTCAACTTGGCTACAGTGGTTCAGTTGCGTCAACGTTACCAATTAGCTACACACAAGTGCAGTTATTAGTGATCATGTGGAATTTAAGACTCATTGATCACATTAAATCATAGTTAAAAGTATGTAAATATGTAAACATGCAAACATGGCTATATTAAATAGACAAAGGGAAAAACAAAACAAAATATTAGCAAATCTAACATCACGAATAGCATGCTTGTCAAAATATTTTACACATAATCCGTAATCCTAAGAGTTAGAGTTAAAAGTTATGATGACTTGTGTTGTGTTGTGATAAGATTAATTTAATATCATCATCTATCGGCCTAGGTTAAAAGTAATGATGACCTGTGTATCTATCGGCCTAGAGTTCTCCCAACTATGTCGTGGTTGGTTATGCGATGGAGTATCGTTGCCAATTAGTAGCTCAGTTTTAGTGGTCAGACAAACATTCACTACTTGTAAAATTTATAGGGTTTAGCTGCATCCGGTGATACAGGAAACCGGCGTTAGTTAAATTGACGTCGATGTCACGTTGAAGTCATAATTTTCGTTTTCAAAGGAAAGGACCTCTTGCCAAAGTGGAGCCAACTGGTGGCGTGAAATTTCCGTGCGTTCAACCGTTTTTGCCATACCTATTATTGGAATCAAATATAACGACTCACAATGTTAGGACCCATTACTATTAATGCCAATTTTTATCCTTGGTGCTAGGCAACTGGGCATAGCGCAGTTGTAAACGACCCTTTGTCCCTTTTGGCCTTGTTTGTTCTGTCTCCTGATTGATATGGTGGGAAGTTGAAATTCATATATTTGCCTACTCCTCCGTTATTCTTTTCTGATTCATTTCGTTCCGGGACTTGGTCGAGCTTCATTGTCTCGGTGCTTTTCTGGTGGTCGCCACTGTTGATTCTGGCTTCTTTCATTTAACTCCTAAAGGAGTTGCAGTGGTTTGGGAAAAGTGCGGTGGGATTAATGACGTGATTTTTTTCGGATAACCCCCTAAAGTTCTGTACTACTTGGTGAAAGTGACTGTGCAACTGGCGCTTTGACGTCACTCTGACGTTCAAGTCTCGCTATTGGCGCACGAGGTGAAGGCGGGGCCCGCGCGGGCTACCAGGGAGTGGCGTCCGTGACAATCGATGTGCAGTTATTTTGATCGTGTTGTACAGAGTACTTTTGCTAATAAGTTGTTTAAGATATGCTAAACAGTTTAGAAACTTTATGAATAACTAGCGGACGCCTCGCGGTTTCGACCAAGTAGATCCCGTTCCCGTAGGAATACAGGCATAAAAAGCCTGTCACCCGGGGATAGTGTAGCTTCCCAACGGTGAAAGAATTTTTGAAATCGGTCCAGTGGTTTTTAAGTTTATTCGTTACATACAAAAGTACAAACATAGAAAAATACAAATATTTCCTCTTTATAGGTAATATTAGTATAGATTTACTAATTCGGCGTTGAATATTATTTAATTATGAATTATTTATCAACATCCTGTCATAATAAACTTTAAGATAAGTGGATAATGTTTTTACGTAGTACCCTTACTAGCTGATAGCTGTAAATTGGCCGTCGGTCCACCAGCAAATATACAATTAAAGATGTTTACGTTCAAAGTACATACTAACATATGGTCAACCCTATTAAGACGCAGGTTATTGTAGTGGGCAGCTCTAGAGTGGTATCAAAGATCGACTGGACGTCTCTTCCCCAAGTTCTTTTTGACAATTCAGTTATTCCATTCAGAATATTCATCGACAAAAATTTTTCTTGGACTGGCCGACTGCAGGAAGTTAGCCGCAAGTTATTTGCATCTGCTGCAACTTTGGGGAGACTGCGTAATTTTCTTCCGACTGCCACCAAGATTGCGCTTGCACAATATCTTCTTACCATCCTTGATTAAGCTGATGCCAGCTATCTTGACCTTATTCAAGAACAATTCGATAAACTTGAGCGGCTTCAAAATGTTTGTGTAAAGTTCATATTTGGTTTGTGCAAATATGGCCATGTTTCCGAATTCCGTGTAAAACTAGTGGTTGCCAATTCACCTTCGCCGGAATGCTCGCATTCTTTCTCTTTTGTACCTACAATGTGCTCTTTACCCTTCTACCCCTCTTTACCTTAAGGATCGTTTTCAGTTTATCTGCGATTGCCACCTGAAATCTCTTAGGTCATCAGATAACTTGCGACTTAAAATGCCTATTCATTTCACTACATTCTTGAATAAATCATTTACTGTCTAGGCTGCTCGTCTGTGGAATGCATTGCCTGACCCAATAAAATGTGCTCAGTCGTTGCCTGTCTTTAAAACACCCTTAAAGGAACATTGCCTGTCTCTGTGATCCTGTCCTTGTGTAAGCTGTATCGTATTCTTGTTTGTATATTTAGAAGTATGTATGTATCTATTTTAGTAGTATCTTAGTAAAACTAATTGTTTGATTTGAAATTTGCACCAAGTGCAACCTCTTATCGTGTCCAGGCTATCTCTATCCATTCAAGGTTGCCTGGAAGAGATCGCAGAACGCGATACGGCCGCCTGTTTTTTTAGTTAAAAAAAAATTGTATTGTTTGATCTTAGTGTACAATAAAGTATATAATATAAATAAATGAATAACACTACTCAATCCCACATATTTTGAGAAGCTCTCATTAACTTATGGGGAGTTTGAGATTTTGCTCTATAAGGTCACGTTTCTAAGGACGCGTATCTATAACGTCCATCCTCTGTAAGAGTATGGAGCGTGTGATCAACGGTAAGCTCCTGGCATACCTAGAAGCGAACGACATCCTCAGTGACCGCCAATACGGCTTCCGCCGAAATCGGTCCACTGGGGATCTTCTAGCGTATGCCATTCACATCTGGAGTGAGGCCATCGAGAGCCACGGGGAAGCGCTAGCCGTCTCCCTCGACATCTCGAAGGCTTTCGACAGGGTCTGGCACGAAAGCCTCATTGGTAAGCTTCCTTCCTTCGGTCTGCCTAGTGGGCTGTGTGATTGGATTGCGGACTTCCTGAGGGATCGATCCATCCGAGTGGTTATCGACGGCTGCTCGTCCGGTCAGTTAGATATCAACGCCGGAGTCCCTCAGGGGTCAGTGCTCTCGGCAACATTATTCTTGCTGCACATTAATGATCTGCTAAAACCCGGAACCTTTGGGTACGCAGACGACAGCACTGTTGCTGAGAGATACGTGTCCGGCGCACGGGCTACTGGGCCTCAGATTCGGTCTCTCCGGGAGGCCATGGTTGAACGCTTGAACCTGTCCTTGAAGGCGGTCTCCGAATGGGGTGATGCCAATCTGGTCAGTTTCAATGCTGCTAAGACCCAGGCGTGTCTTTTTTCCGCTAAAAAGAGCCAATTCCATCCGGCTCCTTCTTTCCGTGGTGTAACCGTGCCGTTATCGGACCGCCTCGAACTTCTTGGTGTTACGGTGACATCTACCCTCAACTTCGGTCCATACATTGAGGCAAAAGCTCAGTTAGCTGCAAAAAAGTTGGGGATTCTTGCAAAGGTGAGACGGTACTTCACGCCTGAACAGCTGCTCAACTTGTATAAAGCACAAGTTCGGTCATGCATGGAGTACTGCTCTCACCTCTGGGATGGATCTGCCAAATACCAGCTTGATGCACTTGAGTCGATTGACAGACGGGCCAAAAGGCTTATTGGCAACGTTGCACTGGTCGCATCAAAGCTCCAGAGCCTCGAACATCGACGCCGAGTCGCCAGTCTGTCGGTCTTTTATCGGTTACATTTCGGGGAGTGTGCGACGGAACTGCACAATTTGATTCCGCCTAGCCCTTTCCATCATCGGACTACAAGGCGTACGGCCATGCGCCATCGGTACATGGTAGACATCCCTCCCATACGCACAAAGCGTTTTGCTAATACTTTCATTGTGCGCACAGCTAAGGAGTGGAATTCCCTTCCGGAGTCTTTGTTCCCTGACAGCTACAACCTAGGGGTCTTTAAGTCAAGAGTGAATAGGTTTCTTCTAGGCAAGCGTGCTTCACCGTAGACCACATCATCGCTTAACATCAGGCGAGATGGTGGTCAAACGCTAGCCTATAGTTTATAAAAAAAAAAAAAGAAAACGCGGGGGCTCGCAGCGTTGGGCGGTGTGGACCGCAATAAATTCAATCATGGTGTTGTATGAAAGCGCTTACGGAGAAGTGATGGCGTTTACGAAAAAGCGACAAACTGCGCGACGCCCCACGTCTCTGTAAACGTGGCCTAATACTTTTCGTTTCAACAGGGCTGGTGGAACGGTTACAATTGGCCTCAGAATTGGTACGGACCTGGTTGGACTCAGTGGTACGGACCTGGTTGGACTCAGTGGTACGGAAACAGCCAATCCGCGGCCCCACACGTATGGTCCCAATTTAATCCCCGGCGATACCCGCAAGGTGGGCCGTTTCCAAGGCATTGTGAAGCGTGCTCATGCCAAACCAGAGAGGATCCTGCCCGCAGCTTTAACAATATCGACCCTAAATCGACACCGAAGTTACGAGTATCATGGTAGTATAACTTCTAGGTTTCAATATTCAAAGAATATAATAGAAAAACTTTTTTATTTTTCACTTTTTAATCGACTTCCCAAAAAAGGGGAGGTTTCTCAATTCGACCGTATAAATATTTTTTTTATGTGTGTTCACGGATAACTTCGTCGTTTATGAACCGATTTTGATGATTCTTTTTTTGTTGGAAAGGAGATATCCCAAGGGTGGGTCTATGATAAGGAAACCCGGATCTGATAATGGGATCCTAGAGACATCGAGGGAACTCCTTAAATATTATAGGCACACATATAGCGATTTTGGTATTTTCATAAATAATGCAATCATTTGCACTCAGAAAGTATCCTTTGGTGAAGTGGAACCTATGAAGGAGACCAAAATGGCCACTGCAACTCCGAAACAAAACAATGTATCCTAGTTGTGTTTGGGCTTATTGGAATCGTCGTAAGATGTACTTTGGCTATAAATGATTTTTGCCAAATCGGCTTTGCTAAATCAAACCGGCTTTCAAAACAAAACTCTACATGTCTGCGCTGTGCGCTGTCGAATAACTGAAAACAATGGGAACAAAAGACACAGACTTCGGAAAAGAAAGTTATTTTTCGCTTTGTAGTGTTTTGTTTTGGAAGTCTGTTTGATTTTTTGTTAAAAGTATTTTTTGTGGTACATAATGAACAAGTTCTATAGTAAGGTACCTATAATGCCCACAGTTATGCGAGCATACTGGCGTAATGGTATGTCATGAAATGGTGTAAACAATAAACAGACATGCGATTGCAGCAATCCCGAGAGATTTGGCGTTATTGAATTATATATTACGATCATAATATTCTGCCATTTCCGGCGTACAAATATGGTTTGTAAAATTATGGGTTATCATTACATTAAAATTAAGTCATTAATCATTAGAATTAGAATTACAAATTATTTAAATAAATTGAACAATAGTGAAAAAGATTAATTATATAAGTCAAAATTCAATGATGGCAAGGAGATAAAATATGATTTATAGGTATTAATGTCAAATATTTAGGTAAATTTTTCATTCATAAAATCTTCAGTTGAATAATAGCATTTGCTTAAAAGAAAGGTAAATAATTTAAATTTAAATGTTCTGAGGCTGAGAGTTTTGAAGCCATCAGGTAATTTGTTATAAACAGTAATAGACATGCAGTATACACCATTAGAAAATAACTTAATTCTACGCCTAGGAACATTAAGCATATGCACTTTGCGGCTGGGTCTGGAAACAACATCGTTATGCAAGACAAATTCATTTCTGTTTTGGTGTACAAAGATACAAATTTCGAAAATGTATAGTTATAGTTTATAGCCGGAAGTGGCAGTATTTTAAGTTTTTTAAATAGTGGAACACAACTGTCCAGTGGATACGCTCCACAAATTGAGCGTATACATTTTTTCTGAGCTCGAAACACTCTGTTAAGGTCAACAGAATTACCACATATTATAATGCCGTAGCGCAAAACTGATGAGACATAGCCATGGTATGCACACAGTGCTGCATTAACACTAGCCACACGTGTTAGTCTAAATAAAACAAATACAAATCGATCTATCTTCTTACATAGATCATCAATATGAGATTTCCAGTTACAGTTTTTGTCAATTGTTATTCCCAAGAATTTTGCGTAATCAACCTCTTCTATTGTCTCATTTCCATATTGTATTTTAAGCCGTGGACGCGTACTGTTATATGTCTGGAATTGTATCATTTTAGTTTTCTTAATATTAATATGAAGATTATTGTGTTGAAGCCATGTAATAATTTTATTTAATGTCATGTTTATTTCATTTTGGTACTCAACAATGTCGTCATTTCCTTTTATAATACTGAGGGTCGTATCGTCAGCGTATAGTATGCAATTGTGGGCTGTTACACCAGGCAAGTCGTTTACATATAGCAAGAATAAAGGCTGCCCCAGTATGGTGCCTTGGGGAACACCGCAGTTATTTTCGCGATACTGAGACCTATATGCGAGCTTTTGATTTCCTGTTTGTCTCGAAATCTCAACACATTGCTGTCGATGTGTAAGGTAGCTTTCGAGCCATTTCAACGCGCTTCCCCTTATGCCATATCGGTCTAATTTATAAATTAACAGTTTATGGTTCACGAAATCAAAAGCCTTGGACATATCTAGAAAAATGGAAACAATTGGTAGTTTATCATTAAGGCTTTTCGTTATTAATTTTAATAGAGCAAAACAAGCTGTTGTGGTCGATTTATTTTTTCTAAAACCAATTTGATCTTCACTTAGAATTTTGTATTTGGATAAAAAACCGGAGAGATTTTCGTGCATAACCCTTTCAAAGACCTTTGATAAAATTGGAATGAGTGTTATGGGGCGGTAATTATTCATATCACTTCTATCACCTTTCTTGTGGATTGGTTTAACTATTGAGAATTTTAACCGTGAAGGGAATAAACCTTGCATAAATGACAAATTAATAATATGGCTAATATGAGTTGATAAAAATTTATAGCATAATTTAAGAATTTTTGTGTTAATGTCATCGTAACCCGTAGAGTTGGTCGATTTTAAAGAGTTTATTATCTTATATACATTGGTGTCATCAGTTGGGGTCAAATACATAGTATTTGGGAGATAAGTCATCGGTGGTGTGTAGTCAATAGATGGGTCAATAGTATTTTAAGTAATATCAATAAAAAAATGTTAAAAATGTCAGCTATCTTTTAAGGTTGAGTGTAAGTTTGATTATCTATTTGAATTTTATTTATGGCATGAGAATATTGTTTTTCGCTGGTATTACTATTTATTACTTTCCAGGCAGCCTTACATTTGTTGCTGGATTGGGACAAATAACGTGTGTTCTCGCATTTTTGTGCCTGCAACATGCATTTTTTTAGAATTCCAGTATATTTTACAGTAGGTGTCTTTATGACGTTTTTTATTTGCTGTTGAGAGACGATGTTTTAGATATAGACGCCGTTTGTTTATACAACATTTTTTTATGCCTTTTGTCATCCAACTATGTTTTAAGGGCTTAGTAGTTATTTTAAACCTGATTTGGGGGAAACATAGATTATAAAATAATAGTAAAATGTCATGGAAATAATTAAATGCAATTTCAGTATCTTCAGTCGGGTAAATATCTGAGAAAGACAATGAAGATAGACAGTTTACAAACTTATCTATGTTATCTTGATTAAAATCGCGTCTTTCTTCAAAATAAAATGGTGTTTTAATATTTGCGGTGTCGTGTCTGTTTCGTGATCAGATGGAGCTAGGTAGTGTATTTGGGGCTTAACATTCGGTATATTACTCGTAATTAAGTCGATGCAAGAGAGTTTTCTTGTTGGATTGGTAATATGATTATTTATGTTATAGTTTTTTAAAATAGATTCTAGCTCTTTGAAATGTTTATCTGCTTTTATAACGTCTATGTTCCAGTCACCACATAATATGATGCTTTTATTATTTCTTTTCATAATTTTTCTTAAGAGGAGGTTTAAATTTTCAAAAAATAATTAAATGTCTGAGTTTGGTGTGCGGTAAATGCAGATAACAAAAAGTTTTAAGGTTGTAATTTCAATTGCACAGTATTCGAAATAATATAACTTGGGCTCAATTAAATTACTTATGGGTTTGCAGTCAAGGTCTTTTTTGATCATTATGCAAGTCCCACCTCTACGTTGATGCGGCCTTGAAAAGGCTGACACTACTTTATGGTTTTTATATTGAAGAGTTCTTTTGTATATCTCCGAAGGTCTTCATCAGATCTTCACCAAATTTAAATGGGACCAATTTCGAAACATAATCTTCCAAAAAATAATAATAATTGGTCCACAATTGACGGAGATGTCGGTGAACAAAAAAAAACATGTCGAATATAGAACCTCCTCCTTTTTGATAAGTCGATTAATAAAATAGAACACGACTCAACAGAATAAGGTTACAATACATAAAGTTAAGTTTAGATTAGATTAAAATTTTCAAAAAGGTAAAAACAATAAGGAGATTAGTTGCTTGTCATTTGTCTCCGTCAAGAATTTTAACTTTGAATGTAGGTTTATTATTCTTTCTTCCTTTCAATGTCTTATGCTTTCACTCATTCTTTCATTTGTTCTTTCTTTCTGTATTACAGTTCATCCCAACCAAAACTAAAAAGGTGGTATGTGAGAGGCGTGCGTATACCCTGTCACGTTTCAGCATTGTTCCTACTTTCTGGCCTGACCTTTTCTGATGGCCTGATCTGCCCTAAATGCCTGATCCGGCCTAATTGCCTGACCTGCCCTGATGGCCTGACGCGGCCAGGGCTGACGACTTCAACCGAGCTACTTCCCCAGGATCTCTTTGCATTATAAACGGTTTGTTTTTTTAATACCTATAAGTTTGAAATCGCCAACCGACCTTGAGCAAGCGTCGAGATCAATGCTCGTGCCTTCTCTGTTTGAGAAGAGGCTCCCCAAACTGAAAAAGAAATATATATATATGTATACTGTGCCCCTATCTTTTTCTTTTTTCATTTATAGTTCTCAATTTTGTACACTGGGCCTCTGTTGACAGCGCAATATTGAGCATCTTTTGAGGCTTCTAGTGTTTCTAAAGATAATGTAACATCAAATTCAAATTCAAATTCATTTATTGCTCAACACAGTACATAAAAATACACTTCCAGATGTCAGGTGAATGCGCAGTCAACCGTGTTCCACCAATTTAGGCTTGCAAAATTATAGTTACAATAATAATTCAAATAATAAAATGTTATAAATTAAACTAAAATTACAATTGAACGTATATGTCATTAATAAAAATCTAAAACGTGATCAACGTCATAAATTAAAAAAATATATATAAAATGTCATTAATAAAAAACTAAAACGTATTCAATGTCATAAATTAAAAAAATGTATAAAATGTCATAAATTAAAAATGGTATAATATGTCATAAAATTAAAACGCATCCAATGTCAAAAATTAAATATTATATAAAATATCATACATTAAAATTAAAATACTGTACGATGTCATAAATGAAAGAAATCAGATGTATGATATGTCATAGATAAAATTTGAACGTATACAATGTCATAAATTAATATTAAAATTCTAAGACGTATACAATGTCATAAATTAAAAAATTGAGAAGTAATGTCAAATTATACAATGTCTTAATAATTAACAAAATAATAAGTAAACAAATCGGACCCAAGTATCCACCCCAATCACACCTGAACAGATAATTTTCTGTCCAACAGGTACTCATGTACTGTGTAGTATGTCTTGCTTAGCAGTAAATTATTCAATTGTTTTTTAAATACATTGATGTCATTAATATTTAACAAAGAATTTGGTAGTTTATTATAAATTTGTGGAGCCATTCCTGTGAAGTTTTTATGAAACACTGCTTTTTTGTGCTGTCTACCGCTTATTTTATTTTTGTGTCTTGCGCTGTGAAGTTTTTCAAACAAGTGAAAATTTGTTTTAACAAAGACAGCTACTTCGTATATGTACAGACATGGTACTGTTAAAATTCGAAATTACGCAAAGAACGGTTTACAGCTTTCCGTGCTTTGTATACCGCATATCGCCCTAACACATCTTTTTTGCGCTCTAAATACCGTCTCCATATTCGTGGAGTTACCCCGGTATATGATCCCGTAGCGTAACGTAGATGTAACATATGCATGGTACGCCGTGACCAAAACTTTTTGGTGTACCTCCTTTGCGAGATTGCGTAAGGCATATGCATGCTGGCTCAGGCGTTTACACACACTGTCACTGTGAGTTTTCCACGACATATCTCTATCTAGCTCTAGTCCTAAAAATTTTGTAGTGTTAGTATCTGAAATTATTTTGTCTTTATATTTTATGTAATGTATGTAGGGTTCGGCGAAATCTATGGTATGGGTTAAATATGTTCACATCACATCACATCATCAGTCTATTAATGTTCCCACTGCTGGGACACAGGCCTCCTCTCTGTGAGAGGGGATGGGCCGTAATCCACCACGCGGGCCCAGTGCGGGTTGGTGGATGTCACATGTCTTCGATTTTTTGGTTCTAGGACATGCCGGTTTCCTCACGATGTTTTCCTTCACCGTTTTGAGAGCAGTGGTGATGAAATAATTTACACAAAGTAAAGCGCCTGCCTGGGCTCGAACCCACGACCTACAACTTGTAAGTCGCGGCCGATACCACTGGGCCACCACTGCACTGCAAAAAATATGTTAATTTAGAGGACTTATTTAATTACAAAGATTAAAAAAATATATAATATTAAAAACTATTTATAATTAATTAATTACAGTATAAAAACTTGACACAATTATCAAAAATAGTTATTTTTTATGTAAATAAAAAAAAAACTGTTACTGACCTGGGTATCGAACCTACCTCACACCAATGCGCGTGAGGAAGGTTCGATGGTCAGTGTTGACTGTATCCTGTACTTCGTACTTACAAGTTCAGTTTCAGTATAGGTTTGTGTTTAACTTGAAGCGGCTGGGGTATTGACCACGCCAGGGTAAGCAACACTTACCAAGGTCAGTCTTGGGATGGGTGGCCAATTTTTTTTTGGATCGCTTTTTTATGGATAGGTGACCCCGCCAGGTTAAGCAACACTAACCAAGGTCAGTCTTTGGATAGGTGACCATCACTACAAAAATTTTGATCACCCATCCTAAAGTCACCCCGCTAGATTAAACAACACCTACCAAGGTCACCCATCCAAAAACAAGCGAACCCATAAAAAGTGGTCACCCATCCCAACACTGAACTTTGGTAAGTGTTGCTTATCCTGGCAGGGTCACCCATCCAAAAACAAGCGAACCAAAAAAATTTGGTCACTCATCCGAAGACTGACCTTGGTAAGTGATGCTTAACCTGTTTTCGGTCACCTATCCAAAAACAAAAAAAACAAAAAAATGTGGTTACCCATCCAAAAATCTTCCTTGGTAAGGTTTGCTTAACTTGGCGGCTAAACCAACCCTACCGCTCAAGATAAAATACTATTTAAAGTTACTGTTTACATTATAGTAGCGAATGACGTGAATGAATACAGCTAGGGTGGCCAACCGAAATAAATTAATGCCGATTATTTATTGCTACAAGCGATTACGTAATTTCTCGATGATGAAGTGTTGAGAAACTCACTGACAACTGACGGCTGGTTAATTTGTGACAAATTGTTAGCTAATTTGAGATGTGACGTCTACTGCAGAAACCGGCCCTTAGGGGCACAGTATATATGTATTTTTTCAGTTTATGGAATATCTTTTAAATCGGTCCAATATTGGAGGAGGAAATAGGCGAGAGCCAAACCTCGAATTATGACTTTTTATAAGTTTTAAACTGTCATGGTCACTAACATTATAAGCGGGATATTTACCATGTTTACTGTTTGTAGCGAGTTTCAGATAGTTTGGTGCTGTTGCAAGCACCATGATCACGGATAAACTCGCTACAAACAGAAAACATGGTAAATATCCCGCTTATAATTTTAATGTAATGACTTTTTACTTAGGAAATTCAGTCGGATGCCTACGACCGCATTTCCTCTTAGGAACTGTATTCTCTCAGGATCCCACGATGCAATTTTGCTGCATTTTGGGGGCCATGCCTGCAATGGTTGTGCCCCTGCTGTCGTCTACTAAATGAAAACTTGTATTATGAAGACTAGAGCCAAGGCATTCGTTACTACATTCTGGTGAAGCCAACGGCAGTCCGAAGAAATTTAACACATAACCCGAGAGCGCAATGTAAAAATCTGAAGGTATTTTGTTTTTGATAAAACTTGATTTATACTTTTTATGGACCAAGTGATTAATACGGCATTAATCATAATGCCCAGACAATTTGAAAAATGCGGCATTAATCATAATGCCCAAACAATTTGAAAAATGCCCAATATGAATACTAAAACTATTGAAATAATTAAATTGACCGGGCTTTCTGAATAATGCCCATTACTTATTGGGTCGGGTAATAAAAAGATCATTTTTTAACCCCCGCCGGAAAAAGAGGGGTGTTATAAGTTTGACGTGTGTTGCTGTGTACCTGTGTGTCTGTCTGTAGCATCATAGCGTCCAAACGGGAGAACCGATCTTGATGTTAGTTTTTTTTGTTTAAAAGGTGACTTAATCGAAAGTGTTCTTAGCTATGTTTGAATAAAATCGGTCCAGCCGTTCAAAAGTTATGGGCGTTTTATTGTTTGAATCGGGGTGTTTTCGCAAGATAAGTGAGTCGGGGGTTTTTTTATGTTTTGAAATTTTACTTGTTTATTATGTTAATGTTGACATTGATTTTAATATAGAATAGGTAAGTACGATTACTATGTAAGCAACAGAGTCGCCGGAGCTGCATTGCGCGGAGCTCCTATTTCTGTCAGCAATACTAAAGTAACTTAAAATGGATGAGATGACGGGATCTGAGTTCGCTCGTTTTGCTCGCTCATTTCAACCGCCGACATCCCCTTCGAATCTACCTTATCCGTGTCGGGGTGCCCTAAGCTCCCAATCTCGCTTCGCTCGTTCTTGGACTAATTCATTGACCATATTTATCGAATTGCTCAACCGTTACGTAGCAACATTCATAATGACCAGACAATGTGTTTAATACAGAAGATGTATTCATTACATTGCCCTATTTGACTTGACTAGATTCATAATGCCATAAGGCATTATACATAGTGCACAGTTCCCACTGCTGGGACACAGGCATCCTCTCTGTGAGAGAGGGAATGGCCCTTAATCCACCTTGTGAGGTCAGTGCGGATTGATGGATGTCACATGTCTACGAATTTTTGTTTCTAGGACCTGCAGGTTTCCTCACGATGTTTTCATTTACCGTTTATAGAGCAGTGGTTATGAAATAATGAACACAAAAAAGCGCCTGCATGAGTTTCGAATCCACGACCTACGACACGTAAGACGGGCCCGTGTCCACTGGGCCACCACTGCTAAATCGGCACGCACGACGCTCTTATTACGAGCGCATACATGTTGGCAATGGCCCAAAAGGCTAGTAGCCATTCCTTAGTTTTTAACCGACTTCCCAAAAAGGAGGAGGTTCTATGTTCGACTTCATGTTTGTTTTTTTTTTTGTGTATGTTCACCGATTACTCCGTCAATTGTGGACCGATTTTGAAAATTCTTTTTTTGTTTGAAAAGTATGTTCCGAAATTGGTCCCATTTTAATTTGGTGAAGATCTAATGAAGAACTTCGTCAATATACAACAGAACTCTTCAATAAATAACGGCAAATCTCTCGGGATTGCTGCAATCGCATGTCTGTTTGTTGTTTATAACATTTCATAACATAACATCACGCCAGTTCGCTCTTAAAGGGTAAGCAGATCTCTCATTTCACAGGTTATGTTCAAGTTTCATGAAATCTATTCTGGCGAAATAGTTCCCTTACTAACTTGCCTATTAGGTACCTACGTACAACTAATAAGTGAAAAATAAAAAAACTTTTTGCAAAAAAATACTACCGACTTCCAAATACAAAACTACAAAGTGAGAAATAACAAATTTTTTTGAAGTCGGTGTCCATAACGCAAAAAATGGTACCTACGAAAGATACCGACTTCAAAAAAAATTGTTATTTCTCACTTTGTAGTTTTGTATTTGGAAGTCGGTAGTATTTTTTTGCAAAAAGTTTTTTTATTTTTCACTTTTTAGTTGTACGTACCTATTAGGCAAGTTAGTAAGGGAACTATTTCGCCAGAATAGATTTCATGAAACTTGAACATAACCGGTGAAATGAGAGATCTGCTTACCCCTTAAGAGCGAACTGGCATGATGTTATGTTATGAAATGTTATAAACAACAAACAGACATGCGATTGCAGCAATCCCGAGAGATTTGCCGTTATTTATTGAAGAGTTCTGTTGTATATCTCCGAAGTTCTTCATCAGATCTTCACCAAACTAAAATGGGACCAATTTCGGAACATACTTTTTCAAACAAAAAAAGAATTTTCAAAATCGGTCCACAATTGACGGAGTAATCGGTGAACATACACAAAAAAAAAAAAAAAAAAGAAAAACAAACATGAAGTCGAACATAGAACCTCCTCCTTTTTGGGAAGTCGGTTAAAAACAGCCGAAGAAGTCTTGATAACATTTTCTTCTAAAATGGTTCCTAAGAAGAACATTATATTAATGTCAGAAGTGGGATAGATGGAAAGTACTTCCTTTTGGCATTTCTTCTTCACCAGATTATTTCCAATTGAAAATGAGTGAAGTTATCCAGGGTCTAGAAGGAGTTGAGGCATTAGTGGATGATTTACTAGTATTTGGTATAGGAGACAATATGGAACAGGCAATAATAAATCATAACAAAAATCTAGTACATCTCTTACAAAGATTATTAAAATATAATTGCAAATTAAATAATAGTAAAACCAACTTGTTACAAACATCAGTAAAATACTATGGTCATTTATTTACTAACAAAGGGTTTCAGCCAGATCCTTCAAAAATAGAAGCATTAAAAAACATACCTATTCCAAATAACAAAAAACCGGCCAAGTGCGAGTCGGACTCGCGCACGAAGGGTTCCGTACCATTATAGCAAAAAACGGCATAAAAATCACGTTTTTTGTTTGTTTGTATTTAAGGGGAAATATTTATTTTTCATCACACTTGCTCGTAAAAAGTATCTAAACATACATGTTAACTTGGCCGTAATGCGCGATATAAAACCCTCGGGCTTTCTTTTTGTCATGAAACCCTAGGGCGGTAAGTAATATTTTTTAATTTATGGCACAGCACACAGGTCATGCAAGTTCATGCAAGGAGTTTAAATGCAATTGAAAAATTGTCTTAAAATGTAATCTAAACAGGAATTTCTTTGCAATCTCGCTACATGTTACTTAAATACTCAACTGATGTTCTTAATAATCGATTTTAATAGTTATAGTATGAAAACGTCGTAATTATTTAATTCTTTTTACACTCCGTCACTCATGGCTGTATACCTACGTAAGTATTTGCCCTTAAAGTTTCTGAACGAAACACTGTATAAGATGTGGTGTGGGCAAAAATTCGCCAACCGCTTAAAAAAAAGTTCACGTATTTCGTAATAACAGCTGTAATTCATAATTATTACTCGCAAATGTGATGAAAAACATTGTATGTATCACGGGCGGTACGGGAATTACGAACCTCGACTCAGAAAGCCCTCAGTCTTCGACTTCGGGCTTCTACTAGAGCCTCGATCGTAATTCCTTACTTACCGCCCTTAATACACAATGTACAATTATTTTGTTTTTATTATTTGCTGTTATAGCGGCAACAGATATACATCATGTGTGAAAACTTCAACTCTCTAGCTATAACGGTTCTTGAGATACAGCCTGGTGACAGACAGACAGACAGACAGACATACAGACAGACAGACAGACGGACCGCGGAGTCTTAGTAGTAGGGTCCCGTTTTTACCCTTTGGGTATGGAACCCTAAAAAGAACAACAAAGATTTCTAGGAATTATAACTTATTTAAGTAGATACATACCAAAGTTAAGCGAAGACTCATCTGAATTGAGGTTACTCACACATGACAAAACAGACTGGTTGTGGAGCATAAAAGCACAAAAAGAATTTGAAAGACTTAAATCTAAATTTAGTGATATAAAGATATAGATAGGAAATAATGATATATAGATAGGATAGATTCTTACTATATTTATGTAAATCTCTGCTTACCAATTATAAAGTGTGATCGTAGCATAGATAGGTACGTCTTTAGTAATGCGTAGCGTTTAGAAACAAGATGGCGACCGCTACGAGATCGTAACACGGAGGAAGTTACGGCGTAGCAGAGCATGAGCTACGGCGTAGCAGCCATAGTGTGTATCAGTGCCCCTGTGCACCTAGCATTTTTTCCTTTGGGATTGAACACGGAAGCAAATCCACGGGAAATAACTAGTTTATTATTATTATGTGTTCTCTTAACAACGACCGCACTGAAATATATATATTTTCTAATAGATTTTCTAATATTTAATCGCCCCCTTTTATTTCATCACCACTGCTCTCAAAACTGTGAAGGAAAACATCGTGAAAAAAACCGGTATGTCCTAGAACCAAACATTTTAAAACATGTGACATCCTCCAACACGCACTGGGCCCGCGTAGGGGATTACGGCCATTCCCTCTCACAGAGCAAAGGCTTGTGTCCCAGCAGTGGAAACATTAAAAGGCTGATGATGATGATGGAACTCTCCCTTTATCTTGCCGCATCCCATTTCATTCGGGGTCTGATCTCCTCGTCATTCATCGCCAGATATTTCCGTTCTGGGTTATTCACTTGGGCTTGCTGTAGGACGTTGTTGACTACAAACATCGAAGTGGAAAGCGGACTTTGACCTAAATTTTATAGAAGCCTCATGTATTCTTCGGGCCTTCTCATTACGAGGCCTCTCATACTACCTGAGACCATGAACACGAGAATTTAAAAAAAAAAAAACATTTTTTTTTCTATCTCCAGCCGCGGTTCCATGGACAAGCAGGGCTACTCAACGCGCAACTGGGGCCCTTTCAACAAGGGTTCCGTCAGGTCAAAAGAGAGGCACATTCATGAAGGGCGTTTGGATAAAGACATAAGGTTATGGTCATCAGGTATGCTCAATATTTAGGTTTTGTAAATTAACATGATTTTAGTAGATTTTTATATTATTTATTTATTCAAAATCTGTTTCTATCATCATCATCATTTCAGCCGAAAGACGTCCACTGCTGGACATAGGCATCCGCCAGGCGTCGCCACATTGACCGATCCCGTGCGTCTCGCATCCAGCGCATTCCCGTAACCTTAATCAGGTCATCAGTCCACCTAGTGGGAGGCCTTCCAACGTATCGTCTTCCGGTTCGCGGTCGACATTCCAGAACTTTTCGACCCCATCGGTAGATCGAAAATCTTTTTACACTATTATATTTATTAATTCTCCCAAACAAAAAAGTAAAACAGTGTCGGCAGTTGCTCTCAGTCTCTAGTCACAATAGATTACAAATTCTGTAGAAACGTGCTTATAAACTTGAATCTTGCTTGAATCATTATTTAATTAATTTACTGTCTTTCTACAAAGGTTAACAACAAGAAAAGCCAGAGCAGTCCAGAAACTCGGCGACCATTGCCTGCTGCGAAGCGCTATGACACATATGTAAACACCCAGGAATAGCTTATCCATAATCAGCTTTTATAGTTCTTACTGCTGGCAAACTGGCCACTTCTCTGAGAGAGGGAGAGGACTGAAATAAATCATGCGGCCCAGATCATCAAAACCTTACGACAAAACGATAATAATAATGCGCACAGCGAATGAATGGAACTCACTACCTGCGTCTGTGTTTCCGAACGCATTCAACCCGAATCTCTTCAAAGTTAGAGTGAACAGGCTTCTTCTGGGTAAGCTCACTCCATCGTCGACTCTGTCTCTGTCACCTATAACTTAGACTAGAGTCAAGAGCAAACCCAAACAAAAAAAATAAAAAAAAACCTACTGCAAATCAAGTGTCATTCTGACACTGACAGTGACAGATCGAGTTAGTGTTGCAAGTGAAAAAAAACTTCTCAAATGAGGTTGTGTTAACAGTGCTATAAATCCTTTGTGCTTCGGGCTAACTCCTCTTTTTAGTCCAAAGCGTAAATGAAAACGGTCCCTATATAGGCCTTCTACTTTCTAAGATGCCTATAAAAAAGAAGTTGCAACCACCTCAAATAAATTGGGGTATGGGAAAATTAATGACTATGATGATGAGTAACATTAAAAGGCATCATTTCAATAATGAACATCACGCAAAGCTTTCGTCTTAACTTTTAATGGTTTATCAAGAAACTAGCATAAAAGCACAAACATGAAGGCCAAATAATTGTATCAAATTCAGTCACTAGCAAAAAAAATAAGCAGCTGACTTCAAAACAGTATTTAGAGAATTTTTTCACATTTAATGCTACTGAAGATCTTGTAGTACATTCTATTTTAATAAATTTTTCAGAAATTAATACTTTTTTTACTTATCGATTTTGGTTACACATTTATACGCTGTATATTTTTTTTGCTAGTGATAGATTTATGATCTTACTAGCCCGGAATAAAAAGTAGCCACGTGCTAATCCAGACTATAATCTATATATGTGCCAAATTTCATCCAGATCCGTTTGGCCGTTCTGGCGTGATTGTGTAACAAACTTACATCCATCCATCCAAAATTACACATTTATAATATCAGTAAGATGTTCGCTAGTTACAGTTTTCACTAGCGGCTTCACTCGCTCGTGAATGTCGAATATTATACCAAAGGAACCCGGACAAAAATTTGTCTGTGTTAATCCAGGCTTAATCAATCAACTACCTCTATAATCCATTCTGTAGTCTTTGCCTGAAAGAGTAACAAATGTGCATCCATTCTCATAAACTTTCGCGTTTATAAAAGGAGTAAGATGATTTTTTGATAGTTTATTTATTCATACATCATCAGCTTTCAGCAGTGAACTGCAGATCAAACGCATCACCAATCAGAAACCTCATCACGATTCTCGACGAACAACTTACCAAGATCGACTGCTCTACCTAACCTTAGGGCATTAGGGCTTATTACAGATTCGAAGTCTCCATTCAAGAATTCACGTCTACCTCATCGGTTATCGGTTCTACTTCTCTCACCTCAGCTGGCTTATATTTTGTTAGCCATCATACATTATAAGGCCCTTAATCTTAGGGCTTTAGGGCTTATTGCCGATTCGCAGTCTCCATTCAAGTATTCACGTCTATCTCAACGGTCATCGGTTCTACTTCTCTCAGTTTCTTATATTTTGTTAGCTATAATTTATTAGAAGACCCGTAAAAAACAGTAGTTAAAATACGTGATGATGATCTGATGAGATTTTTTCTTTTTGTGAAATCGTTTGCCTCTTAATAAAGCTTTTTTTTTAATTTATTTTATAAACAGAGATTTGACATCCCTTGCTGTGACAGTTGTAATTTCAACGATGGCAACATTGGTATGGGAACTCATTTTGGTGATTCCTAGTTTAGCCAAATCTGCGTCCGGTAAGACTAAAAACCGACCATTACATGGTCCGAAAAAGCCTAGACAGATGATGTTGGCTATTTTCTTTGGTTTTACGAAGTGGCTGTATTAACTGAAATTGTGTATTTCTTATCTACATTAATGTAAAAAAAAGTTTCTACTTCTAGGGCCAATATAATGTACCTAAATATTTTATTTGAAATAATTTGATAAAACGTTGCAGAATTAAGCTCATCAAATATTTGAATAAATAATAGGATGCTCACTATTGAATTAGTCTTTAAGCCACTCGTAAAAGCAAGCAAGAGGTTAGACCATCTGTATTCAGTTTGGAAAAGGGCTTAGTCAGAGCGCGTTCACTTTTGACAAGAGCCTTGGTCAGAGCGCGTTCACCCTGGACAATGGCTTAGTTAGATCGCGTTCAATCTAGACAAGGGCTTAGTCAGAGCGCGTTCGGTCAAGACTAGGGCTTATTCACACCGCGTTCATTCTAGACAATAGCTTAGTCACGGCGCGTTTCTGGGCAAGAGCTTAGTCAGAACGCGTTCACCTTAAACAAGAGCTTAGTCACAGTCACAGCACGTTCTGGCAAGTGCTTAGTCACACCGCGTTCACTCTAGCCATGAGATTAGACACTGCACGTTTCGGGCAAGTGCTTAGTCACAGCACGTTTCGGGCAAGTGCTTATTCACAGCGCTTTCACTCCAGACAAGAGCATAGTAACACCCCGGTCACTCTAGACAAGAGCTATGTGATAACGCGTTCTGGGCAAAAGCTTTAGTCAGAGCGCGTTCTGGGCAAGAGCTTAGACACCACGTTCACTCTAGACAAGGGCTTAGTCACACTGGACAAGAGCTTTAGTCAGAGCGCGTTGTGGGCAAGAGCTTAGACAACACCATCACTCTAGAAAAGAGCTAAGTGATAACGCGTTCTGGATAAGAGGTTTAGTCAGAGCGCGTTCTGTGCAAGAGCTTAGTCACACCGCGTTCACTCTAGACAAGAGCTAAGTGGTAACGCGTTCTGGACAAGATCTTTAGTCAGAACGCGTTCTGGACAAGATCTTTAGTCAGAGCGCGTTCTGGACAAGAGCTTTAGTCAGAGCGCGTTCTGTGCAAGAGCTTAGTCACACCACGTTCACTCTAGACAAGAGCGAAGTGATAACGCGTTCTGGACAAGAGCTCAGTCACACCGTGTTCACTCTAGACAAGAACTTAGTCACACCACGTTCACTCTAGACAAAAGCTAAGTGATAACGCATTCTGGACAAGAGATCAGTCACACCGTGTTCACTCTAGACAAGAGCTTAGTCACACCGCGTTCTGGACAAGAGCTTAGTCACACCGTGTCCACTCTAGAGAAGAGCTTGGTCACACCGCGTTCTGGACATGAGCTTAGGGTCTTTTTATTTACATGCGTGTTTGCGTCCGCGTGCAGGCCAGGCACGCGGGCAAACCGAGATTACTCTAAAAAGCTTAGTAACACCGCAATCTAGACAAGAGCTTTGTCAAACCGCGTTCTGGACAAGACCATAGTCAAACCGCATTATGGACAAGAGCTAAGTCTTACCGTGTTCACTCTAGACAATAGCTTAGTCACACCGCGTTCTAGACAAGAGCTTAGTCACACCGCGTTCTAGACAAGAGCTTAGTCACGCCATGTTCACTCTAAAAAGCTTAGTCACACCGCGATCTGGACAAGAGCTTAGTCATACCGCGTTCTGGACAAGAGCTTAGTCACACCGTGATCACTCTAGACAAAAGCTTAGTCACACCGTGTTAACTCTAGACAAGAGCTTAGTCACACCTCGTTCTGGACAAGAGCTTAGTCACACCGCGTTCTGGACAAGAGCTTAGTCACACCGCGTTCTGGACAAGAGCTTAGTCACACCGCGTTCTGGACAAGAGCTTAGTCACACCGAGTTATGGACAAGAGCTTAGTCAAACCGCGATCTGGACAAGAGCTTAGTCAAACCGCGTTCTGGACAAGAGCTTAGTCATACCGCGTTCTGGACAAGAGCTTAGTCAAAACGCGTTCTGGACAAGAGCTTAGTCACACCGTGTTCACTCTAGACAAGAGCTAAGTGATGACGCGTTCTAGACAAGAGATTTAGTCAGAGCGCTTTCTGGACAAGAGCTTAGTCAGGCCACGTTCTGCCACGTTCTGGACAAGAGCTTTGTCAGGCCGAGTTCTGGACAAGAGCTTAGTCGGGCCACGTTCTGGACAAAAGCTTAGTCACAGCGCGTTCTGGGCAAGAGCTATGCTACCGCGGGTTCACTTTGAACAGAAACTTAGTTACCATGTGTTCACTCTGGACAAAGGCTTAGTCACTGCGCGTTCACTCTGGACAAGGACTTAGTCATAATGCATTCACTTTGAACTGGAATTTTGTCAGACACCGTTCAGTCTAGACAAGGGCTTAGATAAGATAAGAGATAGAAAAGATATTTATTTTTGTAAAACATAAGTATACAATAGATTTTCATGGTCTTAAAATAACATTTGGTAATAGAATCTACATCTTTTGCCGTTCAGGGCTTACAAAAAAATGTATTTGGTCATTTATACCGTTTAATTTATATAATTAACAAAAAAAATCAAATTATATAATCTACTGACATACAGTCGTTTATAAACAATTTATAGAAAAATTATAAAACCAAAAAAGGTATAGTTTTGAGATTGAGTAAATGTCGTTGGTCATAACGCATTCACTTTGAACAGGAATTCTGTCTTTGAACAGGAATACCGCTCACTCTTGACAAGGGCTTAGTTAGAGCGCGTTCACTCTGGTCAAGGGCGTTTTCAGAGCGCGTTCACTCTGGACAAGGGGCAAGGGTATACTCACTACTCATTCACTCTTATCACTAACTTTGTCACCGTGCATTCACTCGCTAGACAAGAGCTTAGACAGAGCGCGTTCACTCTAGGCAAGAGCTTAGTCACACCGCTTTCTGGACAAGAGGTTAGTCAGAGAGTGATCACTCTAGACAAGGGCTTAGTCACAGCGCGTTCTGGGCAAGAGTTTAGTCAGACCACGTTCACTCTTGATAAGAGCTAAGTCACACCACGGTCACTCTTGATAAGAGCTTAGTCACAGCGCTTTCTGGACAAGAGCTTAGTCACACCGTGTTCTGGACAAGAGCTTAGTCATACCGCGTTCTGGACAAGAGCTTAGTCAAAACGCGTTCTGGACAAGAGCTTAGTCACACCGTGTTCACACTAGACAAGAGCTAAGTGATGACGCGTTCTAGACAAGAGATTTAGTCAGAGCGCTTTCTGGACAAGAGCTTAGTCACACCGTGTTCTGGACAAGAGCTTAGTCATACCGCGTTCTGGACAAGAGCTTAGTCAAAACGCGTTCTGGACAAGAGCTTAGTCACACCGTGTTCACTCTAGACAAGAGCTAAGTGATGACGCGTTCTAGACAAGAGATTTAGTCAGAGCGCTTTCTGGACAAGAGCTTAGTCAGGCCACGTTCTGCCACGTTCTGGACAAGAGCTTTGTCAGGCCGAGTTCTGGACAAGAGCTTAGTCGGGCCACGTTCTGGACAAAAGCTTAGTCACAGCGCGTTCTGGGCAAGAGCTATGCTACCGCGGGTTCACTTTGAACAGAAACTTAGTTACCATGTGTTCACTCTGGACAAAGGCTTAGTCACTGCGCGTTCACTCTGGACAAGGACTTAGTCATAATGCATTCACTTTGAACTGGAATTTTGTCAGACACCGTTCAGTCTAGACAAGGGCTTAGATAAGATAAGAGATAGAAAAGATATTTATTTTTGTAATACATAAGTATACAATAGATTTTCATGGTCTTAAAATAACATTTGGTAATAGAATCTACATCTTTTGCCGTTCAGGGCTTACAAAAAAATGTATTTGGTCATTTATACCGTTTAATTTATATAATTAACAAAAAAAAACAAATTATATAATCTACTGACATACAGTCGTTTATAAACAATTTATAGAAAAATTATAAAACCAAAAAAGGTATAGTTTTGAGATTGAGTAAATGTCGTTGGTCATAACGCATTCACTTTGAACAGGAATTCTGTCTTTGAACAGGAATACCGCTCACTCTTGACAAGGGCTTAGTTAGAGCGCGTTCACTCTGGTCAAGGGCGTTTTCAGAGCGCGTTCACTCTGGACAAGGGGCAAGGGTATACTCACTACTCATTCACTCTTATCACTAACTTTGTCACCGTGCATTCACTCGCTAGACAAGAGCTTAGACAGAGCGCGTTCACTCTAGGCAAGAGCTTAGTCACACCGCTTTCTGGACAAGAGGTTAGTCAGAGAGTGATCACTCTAGACAAGGGCTTAGTCACAGCGCGTTCTGGGCAAGAGTTTAGTCAGACCACGTTCACTCTTGATAAGAGCTAAGTCACACCACGGTCACTCTTGATAAGAGCTTAGTCACAGCGCTTTCTGGACAAGAGCTTAGTCACACCGTGTTCTGGACAAGAGCTTAGTCATACCGCGTTCTGGACAAGAGCTTAGTCAAAACGCGTTCTGGACAAGAGCTTAGTCACACCGTGTTCACACTAGACAAGAGCTAAGTGATGACGCGTTCTAGACAAGAGATTTAGTCAGAGCGCTTTCTGGACAAGAGCTTAGTCACACCGTGTTCTGGACAAGAGCTTAGTCATACCGCGTTCTGGACAAGAGCTTAGTCAAAACGCGTTCTGGACAAGAGCTTAGTCACACCGTGTTCACACTAGACAAGAGCTAAGTGATGACGCGTTCTAGACAAGAGATTTAGTCAGAGCGCTTTCTGGACAAGAGCTTAGTCAGGCCACGTTCTGCCACGTTCCGGACAAGAGCTTTGTCAGGCCGAGTTCTGGACAAGAGCTTAGTCGCGCCACGTTCTGGACAAAAGCTTAGTCACAGCGCGTTCTGGGCAAGAGCTATGCTACCGCGGGTTCACTTTGAACAGAAACTTAGTTACCATGTGTTCACTCTGGACAAAGGCTTAGTCACTGCGCGTTCACTCTGGACAAGGACTTAGTCATAATGCATTCACTTTGAACTGGAATTTTGTCAGACACCGTTCAGTCTAGACAAGGGCTTAGATAAGATAAGAGATAGAAAAGATATTTATTTTTGTAAAACGTAAGTATACAATAGATTTGCATGGTCTTAAAATAACATTTGGTAATAGAATCTACATCTTTTGCCGTTCAGGGCTTACAAAAAAAATGTATTTGGTCATTTATACCGTTTAATTTATATAATTAACAAAAAAATCAAATTATATAATTTACTGACATACAGTCGTTTATAAACAATTTATAGAAAAATTATAAAACCAAAAAAGGTATAGTTTTGAGATTGAGGAAATGTCGTTGGTCATAACGCATTCACTTTGAACAGGAATTCTGTCTTTGAACAGGAATACCGCTCACTCTTGACAAGGGCTTAGTTAGAGCGCGTTCACTCTGGTCAAGGGCGTTTTCAGAGCGCGTTCACTCTGGACAAGGGGCAAGGGTTTACTCACTACTCATTCACTCTTATCACAAACTTTGTCACCGTGCATTCACTCGCTAGACAAGAGCTTAGACAGAGCGCGTTCACTCTAGGCAAGAGCTTAGTCACACCGCTTTCTGGACAAGAGGTTAGTCAGAGAGTGATCACTCTAGACAAGGGCTTAGTCACAGCGCGTTCTGGGCAAGAGTTTAGTCAGACCACGTTCACTCTTGATAAGAGCTAAGTCACACCACGGTCACTCTTGATAAGAGCTTAGTCACAGCGCTTTCTGGACAAGAGCTTAGTCACACCGTGTTCTGGACAAGAGCTCAGTCAAACCGTGTTCTGGACAAGAGCTTAGTCTAACCGCATTCTGGACAAGAGCTTAGTCACACCGTGTTCTGGACAAGAGCTTAGTCACACCATGTTCAGTCTAGACAAGAGCTTAGTCACACCATGTTCACTCTAGACGAGAGCTTAGTCAAACCGCGTTCTGGACAAGAGCTTAGTTAAACCGCGTTCTGGACAAGAGCTTAGTCACACCGTGTTCTGGACAAGAGCTTAGTCACACCGTGTTCACTCTAGACAAGAGCTTAGTCACACCGAGTTCACTCTAGACAAGAGCTTAGTCACACCTTGTTCTATGTAGACAATAGCTTAGTAAAACCGTGTTCACTCTAGACTAGAGCTTAGTCACACCGTGTTCACTCTAGAGAAGAGCTTAGTCACACCGTGTTCACTCCAGACAAGAGCTTAGTCACACCGTGTTGACTCTAGACAAGAGCTTAGTCACATCGTGTTCACTCTAGACAAGAGCTAAGTCACACCATGTTCACTCTAGACAAGAGCTTAGTAACACCGTGTTCTCTAGACAAGAGCTTAGTCAAACCGCGTTCTGGACAAGAGCTAAGTCACACCGTGTTCTGGACAAGAGCTTAGTCACACCGTGTTCACTCTAGACAAGAGCTTAGTCACACCGGGTTCACTCTAGACAAGAGCTTAGTCACACCGGGTTCACTCTAGACAAGAGCTTAGTCACACCGTGTTCTCTAGACAAGAGCTAAGTCAAACCGTGTTCTGGGCAAGAGCTTAGTAAAACCGCGTTCTGGACAAGAGCTTAGTCACACCGTGTTCACTCGAAACAAGACCTTAGTCACACCGTGTTCACACTAGACAAGAGCTTAGTCACACCGTGTTCACTATAGGCAAGAGCTTAGTCACACCATGTTCACTCTAGACAAGAGCTTAGTCACACCGTGTTCTCTAGATAAGAGCTTAGTCAAACCGTGTTCTGGACAAGAGCTTAGTCAAACCGCGTTCTGGACAAGCGCTTAGTCAAACCGCGTTCTGGACAAGCGCTTAGTCAAACCGCGTTCTGGACAAGCGCTTAGTCAAACCGCGTTCTGGACAAGAGCTTAGTCAAACCGCGTTCTGGACAAGAGCTTAGTCACACCATGTCCACTCTAGGCAAGAGCTTAGTCAAACCGCGTTCTGGACAACAGCTTAGTCACATCATGTCCACTCTAGACAAGAGCTTAGTCAAACCGCGTTCTGGACAAGAGCTTAGTCACATCATGTCCACTCTAGACAAGAGCTTAGTCAAACCGCGTTCTGGACAAGAGCTTAGTCAAACCGCGTTCTGGACAAGAGTTTAGTCAAACCACGTTCTGGACAAGAGCTTAGTCACGCCGTGTTCACGCGAGACAAGAGCTTAGTCACACCATGTTCACTCTAGACAAGAGCTTAGTTACACCGAGTTCACTCTAGACAAGAGCTTAGTCACACCTTGTTCTATGTAGACAATAGCTTAGTAACACCGTGTTCACACTAGACCAGAGCTTAGACACACCGTGTTCACTCTAGACAAGAGCTTAGTCACACCGTGTTGGCTCTAGACAAGAGCTTAGTCACATCGTGTTAACTCTAGACAAAAGCTAAGTCACACCATGTTCACTCTAGACAAGAGCTTAGTAACACCGTGTTCTCTAGACAAGAGCTTACTCAAACCGTGTTCTGGAAAAGAGCTTAGTCAAACCGCGTTCTAGACAAGAGCTTATTCAAACCGCGTTCTGGACAAGAGCTTAGTCACACCGTGTTCTGGACAAGAGCTTTGTCAAACCGCGTTCTGGACAAAAGCTTAGTCAAACCGTGTTCTGGACAAGAGCTTAGTCAAAACGCGTTCTGGACAAGTGCTTAGTCAAACCGCGTTCTGGACAAGAGCTTAGTCACACTGTGTTCACTCTAGACAAGAGCTTAGTCACACCATGTTCACTCTAGACAAGAGCTTAGTCACACCATGTTCACTCTAGACAAGAGTTTAGTCACACCGTGTTCTCTAGACAAGAGCTAAGTCAAACCGTGTTCTGGACAAGAGCTTAGTCAAACCGCGTTCTGGACAAGAGCTTAGTCAAACCGCGTTCTGGACAAAAGCTTAGTCATACCGCGTTCTGGACAAGAGCTTAGTCACACCGTGATCACTCGAAACAAGAGCTAAGTCACATCGTGTTCACACTAGACAAGAGCTTAGTCACACCGTGTTCACACTAGACAAGAGCTTAGTCACACCGTGTTCACTATAGGCAAGAGCTTAGTCACACCATGTTCACTCTAGACAAGAGCTTAGTCACACCGTGTTCATTAGACAAGAGCTTAGTCAAACCGCGTTCTGGACAATAGCTTAGTCAAACCGCGTTCTGGACAAGAGCTTAGTCACACCATGTCCACTCTAGACAAGAGCTTAGTCAAACCGCGTTCTGGACAAGCGCTTAGCCAAACCGCATTCTGGACAAGAGCTTAGTCACATCATGTCCACTCTAGACAAGAGCTTAGTCAAACCGCGTTCTGGACATGAGCTTAGTTAAACCGCGTTCTGGACAAGAGTTTAGTCAAACCACGTTCTGGACAAGAGCTTAGTTACACCGTGTTCACTCTAGACAAGAGCTTCGTCACACCGTGTTCACTCTAGACAACAGCTTAGTCAGACCGCGTTATGGACAAGAGCATGGTCACACCATGTTCGCTCTAGACAAGTGCTTAATCACACCACGTTCTGAACAACTGCTTAGACAAAACGGGTTCTTGATAAGAACTTAGTCAAACCGCGTTATGGATTAGAGCTTAGTCACACTGCGTTATGGATTACAGCTTAGTCATACCGCGTTATGGACAAGAGCTTAGTCAAACCGTGTTATGGACAAGTGTTTAGTGACACCATCTTCACTCTAGAGAAGAGCTTAGTTACACTGTGTTTACTCTAGACAAGAGTTTAGTCACACCGCGTTATGGACAACAGCTTAGTCACACCGCAATATGGACAAGAGCTTAGTCACACTGTGTTCATTCTAGACAAGAGCTTAGTCAAACCGCGCTCTGGACGAGAACTTAGTCAAACCGCGTTCTGGAGAAGAGCTTAGTCACGTTCACTCTAGACAAGAGCTTAGTCACACCGTGTTCACTCTAGACAAGAGCTTAGTCACACCATGTTCACTCTAGACAAGAGCTTAGTCACACCATGTTCACTCTAGACAAGAGCTTAGTCAAATCGCGTTCTGGATAAGAGCTTTGTCACACCGTGTTCTGGACAAGAGCTTAGTCACACCGCGTCCACTCTAGACAAGAGTTAAGTCATTACGCGTTCTGGACAAGAGATTTAGTCAGAGCGCGTCTGGACAAGAGCTTAGTCAGGCCACGTTCTGGCAAAAGCTTAGCCAGGCCACGTTCTGAACAAAATATTAGTTATAGCGCGTTCTGGACAAGAGCTTTGCAACCGCGGGTTCACTTTGAACAGAAACTTAACTATCATGTGTTTACTCCGGACAAAGGCTTAGTCACCGCGCGTTCACTCTGGACAAGAGCTTCGTCATATTGCATTCATTTTGAACTGGAATTTTTTCAGAGACCGCTCACTCTATACAAGGGCTTATTCAGAGCGCGTTCACTCTGGGCAAGGGCTTAGTCACACCACGTCCACTTACACAAGGGCTTAGTTACAGCGCTTTCTGGACAAGAGGTTATGCAGAGAGCGATCACTCTAGACAAGGGCTTAGTAAGGGCGCGTCACTCTAGACAAGGGCTTAGTCAGAGCGCGTCACTCTGGCCATGGGCTTAGTCACCGCGCGTTCACTCTGGTCAAGGACTTAGTCACCGCGCGTACACTCTGGACAAGAGCTTAGTCAGAGCGCGTTTATTCTTGATAAGGACTTAGTCACACCGCTTTTTCAACGCGCGTTAGTTAACAAACGCACGTTAACTAAGCCATTGTCAGGTAAAACTGCATAGTTTATTATTTAGAAGTACGGATAAATATGTTAGGATTTGGTTACACATTAGAGACCTTTTGAAGTCCAAAATTGAGGTTCCAGATTGTACGTGTTTTTATCTAAGAATAAGACCAATCAGTTATGTTTTTAAACATCTTCCTTTGCCTGTTACAGACTACTGCTGGACATATACCTTTTAATAAACCAGCAGTGGCGATTTATTATCCTTCTGCGTCTGTTTAATATTACTTGGGATTGGCGCAACAAGTTTTCTTTCTCCATTCCGTCCTGTCAATCGTCACGCTATCACTGACTCCCATTTCTGTCATATCGTTGCTCACGCACCTATGCCCTCTTTTCATTTCTACATTCCCTTCAACAGCTACGATTCTGTCCTACTCCATTCCTTCGCCGTCTCGCTATCAGTCTCATTCGTGGTTTGCCTTTACCCTGTATAACTGTTTAGGGCACCTATCGTGTGCTTTACCTCCGCAATGGGGTAGACATATCATGCCTAGTCCCATTTAATTTGGGCCGTCCTTTTAAGTAACAATTAACGATTTGAGTTTTGGATCCTTAACTAAGTTGTTTTTTTTTGTGGTAATTATTTCGGACATACTAGCAACCCCAGCTTCACACGGGACAAATTATATACACAAACCTTCTTCGTTTTTACTTTTTTATTACTATTATAGGATCTGACGCAGAATGTCCCATTTGCAAAAAGTCCCGTTGGCGCAGAATGTCCCATTCGCAAAATGTCCCATTCGCACAAAGTCCCATTCGCAAAATATCCCAATCGCACAATGTCCCATACACACGATATCCTATTCGGGAGCACCAGTCAAAAAGTGCACTTAAAAATTAAAAAAAAATGTAAACAAGATGAAAATCTTGTGTGCAGTCGGAGGCTCAGGTGGTCAGCTCGCGAAATATGTTTCCTCCGACTGCGCAGCATAATTTTCTTCTTGTTTACATATTTTGATTTTTTAATTAACGTTTTTTTTTATTTATCTTTTTCTTTGTAATTACTTTTACACATATAAGTGTAACCACCTTTTAAACCCCTTTATTTTGATACCCCACTAGATGGGCTTGGAAGAAAAAAAAATTGTGGCCCGCACAATATGCCGCCCCATACATACGCGCAAAAACATAAATACATTTTTTTTGCGAAATGGACCTGGATCGGAAGTAGTTATAAAAAACAATACGTTCTGTAGCCTAAATGCGTAAGTGAATTCGGCAAGACAAATGGTGTTGACACCATCAATCGACCAACCATATAGACGAAAATCCACATCGCGACTTTCATCTCACATGTGATTGGTCGATCGATGGAGCCCTTTGCCTTGCCAAATTCACTTTCGCAATTACGCTGCTGGTCATTTATAAAGTATTATATATCAGAAATAGTTGGACGTAAGACATTAGAGCTTTGAATAATTGTAATACATTATTATTATTAATTGTGCATCCTTTTGCTTCAAATTCATTTAATAATCGACGTCCATAACTCTGGTTTACATTTTTTCCCACTGAGTATATTCGTCGAGCTTCATTGCCTCGCCGCTTTCCTGGTGGTCGCCACTGTTGATTCTAGCTAGATTCTAGTCCCAAAAACTCGGGTACACGTACATTGTTCGCGAGTAAAGTCGGCGCCCGGCGGTAGTCAGAAAAATATTGACGAAAACCTTACGCGTAATATTTTCACGTCTACCGTAAAATGAAACAAGTCTTACCGTCTCGTCGAATGTAATTTTGTTAGGAAATAAATTATGAATAGTGTTTCAGTTTAAATGTATCTATAAAATCTGTAAGGTTAATGAGTTATATCAGCACCTCACAGTGGTGCAGTAGTTGCTGATATTCAATTTGAAGTCACTTGTTAGAGAGTTTGTAAACTCAGTAGAAGCAGCAGGCTAGGGCACTTAGTGCATCTATAGTGCCGTAACAATTGTAAATGATTGAATGAGTTTAGAGCGTCCTTTATACTCATAACTTTTCGGGTTCGCTGCCCGGCCGTCCGTTACACATATCCCCCTAACGAGATTCGAACCCGCAACCGTTAGTTTCAAAGGCAGCGTCACTACCAAATACGCCAATCGGTCGTCATCGGACATCGGGTTTTTATCGGACATTGAGATTTGACGCACGATATAAGAGTTTATGCGAATGGGACGTTTTGCGAATGGGACTTTCTCAGAATGGGACATTTTGCTAATAGGACGTTTCGCGAATAGGACATTCGTTTTCACTGTTACATTTTGCGAATGGGACATTCTGCGTCAGATCCCTATTAAATGGTTCGTTTATCGATCTTTCAATCAGTGAAAATCTTATCAAAATCAATTGCGTGGTTTATAAGATAAGTAAGCGGAGAAACAGACAGAGGCTTACTTTACCTACTTTATTATATTTAAAAATAAATAATGGCATTGTCTATTGTCGTTGCAACAATCACCATCATCACTATTAGCATTGGGAATAGAACTTATTCGTCGGTACTACGTATTGGCTTTCCTCTTCGCGTCTTTGTACTTACGCTATTTCTTTATTTTTATTCGTATATTTTCTTTATTTACGCTGTCCAGTGTTTTTTTGGCTTCACCTTAGCTCAGCAACTCGAAAATGATCTCCATTTGCATTGGCGGAGAGTCACACATTTTGACAGCGCCGCTAAGCATCCTCGCTCTGCCTCACTACCTCTCACTCTGGTGGCAAAGCACCTTTTGTAGCGTGTTGCTATTCACAATCATAGCAACACGCTACCAAAAATTACGTGTCTAGAAATGGGGGAGCCATCGTGTTTTATGAAATCAAGCTATGTAATTCTTATTTCTTCCTGGAAAAGTACTA
This sequence comes from Orthosia cruda, assembly GCA_964057195.1. Lineage (NCBI taxonomy): Eukaryota > Metazoa > Arthropoda > Insecta > Lepidoptera > Noctuidae > Orthosia > Orthosia cruda. The sequence continues at coordinate 17,188,085 of OZ059856.1, read as the reverse complement.
TGAAATATATCATCATGATTCCGTTGTGGAATAATAGGATAGCGCTGTTCGTCCTGTAGGTATAGCTCGGTCTCTCTCTCTCTCTCTCTCTCTCTCACACACACACTGGCACCGTAGTATCTCTTAGTAGTCTGTGCTGGCATCTATGACAGTTTTTACATCTCACAGTAAGGCACTTATTGTGTCCTTGTCATTTTTAAAATTGCAGGGGTAAAGGGCAGGCAATTGAATTCGGCAGATGTGACGCTACGTAAACGTATTAAGGTTGTCGGAAAAGCAGTCGCTCCTTGTAAAATACTGGAATGCCGCTGGGCCACAGATCTCAATACAGTTGGGTAAAGGATAGGCAGTCTCTTAGGAAGAAGTAGTGGTGCACAACTTACAGTCGTACTAGATGTCACCTCGTGAAATTATTACTTCCATCAATATCTTTATTAGCCTATGCGTTATTCTGATGTATAAATTAGGAAAGGTTCTTCAAAATCCGTCTAGTAGTTGTGCGTAAAAACGTGAAATACATCCATCCTGAAAAACTTACACATTTATGTACAACATTTTTGTAAAACCGTCTATCTATACACAATCTCATGATTTTTGAATATCTTGATCAAGTTTTGTATTCATTAGGGTCAAAATAAATTATAGTTTTACCTATACAGGTCCTACGATTTGGAACTACCTTACGATACTCTTCGTCGTTGGTAGACTCCTCATGGTATTTTGCTTAGAGCCAAACTCATAAATAATTTCGGGAGATAAAAAAGGTTGTCAACTTTATCACATTTTATTTATACGACTTTTGTGTAAACTCGATTTTTACCTTTTTTCTGTTTCGAGTTGGCATCCCTAATAATATCAATATTAATTTTCTTCATCTAAGATTAATTTTGTCTTCTCTCTATACGTAGTATCTCTAAGTAGTCTGTGTTCTCTCTGTTCTGACGTGACATGCAAGACACACTTTTTTTGTAATACCCTATTTTTTTGTAACCTTTGTCGATCATGCATCGAGTGAACTATGTAACACGGTTAATGTGCTTTCGCTCTGGATGATTACAAGTGTGCAACAGCATTTTGTTGTTCATTAATAAACCTCTGCAAGATATTACATATAAAGCCGGAAAGAAAATATGCCGAAATTTAGAAAGGATTTTTGGTATGGCATCACGGCACTTGTGGTCATCTATTGCACGATTTATAATTAGCTAAATAATAATGTAGCGGTCATCTATTGCACGATTTATAGTTAGCTAAATAATAATGTAGCAATAGTAAATATTATTAAAATTACATTATGTATAAACTCGAAATTACCTCTTGTTTTCGAAATAAATATCTAAAATATTGTTTTATTTTTATTTTCGTTTTCTGGCTTCTTTTCTTGGACTGGCAACACTGAAATCAACTGTCAACAGTTACTGTCATGCATAGTCATAGACATAATAAATAGTATGGACTCGAAATACCTACAAAAAAAACGTGCCTACCTAAACCTTAAAATGGCACTTAAAATGGCTGCCGATGCTATGATTGTGTTAATCACGGAACACACACACATTAATAATACAAAAAGTAAACAACCATTTGACAGCAGGACTACCACGAACACACCCACAAATTTCGGCAATTAATGTGGCGAATATGGCACCTACTGAGAGCTGTCAATACGTCATAACAAAATGTTGCCATAATGAGCAACAACTGAAATATTGCTGTCTCTTTTGTCAAATACGATTACTACATTAGAAGAAATGAGACAAAATGATGTTTCATATTCTGTATCGTATTTCACTCATATTTGTATAAGCTAATGTATGTATAGAATAATAGGGCACCTCCATATTTTTCCTAGCTCAATGTGCATAGTCATGTCATTCATTAATGTCAGGCATGACATCAATGTCATTTGCAACTGACATTTATTTTCACGTGTTTACCTCGCTGAAATGCGGATGATTGAATGATTAGTGATTATACATGAAAATAAAGAAGATTTAACCATGATATTAACAGAAGACAAGGAGATCGACATATTTGTCGCCAGCAAGATAGGTTCATTTAAACGTAAGTACCGTTTCTCTTATAAAAACTCACTGATAACATAGTCGACTTGTTATGATCAGCGAAATTGCTTGTTTTTAAGTTTTTGCATTACGAAAGTGTTTATTTTCACCTCGTTTAGAGTTCTTCTTGTACATTTATCCAATAATCCCTTTCTAGACTGCTAAATTGTGTAGACTTAAGCTTTCCACCACCGCCTATTCATTTAAATTCAGCTTCTCTACAAAGAGGTTATTTAAATATAAACAAAACAATGCTTTTGTGAACAAAACTTCTGATTAGTCCTGTGGTATAAAACTTATATAACAATAATGTTCGATGTTTGTCCTAATTACTCAAATCATCCAAAATCAAAATTACAGTTAGTACAAAGACAAAGATATTTTATTTCAACTAGGCCACAAAGCGGCACTTTTGAACGTTAGTTACATTAAAATTTACAAGGAATAAAAATTGATTCTACCGTGCATTCGGAAAGTAGCTTGTTATGGAGAAGAACGCACAAGAAACTCCATACTTACTCTTTTAAAAAAAAATATGTTTTTTTTACAATATTTAGGTACATAAGTACATACATTAATAAATTTATATGTGTGAGGACAATGCACCCAGAATCACTACATACTATACTACGTACAGGTACAAAGTATTAAAAGTACTCACACATGTACTGTGCAGTTACATAATAAGCGCTAGAAAAACACTAGCATCCGAAGCAGTTAAGTTAAGACCAATCCCAACTGACGGCGCCCGTTCACGAACATGACGCATGAATCGGCACCACCCAGCTCAACCATCATGAAGGGAACCGAATGATCCAACACACACGCCACCATCAGAGAGACATTTGAGAGAGCATGACTCACTCAACTGCCAGGGCAAACACAAGTCAACGAACGACACCGAGGTACAGCAAATGGTAGATTTACAGTTGGGTACATAGTACTCACACACGTGCTGCGCAGTTATACTATACTAAAAGAAATTGAGTCTATATAATACAAATATATTCATACAGTCTTCAGCAGGTCCAACAATTCTACAAAACAATAATGTTCTGCATATCACTTGTTTTTGCGCCCTAGTGGTTGTGGAGCAAGAGTAGCATTGAGCCAAGCATTTTTATCAGTGATGTAATCCCCCAACTTATAATATGCCTGCCTGCATAGTGTGCGTTTTATACAAGTTTTAAATTTCGTCTCATTCAGTTCTAGAATGTGGGGAGGAATTTTATTGTAACATTTTGTACAGTACCCCATGAAAGCAGAGGCTACTTTAGCCAGTCTGAAACCTGGTTGAACTAATTGGTCCCTATTTCTAGTAATGTAATTATGTCTATCTCCGTTTTTACTAAAAAGATGTAAATTTTTTCTCACGTACATGATATTTTCATAAATATATTGACAAGGAACCGTCATGATGTTAATGCCCTTAAACAGTTCCCTTAGAGAATCGCGCCGGCGAAGATTGTATATCGCTCTGATGGCTCGTTTTTGCAGAATAAAAATTGACTCAATGTCTGCAGCCCTTCCCCATAGTAAAATACCGTAAGACATTATACTATGAAAGTAACTAAAATAGACCAGCCTCGCGGTATCTACATCACTAAATTGACGAATCTTTCTAACAGCATAAGCTGCCGAACTTAGCCGCCCTGCAAGTGATATCAAATGAGGACCCCATTGTAACGTTGAGTCTAGCGTGATCCCCAGGAAAACCGTTTTATCGACGAATTCTAGCTTCTCCTTGTTTAAGATAATGTCACAATCAGTACTTTTTACATTCGGCAAGGAAAATTTTACGCACTTGGTTTTTTTACCATTTAAAACTAAATTATTTGCAGTGAACCAATCCTGAACCTGCCGTAGCGCGTTATTTACGTCGTCAACCTGATAAGTACGTCTATTTATTTTAAAAATTAAAGATGTGTCATCAGCAAATAACACCATGTTTAGTTTGTTTTCCAATAAACGGGGTAAATCGTTTATGTATATTAAAAACAAGAAAGGACCTAATATTGAGCCCTGGGGTACCCCCATTTTCACGTTTAACCCCGACGAATTCACACCGTTTATCTGAACTAATTGCTGTCTATCACTTAAATAAGATTCAACCAAACTTAACGCTGATTGACCTAGCCCGTAATGCTCAAGTTTCAGAAGTAATGTTTCATGATTAACGCAATCAAACGCCTTCGACAGGTTGCAGAAGATACCTATGGCATCCTGCGACTCTTCCCACGCATTAAAGATGTGTTTTAATAGGGTGACACCAGCGTCAGTTGTACAACGTCCTTTGGTGAAACCATACTGTTTATCATGCAAGATTTTATTCGTATTAAAATGTATGAGCATTTGATTAAGCATTATCTTCTCAAATACCTTGCTGAAAACCGGCAACACGGATACTGGTCTATAATTATTTGTGTCTTTACTGTCCCCGGATTTAAAAAGTGGTATAACCTTACTATATTTCATTAGATCCGGAAAGACTCCTTGATCCACACACAAATTAAAAATTACAGCTAAGTACGGCGCTATAGTCTGAATAATGGAGGTACAAGCTTTGATGGACATTCCCCACAGATCTTCAGTCGGTTTGATCTTGATTTGCTTAAAAGCTTTTATTACTGTTATGGGGTTTATATGTGAAAAGTTAAATACATTCGGGCAGGCTGAAACGTTCGCGTTTAATAATCCAAAAGCAAGCGCGGGCGAAGAATTTAAGGTTTCAGTAGTTTTAATTGGGATGTTGGTAAAGAAATTTACAAATTCTTGCGCAACTTTTTTGTTATCTCTAATAAGTCCGTGTGTGGTCTCAAGCGTGTAATCAGGATTATTTCTTTTATTCCTGTTCATTTCATTATTTATAATTTTCCAAACCGTCTTGATTTTATTTTCTGCTAATTTAACCTTATTTCTAATATACAAGGCCTTAGCTGCCTTACATGTATTTTAAAAAATTCTCGAGTAAGTAGCAACATACTTATTAAACGTTTCAGTGTTCATACAAGGCTTAAGGCCATATAGCTCGTAAAGTCTTTCCCTACTTTTTCTAAGTCCTGTAGTCGCCCAGTCACTGAATAAAAACTTAGGGCATACAGTTTTAGTTATCTTCTTAAAAGTGTTATTAAACTCTTTTTGAACCACTGAAAAAACTTCATCATACAAAATATTACCGTCATTCACTGTGAGGTCCTGATCGCTTAACTTAGCGATTAAACTGCTGTTAAATTTATTTAATTTACCGGATGTTATTGGTCTGGATTGAATCTGCACTTGTTTAATTAGCATATTGGACTCAAATGTCACAAGTAGCCCACTATGATCCGAAGGCAGATAATTTATAATGGCATTGTCCAAGTAGTTGCAGCAACAAAAAACATTATCAATACATGTAGCAGAAGTCAGCGTAGTTCGGGTTGGTTCCGTAAACACATGTGACAAATTAAATGATTTAAAGAGATTTAATAACCTACTTCTATCTGAATTATCTTCTAGAATATTAATATTAAAGTCACCACAGACAATTACTAGTTTATTACCCATTGCGAGTTTTGCCAAAACATCTTCCATCACTGACTCGAATATAGAGTAGTTCTTATAATTAGGGGGTCTGTAGACGCACACTATGACATGCTTATCCAGCTCAACACAGGACAGTTCAACACTATGTTCAACTGAGAGGTCTACTATATCTTTACGTGGTTTTGATTTAATACCATTTTTAATTAATATAAGTGAACCCCCACGCAACACAATATTTCTGTTAAAACAACTGCCCACAGTATAATTTTCATAATTGATTAGCATTGCGTAATCTTTCAGCCAATGCTCAGTGAAACAAACAATGTCAAACATTGTTTTTTCTAAAAACAGTTCGATTTCTAATTCCTTTGAAGAAAAACCCTGAATATTTTGGTGAAATAATTTCAGAGAATTCTGCTCAGACCCTTTTCTTAAATTATTTTTTTGCGAGCAAGAAGGTACCTTTTTAATGGTGGACATACTCGCAACTATTCCGTTATTGATACCCTCCCTTGTCCTATCAACTAGTTTAAAGAATAAATATTAATAGCATTTTTGCTAACGTTATTCAAGGTATTGACCACCTTTAAATTAGTACTATTACTAATATCAATAATAACTGTATACTTCGACATACTACTTATGTCTGAGTTTATTGTATAAGATAATAGCCGAGCTATTTGATGTCTTACCCTAAGAGGCAGATACAAAGTATCGCCTGTCGACTTTAATTTATCAACAAAAATGTTGATGTCAAAAAAAACAAGTTTGTCACTATAGTGACTCACAAGAAAGTGCAGATGCTTATTAAGCATGTGAATGTGATTATTTTGTCTATTTGACAATTTATCCAAGTAAGGGAAGGCACACAAAATAATTTTACTGCAATTTAACTTTAACATCTCTTTTACACACTCAGTGATGTCATCTTTGTTTACTTTTTTACTTTTACCTACAAATACAGTTAAATTGGTATCTGGTTTATAAATATTCTTTGTCACAGATTCCATTATTTGCTTGTAAGATGACCCGGGCTTGCAATAATTAAAAGTGGAATGACTCTGATTGCCATTTAGTAATTTACCGAAACCTTTTCCAATACCGTCTGAAAATATAACTGAATGAAAACCTTCTTTACTTTGACTTGATGAAAAGCCAGCACTCTCAGGCCGGTCTACTTGAGGCAAATCCTGTGCTACATTTGATATGTCTTGTACGAAGACACTGTTTTGAGACACCCTCTCAAAACAGTGGAGCTCAGCTTGGACCGGGTCCTCTGTAGCATCAGGATGGACTGCAATTAGATTTGAGACCGTCTGGCAGTTACATTGACACCTCACTAACTCATTTGCGGCCAAAATGTGTTCTTTAATTTGTAATTTTGAATTTGTATATTTATTGTAAAGAGAACTAAGTCTGTTCTCAAGTACCTGCAATTCTAACTGCAAGCGGTGAGTGTCAATCTCATAAATTTTCTTGCTGTCTTCTAATTTAATTTGGTAATTATTTAATTTATTAACTAGGTCAACACGTTCTTTCCTGAGTGGAATATTTTTAATAAAGAACTTGTGTTGTTTCCTAAACTTGTTACCATTTCTAATTATTCTATTTAGTTTTGCATATTTTTTGAGTTTGTTATGACTAACTTTAGAACAATTTTTCTTATTTATTAAAGAATCTTCAGTTAGCTTACTTGTAGGTATTGAATCCGGTTTACAATTTGATTTAATAAGTTCATCATACAAATGGCAAGTTTCATCAACCTGAGTTGATTCCTGTTCTTTTTGTAATTTAAAAATATGATTATTTGCGTGAATCAATTCTTCTTCTAGATCCCTAACTTTACTTAAAGCCTCCTCGTATAGATTACTGCAGTTATTGAAACCATCCGTGACTACCATCAGCTGGTCGCGTTCATCCACAACATTCTGGTATTGCTGACTAAGTTCAACTAGCTCCCGTTTAAGGATTGTGTTTTTATATACAATGTTCTCAACTTCTACTTCACAATCCTCTCTCTCTTGCAACATCTCCCGACATTGGTTTTGTGAGTCTTTAAGCTCCTGGAGTGCTGTTCTCAGTTTAATTTCTAAGTCCTGAGCAGCAGCCTTACGGGTCATCACAGGCATGGTTTCAGGATAGGTTACTGGAAATAGAAAAAAAAAAAAACTACTATCTGTTGACTGCAATTTCGTCTGCTTAGCATTAGTACTTCGAATAGCGTTCATAATTATTGCCTTTATTAATACGGCACTTGTAGCGTAACGCCAAGAGTTCATGCATACCTATAATTAATAGTAAAAAATATATTTTCAAGAAGAAAAATTATATGCTACAAGTAAAATTTCAAAATTAAAAAAGCCCCGACACATTTATATTGCGAAAACACCCTGATTCAAACAGTAAAACGGCTATAACTTTTGAATGGCTGAACCAATCAGTTAAGTTAGCTAAGAACACTCTTGACAAAATCATCTTCTAAACCAAAAAAAACTAAATCAAAATCGGTTCATCCGTTTAGGTGCTATGATGCCACAGACAGACACACAGATACACAGCAACACACGTCAAACATCTCTCCAACACCTCTTTTTCCGCCGGGGTTAAAATGCCATAATTGAATATAGCTTGAAAAAGCGCGAGATTTCCCTAGATGATGACTGTGACAAAAACCTAAGCCCCACCTGCCACTGTGATCATGCATGGTATTTTGAAGACGCTCCCCAGAACGGGTCACATAGTATGGGTATGTTCCCTTACCACCAGGTGAGATTGTGATCTCAGTCAAGGATTTATGATACAAATATTTATACACCAAAATAACCAAAACCGGAGTGTGTGTTTGACTAGATGTATGAACATAACGAAGCATAAGGAGTATATTAGGATTGTAGCAGGAGGCGTTCTTTAGTCTCTGCTTACCCCATACGGGGTCCCAGCACTATCAAAGAAAATTTGGTTCATTTAAATGTAACTAGATGGCGCAATATGCATCAATTCGTTATTGAATTGTGTGTAAAATTGATGTATTCTAGAATTGATCATAAACATTGTATGTTCCTTTTTAATCAACACCCTAAGCAAAAAATTATGGAATACCTATTGGGCTCTTAAAATGGATTCCAATAGATGGCGCGGTTTTAAATTTCTGAGGCATGTCACTCGATTTTTTAATTTGTATTATGACACACTAGCTTCTGCCAGCGGCTTCGCCCGCGTGTATTGTACATATAAACCTTCCTCTTGAATCAGTCTATCTATTAAAAAAAGCCGCATCAAAATCCGTTGCGAAGTTTTAAAGATCTAAGCAGACATAGGGACCGACAGCGGGAAGCGACTTTGTTTTATACTATGTAAGGATTTTGGTACAATGAAACTATAAAAACTTGCAAAAAAATACTATAAAACAAATCGTAAAAAATAACATACCGAAAAAACTCATAAATTTGCAAGCTGCTAATACCATCTATAGCCGTGGAACGGAACCGAACGCGATCGAAGTACTTATAAAAATAATCATCTTAATCAGACGAAAAACGCTAGTTACGTGGCCACGGTTTCTTTGTATAGGATGAGTCATCTGTATGCTAGTATTACATTATCTGTGCCATTGGTAAGCAGACTTCAATGTGCTAAAACATATTTTATAACATTTTCTTTTCTCTGCTTACAGATATAAAATACCACACAGATCTTACTAAAAATAGTAAAAAGAAGATCGAGAACCTCGTGGACATAAAGACTTTGGAAAAGGATGAGGGCATCACGAGGCTGGAGTGGGGAAATGAGGAGCAGACAGAGATACTGATTGGCAGAAAGAATCAACAGGTAATATAATAAAATAATATATAATACCGTTTTGCATGCCACCTAGCCCATTTCATTAGCAGACTACAACACGTATGGCGATGCATCATCGGTGCATGTTATGGTAATACTTTCATTATCCGTACAGCTAACGAGTGGAATTCCATGCCGGAGTCTGTGTTTTCCGATACCTACAACCTTGAAAGTCGATAGTGAATAGGTTACTTCTAGGCAAGCGTGCTTCAACACAACCACATCATCACTATCTATACAAATAACTAAAATTAAAGTGTCCGTTTGTAATTTCATAATATCAGCTTTTTACTTAATGCATATGAAAGTAGCATATGAAGTGTATACAGTACCTAACGAAAAGAAAATATATTTTTAAATATTTTGTTTCTATAATATTAATTATAATAATATTAATTATAGAGAATATTAATATTTTTAAAGAATTAGGGTATCAATACAAAAAAAATTAAATGCAGGTAAAGTTGCAGGTAGTAAAGTGAATAAAAAAAAAGATTTATTAGAAGGCAACCTTGACATGCCCAGCAGAATTTTAAGTATGCTCCAATGACAGCCTGTGATTTTGAAAGATCTACTGCAACTATGAAGTATTATTTATTGATAACCCAGGCTAAAAATAATAATAATAATTTATCCAAGCCCCAACCCATTACAAACAAACATAACATTTAACCTCTTTAAAAATATTATTCAAGGTTCTGTTGTTGAAAGTCCCTTTTATGTATTTTTATTATTTCTTCAGATACAAGTCTACAACACCCTCCAAGGCTTCTCTAAGTCCTACACGGCAGACTTTGCTCCTGGAGAGGTTGTAGGGCTCGGCCGCTGCAAGCGCAAGCTCCTGGCTGCAGTCTCTAGCGGGGTGGTAAAGATCTGGAGCAAGAAAACTGAGGAACTTGTCAACGTTGGCAAGATAGATCGGATGAGGATCTGTCCTGATGATAACACCGTTTTTGGTACCGGTAAGTTGAGAGTTAATTATCTACAAGCTACTGCCAGCGTGAATAGTGTTTTATCATTGCAAGGAAACATTATACCTAAATAAAACTGGAATAGCATATATTATTATGTGCTATTCCATCAGTATCATCTGTTCAGTAGTTTTTGGGTTGAAGAAGTAACAAACACACACAAACTTTTGCCTTTATAATATTAGTGTGATAGCTTCAGACAGCGGCTTCGCCTGCGTCAATATCGAAAATCATCCAAAGGGAAATATTTCTGTGTCACAGATAATATAATACTAGCATACAGATGCCTCATCCCATACAAAGAAACCGTGCCGTAGATGGTGATCTATCTATCGCCGTGGAACGGAACCGAACGCAGTAAATTTACCAAAAAAAAAGGAAAAACGCTAGTTACGTCGACGTAACAAAACAAGGGTTTTTCGGCTGATAGGGGCGGTACGACGTAAATTGCTTCAGAGTCAGCGTTTGGCTTTGATATTCCTATGCAAATTATATAGGACGGTTACTACTGAGGCCTTACCGGTACTTGCTGGCGTACTTTCGGTCGACCTTGAAGTGCAGCGATGTGCTGCAATGTACTATTCCGCAAGAGAGACCATGGACGCGGACTTTTTAACGCGTAACTAGCGTTTTTCGTCTGATTATCCTTTTTTTTTTGTAAATTTACTGCGTTCGGTTCCGTTCCACGGCGATAGATAGATCACCATCTATATCCGGAACCGAACGCGATCGATTTACAAAAAATAATCAGATGTAAAACGTTACTAGTTACGTCGGCACGGTTTCTTTGTATGGGATGAGGCATCTGTATGCTAGTATTATATTATCTGTGCCTGGGATAAAAAGTATCCTATGTGCTATTCCAGACTATAATCTATCTCTGTGCCAAATTTCATTTAGATCCGTTCAGTAGTTTTTGCGTTGAAGAAGTAACAAATACTCACACACACACTCACAAACTTTCGCCTTTATAACATTAGTGTGACTAACTTCTACCCGCGGCTTCGCCCGCTTGATATCGGTTTTTATCCCAAGGGAACATATTCCCGGGATAAAATCTATCCTATATCCTTACCAGGGTCTCAAACTATCTCCATACCACATCTAAATCGGTTCATCAGCATCAGCAGACTCGCATTTATATTTTTAGGTTCTGCTAGCAGTTACGTCCGCGTCAAAAGTGTTTTGTTACCCCAAGAGAATATTATACCCGGATAAAAAAAGCCTTGCTATGCCAGACTATAATCAATTTCTATGCCAAATTTCATCCAGATCGGTACAGCCTTTTTGGCATGATTTAGTAATAATCATCAAATACTTTTTAGGGTTCCGTACCCAAAGGGTAAAAATGGAACCCTATTACTAAGACTCCGCGGTCCGTCTGTCTGTCTGTTTGTTCGTATGTCACCAGGCTGTATCTCATGAACCGTAATAGCTAGACAGTTGAAATTTTCACAGATGATGAAAAACAGAACAAAATAAATATTTAAATAGGGATCCCATACAATAAACGTGATTTTTTTGCCGTTTTTTGCGATAATGGTACGGAATCCTTCGTGCGCGATTCCGACTCGCACTTGGCCGGTTTTTCTTTCTTTCTTTTCGTTCTTTCATCCATCCATCCAATCTATCGCATTTCAAATATTAGTGAGAAGTAAGATTAGTATGTATAAAAAGCAACAATGATTTTACAGGAGGCGAAGAAAACGACCTAAAAATCTGGCGCATCGGTGAAGCAGCCCCGACCTTCGTAGCCAAGAACCTGGCTCATGACTGGCTGCAGCTGAGGCGGCCGGTGTGGGTCTCCGACCTGGTGTTCTTGAACGGAGAAGGTGGCCGTCTCGCTGCTGTCTGCTCCAGGCATGGATATGTTAGGTAGGTGGCAGTTTCATCATCATCTGATCCTCTAGAAAAGAGATATTTTGTTAATGAAAGCGTTGCGACAGTGGTTATTATATAAATACATAGATGGACTTCCTTTTTCACGGGGTCCCAGCACTAAGGAAGAAAATTTGGTTAAAATAAATGTCACTATACTCTGATTTTTAATTTCGTAGACTAAACTGACATTTGGTGGTTGTCACTTTATCGTTACATCAAAATAGTGTCCTATTCTGACCATCCTGAGCGACCGAAAGTTGATCGAAAAAAAAATAGAAAAAAAATACATTTGTTAAGAAACTAGCGGCCCTTATTTAGTTTCTACTCATTTATATCGGACTTCATTTTATCGATCGCATTTAATTTATTTTTGCACAATAAAGTATTATTTGTTATATTCATAAAACATTTATGTCCGTACGCAAAATACGCGCTTAGACGTGGAGTTGCGGACACCAGCCCGTCTTAATCTAATCTAAAACATTTATGTACACCAATTAGTAAAATTTATATTGAGGAGGCATGTCACATGGATTCGATGAATCACTTATGATTGAGCTTTACCTACAACACTATGCTGCGCGCTTGCAACATTTAAAAAAATAAGTTTATTGGCAGCTCTCAGTTTAGTCTATGAAATTTAAAATCACAGTATAGATGGCATGATTTGCACTGATTTGTTATTGAATTGTGTGTAAAATTTACATTTTCTGTAATTGAATATAAAAATTGTAAGTTTTCGAATATTGGTCTCTGCATTCACATTTCAAAGATTATTTGAACGGATCATTTAAAATTGATGTCAATAGATGGCGCTGTTTTCAATTTCTGAGGCATGCCACTCGATTGTTTAAATTTGTACTGTAACACATTTTTGTGCAATGAGTGTGAAAACGTGCAAAAAAATTTATTGTATTTTTAAAATCCTTACTGTTTTTAAAGAAAAAATATTCACGAACTGTGAAAACCCTTTTACTTGCAAATCACTGCTAACACCATCTATCGCTTGGGTTAGAACCAACCGCGTTTATGTACTTTTAGAAAAATAGTCGGTTTAGTCCGATGAAAAACGCTAGTTACGTCGGCACGGTTTCTTTGTATGGGATGAGGCATCTGTATGCTAGTATTATATTATCTGTGCACCGGGATGAAAAGTATCGTATGTGCTATTCCAGACTATAATCTATCTCTGTGCCAAATTTCATCTAGATCCGTTCAGCCATTCTGGCGGGATTGAGTAACAAACATTCATCCATCCAAGAGTAAGATTAGTCTTTTTTTTTTCACAGATTATACGACAGTCGAGCTCAAAGACGACCTGTCATATCAGTTGACTTTGAAAAAATGGCGGCTACCTGTATCACGAATAGCTTTGACGAACGGTGAGTACAAAACGTTTTAATATACACAATTTTAGGGGTTTTCAATTCAAGTGTGAATAGGTTACTTCTAGGCAAGCTTGCTTCATCGTCGACCACATCATCGCTTACCATCAGGTGACATAGCGGTCAAACACGAGCCTACCAACAAAATAAAATTATTCATAACAAAATATTTTTATTAAAACAAGCTTTTTTCGTGTTCTTCTCAGCAAACCCTTTCATTTGATACCCATATAATGACAGTGCACCAAAAAATAACTAGTCCGCCATCTGAAGCCGTCTGCCATATTGGATTTAGAATGACGTCACTTAGCTAACAATGTATTGTCATCCAAACTAAACGTGTATGCAAAATTGCATCTTAATCGGTGGAGGATAACTGCTTTATAATTCAGTTGCAAGATTTGACCCGCAAATTTCTAAATGCAATATGGCGAACAGCCCAAGATGGCGGACTAGTTATTTTTTGTGCACTGCCATGATTTATGGCTATCAGATAAAAAGATTTGCTGTAAGGAATACGAAAAAACTTGTTTTATATATTTTATTTAGCCTATATAGTTGGACAAAGGCCTCCCCATAGCCTTCTAAAGCTTGTTAAAAAAATACTATTCCTTTCCAGCCAAGTCCTGGTAGGCTTCGGGCGAGGTCAACTCCATCAGGTGGACCTTCGTAAAGGCAAACCAGACAAGGGCTACAAGGGCTGCGCCGGCGCCGTCACCCACATAGCTATCGTGAAGGATGCCAGGCTCATCGTCAGCGCCAGTCTCGATAGGCAATTAAGAGTGCACGAGTATGAAAGCAAGGATTTGGTTTATAAGGTGAGATTTATTATTATCTAATACAGACATACGGTATCATGATAACTTGACCCCTAGGCAACTCGACCTTGTCACAGGTCGCCCTTAAGACAACTCGACGCTGAGACAACTCTACCCTACAACAACTCATCACGGACAATTTGACACTGGTACAGCTTCACCATAGCACAACTAGATCCTAAGACAGCTCGACCCAGTGACAACTAGACCCTAAGACAACTCGACCCCGGTACAACTTGACCCTTTGACAACTAGACCTTAAGACATCTCGACCCTAGGGCACTTAGAGCTCCGTTACAACTCGATCCTAACAACTCTGCGCCTACAGTGTAAGCCCTTTATTAGCCTAAAACTATTAAAGCGACCTCAGGAAATTGGGCGACCAAACAGTTACGTGTTACGTACGTGTACGTTCACGGAACTGAATCTCCGTTTGACAAGTATCATGAGCAGCGGTGACCCAGTGGTAACGGCCGCGACTTGCAAGTTTTAGCTCGTTGGTTCGAACCCAGGCAGGCGCAGGCTTTGTGTAAATTATTTCATCACCACTGCTCTCAAAACGGTGAAGGAAAATATCGTGAGAAAACGTCCTAGAAACACAAGTTCTTACGACATCCACCTAACCGCACTGGGCCCGCGTGGTGGATTACGGCCCGCGTGGTGGATTACGGCCCGTTCCCTCTCACAGAGAGGTGGCCTGTGTCCCAGCAGTGGGCACATTATACATTATACACTATGCTAAGTATCAATGTTACTTTTTCATTTCATATTATGTATTTTCTAAGTTTATCTTGTACATCGGTGAAGGAAAACGTCGTGAGGAAACTTGACGTCTTAACCTTACGAGTGTCACTGGCTACGTTAAAATTGGAAAATAGAAAAAGGGCGGATTTGGGGCGCCATGTAGTAGTAGGGACTCCCTTTTCCGCACTTAGACTCCCATTTGGTCCGTTGTACGTGGGGGTACTGGCTAACATAGCCAGCCCAACTCCGCCCAAAAGCACAGAAGCTTCCTGGGAGCTTCACAGGCTTCACGGAGCGACCTCACTGTTCCGAGGGTTTCTTCGCGTTGAGAAGCCACGGCCTCGCATTCCAGGATTACGTGGGCGGCTGATTCTTCGGCGTTAAAACAGCCCCTGCAAAGTGGGCTGTCCGTGGCGCCTATGTTGAATAAATGTTTGCTAAGAAGGGTGTGGCCCGTTAGTGTCCCTATAATTATTTTGAGGTTATTTCTACTCAGGCTGAGGAGTTTCTTGGTGAGACGCGGGTTTACTATCGGCACAGCCATTTTTGACTGTCTACAGTCTGTAGCCCGTGACCATCTGTTATTGTGCAATTCTGTTGATCTTTGACGAATCCACGCACGAAATTGCGAGAAAGGCAAGGGGATAAGTGGGTACGGGCCTAGCACCAACATCTCGGAGCCCCTTTTCGCAAGTTCATCTGCGGCATCATTGCCTAGGGATCCACTGTGCCCCTTGATCCACTGGAGGGTGATTCGATTGGATTTTGATGTACTCTCCAGGGCGAGGTGGCATTCAAAGATTAGTTTGTTGTTGGTTAGTTTGTTTTCTAAAGCTTTGAGCACAGCCAGACTATCAGATAGGAATCTGATTCCGTAGTTCTGGATACCTAAACGCTTTACGGTTTTTGCGGCTTGTGTTAAGGCGACACATTCACATTGGAAAATTGAACTATGTGTGCCTAACGGTATGTGAAAGTTAATGTTGAGGTCAAGGGAGTGAACGCCAGCACCTGAGCCGCTATTCGTTTTTGAGCCATCTGTGTAGATTCGCACTTCATTAGCTCCTGACTGATCCCTTTCTTCCTCTATTGTTTGTATGTTATAGTTTTTGTTGAACATAGGTTGTTTTTGTATTCTATCACACGGAGCGGCGATGAGAGGTTGATACTCAATCGCCCGGTCCAGGATTTTAGCGTGTGGACTTGTGTGGTTTTTACCCCATATGCCTAGATGCATTAGCCTGATAGCAGCTAGCGCCGCTTCTTGCTGTATGTACAGGTCCAGGGGAGTTATATGTAGGGCTATCTCCATGGCTGCTGTTGGGGTGGTTCTCATGCAGCCGGTGATAGCTGAGCAGGCCTGTCGCTGGAACCGTTGGAGTCGGGTGATGGTGGTCGAGAGTTCTGTCCTAGTCCACCAAACCAGAGCACCATAAGCCAACATTGGCCTGATTACCGCTGTGTATAGCCAGAGAGTAATCCTTGGAGACAGCCCCCATGTTTTTCCTAACATTTTTTTACACTGATAGAGTGCGATTGTGCATTTGTTGAGTTTGTAGTCAAGATGCTTGTTCCAGAGCAATTTGCTATCAAGAATTACCCCCAAGTACTTGACCTCCTCTTTAAGTGTTAATTCTGTGTTGAAAAGTTTTGGAAGCCTATGCGGTCCAAGATTTCGTTTGTTAGTGAACATTATTAGTTCCGTCTTTACGGGGTCAACCGACAGTTCGTGTTTTGTACACCAGCTCTCTGGTTTGGGGCGCCATATTGTGTGGCATGTTTTTTTTGTATCCTTTGTGTGGGGTATCAAAATAAAGGGTTTTAAGAAATGATTTCAAAAATATATAACACTTATATGTTTAAATGTACCTAATTCGAAAAAAAAATATAATAACAAAAATGAGTATAAATAAAAAAAGTTAATTCAAAATATCAATAAACCCGACCGAACTAAAATGACGTAAACAAGAAGAAAATCATGCTGTGCAGTCGGACGATACATCTGGTTTTGGTCAGCCAGCTCGCGAAATCCTCCAGCATGATTTTTTTCTTGTTTGCGTCTTTTTAGTTCGCTTCTTAAGCAGTCGGGTTTGTTAATTTTTTTAATTAAGTTTTAAGTTTCGCTAATTTTTCTCTTATTTTTTTTATAGCAATACCTAACATCGAAACTATCCTGCGTGTTAGTACAAACAGAGAGTTCCACTCCACTCACCGGAGTGGAGAGCGAGATAAAGGAAGAAGTGGAGGATACCGTCAAAGTGGAGGAGGAGGAAGAAGAAGCTGATGACCTGGATAACCTGTTTGAGAAAATGGAGACCGTTGGGTGAGTTTGAAATTGCATATTTTACAAGCTTTATAATTACCGGGACTTCGTCCACATTGCATTATTACTTCGAATAACCAATTTCTTTTTATAAAATTGTAAGTGTGTGGGCTGCCTTACTTGAGAAATTGGTGGTTCGCCATACCACGGGGTCCCAACACTAAGGAAGAAAATTTGGTTCAAATAAATCTCACTAGATGGCGCGATATGCACTGATTTGCTATTGAATTGTGTGTAAAATTAACATTTCCAAACACTATACCTTTGCTAACAAATGTTAGGCATTGTTACATTCTGTTCGGAATTGTTAGATGTTTTATGTGCTCCTACACTGATGGAAAATGTTTACCGGCTCGCAGTTTGGATTTACGTTCTGGGTAATTTTGTGTTTACTAACAAAAGAAAATCTTTTTATGTTAGTTACCTAACATAAATAGTACTTTGTGATACATGGGTGGAAAGTAGGGTATTGCAAACGAGCTGGCATTAACAAGCCCGAGCCGAAGGCGAGGGTTTTTAATGACACGAGTTTGCAATAACCTACACACCCGTGTATCACACGACGTTTTTCAATACAGTTGTGAGAAATAGTAAAAACAAATCAAAGAATTAGATTTGTTTATGCCCAAAAAAATAAAATGTTCAGATAATGGCGCGTTTTTGCAACTGGACATATATTTTTTTACAACGAAAACAGCCTGCCTATACAGCCAATTCGATTTTTGACAAATGTTGATGTGAAAATAATTAAATTAAAACTGGTAATTAAATATATAAAATAACCATTTTAAAGACTTTTGAGAATTCAATGCTAAAACGTACGGAATCATTCATTTTTCTCGTATAAAATCTAACCCATTTTATTCTATGTATGAAAACTCATTGCTACCACACTTTTTTAAATTTACTTATACGCACCAAACGTTTTGGGAATTCTTTTATTATGCGTACAGCAAAGGAGTGGAATTCCCTGCCGGAGTCTGTATTTCCTGACAGCTACAACCTGGGAGTCTTTAAGTCAAGAGTGAATAGGTTTCTTCTAGACAAGCGTGCTTCACCGTCGAGCACATCATCACTTACCATCAGGCGAGATAGTGGTCAAACGCAAGCCTATCAATAATAAAAAAATAAAAAAACTCAACTGCAAAACTAATGATCGAGCTCGTAAACAAAAGTCACGACCGCGTAACAGAAAGATGCCTATGCGAAAGATTTAATTTTCGAATCATAATTATAGCCTCTGAAATTACGCCATGTTCCAGTTGCAAAAACGCGCCATTATCTGAACATTTTATTCTTTTGGGAATAAACAAATCTAAGTCTTTGATTTGTTTTTACTATTATTTTTATAGGAATAAACATACATACATACTTAGACTGATAAACACATTACCCTCCTTCGGCAGTCGGGTAAAAATGTTTATAGTTCGGTGCAATGCCCACCATATAAACCAAACTACCGTACCGTACAACGCGGTACCAATTTTGTTGATCTCCTTTCACCCACTTCCCGGTGTCCAATTGACCTGATATTTTGCACAAACGTTTGTTTCTTGTGACAATGCAATTTTTAAATTACAAAAGCTTGTTTAACAAAAACTTTTTTAAATATGAATTCTTGTTTCATTACAGTGACAAACCCAAAAAGACGAAACTAAAGCCGGAACCAGAAGAGTTGCCAGCTAAAAGAAATAAGCCCTCATCAGAAGGATCAACGTCATTACAAGAAGTGGACCAAGAAGATACAGAAGACGCTATCAAGAAGCTTCTGCGCAGCACAGAGAAGTTGAAGAAGAAACGTGATCAGAAGAAGAGGGAGAAGAAAGCGAAGAGCGTGTTTCATAATGCTTGAAATTAAATATTTTATAATTATATTTTGTTTGTTTTTTTTGTAACTAGCATCCTGCCCCGGCTTCGCACGGCTAAAATAAAATACAAACAAATCTTCTTCGTTTATCTTTCTATTATTGAAAACCGTATCAAAATCCGTTGCGTGGTTTATAAGAATTAAACGGAGAAACAGATGCAGACGGCGAGTTTTAAACTATTAAGAGACGAAACTGCAAGAAAGAAATTATATCGCAAGAATAGGTGCAGCAAACCTGTAAAGTCGTAAATATTATATTAACTTATTGGATGTTATATATTTGCGACATTTGGAGTTGAATAATAATACATACTCATAATACATTTAAATATAACTGTCACTTTGGGTTGTTCTTAAAAAACTTGCATACGTATTCACCCACACGAACTTCTTCTTCATAATGCTTGCACGATCGTCCTTCAGATTTGTTTGGCCTAAACCTTTGCCACTTCTACTGCATCGTCCATGTCAGTGCATATGTACATCGGTTTAAATGTGGTTACACATAAGATCATAATGTTATGGCACTGATTTAAAGAGGCAGTTGTAAATAGCGGTTTTGGTAAGTTAAACATTATAAATGGCACGTTTAATAACTAGTTCAGCAGTTAAAACTAAGCAGTAAAGTAAACAAAAATGAGTAATAAAAAATAATGAAATGGATCAGTGAATATATAATTGAGCAGAAAAATAATTAAATGGGCGGTAGAAATTATTGAACGAGCGGTTACGTGTGAGCAGTAATAAATCGGAATTTGTCGGTAAGAGATCTCATTCTAAGCAATTCTATAAACAATGAGGTGGTAAAGTAGTTTTCGAGATATAGCGGTGTGACGGACGAAGTCGCACCATAAGGGTTCCTTTTACCTTTTTGGTACGGAACCCTAAACACAGTACTTAAAAAGTAATGAAAAATTAAATTACTTTTGCTTCGATGCAAAATGCTCCTATTTCTGTATGCAGGGTCTAAAGTAACCTAACGGGGTGCCCTAAGCTCCCGAGCTCGCTTCGCTCGCTCTTGGACTGATTCACTGACCATAATGCACTCGCACGCTTATTACGAAAATAAATGCAAGAATTTAAAACACGAGCTCACGCGAAACGATTACCAACCCTGTGATTGGTCGCTTCCGCCACCCGCGCTAATAAGCTCCGCCCAACTAACGAACATTTCAATCTTTCAATTAATTTGAGTTCGGGTGTCACCGCTCGCTATGATATGCCGAACTATTTATCGAACCGAACGAAACATTCCATCATTTTTACCGCACTCATTCAGTTATTGGACTGCTCAATTATGTTTAGAATTGACATTATATGATAAAATAACCGACAAATTGTTTTTTTATTACTGTCCATGTTTTACTGTCGCAATAATTAATCAACCGCCATTAAATTAAATAACTGCTCAATATGTTTTTCAACTGATCATAATAACATCTCGAATATTTAAATAATAGCTCAAAAAATTAGTTCCCATAAGTTATACAGGATGTTTGGTGCATCGTGTGACAAATAGAAGGGATCATCTGCTAGCCTTTCAGACCCCTTAACACCCCTCATGCCCTGTGGATTGCTTTTTATCGACTTTTTATTGTTTTACTAAAAAAAGACCCAAATTTTACATTCAAATACAAATTTAAAAAAAATAAATAAGGCTAAGTAGACTCTGAATTTTAATTTTATTTCGATGTGTATTGTTTATGAGTACTTTTAAATACAAAATTAGTGACATTAGTCACCTAATTTTTTTAATTCACTCACAAAGGTAAAACATAAATTAAAGCTGTACATGTTACAGCTGTATATGGCTACAATTCTAGCGAATTCACAAAGTTGTTAAAAGATTTTTATGGCATGTGGCACATCATTAGCAAGAGGATAGACTGGAGAATTACTGAGGGAGTGGAAGATCTCGGTCGCTTTTGTTTTTTTTTTTGTCTACTCTTAAACAATACACATCGAAATTAAATTAAATTCAGAGTCTACGCCTTATATATATTTTTTAATTTATATTTTAATGTTAAATTTGGGTCTTTTTTTAGTAAAACAATAAAAAGTCGATAAAAAGCAATCCACAGGGCATGAGGGGTGTTAAAGGGTCTGAAAGGCTAGCAGGTGACACCTTCAGTCGACCATTTCAATTTGGCACACGATGCACCAAACACCCTGTAGATCTAAGATTCACTTTGTATCAATAAATGAAGTTTTACTTTATTAAATAGTAAAAAATAAAACTAAAATAAATAGTTTACTATTTTACCTTAAGTAGCACAAGAGTGCAACACTAAGGGTGCTGTCAGTGTCAATCAAGCTGTCAATGTCAAGTCATTTGTTATTGTGAAATTGTAAATTTTTTTTTTGTTTGCCTCTGCAGAATTACAAAAATACGTAAAATTCTTTTAAGAATCTTGTATTTCTTTAATAACGTAACAAATATGGAAGACTAGTTCTTAAAACCGTTCCTGGCACAATATTTATGGAGTTTTAATACAGAAAACATGGATTTTTCTGCAGTTTGTCGAACCTGTATCAAAACTTATAACAACATAGGTTTAAACCCAATTTTCTTGTCTAAAGACACTCACGAGAGATTTTCTAGTGCCTTCTACTCATGCACGGGGGTTCAGGTTTGTAAAATCAGCACCTTATTAAATTTAAAGTAATATTAATTAAGAGATAAAATAATTGTTTACGTTAGGTAAGCTGACTTTCAATATAAGTAGTACCCTTACAACGGCTTTGCTGCTGCATGTCAAGTAACAGACTAGCCGGAATGGTACCTGTGTCCCAGGCCTCTGGCTTTGAAGCTAGCAGATAAGCAGAACAGCCGATTTTTTTGTATTTTTATTATTACTAAACAGGGCCGAGCCGCCCCTGTGTGCGAAGTGTGCGGCGCACACAGGCGCCAGGGCAATAGGGGCGCCGGATGAAATGCCAGCGCTATTATTGAAATTATTTTGTCACATAAATAAATTTTCTTTACAGTTTAGTATCGATAAGTAAGTACCTAGATACAAGTCTTGAGTTTAATTTTACATTATTTGAAACGCCGTAGTCGCTACAATAGCAGACTATTTTAATACAAAAGCCGTGCCATAGATGAGTTTATGAACGCATCCCGAAGCGATGCTACGTAAGCAGGCTGGGGTAACCGGGGATTCCCTGATTTAAATATTTCATCTCTACCGTCCACATTTTGAAACAAGTTAGTCATTCTATTGATGAAGGTTTTAAAACTGATCTAAAAAATGCTTTAAGCTGTGGTATGTACTTTTTATTAATCGCTTATGAAGGAATATGCAGTACTTAAGTATAATGTAAAACTAACTTCTGCATTGATTTTGACAGGGCTTACACTGGCGGATAGCTGACGTTATCAGCCAGTGTAACTGTAAGCCTACTATAGGGCCAAAAAGTATAGTCCTCTAACTTTGAAAGTTTATTGATCGGGCTAAAAATTCACAGAACAATTTAATACAGATAAAAGTATTTGTCAAACAATTATTGATAAATCGTGTAAATTTTGACTCATAAAAAAACATCTTTCATTAGTTATACATTTTAAAGTAAATGAAACCCGTTTAACGAGGTACTATTAACCATAGCACAGGCACCCACCACGAAAATAGAAAATTTGTTTCCAATAAATTTCTTTTATTCTCTCATCTAGAGCTTCGATTTGTTATTGAGTTTTGTGAAATACCTATTACGATTTTCTAGAGACGCTCATAAAAAATGTATGTTCTGTTTAATTAACTCTCCTAAGCACAAAATTAAGATATATTGGGGCCTTAATTCACATTTCAAATATTATTTAAATGGATTATTTAAAATTGATTCCCTTAGATGGCGCGGTTTTAAATTTACGAGGTTTCACCTCGATTTTTTTTTGGTACAATGAAACTGTAAACCGTGCAAAAAAATACTATAAAACAAATCGTCACTGTATGTAAAAATCCACAAGCCGAGTAAACCCTTTTGCTTGCAAATCACATTATTATTGATCATTTTATTAACTTCTAAATTTTACTATGGTCACTGATAATATAATACTAGCATATATATGGCTCATCCCATACAAAGAAACCGTGCTGACGTAACTAACGTTTTTCATCTGATTAAGCTGATAATTTTTCTAAACCGAAATCGATCGATGTATCGATCGCGTTAAGTTCCGTTCCACGGGTATCCTCCGACTGCACAGCATGATTTTCTTCTTGTTTACGTCTTTTTAGTTCGCTTCTTAAGCAGTCAGGTTTTTTGATTTTTAGAATTAGCTTTAATTTATTATTAACTTTTTAGTTATCATATTCTTTTCCAATTAGGTGCATTTAAACATATAAGTGTTATATATTTTTGAAACATCTCTTAAACCCCATTATTTTGTTCCCCCTCATGAAGGGGTAGTCAAAAAAAATTATGCAATTATTATTATTAATTATTATACACAATATGGCGCCCATAATTCGCCATTTGACAATTTTAATGTAGACAGTGACACTCGCAAGAATAAGACGAATCGATTGACGAAAATCGGCCAACTCGTTTGGTCTCTAGAACGCCTCATAGGAACAAACATACATACATAGACTGATTAAGATCATAGAGGTAAAAAAGGCGCTTCATAGGTTTCGCACACAGGCGCTGCCAGGGGTCGGCTCGGCCCTGTTACTAATTGGCGCCCGCGGCCCCGTCCACTTGGTATTAGTACATCTCCTAATATCTTTATAAATGATAGCCTATGTGTTATTCTGATCATTATCATCATCATCAGGCTTTTATCGTTCCTACTGCTGGCACCAGGACTCCTCTCTGTGAGAGGAATATACTTCTGGGGGGATTATTCTGATGTATAAGCTATATTTCTGTAAGGTTTCATCAAAATCCGCTCAGTAGTTTATGCATGAAAGAGTTACAAACGCCCATCCATCCATCCACACAAACTTTCACGTTTATTACAGTACTAAGATATTGTTAGGCTCGCGCTTGACCACTATCTCACCTGATGGTAAGCGATGATGTGGTCGACGGTGAAGCACGCTTGCCTAGAACTAACCTATTCACTCTTCACTTAAAGGCCCTCAGGTTGTAGCTACCAGGAAACAAAGACTCCGGCAGAGAATCTCACTCCTTATCTGTACGCACTGTTTCAGCAGTATACCTTCTCAGGGAGGTTGCAAGAAATATCACTACTGCTTAGTTTACTGCTTATCAATGAATTATGTCCAGCAGCTTTGTTACAAAAAACTATCAATAGCTTTACCAACTGCTTATGAAGGAACACACCAGCTTATATGTTGTAATCATCATTTCAGCCAAAAGACATCCACTGCTTAACATAGGCCTCCCCGAAGGGATTGATTGAATGGTATAATGTAGGTTATATATTTATTGAAAGCTAGACAATTGCTGAATGCTATTAATACCTGCTGATTACTGGGCGTCCTATGCTCTTTTAACATATCTCCTTCGGTAATTGACTGGTTTCATAGCTATCTGTTTGGCCGCCGGCAGCGTATATGCATTGAGGAATATTTCTCTTCTTGGTGCCACACCTCTGCCGGTGTGCCGCAGGGCGGTGTTTTATCTCCTCTACTTTTCGCACTCTTTATTAATGCTATCACCCAACGACTATCTTCTTCCTACCACCTGTATGCTGATGATCTGCAAATTTATACCCAAGCCCCTCTCGGTGAGTTATCTGACGCTATTGAGACTATTAATATGGACCTGGTTCGAATAGGTGACTGGAGCGCTGAGTTTGGGTTGAAGATCAATCCGACTAAGACTCAAGTGGCTGTTGTGGGTAGTTCTCGAACTGTTTCTAGGATTGATTGGGCGTCACTTCCCCAGATTTCTTTCAACAATACTATTATTCCTATAACTCACACTGTAAAGAACCTGGGGATATATATCGACGGCACTCTTTCCTGGACCAAACAGCTGCAGGAGGTTAGTCGTAAACTGTTTGCTTCTGCGGGTTCCCTGAGACGCCTTCGTAATTTTCTTCCCATGACCACTAAAATTGCGATAGCACAATCTCTACTTCTCCCTATCCTGGACTATGCTGATGCCAGCTATCTTGATCTCACCCAAGACCAATTGGACAAGCTTGAGCGACTTCAAAATCTCTGTGTCAGGTTCATATTTGGCTTGCGCAAGTATGATCATGTTTCTGAATTTCGAACCAAGCTCAAATGGCTTCCTATTCGCCTTCGCCGGAATGCCCACATACTTTCTTTGCTATATAACGTGCTCTTTAATCCATCAAGTCCTTTTTATCTTAAAGAACGCATTCAGTTTCTTTGTGACACACATTCTAAGTCCTTGAGATCATCGGAGAATCTAAAATTAAATATACGTATGCATTCCACATCCTTCTTCGACAAATCTTTTACAGTTCAAGCAGCTCGTTTGTGGAATGCATTACCTATTGAAGTGAGGCGTGCTCAATCCTTACCAACATTAAATAAAATGGTAAAGGAGCATTTCCCTTCACTATAATTAGTCTTCTCCTTTCTCTATGATATTTTTGTTATATATTAGTATATTATGTATTATTTTATGTATGTATTTTATGTTATTATGTCTAAGTATTATTATTTAAGATATGTTGTACACTGACAACCCTAAATGCCTCTCCTCTCGTTCAGTCCATCCAAAGGTTGTCTGTAAGAGATTGTCCTGTGCGATAAGACCGCCCATTGTACACTTGCTTTTATGATTTTTTGTCCTGTATATATATTTGTGTGTTCTACAATAAAGAATATAATAAATAAATACCAGATTGTAACTATCCCACTGCTGGGCAAATGCCTCTTCTCATACAGAGAAGGCACGAGCATTGATCACCACGCTTGTTCAAGATGGGTAGTCGATTTCTTTTTATCTTTGACATCGCTGACAACAGTGAAGGAAAACAATGTGAGGAAACCTGGACGTATAGAAGTCTGAAATTGCCAACCCGTATTGAGCAAGTGTAGTGATCAATGGTCGTGCCTTCTCTGTATGAGAAGAGGCTTTTGAAGCTTATGGGAAAGGCCTGCAGTTGGACAGTTACAGGCCGTTATTGTTACATAAAATATTTAAATAAATATATATTTCAGGTTAAACTCAACGATGGCCTACCCCAAAACATGTGCACAGCCTGCATGAACCAATTCAACAACACATTGAAATTCAGGAAACAGTGCAAGCAAGCTGAAACACAACTACTTAAGATCAAAACGGAACTAGAAGCAAAGGACACGGAAACACAACCCATATTAAGAAAACAACTATCAACCGTAAAAATATCTACGAGTCATAATTTTTCAAATGTCACAGGAATTAAGCCAGAACAAAATAGTATAAAAAATGAATCATTTGAAATTGATTTTGAGGAAGACCAGCCATTGAAATATCTGGTACATAAAAATAATATTTCAGTACTTAAAAGTAATAATTTAAAACGTAACAATGACGATGAAATGAATACTGAAGAAAATTCTGAAACAGATTTTTTTTATGAAGAAACTGTTTGCTATAAAAATGAGACAAGCTTTAAAATAGAAGAAAATCTTCCTCAGAATTCTGAAGATATCAAATATGAGATATATTCACGAGGACTGCTGCAAAAATCAGAAGATCTCACTCTAAGCGATAGCAGAACTGATGTTCCGGAAACATTATCTGTCACAAAGAATTTAAATATTCCGTATATTGTCACAGAGAGCACCACACAAAAGACAACAAGGGTAGTTTGTAAACTGTGCCAGAAGGAGCTGTCCATCCGGAGTATAGACTCCCATATGATGCGGAGACATCCAGGGGCTGACGAGAGAAAGGTCAAGTGTGAGTTGTGCGATAAATATGTGATGAGGGACAAGCTGAATAGACATAAAGTTATGATGCATGGGAGGGTTGGAGTTAATTGTGGGGTAAGTTAATTTTTACAAAATAAAAAATTATAGCAGCCAAATTATTAATTCTACTATTTTATCTTATCTTGTGGGGGGGGCGAGAAATAATTCAGACACTTCGACCCATTGGGATCTACTGTGTTCCCCTAGATAACCTACTCCTCCCCAAACTAGGAGATATGAGCCTATAGTCTTCTGGTTTTGGATATCCATCTCCTAGGGGTTCCTAGGAGACTCATTCGCTTACCAGTCAGTGCACCGCATGTGCAAAGAAAGTGCTCCATGCATTCCGTTTGTTCCCCACACAACCTGCACATGGATGTCGCGGTTAAACCCATCTTCAAAGCATTTTGTTGGTTCCAAGTGCCCAGTAAAGGCCCCAAGCAGGTAGTGGATTTGCCCCCTGCTCATATTCCAAATGTATTCCCGTGCTTTGAACGTAGAGCCCAAGAATTTATTGGAGTGTTGCAGACTGGTATTAAATTCTACTAAGTATGAATTTGAAAAAGGTCACATTGGTACTTGTCGGGGTTTGAACCCACTACTTCAAGCACGAGAGACAAGGTCTTATCCACTGGGCCAATAGCAGTCTAATTGCGTTATCCTACTAATATTATAAATCCGAAAGCTTGGATGGATGGATAGCTGTCTGTTACTCAATCACGCCAAAATGACTGAACGGATCTTGATTAAATTTGGCACAGAGATAGATAGTCTGGAAAATCACAGACGGTTTTGCCTGGTATAATATTCCCTCGGGATATTAAAACACTTTTTACTAGGGCGAAGCCGGAAGCAGAAGCTTGTTTGAAATCACATCACACAAAGAATCACACTAATATTATTAAAGCGAAAGTTTGTGAGTGTGTGTGTATGTTTTTGTATGTTTGTTACTTCTTCGCACTCAAACGGCTGGACGGATCAGTATGAAATTTGGCACTGAGATAGATTATACTCTGGAATAGCACATAAGATACTTTTTATTCCGGTAATATGTTCCCTTGGGATAATTTTAGACATATACGCAGGCGAAGCCACTGGCAGAAGGTAGTCAATCACTCTGCCTGGCCTTTTCCCAACTATGTTGGGGTCGGCTTTCAGTCTAACGGGATTCTGCTGAGTATCAGTGTTTTTAAAAGTTAGTCATCTGCCTAGCCTTTATCCCAATTATTGTTGGGGTCGGCTTCCAGTCTTACCGGATTCAGCTGAGTACCAGTGTTGTTTTTAGAAGGTAGTAACATTATAAATTTAAACAACCTCTTTTTACCAAAGCAAAAGGGCCAAATTTCATCCAGATCCGTTCTGCGGTTCTGGCGTGTTTTTGTAACAAACATGCATCAATCATCAATCAAACTTCTGCCAGCGGCAACGCCCGCGTGAATGTTGCTAGTTGTCCAGCGAGAACCGTAGATTTTTCCGGGATTAAAAGTAGCCTATGTGCTATTTTAGACTATAATTTATCTCTGTGGCAAATTTCATCCAGATCCGTTCAGCCGTTCTGGCTTGATGTAGAAAAAAAAAACTACTAAACTGTAAATAGGTTAGTTTTGAATTGTCAAACAAAATATGAATCTAGTTGCACATTCGCAAGCATCAGTAGGTCTCTATGGAGAAGAACGTGGAAGAAACTCCACGGACACTCTTTTCCATCAGTTTTAATTACAATTATTTGCTTGCAACATTCTTGTTGAAAAAATACATATGTGAAAACGATGTAAAAAGACGTGCACGTAAAAGCGTCTAGAGGAAAACAAACAACTCAAAAATACAATAAGTTCGTAATTAAAAGCAGGCCGAGGCAGCTAAGTTATGACCAATCCGAACTGATGGCGCCCGTTCACGTACATGACGCATGGATTGGCACCACTCAGCTCAACCATCATGGAGGGAACCGAATGATCCAACACACAACAAACATCCATCCAAACTTTCGCATTAATAATAAGGATAGGATAATTAAGATGATTTCTCTATTCTTTCAGTACTGTAAAAGTGAGTTCAAGAGCAAAGAGTCGCTGGTCGATCACGTTGCAACCTGCACCGCTAAGAACAGGAAGAGGAAGGTTAATGATTCTGTAAGTAATTGCCATTCACTTGTACTTTACTTTACTGGCCAAGTGCGAGTCGGATTCGCGCACGAAGGTACGCAAATAAAAGGACATTTTTTTTTTGCCAAGAAATACTACCGGCTTCCAAATACAAAACTACAAAGTGAAAAATACTTTTATTTTTTTGAAGTCGGTGTCCATAACGCAATAAAATTGGTACCTACGAAAGACGGTAGTATTTCTTGCAAAAAAAATTTTTTTCACTTTTTTGTTGTACCTACGTAATAGGCAAGTTAGTAAGGTAAATATAATGCAGGAATAGATTTCATGAAACTTTAACCTAACCGGTGAAATGAGAGATCTGCGTACCCCTTAAGAGCGTACTGGCGTGATGTTACATTATGAATTGGTATAAACAATAAACAGACATTCGATTGCAGCAATTCCAACAGATTTGCCGTTATTTATTGAAGAGTTCTGTTGTATATCTCCGAATTTCTTTATCAGATCTTCACCAAATTAAAATGGGACCAATTTCGAAACATACTTTTACAAACAAAAAAAGAATTTTTTAAATCGGTCCACAATTGACGGAGATATCGGTAAACATAATCAAAAAAAAAAAAGCAAACATAATGTCGAACATAGAACCTCCTCCTTTTTGGGAAGTCGGTTAATAATCACGTTTGTTGTATGGGAGCCCACTTAAGTATTTATTTTATTCTGTTTTTAGTATTTGTTGTTATAGCGGCAAAAGAAATACATCATTTGTGAAAATTTCACCTGTGTAGCTATCACGGTTCATGAGATACAGCCTGGTGACAGACGGACAGTGGAGACTTAGTGGGTCTCGTTTTTACCCTTTGGGTACTAAACCCTAAACATTAACCTAACTCTATTCTTAGTTCTACTTCTCCGGCTGTATTACTTTAGTAGACTTGGAATTACTATTTTAACACAATTTGAGATGCTAAGTAGCTTTATTATTTTTATGAACCAAGTCTTCCTCAGGATCAAATCTCCCCAATCTCCCCTTTGCCCGACTGGACGTGATAGTGTGATTTGTGACCTATTTACAACCATGATCGCGTTTGAATTTGCCGCTAGGGGCGCTGTTGTAAAATGAGGTCTCAAAAACATCGAAAATGGTGACATTTTTGATGTAATGTCTACTTTTTGTATTGTTGTGTTGGGCCTGTTTTCCAAATATGGCAGATTAAAAAATGTAGGTTTTACCAACCACTGCTTTAATAGAGTTTTATGTTTCGGAAATTTTTGACCTTCGCTGCTCAACACACATCAAAACAAATTGAATGTTACACGCATGTTTTAAATTATAAATTACAAAGTTCCAGAACAGTCGATGTTTGTTACAATAGTTGCCGCAAAGGTTGGAAAAACAATCATACGATTTGGTAATTGATTCATATTTACTAGGTATTTAATTCGGTTTTTTATTTTATGAAAAACATTTAAGATATTCCTTCCAAAATCTCGGTATTACGGTGGTTATTTACACAATTCTTGAACGCACACTGCGGCATTTTGGCTATGATTAGACCATACTAATTTAAAATAAGACCACAACCATATCTGTGCTCTTATTTTTCGGCCCGTTTTTGAAGCGCTTACCGGTCAGCTAGTGTATTATTGATCGAAGGCGGCAACGCTTGGTGGAGGCCTATGCCCAGCAGTGGACGTCTTTCGGCTGAAATGATGATGTTATACTGCTTTCTTGCAGGGTCGTACCTTAGCGGAATGCGATATCTGCAAGATGACTATGCAGAGAGCCAGCCTAAACAAACACAAGGCCGTCAAACATGCTGGACTGAGGCCCGTCTGCGAGGTGAGTCCTAAATATAATAGTACTAGCTGTTGCCCGCGACTTCGTTCGCATGGAAATAAAAATTTTAGCCTACGTGCTATTCCAGACTATAATCTATCTCTGTGCCAAATTCCATCCAGATAACAGACATAAATCTAACTAGATAACGCAAGTCCCTCCATCTGTATGAAAACCAAGCGTGCCACTTTTTCACACAAAATTTAAAAACAAATTTACTTACCAATGAAAGAAAATTAGGCATTTTTCTAGATTTCGGTGGATTTCCGGTGGCGATAATGCTAAATGAAAAGCTCAGATTACGATCATTCATCGTAATTTTACTCCATTTTATGACACGCGAAGTACCTACATACAATCGCGTCATCTAGTTAGATTTATATCTGTGATCCAGATCCATCCATCGATACCTTCGTATTTGTAATAAATTAATAATAGTAAGATTAGTAGGATTTCAACCACTATAACATCTGATGGTAAGTGATCTTGTGGATGTGGATGATTTTCTTCTTGTTTACGTCTTTGTTTCTTAAGCAGTCGGGTTTTTAAGCAGTTAACTTTTTTTATTTGTAACAGTTTAGTTAACATATTTTTTTTCGAAGTGGGTAAATAATATAATAAGTGTTATATATTTTTTAAATCACCTCTGTTAATCCTTTATTTTGATACCCCACACGATGGGGTTGGAAAAAGAATTCGCCTTTTTTCTATTTTCCAATTTTAATGTACCCAGTGACTCTCGAAAAGTTATGACGAACGATAGACGTAAGAATCATCAAAATCGGCCAACGCGTTTGGTCTCTAGAATGCCAAGATTGCTAGAATGCTCAGATGCTCAAGATTGGAACAAACGTACATACATATAGACTGATAAACACATTACCCTCCTTCGGCAGTCGGATAAAAAGCACTTTTTTACAAGATATTATTTACTTTCCCGTCCCGCAGCCTAATTGCGCAAGTTAATTTGGCAAGGCAAACGGTTAGACCGCCATCATTGGACTAATCACACGCGAGATGAAAGATGCGATGTGGGTTTTCCGTCTGTGTGATTGGTTGAGTAATGGGCAATTCACTTGCGCAGTTAGACTGCCGGTGTAATCAAAACTTGCAAATTAATGTTGACCCACTTCCCAGTGTCCGATTGAGGTGAAATTTTGCACACACGTTTGTGTCTCGTGACAATACAATTTTTAATAAAAAAAAGTTTTTTACGAAAAAATATTATCGACTACCAAATAAGAAAACTACAAAGTGTAAAATAACTTTATTTTTGGAACTCGGTGTCCATTACATTGACTTCAAAAATAAAGTTATTTTTCACTTTGTAGTTTTCTTATTTGGAAGTCCGTAGTATTTTTTTGAAAAAATCTTTTTTATTTTTCACTGTTTAGTTATACCTACCTAATAGGCAAGTTGTTTAGTAAGTTAGTTAAGTATAACGCCAGAATAGATTACCCGAATATCATGAAACATGAACATAACCGGTGAAATGAGAGTGTACCAAGGTGAACTGTACAGTTCTCCGTACCCCTTTACAGCGTACTGGCGTGATGTTATGTTATGAAATGGTATAAACAATAAATAGACATGCGATTGCAGCAATTCCAATCGATTTGCCGTTATTTATTCAAGACAATTTTCAAAATCGATCCACAATTGGGTTGTTGAATTTAAAAAAAAATACGATTTTTAAAATTTATGTTGATACTTTACATATCATAAATTATATTGTCGTTGTAAAAATCTCTGTTTTTTTTTTTTAATTTATTATAAGCAATTGAAAATCAATAAAATTTTCAAAAGAACCACCTGTCAATGACTACGTTGTAAAATCAAGGACTACTTTGAAGATAAAAACATTTGGCCTTAGCTCCTTCTGCGCATGCAGCTTCCCTGGTAACTTGTAAACGGCACAAATATGTGGATGTCTCTAACTATTCTCAATCTTATTTTTTCTTTCCTTCTTTTAATTAGACTTTTTAGAATGGTTTGAAAACCATCTCATCATCTTTATAGCCCTTAGCTAAGAATAGTTACAGCACTGATAACAACATTTGTGCCACACGTTAAATTTAGTCTTGTTATACTTATTTTTTTTTTACCTTTGTATAGATTCTTTTACCGATTGTTTTGTGAATGTGTGAACATTGTAGGCCTTCTTGATGCTAGTTAACATTTGTTAACTTTTTTATTTAATATATAATATTTTTATTTTTATTATTTTAGTTTCTTACGACTTATTGTCATAAGTCGGGCCTGCGTTGTCCCCCCATATCTAAGTACTAATGCTGTAACATGGAAATATTGTAAAACCAAACCATTTTTAAAAGAGTAACCATGGAGTTTCTTGCCGGTTCTTCTCCATAGGAAACGACCAACCCGAACCGTGCACCTTTTGTCGACGTTTTATAAGTGCCCATGTAGGCCTATGTGAAATAAAAAAAAATTTTTTTGATTTTGTCTACGAACGGGCCATGATTGGTCGCCATGTTGGTGACGTCATAACGTTCAAGGAATTTTGTACTACAGTGTCAACTACACGTGAATTGACTAAAATATCCGAAAATTTGTGCAAAAATATTATTTACAAGAGCAAATTTTATTTAGTCATGTGTGATAAAGGATTCTTAAAGGCTGATTTCGTTAATATACCCACGTGATGGACGATATGGCAGTTTTGAGCATAAATAAAGTAGTGGTAATGAATATTACGTGTTAGTGGACCGGTGTTTGTTATTGTTGTTTAACAGGTAGTTAGGTACATTTAGAAACAAAATTGTCATAACGTAATCGTTTTCACGTATGGGTAGGTGATATTGGTGTAAAATAAAAAGTGAACAAACACGATTGGCGTGAAACTTCGACTTTGGATATCAAAAAACTTCATTAGATACCACTAAATATGATACAACCCGAAATCTGTGCAGCCTTTATTTATATTTATTTTTTGCACAAAATCCTTAAAATGTTCTGTTATTCCCATTATTTACATATCTCTTAATAATATTAAACACTAATATCTTTATTATATATTTACAAACACTAATAACTTTGTAGAACAAAAACGTGAAAATATTAACTTGGTATATGTTTTTACACTAATTCTTCAGTAAATATCTCTTAAACGCGTTGACCGATTTTCACAATTCAAACAGAAATATTAGTTTTACGCCTATATCTATCATTTAAGAATAAACTAATGAATATATCTCCATAAACAAAAAATCATGTTTTCAAGTTACGTAATTAAACAACAATGTCAACTTTGCACGAAAGTTCCCACAAAAATTTACTTAACTCAGTATGTAATGATCAAAGTAAGATATTAATACGAATCTAATACTAAATTAGAACAAGATAACATAATAATTAACATATTCTAGTTGGATTCTAGTAAGACATAGAACATTTCTCAAAACTTTAGTAAGTATAGATTGCTATAGTGAGCTCTTGCGCGATTCACATAAAATGGGGATTTTTTTATAGTATTTGTTCATAATGGTATGAAACAAGCACGATAACATTTAAGGATCAATATTTTTGATCAATTTATTTGATTTTCATCAATATATTGACGATAATAACGAGATTGAATCGGTTAAAAGTCAGAACACTGTATCAGCTATGTGCTACAATGAGTAAAAATGAACGTCGTGACGTCACACGGGCTCGGGTTTGTTCGGGAACTGTCGAGGTGTTTTCGGTACTGGATTCAAGAAAAACTTTTCAATTTGATATTTCTTTGTAATTACAGCGAATAAAAAAAAACTAAAAATAGTTTTGTACATAAACTTATGTATGATCTTTCCATTTTTAACAAAAAAAAAAATTGGTTCAACAAACCAAGGTGAACAAACAAAAAAAACTTACTTAAAGTCGAACATAGAACCTCCTCCTTTTAGGTAAGTCGGTTAAAAAACTTGTTATAATATAAAACCTTGTTTCCACAGCACTGCGGCAAAAGCTTCGGCAATAAGTTCCGACTGAACGAGCACTACAGAGCGAAGCACGGCTACGAGAAGTTCAAGTGTAGTTTTAGTTACTGCGACTTCAGAAGCGCTGGCATCATGGCCATGAGGGTAAGTTTACCCACCATTTCAGCCGAAAGACGTCCACTGCTGAAGATAGGCCTCTCCCAAGAATCACCAGATTGACCGGACCAGTGCGTCTCGCAGCCATTGGATACCCGCAACCTTAACAAGATGCACGGTCCACCTAGTAGGAGGTTTTCCAAAGCTGCAGATGTCTTAATTTCGGATGATATTACGCAAGGAATCTTTGAGCCTTCTCCATTGCCTTTTGAGTGACTTTAAGGTTACCCTAGTCGACGGCACGAACTATTTTTTGCGAGGGGTTAAAATGCATGCTATCTCATCTGACAACACGTGCGAAAGAGATAGATGCTGAGATGAGCAGTAAGAAGCTAGTTCGCGTACGAATTAGCACTTTTGCAAATTTGTAGCGAAATGGACGAAAACGAGCGCGCGAAATTTTATACACAGACCTTTGGGAATATGGATATCATGAAAAACGACTTAATGTATCTGTTCAAAATAAAAATATTTGCATTGTTGAACTACTAATCTATCCCTGTATGGTGACTGTTTTGCATTTTTCCTTCTTCTTATGGTATTTATTCAGCCCAAAGATGCGTTAAAATTAGTGTTGAAATATGGCACTTTAGACGCTAATAACTTTCAATTAAATATTTTTATTTACTTTTTTGTTTCCATACATGGCTAGATAATGATGAGACAAATTGTTTTTTTTTTGAGCGTACACCGTCAAACAGTGGAGTAATCACCATACTACGTTTGTATGGAAAAAGGTCGACTAGGGCAACCTTAAGCCTTGAGGAACATTTTGAGCGACCACGTTTCAATTCCATATGTAATGTCAACACACTCGTCATAGAATTTTGTCTTGAGACACTGTAGAGGCTCTTACCAAAGATAAAATAATACTACACCAGAAATGAATGCTTTATCACAAGCCATAAATTATCTTGCTTTCAAATGTGTGTCTGGATACTAGTCATCCAATTTTCAAGTACTTCCTTCCATCCGATTAAGCTGAAACTTGTCGTTCTTATGTAACTTTAGAAACCTTTGTATATTATGATACTATGGAGCTGGTGTCATGATGGAGCCGGAAGGTGGCCATAGCAACTCCTCAACCAGACAAAATAGCACAGTCGTGTTTGGGCTCATTGGATTTGTATTGACAAGTGATATTACATAGTATATTTCGTTTCGATATTTTTTTTAAACAAGTTTTTATCCTATTCTTTTTAGCAAACCTTTTCATTTTTTAACCCTATCATGGCAGTGTATAAAAAATAACTAGACCGCCATATTGGATTTGGAATGACGTTACTTAGTTAACCATGCACTGTCATCCAAACTAAACGTGTACGCCAAATTTCATCTTAATCGGTGGAGGATAACTGCTTTAAAATTCAGTTGCAAGTTTTGACCCCAATACACTTACATACATACATTGCAAGTTAAATAAAAACTTGTAAAAAGATATTTACTTATATTTATTTTATGTTTTAATGCTCCAGAATCACGAGCGTCGTCACCGCGGAGAGAAGCCGTTCGTGTGTGAGACTTGCGGCGCCAAGTTCCACGCGGCGTACTTGTTGATGCAGCACAAGCATTCGCACAAGACTGAGAAACTTGTCAAGATGAGAATTATTAATGAAATACATACTAACCTACTAGCTGACTCCCGCAGCTCGCATGTATTTAGAATTGCCCCCAATATACTTATAAAATAAAGCCTATATGTTATTCTGATGTATAGCTTTATTACTGTAATAGTGCTAACCCCGCCCACAAATCGTTCTCGCTTAAACACGCTCGGATATGGTACGGCCGGACCAACTTCGCCCACAAATCCGTTCTCGCTTACATACGCTCGAATATGGTACGGCCGGACCAACTTCGCCCACAAATCCGTTCTCGCTTACATACGCTCGGATATGGTACGGCCGGACCAACTTCGCCCACAAATCCGTTCTCGCTTACATACGCTCGGATATGGTACGGCCGGACCAACTTCGCCCAAAAACCCGTTCTCGCTTACATACGCTCGGATATGGTACGGCCGGACCAACTTCGCCCAAAAATCCGTTCTCGCTTACATACGCTCGGATATGGTACGGCCGGACCAACTTCGCCAACAAATCCGTTCTCGCTTACACACGCTCGAATATGGTACGGCCGGACTAACTCCATCCACAAATCCTATGTCCTGGTAGTGTTGCCTTATTTGGAACATCATTTTCCGTTTTTATTTATGACTAAGTTGAAAGTAAAAATATCGGGAGATACCCATAGACGCAAAAACAAGCGGACCGAGACGGACTCAATTAATAATAATGATTTCCGGCGGACTACTCTACAACCGCTCGGATATGGGACAGCCGGACTTACTGCGCCCACAAATCCGTGGTCCGCCCGTACCAAATCCGGACGTGTGTTAGCACTATAAAAATTCATAAAAATCCGTTCAGTAGTTTTTGCGTGAAAGTGCCTTCTCTATATGAGAAGAGATTATTATTTATTAACCCGTATATCTCTTCCGCAGTGCGACCTCTGCCCCGCCAGTTTCAAGGCGAACAACAACCTGCACATGCACAAGTTAACGTGTCACAGTAAATCGTACTACAGTTGTACATTGTGTGCGAGGTCGTACAAGTGCCGCTACTACGCCGTCAAGCATGTGCGCCTAGCGCATAGCGTCACTGACGCGCCCGAAGTTATTAAATTGATGACACAGTGACCACCATATTTGTAAAGGATTCCATTTACCCTACAGTATTGTATAAGCAAATGAATAAATGATTATGATTATAAACTATCCTATTTACCCCTAAATCCCTATTCCAACTACCCTCGTTTTTCAGAAGTCTATCACATTTACCCCAAATTATTCTTCTAACTCCAAACTATGTCGTTTTCCCCAAACCAATTACAATGACTTCCAATCCTATTCCATATTCCCTTCGATTCCATTTGCTCAAATGTCTAAAAACCTAATTAGTGTACCTCAAGTTTCTAGTCTGTTCTTCCAAATAACGTGTCACAGTAAATTCGTAATAAAGTTATACGGTTTGTGCGAGATCGTACAAAGGCCGCAATAACGCCTGATGCATGGCGTCAGTAACGCGCCTGGATATATTAAATTAATGACACAGACAGTTTAACACTTGATTTGTAAATGATTCTAAGGAAGAGCAATAAATTATTTAAGTACATGCTAATTCGAGGTACCTACCAAAACTAAAAAGAGAAAAATAACTAACAGTTTAACAAAAAAATAAACCGACTTCCAAAGCAAAAGGTGTTGAAAGATGAAAAACAATAGGTTACAAAGCCACCGACTTCGGAAAAGCAAGTTATTTTTCGCTATGAAGTGTTTTGCTTTGGAAGTCGGTAATTTTTTTTAAAGTATTTTATTCCATTTAGGGGGTGGATTTTCAAACTCCCTAAGGGTCAAATAACATTGAGACTGAGTTGAAGCGGAGCGATGTGTGTGGTCTGTATGGTAAACCCTGGGTAAGATAAGTACGACACGTCTGACGGACTAGCTATCTGCGTGTCCGTAAGGAATTGAAAAAAAACATAAAACCAGACTGCTTAAAAAGACATAAACAAGAAAAAATTATGCTGTGCAGTCGGAGGATACATGTTTGCGAGCTGGCTGACAAAAACCAGATGTATCCTCCGACTGCACAGCATTTTTTTGTTTACTATTGCTTGTTTATGTCTTTTTAGTTCGTTTTTTAAGCAGTCGGGATTTTTGATTTTTTTATTAAACACTTTTTAGTTAACATATTATTCGAATTAGGTACATTTAAACACATAAGCGTCATATATTTTTGAAATCGCCTCTTAATTTTGATACCCCACACGATGGGATTGGAAGAAAAATATTAGGCCCCTGCAATATACCGCCTAAAGCCGCCATTTTTCTATTTTCTAATTTTAATATAGCCAGTGACACTCGCAAGATTAAGACGAATCGATTGACGTACGAATCATCAAAATCAGCCAACGCGTTTGGTCTCTGGAACGCCACATAGGAACATATATACATAACACAACTCCTTCGGCAGTCGGGTAAACACAGGTTTCTCCGTCTCCAGGTGGTAGTGGACTGCAGAGAGATTTGAGTACAGACCTCTAAAGTTGGCGAGAACATCCTGGATTCTTTTAGTCAAGTCGAAGAGACGCGTCAAACTCTGCAGGATGTGTGCGCATTGTATAGAATGTTATCCCAGTTACCCTAACTTGAAACTAAAATAAATACTGCTTAAGTGAAAAACTGTCAGAAAGGTGTGAAAATTTCGATTTGCGATGATTTGGTCGACGATGAAGCAGATCGGGGGACATTGTAATAAAAACAACAACTCACTTACAAAATGCTATTTGTTTATTGAAAATTACACGGTATAAACATCAAATAGCGCCTCCGTAATAATAATATCAAAAAATAATCATTGCTATAATAATAATAATATACACAAAATAATAATTTCAATAGAACATTTAACTTAAGATTAAAATCAGGCTGCCAATATCACAACTCAAATATATAGTGTACAACACCCATGGGGTCAAAGGACATACTGACATTTAGAAATAGACAAGAATCTATGGGAGATGTCTATCTCCCATAGATTCTTGTCTATTTCTCTTTCTAGGCTTGGTATAGTGCCCGGCACGTAATTTGGGAAGGTTTTGGCGTAGTGAGGGTAAGTTCGCGCATATTCCGCGAACTGTCCAACCGCCATATAGAGCGAACGGAACGTGGACGCGACGCGATTGGTCAGTCGATACTTGTATCAACTGACCAACCCATCGCGCGCTTTAAACTGTGCTAAACAATCCCCGCGCCCCGCTTCACTACCAAAGATACCTAAAAAACGACTTGTGCGCATCTAACGACTCTTGCCACCTTACGTGCCG
Organism: Orthosia cruda; assembly: GCA_964057195.1. Classification (NCBI taxonomy): domain Eukaryota; kingdom Metazoa; phylum Arthropoda; class Insecta; order Lepidoptera; family Noctuidae; genus Orthosia; species Orthosia cruda. Next base: position 17,147,892 of record OZ059856.1, on the reverse strand, counting down.
GAGATTATACAAAAAACGAACTGTTTTAAAAACTCCATATGTCATATTTACGGCGAAGCTATATTGTTAGAAGCTAACAGACACCGTATAGTCCCCGGAATGTAAATTGGCAAGATTTTGGGGTAGTGGGGGTAAGTTCGCGCATATTCCGCGAACTGTCAAACCACGATATAGAGCAACCGAAACATGGACGCGACACGATTGGTCAGTCGATCCTTGTGTCAACTGAGCAACCAATCGCGCGCTCGGAACGGTGCTAAACGTTCCCCGCGCCCCGCTTCACTACCAAAGATACCTAAAAAACGACTTGTGCGCATCTAACGACTCTTGCCAACTTACGTGCCGGGGATAATACAAAAGACGAACTGTTTCTAAAACTCCATGTGTCATATTTACTGCGAAGGTATATTGTTAGAAACTAACAGACGCCGTACTACAACGTGTGAACGCCTTCATGATCCCGCTGTGAACAGGGGATAGTGCTCTTCGTCCTTCGTCCTGTCACAAATAAATACTTTTCTTTCTTTCTATTTAGCTCCGTCTCTGTCTCACAGTGGAACCATGGCAGTTTTGGCACGAAGCAAGGCCTCTGCTGACCGATTTTTGGCAAAAACAATAAATTATATAAGTAGAAAATTAATTTTCAATTCTTTATGAGGGTTTTCAGGAAAATACACTCCACCAGTTGGCGCCACTTTAGCATGAGGTATTTCTTTGAATACGCACATGACGCTGACGTCAATTTAACTAATTTTGACCTGAAGACTCAGTGCTGCCAACCTAGTGGACATCATTTCAGAAAACCCTCATTTGCTTAATCATTTTAATTAGCTGCATTTATTGCCAACAAAATGGCGTATCAAGCCGTTTCTGAAAGGTGTATCAACAAAAAATTTGTACCTTATACATTGTTAAAACACAGCTTATTTATGTCTGTTTATTTGTTGCGGTGTAATTGGTAATCTGTAGAAGTACTAATACGAATACAAAGTTTCTCTCCCTGAGCTAAACTGTCGCTGAGTATCACAGGATACTTTTGAGTTCGAGAAAATGCACAGTTCCTTGAGAATAGTTAAAAATTATAATACTCACAACGGCTCTTTGAGTCTCTGAATTGGCTGCAAGACCCTGCGCAGTAGCTATTTTTGTGTCAATGTTGAAAGTGAAGATAGCATTGTATAACTGTCTCTTTCACTCGCTTACGCTTGTCGCATCATCCTATCTCGCTTACTGTATGCAGTATACTCGATAACAAACTGTTTCTTGCGCAATGGTTCGCAGAGCCAACTTCAGAGACACAAAGATCCGCTATGACCACTATACCGCCTATTTGTATGCTGATATTGTCAATATAAGTTTTACAAAATAATAAATGCTTTTTCGTTTGAGTATATACAGTTTTCCAAAGCTGGCGGCTAGTAGGTTAGCAATGATGGCACTTATGTCAAACTTATAAAACAATTAAGTTTTTATTTTTGCTAATCTTTAGTAAAAACCTGTTTACATGATTCAAGTCTTTAGTAAAGTGCTTAGTAAAGTTATTAGAGTTAATGGTAGAGTGTAAATCGACACTGGATTTATAAAGAAATTGTTATATATTTAGTAATTATATACTACACAGGATGTAACGGAAAATTGCGACCATATTTAAAACACAGCTTCTACCCATGTATATGTACAACTTTCTCCAATGAAGCCATTGTCAATTCCCAAAAAAAAATACTTTTTTAATACAAGCTTTTTTCGTATTCTTCTCAGCAAACCCTTTCATTTGATACCCATATAATGGCAGTGTACAAAATATAACTAGTCCGACATCTTGGGCCGTCCGCCATATTGGTTTTAGAATGACGTCACTTAGCTAACCATGTATTGTCATCCAGACTAAACCGGTGGAGGATTGCTGGTTTAAAATTCAGTTGTAAGATTTGAGCCGAACACACTTGCATACATACAAACGTACATTGCAAGTTAAATAAAAGCTTGTAAAAAATTGTGTCTCCCATACAAATTTTGATCAACCGACGACAACTTAGTATGGCAAATACAATTTCTGTTTTGGGAATTGACTATGGCAGTAAGTTTTTAAAATACGATCCCACCTTTTCCTAACACCCTGTATAAGCTAGTCGTTGTGGGTAGTCTGACAACGTGACAACCAGTCTTAAGCTTTGGTCTCTTAATCGGAACGCACAACGCAGCGGTATGCGGTGTCGGCAACACAATCCTCACCGCTAGCGCGTACTGCGACGGAATATCATTCTGGACCTCGACCAATAATGCACTAAATACCCATGAAGTTCTCTTTATACTGTCGCCAATAGGGATGTTTCCTGGATATAAAAATGATAATTCTATTTAGTCCGTCAGTGAGTTTATCAAATAATATTGGACACGGTATTTTTTGCTTTAGCAAATCAATAAAAAAATACAAAGATAAAGCGCATCAAAGTTCAAGAGTGGGGGCTTGTTACGTCGTTATGTCAGTATAATGTGTACTAACGGCGTGACGTCACACGATATTTCAACGCACTGTTAATGTTAATTTTTGTTTACGTGGCAAAGGAAAAATACGTGTCGAATATTGTTAGGTTATCTAACTGACGGACTAAATAGATATATTTTGTCAACTACCCTATTCTAGTTTAAACAAATATACATTCATGTAAATTCAACCTCAAACTTGTATTCACAAAGCTATGTACAAAAAGCAATATATTTTTTTACGACCTTTAAAGCAATATTTTTTTATGTTTTAAAGTCGGAATTCCAAAACAGTCGTTGTTTGTTACAATAGTTGGCGAGTTGTTGCATACATTAATGAAACAATCATAATATTTGGTAATTGATTTGTAGTTACTCTTTAATACAGTTTTTATTTTATGAAAAACAATTAATGATAAATATACTTACCGAAAAATAATATTCTTTCCAAAATTACGGTGGTTATTTATTTACACGATTTGTGAACGTGTACTGCGGCATTTTGACGTTTTAACTTTGGTTAGGATTGGACCATACTAATTTGAAATAAGACCACAACCGTATTTGTTGTCTTATTTTTCGGGCCGTTTATGATACCTACCGGGAATCTAGTGCATTATAGATCGAAGATTCTAGAAGTTTTTCAAACGATTATGTGTCCAGCACCGCATACCGCAGCGGTGTGCGCTTAGAGAGACTGCCGCCTAAATCACTAAGAACTCTTAACTAAAGATTGAAGACATGTAAACGTATAAGAGAGCGTTGTGACCGTTTCAGTTTTGTGACTAAATTTTAATTTATTTACAGCAAAGCAGTTTATAGTCAATTTTTTTCTGGGTTTTTTTAACGAAATCGTTTCATCAACATAGTTTTAGCCGAAAGACGTCCACTGCTGGACATAGGCCTCCCCCAAGAATCGTGACATCAACCGGTCTTGCGCGTCTAGCCATCCACACACGAAATCGTTTGCATTATTTGAAACAAGATATTTTTATAAAACTTTTACATGTGTTCAAACCCCACTGGGTCCCGTGGTGGATTACGGCCCAATCTCTCAGAGGGGAGGCCTCTGACCCAGCATTGAAAACATTGTAGGCTGAGGCTTCGATTTTTAGGCAAAACTCCCATACAATTCCGTTAAAATCCTCAAAATTGACATTTTCAAAACATTCAACGATCAATGTTCTAGCGATAACATTTTTTTTTGATATGTTCAAATAAATTATAATAATTAAATATACAAATTTTATACCCCTCCTACTCGCTAGTAGGTTAGATATCCAAGCAAGACGATTAAAATTACATGATTTTTTTAATACAAAAATGTTGCCAACAATAAAAAAAAATCTCTAAATACTGTAAAAAAGCATTCCGACGCTACTTGTCGCAACGATTAATCGCAACGACTAATCGCTCGATTAATCGCAACAACTAATCGCAGCGACAAAACTCCAAAAAAAATCACCAGCGAACGCAAACGCTACAATTTACCGCCGTCGTAGGCTACAATAATAACATTATTAGATAGTTATTACATTATATACTTTAGTAAAATCTTCCGAATACACGATTTTCGACTTTTTCAATAAGTTACGTACAGTATGCATATACCCTCATATTCATTAAATTACTAATAGACGTCTCTACGTATACAAATGCGTGTTGTGCCCCTAAATACATAATGCGATGAAATTGTTTAAAAAAAATGATTTAAAAAAATTGTACAGAATTATGAAAAATCATTTTACCGCCGCGAGCGACAAAATTTAAGGTTTCTGATATAATCTGGATATAAAAAAGACATGTCAACAGTCACAGCTGCCATTTTGAGAAAAAAGCTTTTGCAGTTTTTAGGTTCATAGAACGAAGACAAAGATTTAAAAACCCTTATCCAGTTCAAAACTTGCTTCTATTACTATAACTATTTTAGTAGTCCAATAGCAGTGTTACACCGAGAAGCTTCTCGAAGAATTTTGCTATTCTACAGAATGTAACGAAAATGTGTGATCATATTTAAAATATTAATTCAGCCCATGTATACCCCTCCTACTCGCTAGTAGGTTAGATATTGAAATTAAAATTGCGTTTTTTTTTTAAATATATAGTATTCAACAATAAAAACTCTAAATATTAAAAAAAAGCGTGACGACGCTACTAGTCGCAACGATTGATCGCAACGTTTAAACGCAACGACTAATCGCAGCGACAAAACGCATTAGAAAAAAAAAGCACGAGAGAACGCAAACGTTAAGAAATTATTCATTATAAAAACTTTTTTAAAACAAGCTTTTTTTTTAACCATGTCATGGCAGTGCATAAAAAATAACTAGACCGCCATCTTGAGCCGTCCACCATATTGGATTTAGAATGACGTCACTCAGCTAAGCATGCATTGTCATCGAAACTAAACGCGTATGCAAAATGTCGTCTTAATCGGTGGAGGATAACTGCTTTAAAATTCAGTTGCAAGATTTGACCCGAACACACATACATACATTGCAAGTTAATTAAAAGCTTGTACAAAATTGTATCTCACATAAAAATTTTGGTCACGTGACGACAACTTTGAACGGAAACCCCTATTTTTTTTTGAGAATTTTCTATGACTTGGAGAAATTTGTTCATGTACATGAACAAAAGTAGTATTCAAAATATGATCACGCCTTCCTTGTATATGCGACTTCACGACAGTCAAAACTTTTATAAAACTTAGAAACCATACGCCGCGGCGGTCGATAAAATTCAGAAAATCACATGAAACCATTTTGATGGTACGTATCATAGCAATCTGTACGAAAATAAAACCAACCTTATAATCTTGAAATTTGATTTGATGGCAATATTACATTGAAAACAAATAGGCTTTTAAAAAATGACCTGCTTTACCTCCGGAAAAGTTTCGGTTTAGTAGGCATATTACCTGGGTACAAAAATGACAATTCTATTTAGTCCGTCAGTGAGATTATCAAATAATATTGGACACTTATTTTTTGCTTTACCAAATCAATAAAAAGATACAAAGTTAAAGTGCATCAAAGTTCAGGAGTGGGGGCTTGTGACGTCACTAAGGCAGTATAAAGTGTACTAGCGGCGTGACGTTTCACGATATTTCAACGCATTATATCGTCGTCACTTTATGTTTACGTGTCAAAAGAAAAAAAAACGTGATCAATATTTTTTATTAATCTACCTGACGGACTAAAAACAAATATTCAGTAAACTACCCTATTATCTGGTAGATAAATTCCTCCTATAATAAACCTATAATAAATAAATTCGTGCATACTCCAAAGAACAATGGCGAAATCTTTGTTGACTTTAATTTGAGCGTCTAAAATTGACTTAATTATATACGAAAGAAAATTTCATTAATTGTCTATACTCCATTTGAGATAACATTAGACATTTAAATAATTAAATTGATAAAAAATAAATAAAGGTATTTACAAGGCAGACGTGAATGGAAACGCCCGAAGGTGACGCTCTAGAAAGACACACATAGAGTCATAGACCTTATTGGTGATGTTTTTCAGAAAGGCCAGGTGCGCAGTACTCATAACCGGCGTGTGTGTATGACTAGATGTATGAATATGAGTGAAGCAAAAGAAGTATGTAAAGATCGTAGCAGGTGGCGTTCTGTAGTTTCTGCCTACCCACATGGCAAAAGGCGTGAGTTTATGTATGTATGTATTTAAATAATCCCATTTTACAGTCCGTTCAACCGATTTTGACTTCTATTGCGTTGGTGATATGACAAATAGCAGCTGTATTTAACAGTTAGTTTTAGTAACAGGTTTATGCTTTTTATGCTATCCTTATGTTTACGGGATAGAACTCAAAATCGGTTGAAAGGAATGTAAAATTTCTTATGTTATTCCAAATGGAGTATACGTTTTTCTAAATATAATATTAACTACTTAAAGCCGGCTAAAAAATCATAGACCTAAATGATAAGTTATTTGTTTTTTTTTTGTTGACTTTCATAAGTTTAGTGTTGACATTTTATACTTATTGTAGGTTGGTACTGTTATTTCATTAATTTCAACATTCTCATTCTCAACTAAAGCAATGTATAGGTTTCTGCCATTGTTCTTTTTGTATATATTTAGTGGATAATTGTGAAACAGGCCAGGTCTTTGATAAACTTTCATACATATTGCAATGTTACCACACTAAAAAAACATTGTTTCACAAAAATGTCTAATACAACCTTTAGCACATAATAATTATAAATACATAGGCTAAATAATCGCTTTGCAGAAATCTCATACGAACGCTGAAATTATTGTTCACCAACTAAAATATCAATATTGTTGTCTGTAATCTCGCAAAGAGTACAAAAAAAGGTCAAAAATAACATTATAGACATACTAGCGTAAATCCACGGCTTTGTCCGCGTGAAAAGTGTTTTAATATCCCGAAAGAACATCATACCGGGATGAAAAGTAGCCTATGTGCTATTCCAGATTGTAATCTATATCTGTGCTAAATTTCATCAAGGTCCGTTCAGCCTTTCTGGCGTGATTGAGTAACAAACGTCTCCATCCATATTATTTATTTATTTAAAACTTCATGTACAATTTCTTCTTCTTCAGGACTTTCACGCGGGCGAAGCCGGTAGCTGAAGTTAGTTCTCACTACAGTTCGTAAAGTTACCTCTTAACTCTTACTATCTCTTTCCGACTCAATGTTAGACAAAGACAGCAATACTTCTAACTTTAGTTGGTAAACCAAAATATCTGTGCCAATCCGTGCCAGCTTTTTATAACAACTGACACATTTTTATTACTTAGTATAAATTTTAGCTTTTAATTTAATTTATTTATATTATCGCGTATTTCACTTGGGTTTTCGACGACAGGAGCGAAATTAATACAAGCTTTTTTATAGATAGGTTCGCGCTTGACCACTATGATGTGGTCGACGGTGAAGCACGCTTGCCTAGAAGTAACCTATTCACTCTTGACTTAAAGACCCCCAGGTTGTAGCTATCAGGAAACACAGACTCCGGCAAGTACCTAATGGGAAGTGGTCATCCCTGCCTATGATGGTTGAGCTAAGTGGTGCCGATCCATGCGTCATGTTCGTGAACGGGCGCCATCAGTTGGGTTTGGTCATAACTTAGCTGCCTCGGCCTGTTTTAATTACCTATTTATTGTATTTTTAATTGTTTGTTTTACTCTAGACGCTTTTACGTGCACGTCTTTTTACATCGTTCTCACATATATGTATTTTCAACAAGAATGATGTAACCAAATACACTGTAAAACACTTTTTTTTAAAGAGTAAGTGTGGAGTTTTTTGTCCGTTCTTCTGCATAACAAGCTACTTTTCCGAATGGGGGTTTAATCAATTATTATTATTATTAAATTAAACAATTTGAGGTTCAAAAGTGCCGCTGAATGGCATAATTGAATAAAGAAATTTTAATTTTGATTTTTATGAACCTCTGCAATACTAGAGACATCGCATATTCGTTGTCTTACCAAAGACAAGGCTAAAATGGCGTCTATTTTCGCGTCTAAAATTAATATGGCTGACAGATATTTTGCGTGTAAATGCAATACGTGTGGTTTCGAACCCAGGCAGGCAGGTTTACTTTGTGTTTATTTCATCACCACTGCTCTAAAAACGGGGAAGGAAAACATCGTGAGGAAACCGGCATGTCCTAGAACCAAAAAATCGAAGACATGTGACATCCACCAACCCGCACTGGGCCCGCGTGGTGGATTACGACCCAATCCCTCTCAGAGAAGAGGCCAGCGTCCCAGCAGTGGGAACATTAAAAGGCTGATGATAATGATGAAATGCAATAAAGGTCCATCTTCAGATAAGTTCCGGTTAAATTATCCATCAGATATTTTTTTATAAAATTACACATATTTTTGCTTATCTAAGCGAAAGGAGTATGTAAGGATCGTAGCAGGCGACATTTAATGTATGCCTGCCTCTATGGGCTTATGTCTGGATTCCTATTTGATACATATTTGTCATTGGCAACCCACCTTGAGCAATGCTCGTGCCTTCTCTGTATGAGAAGATGCCTTTGCCCTGCAGTGGGGACAGTAACAGCCTATCTAATACCTTTAAACAAGCAATTCTTGTATATATATAATCTGAATCTCGGAAACGGCTCCAATGATTTTCATGAAATTTAGTACGCCAGGGGGCTTTGGGGGCGATAAATCGATCTAGCTTGGTTTCATTTTTAGAAAACGTCGTTTTCTCTATTTTCACCCGTGCGGGGTTCGGTCGCCCAGGTACTTTATACATGGAGTGGCAAAAGTGGCAAGGCTTACACACAAGGTGTTTTTAGATGACGGCCAATAGTAAAAGTGGTATGTATGTAAGAAGTATGTATGAAAGGAGAGATGCTGATACACGGTGTTTCTTAAATGGCTGCTACACACAGGGTGTTTGCTTTTTTAATGATTTGTAATCTCGCTCCCATCTACAAGTAAACTTTATTTATTTAACACATTAAGTTATATATAGGGTTTAAAATTAAATATGTACACTTATATTTAAAATATACATAAGACTAACATTATATGGCGTTCACTACTAACATGATTATCTTAATTTTAGGCTTCGACTGACGGCTAACGACATCCAAACTTGAAGACTGACTTAAAAAAACATAAATCTACTTTTGTTATTGTGTTAAACAGTTTCGGAAGTCAGTGTTAACAACTTCCAAACATGAAGACCGACTTCCAAAATAAAAACCGACTTTTGTTATGTGTGGAACAGTTTCGGAAGTCAATGCTAGTTCCAAACTTGAAAACCGATAAAAAAAATATATGTTTTCTGTTATGTGTGAATCAGTTTTGGAAGTCAGTGTTAACGACTTCCAAACTTAAAGAACGTATTCCAAAATAAAAATCGATTTTTGTTATGTTTCGGAAGTCTGTAACTTGAAATTTGTTACAAAAAATGGTATTGGAGACCGAAACTGATTCACAAATGGCGTAATTTTTATTTTATTATACATAATTTACTGCACATTTTAATTTACAATGACTTTGAGGTACAATCAGATGCAACAATTTAACATCTACAACGTCTGTATGTCATAATAACAATAAGGGTGATTTTCGCAGCGCAAATCACCAGTATAATACCACAGATATAAATCTAACTAGATAACGCGATTGTAAGTACTTCGCGTGTCAAAAAACGGGAGTAAAATTACGATCAATGACCGTAATCTGAGCTTTTCATTTAGCATTTTCGGCAATCCACCGAAATCAAGAAAAATGCCTTTTTATCCCATATTGAGCTGTAAAGAATGTATAGAAAAAGTTGGCCGAGGCATTGGAAATGGTTTTCTTTTATTGGTAAGTAAATTTGTTTGTGAAAAAGTGGCACGCTTGGTTTTCATACAGATGGAGGGACTTGCGTTATCTAGTTAGATTTATGTCTGTGGTTAGTCAGAAAACTTGAAAATGTAACTGTCAACCAATTTTGTACCATGCATGTTCCAATGAGGGTTTTCGGTAAAAAATCACGCCACCAGTTGGCGCCACTTTAGCAAGAGGTACTTTCCTTTGAAAACGCTGCTTACATAGTGGTGGTGTGCCACCTAGCGAACCCTCATTTTTAACAGATTTTGACGATTCAAAAATGATTCTGGTAGTACCTGGTACCTTTAGTGTCGATGTCATGGCACTATTTACTGCCGGATAGTTCCGGATACTGCCGGGTATTGTCGGATAGTGTCAGCCGACAGTCGCAGCCTGTGACGCTCCCATGCGTCGATATTTGGCAGTTTTAAGAGGACCCACCTCACAGCACGGACCTGGAAAATTAAAGAAAACGGTCAGATTTTATCTTTCTTAGGTAAGTATTGGATTGAGCAGTGGTGGCCCAGTGTTAACGGCCGCGACTTACAAGTTTGTAGGTCGTGGGTTCGAGCCCAGACAGGCGCTTTACTTTGTGTACATTATTTCATCACCACTGCTCTTAAAACGGTGAAGGGAAACATCATGAGGACACCAGCATGTTCTAGAAACAAAATATCGAAGGCATGTGACATCCACCAACCCGTACTGGACCCGTGTGGTGGATTACGGCCCATTGTCTCTCACAGAGACGAAAATTGCACTCCCAACGGACCATATGGAAGTCTAAGTGAAAAGGTACATATATCTTTATACTTATACACAAAGCTTCCTCGTTTATCACCCGTTCTATTATTGAAAATCTTATCAAAATCTGTTGCGTGGTTTAGAAGAAGTAAACTTAGAAACAGATAGAGGCAGACAGCGACTTTGTTTTATATTATTTAGAGATTATGAAATAGCTGACCTAACAGATGTCTCGTCGTTAGATACAAAAATTTCATAGAAACACGCATTTTTGTGTTATTCCCGAATTTTCAAGCTAAGTTAACATTTTTTTTTCTGAGAACCCATAGTACAGTCACGGACAGCCAACGCGAAGAAAGAAAATATGGTTAAAATAAATGTCACTAGATAGCGTGATAAGCTAATATAAGATTTTCTAGAGAAAACCATAATAAAAATATGTTCTTGTTAATCTTAATTAACTTACACAAAATTAAGGAATATTGGGCTCTTAATTCACATTTCAAAGAGTATTTGAATGAATCATTTAATATACATTCAATAGATGGCGCAATTTTTTTTATGACACGATTTCTTTTATTTATTCGGGACAACAAACAATAACTCATTAAATTACAAAAAGATAGTATACAGAAATGATGAAAATGTGAAATTGTATTGTACAATGAAACTAAAAACGTGCAATAAGTACTATAAAACAAATCGTCGCTGTATTTAAAAAAATAACTGTTCACGAACCGAGAAAGCCCTATTACCCTATACCTTTGCAAGTCGCTGCTCACACCATCTGTATCCGTGGAATGGAATCAGATGAAAAACGCTAGTTACGTCGGCGCGGTTTCTTTGTATGGGGTGAGGCATCTGTATGCTAGTATTATATTATCTGCCTGTAGTAGGTATGGTAGGTAGGTAGGTAGGTAGTCAGTTGACGGGAGTGAAGCCGCGAGGGACAGCTAGTTGCTAGTTGGTCACGGCATCACGCGTGAACGGCTGGACCGATATCGCTTATTCTTTTTTTGTTGTGTTCTTTATTGTTAGGAAAAGAGTCTAATGAAAACAAAAATAAGAAAAATAAAATGGTACCTTACCTACATAGGCAGGTTAGGTTAGATATGGTAGGGGTGGTAGGGTGGTGTTGACTTGTCGTTGCCGGCCCTCCTTTGGCGTGGGATGGTCGGCAGGGATAAGTCGATGGAAGGAGGAGGCGGCGGAGCGTCGGTCTCGACGCGCCGCCGCAGACGCGGAGGGCGGCATCTGACCTTCGCGGGCCAGATGCCGCAACGGTGGGGACCGTAAGGTCCAGCGCGGTGGAGGGTACGGTGCAGCACACCGTCTAGGTTTGCCCAGCGGGGGCGTAGCTGCGCCGTGCCCTGAGGAGATGTCGGGCGGGACCTCTCGCTTCCCGGTGTGGTGAATTCCATGCTGGGGGGTGGGGGGTCATGGGCGGCGGTTGTCCCCCTTTTGCGAGGACGCCAAGTCGCAAAAGGGGGTGGCGGAGAGGGGGTGGAAGGGGGCGGTCGTACGATCGTTTCCTCCCACCTCCTGGTGGTGACTAGCGGGCGACGGGCGTGGGGGCCGCCTTAGCCTGCATTGCACTAGTCACCACACTTGCGGGCGGGAATGGCCGAGCACTCGCGGTCTTTCCCGGGCCCCTCCATTGGAGGGGCGTGAAGGGCCTGCCCTAAAAGGCGGGCGGTCGTCGGCGGAGGACTGGACGTAAAGGCTGTGCCGGTTTCCCAGTCCTCCTCCATTCAGACGATGCGGGAGTGCCACTGGGTTATTTTAGTGGGTATACCGGGCTGGGGGGCCCGGGGAGTCCCACATAGCCCCCCATTCCCCCAATGGGTGGGTATGCGTAATGCATTTATTCCCAGCGTGATCAAAAAAAAAAAAAAAAAAGGTATGGTAGTGTAGGGTAAGGTTGGTAGGGAAGGGAAGGGTAGGGAAGGGTAGGGTAGGGTTGGGTAGGTAGGGTAGATGAATGTTAGGTGATTTATGGCAAAACAAAGTTTGCCGGGGTAGCTAGTCAATAATAAAAATAAAATGTTGGCCATGTCCAGCAGTGGACGTCTTTCAACGAATGATAATGCCAGCTCCTCACCGTTATAGGAACAGCACCGGTCTATCCTGCGCGCTGTCGGGCTCCAGCTCCCGGCCGGGCGCCAGCGAAGCCCCCGGGGAGCCCGACGACGTACTCTTGCGCTCGGTCTCCTTGGCCGTGAGGCGCTCCGAGCCGCCGCTGGAGCCCCCGCTGCCGGATACTACGGATTCTTCTCGGTTGTAGCTGTGAAGAGAAAATATATTGTTAGTAGGAAATTTAAAAGATCAAAGAGGTAACTTAATGTAGTGGATTTGTTTTTATTTGTATCTGATGATTTAAAAAAATAAACTCAATAATGTCATCAAGACCATTGTCCAGCAACGAAGATAACATATTAACCAAAAAGTAATGAAAATTATTCATTTTAAATCTTTTTATAAAATAAGCTTTGCTTGTATTCTTCTCAGCAACCCCTTTCATTTAATACCCATATCATGGCAGTGAACAAAAAATTACTAGTCCGCCATCTTGGGCCGTCCGCCATATTGGATTAAGAATGACGTCACTTAGCTAACCATGGATTGTCATCCAAACTAAACGTATATGAAAAATATCATCTTAGCCGATGGAGGATAACTACTATAAAATTCAGTTGTAAGATTTGACCCGAACACACTTACATACATTAAAAGTTAAAATAATAAAAGCTTGCAAAAAGATAGTTTGTTTGAGGGAAGTAATCTGTAACTGATTTTGAATATTCTTTCACCAGTAGAAAGCTACATTATTCCTGAGTGACAAGGGCTAAGGTCCTGCGGGGTGAGCTGCGGGAAGGAAGCCGGAGCAGAAACTAAACTATAATAAAAATCGACCAAGTGCGAGTCGGACTTAAACATGAAGGGTTCTGTACCATTATCGCAAATAACGGCAAAAAAAAACACGTTTGTTGTATGGGAGCCCCACTTAAATACTTATTTTATTCAGTTTTTAGTATTTGTTGTTATAGCGGCAACAGAAATACTCGTACATCGTCTGTGAAAATTTCAACTGTCTAGCTATGACGGTTCATGAGATACAGACTAGTGACAGAAAGACAGTGGAGTCTTAGTAATAGGGTCCCGTTTTTACCCTTTAGGTACGGAACCCTAAAAAGAACAGATAACTTACCCGTACACCGTGTGTTCACTGTTGAGACAGGACGAGTATTTGAACGGTATCGGCTGGTAGCCGTACGAGCCGGCGTACGGCATGTAGCCCGGCCCCATTATACTGGAACAGAAAACACAATGTGTTACATATTATTATTAATTTAATGTGTTGATATTTTAATTATTATTAATATTTTTGTCAATTTTCATAACCTTGCGACAATAATTTTATCAATCAATCTGCATAGCCTTTTCCCAACTATGTTGGGGTGGGCTTCCAGTCTAAGCGGATTCAGCTGAGTACCGGTGTTTCACATGGAACGATTGCCGATCTGACCTCCACAACCCAGTAACTGGGTAACACGGTACCCCTTGGCTAGACTGGTGTCAGATCTCAAGCTTCTGACTACTCGTAACGACTGTCAAAGATCTTCAAATGACAGCCGGGACCAACGGCTTAACGTGCGCACCGAGGCACGGAGGAAACTCAATATGTTGAAATGGTCACCCATCCACGGACCGACCTCGTCAAGCGTTGCTTAACCTTGAAGATTGACCAGTGCGGCTGTTATTATTTAGCCACGAGCTCCTCCGCGACAATATTATACTTAAAAAAAATATTGTCATTTATTTTTATAGATTTATTGATATTTTAAATTAATTTGATATTGGATCAATGTTATGTTTTTATCTGTATTTTATTTTTAATTTTAGGTTGATGAATGTAATATGTACTACCTGTGCCGAAAATAAACGAATTATTAATAATTATAATTTACTGGACCTGACCACGGTAGCTTGGACCCTGTTCCTGATACCGGCAGGCTACTTGTTATATTTTAAAATTATTTTTATATTTTACTTTTAAAAACTTCTAATTAAAATATAAAATCTATGTACATAAAGTGAAGTTCCTGGGCGACCGAACTCAGTTCGGGTGAAAATACAGAGAAAACGAATTAGCTAGATCAATTTTTCACTCCCGGAAACCCCTATATTGCAAATTTTATCTTAATCGTTAGAGCCGTTTTCGAGAACGTGGTTACAAATATATTAACAATCATATATTACAAATATTTCTTGTTTAATAGTATACAATAAAAGAAATAACAATTTATTTTGGAACCAAAATTAAGCAAGCTCTACTGCTGGGCATGAGGCGCGGGACCTCGCAGCCCGGTGGGTTCTTCCTAGGTGTCGTTTTCGTGGTTTTTGGGGTCACCGAATTCATAACCGATATGGGATCAAAACAAAAATCCATCAAATTACTTGGGGTTAGGCAGCGGCGCCAGCGTGTCGCTGACGAGGCTGTCACTGTCAGCACTGCGCAGGCGCAGCGCCGCCAGTTCAACTGTTATACCCTGTAACCCTAACACTTACTTGGGGTTAGGCAGCGGCGCCAGCGTGTCGCTGACGAGGCTGTCACTGTCAGCACTGCGCAGGCGCAGCGCCGCCAGTTCAACTGTTATACCCTGTAACCCTAACACTTACTTGGGGTTAGGCAGCGGCGCCAGCGTGTCGCTGACGAGGCTGTCACTGTCAGCACTGCGCAGGCGCAGCACCGCCAGCTCAACTGTTATACCCTGTAAGCCTAACACTTACTTGGGGTTAGGCAGCGGCGCCAGCGTGTCGCTGACGAGGCTGTCACTGTCAGCACTGCGCAGGCGCAGCGCCGCCAGTTCAACTGTTATACCCTGTAACCCTAACACTTACTTGGGGTTAGGCAGCGGCGCCAGCGTGTCGCTGACGAGGCTGTCACTGTCAGCACTGCGCAGGCGCAGCGCCGCCAGTTCAACTGTTATACCCTGTAACCCTAACACTTACTTGGGGTTAGGCAGCGGCGCCAGCGTGTCGCTGACGAGGCTGTCACTGTCAGCACTGCGCAGGCGCAGCGCCGCCAGTTCAACTGTTATACCCTGTAACCCTAACACTTACTTGGGGTTAGGCAGCGGCGCCAGCGTGTCGCTGACGAGGCTGTCACTGTCAGCACTGCGCAGGCGCAGCACCGCCAGCTCAACTGTTATACCCTGTAAGCCTAACACTTACTTGGGGTTAGGCAGCGGCGCCAGCGTGTCGCTGACGAGGCTGTCACTGTCAGCACTGCGCAGGCGCAGCGCCGCCAGTTCAACTGTTATACCCTGTAACCCTAACACTTACTTGGGGTTAGGCAGCGGCGCCAGCGTGTCGCTGACGAGGCTGTCACTGTCAGCACTGCGCAGGCGCAGCGCCGCCAGTTCAACTGTTATACCCTGTAACCCTAACACTTACTTGGGGTTAGGCAGCGGCGCCAGCGTGTCGCTGACGAGGCTGTCACTGTCAGCACTGCGCAGGCGCAGCACCGCCAGCTCAACTGTTATACCCTGTAAGCCTAACACTTACTTGGGGTTAGGCAGCGGCGCCAGCGTGTCGCTGACGAGGCTGTCACTGTCAGCACTGCGCAGGCGCAGCGCCGCCAGTTCAACTGTTATACCCTGTAACCCTAACACTTACTTGGGGTTAGGCAGCGGCGCCAGCGTGTCGCTGACGAGGCTGTCACTGTCAGCACTGCGCAGGCGCAGCGCCGCCAGTTCAACTGTTATACCCTGTAACCCTAACACTTACTTGGGGTTAGGCAGCGGCGCCAGCGTGTCGCTGACGAGGCTGTCACTGTCAGCACTGCGCAGGCGCAGCACCGCCAGCTCAACTGTTATACCCTGTAAGCCTAACACTTACTTGGGGTTAGGCAGCGGCGCCAGCGTGTCGCTGACGAGGCTGTCACTGTCAGCACTGCGCAGGCGCAGCGCCGCCAGTTCAACTGTTATACCCTGTAACCCTAACACTTACTTGGGGTTAGGCAGCGGCGCCAGCGTGTCGCTGACGAGGCTGTCACTGTCAGCACTGCGCAGGCGCAGCGCCGCCAGTTCAACTGTTATACCCTGTAACCCTAACACTTACTTGGGGTTAGGCAGCGGCGCCAGCGTGTCGCTGACGAGGCTGTCACTGTCAGCACTGCGCAGGCGCAGCGCCGCCAGTTCAACTGTTATACCCTGTAACCCTAACACTTACTTGGGGTTAGGCAGCGGCGCCAGCGTGTCGCTGACGAGGCTGTCACTGTCAGCACTGCGCAGGCGCAGCACCGCCAGCTCAACTGTTATACCCTGTAAGCCTAACACTTACTTGGGGTTAGGCAGCGGCGCCAGCGTGTCGCTGACGAGGCTGTCACTGTCAGCACTGCGCAGGCGCAGCGCCGCCAGTTCAACTGTTATACCCTGTAACCCTAACACTTACTTGGGGTTAGGCAGCGGCGCCAGCGTGTCGCTGACGAGGCTGTCACTGTCAGCACTGCGCAGGCGCAGCACCGCCAGCTCAACTGTTATACCCTGTAAGCCTAACACTTACTTGGGGTTAGGCAGCGGCGCCAGCGTGTCGCTGACGAGGCTGTCACTGTCAGCACTGCGCAGGCGCAGCGCCGCCAGTTCAACTGTTATACCCTGTAACCCAAACACTTACTTGGGGTTAGGCAGCGGCGCCAGCGTGTCGCTGACGAGGCTGTCACTGTCAGCACTGCGCAGGCGCAGCGCCGCCAGTTCAACTGTTATACCCTGTAACCCTAACACTTACTTGGGGTTAGGCAGCGGCGCCAGCGTGTCGCTGACGAGGCTGTCACTGTCAGCACTGCGCAGGCGCAGCGCCGCCAGTTCAACTGTTATACCCTGTAACCCTAACACTTACTTGGGGTTAGGCAGCGGCGCCAGCGTGTCGCTGACGAGGCTGTCACTGTCAGCACTGCGCAGGCGCAGCACCGCCAGCTCAACTGTTATACCCTGTAAGCCTAACACTTACTTGGGGTTAGGCAGCGGCGCCAACGTGTCGCTGACGAGGCTGTCACTGTCAGCACTGCGCAGGCGCAGCGCCGCCAGCTCAACTGTTATACCCTGTAAGCCTAACACTTACTTGGGGTTAGGCAGCGGCGCCAGCGTGTCGCTGACGAGGCTGTCACTGTCAGCACTGCGCAGGCGCAGCGCCGCCAGCTCAACTGTTATACCCTGTAAGCCTAACACTTACTTGGGGTTAGGCAGCGGCGCCAGCGTGTCGCTGACGAGGCTGTCACTGTCAGCACTGCGCAGGCGCAGCGCCGCCAGCTCAACTGTTATACCCTGTAAGCCTAACACTTACTTGGGGTTAGGCAGCGGCGCCAGCGTGTCGCTGACGAGGCTGTCACTGTCAGCACTGCGCAGGCGCAGCGCCGCCAGCTCAACTGTTATACCCTGTAAGCCTAACACTTACTTGGGGTTAGGCAGCGGCGCCAGCGTGTCGCTGACGAGGCTGTCACTGTCAGCACTGCGCAGGCGCAGCGCCGCCAGCTCAACTGTTATACCCTGTAAGCCTAACACTTACTTGGGGTTAGGCAGCGGCGCCAGCGTGTCGCTGACGAGGCTGTCACTGTCAGCACTGCGCAGGCGCAGCGCCGCCAGCTCAACTGTTATACCCTGTAAGCCTAACACTTACTTGGGGTTAGGCAGCGGCGCCAGCGTGTCGCTGACGAGGCTGTCACTGTCAGCACTGCGCAGGCGCAGCGCCGCCAGCTCAACTGTTATACCCTGTAAGCCTAACACTTACTTGGGGTTAGGCAGCGGCGCCAGCGTGTCGCTGACGAGGCTGTCACTGTCAGCACTGCGCAGGCGCAGCGCCGCCAGCTCGGCGCACAGCTCGCCCGCCACGTAGTAGCACTGCTCCGAGAACGTTATCTTGTTCACCGTGTGGCGTATGAAGCCGGCCTGGAACGAGAAAACATTCAATCATCATCATCATCAGCATTTCAGCCGAAAAACGTGTCCACTGATGAACATAGGCTTCCCCCAAGCGCCGCCACATTGACCAGACCCGTGCGCAAACACGATGGCTCTTTTGATCCTGACTAGTTGAGGAGTTGCTATGGTCACCATCCGGAATCATCATGAGAACAATTCCGTAGTACCAAATAATTTAAATGTTTCCAAAGTCACATAAGTACACCAAATTTCAGCTTAATCGGGTGCCAGGAAGTGCTTGGAAAATGAAATACCATTTGCCGGACACATATACGAAAGCAAATTTTTTAAAGCATCATGTAAAATTTAGAAACCCCCGACACATTTCTACGGCTAATATGGCCAGCCCATTCGTCACTTCAGCTTGTTTATTCTGTGGGATATATTGAATCGATGTGACAACTCCTCAATTTAATTTTACTAATTAGTGTAAATAAATGTTTTATGAATATAAACGTAATACATTTAAATATAACAGTATTCATACACATCTCTTTATATAAAAAACAATGCCACTTTTCGTTGTAATTTTATAACTCAAGAATGGGCTCACCGATTTCACTAATTCTTTTTTTTGTTGTGTTTGTTATTGTTAGAAGGTTCTTATGAGGGTAGGGTAGGGTAGGTAGGGTAGGGTGGGTAGGGTAGGTAGGGTAGGGTAGGGTAGGTAGGGTAGGGTAGGTAGGGTATGGTAGGTAGGGTAGGGTAGGTAGGGTAGGGTAGGTAGGGTAGGGTAGGTAGGGTAGGGTAGGTAGGGTAGGGTAGGTAGGGTAGGGTAGGTAGGGTAGGGTAGGTAGGGTAGGGCAGGTAGGGTAGGGTAGGTAGGGTAGGTAGGGTAGGGTAGGTAGGGTAGGGTAGGTAGGGTAGGTAGGGTAGGTAGGGTAGGTAGGGTAGGGTAGGTAGGGTAGGGTAGGTAGGGTAGGTAGGGTAGGGTAGGTAGGGTAGGGTAGGTAGGGTAGGGTGGGTAGGGTAGGGTAGGTAGGGTAGGGTAGGTAGGGTAGGGTAGATAGGGTAGGGTAGGTAGGGTAGGGTGGGTAGGGTAGGGTAGGTAGGGTAGGGTAGGGTAGGTAGGGTAGGGTAGGTAGGGTAGGGTAGATAGGGTAGGTAGGGTAGGTATAACACCCCTCTTTTGCCGTCGGGGGTTAAAAATCACAGTATCGTAATTAGAAGAGAAGAAGACACGATATCTTGTAAAACGCCCGTAACTTTAGAACGGCTGAACCGATTTTCATCAGACATAGCTAAGATTGACAAAGACACCATTCAAACAAAAAAAATACGAAATCAAATTCGGTTCATCTATTTAGAAGCTATGACGCCACAAACAGAAACACAAACTCACAGGTACACACGTCAAACTTGTAGCACCCCTCTTTATTGTCGGGGGTCAAAAAGGCTGATGATGGTGGGTTAAGATTGCTTACCTTCAGCATGTGCGAGGCGTACTTCCTGGCGTCGCGGCGGTCAGTGATGCCGGCCACGTGCTGCAGGATCCAGTCCACCACGTCAGCGCCGATGAACGCGTTCGGTATCGTAATCTTCAGCCACATACGGTCGCGGATCTCTAGGCCTATGGGTAGAGAAATCATGTGTAAGTGTGATTGGAACATGTTTGGTGGTATGCGGATCAGGGTGAAGTCCCGCAAACGTCCTTTGAAAAGGGAGGATCCTCCGACCAGACGGGATCCTTCGACCAGACGGGATCCTCCGACCAGGTGGGATCCTCCGACCGTCTGGTCGGAGGGGAGGGTGTTGTGTTTGGTGGGCAACAGTCGAACGGTTGTTGTCGGACTGTTGTAGGTTATACAGGGTGTCTGGCGGCAGATTTACATTTGCAAAGTTAAATTTAAAAAAAAATTGACATATCATTTTAATTAAAATATTGAACGACAGAATAATAATGCGGATTTCATTTTTTGGAAAATTATATCGTCCAAATGTTTTCCATCGAATTGCACACACTGTTCAAAACGGAGCCTCGTGTTCTGCGCCACACGCTGCAGTAAACTTGGTTCAATTGTGCTAATTTCTCGACGAATATTTTATTTTAGGTTCACAAGAGTTCAGGGATTGTTAATGTAAACTCTGCCTTAATTAAGGTAGTCCCATAAAAAAAACCCATTGGGGTTAAGTCCCGGGACCTCGGTGACCCGTCATTTATCCGTCGAATATCGAAGTGTGAACAAAATTTTCGACGAGCAATTACGTACGAATCGTTACTCTTGAAAAATGCCTCGATGGCGAACGCGCGATGCTCACTCGAACACTGCGATATGGTGACTGAGAACTCCGACTCCGCACGATCACTGATTCCAACGACTCGTTTATTACTGACGACGGCACCGTTTATTACTTTTTACTCGACTGCCAAAGGAGGGTAATGTGTTTATCAGTCTATATATGCATGTAAGTATGAATGTTTGTTCCTATGTGGCGTTCTAGAGACCAAACGCGTTGACCGAATTTGATAATTCTTACGTCAATCGATTCGTCTTAACCCTGCGAGTGTCACTGGCTACATTAAAATTGGAAAATTAAAAATGGCGTGTTTTGGGCGCCATATTTTGGGGCACAAATTTTATTTTTCTTCCAAATCCATCGTGTGGGGTATCAAAATAAAGGATTTTAAGAGGTGATTTCAAAAATATATGACACTTATATGTTTAAATACACCTAACTCCAAAAAAAAACTTTTCTAAAAAGTTATAAATAAAAAAGTTAATTAAAAAGAGCCAAAAACCTGACTGCTTAAAAAGCGAACTAAAAAGACGCAAACAAGAAAATCATGCTGTGCAGTCGGAGGACACATGTTTGCGAGCTGGCTGACCAAAACCAGATGCATGCTCCGACTGCACAGCATGATTTCCTTCTTGTTTGCGTCTTTTTAGTTAGCTTTTTAAGCAGTCGGGTTTTTTGATTTTTTTAATTAACTTTTTTGGAATATTCGTATTTCAAAATATAAATCTGCCACCAGACACCCGGTATATTCAAGTCACGCCGAAAAACCTTTGTTTATTTATTTAAGGGTCACCAAAGAGTGTTGTATACTGGGTACTGGTAGAATACCGGTTTTCTGTTGCATCCCGTTAGACTGGAACGCACTGGTAAAAGGCTAGGCAGATTGATTGCTAGGTCGCTTTCTAGTCTCGTTAAACTACACATACTACATCCATTTTACACGGAGCTACTTCTATCTGACCTCCACAACTCAGTAACTGGGTTGTTACCCAGTTACTGGGTTCCAAATCAGAAAAGACCTAGTTGAGTAATGGCTAACAATATAATGACTAAAGTGACTCACCAGACTCCGGCCTCAGCATAGCTCTGACAACGAGGGCCATGTCCATATTGACTGACAGCTGGGGCTCCAACCCCCCCGCGGGGACCGTGCTGGCGTCGCTGGCGCCTCGCTCCGACACGGAGGACACGGGGAGGGCGGACAGCGAGGGCGGGGGCGGAGGGTACGCCTCGCGGAGCGCCTGGGTGTGCGCTACCCATGCACCTGAAAAGCGGGTTAACTCTTAATTCTACATCAGACATTATAAATACTACCTTTTGCCAGCGGTTACGAAATTTATTAATCCGACTGTACCTTACGTAACTTGAAAATATGATTTTTTGTTTATTGAGATATTTTGGTCTCAAATGAAAGGTATAAGCCAAGTATAAAGAAAGATAGAACCTTTTTTTTCGTTTAAAGCATCTACATCAGTTCACGCGTTTATGAGATATTAACTCATTACTGAATGTCAAGTGAAAAAGTCACGGACGCCCCTTACCGCGATACGTTTGTTTTGATCATGTTAGCAACACTGCCTTTACATTTTTTCGTATCGTATTGAAATATTGGCATACATTAGTAGACAGGCGTTAACGAATTTTATTTTTATTTTATCTGGCGATGACTTTAATCGCTAGCCTGCATTGGGCAAGCATGGTGCCTTCTCTTTATGAGATGATGCCTTCGCCCAGCAGTGGGATGATAAAAGGCTAGTAGCATTTTACTATATCAATACTCACCAGGATCAATAGGCCTGACCGGCTCTGTCCTAGGGATGGTGAAGTACCCCTTGGGGTTCGGGTCCCAGCACTTGGCGACCACCAGCTTGATGGGGCCGGGCTTCTGCACCACCTCGCGGAGCACCCTGACCGCCTCGTCATTAGTCATGTCTTCGAAGTTAACATCGTTCACCTGGAATTGTTTGCACAAGTTTTTTAAGTACAAGAAGACATTGATCTAGAGTGAAATCACGAAAAGAAATATCGGAGGCCTTAGTGCCCGTTTTCAACGTAATCGAACGCGTTAAAGTAAAAGTTGACTTATATCAAAAACTTGGACTAAGGCTGCTGAAGTTCTAACCCTAAAAGTCCTGTTTTTGATTTCAAAAAATAAATATCCTCCAGTAAAAAAGCTATTGTACAAAAAAATACAACCGACTGCCAAAAACGCGACTGCTTTTTTTGGAAGTCGGTTGTATTTTTTTGTAAAAAGACCTAATTTTCACTTTTTAGTGGTACATAATGGACAAGTTCTATAGTAAGGTACCTATAATGCCCACAGTGATGCCAGAATAGATTACACGAATATAATGTAACTTGGAATGTAACCAGTGGAATGAGAGTGTACCAGGGTGCACTGTCCTTGTGACTGTACAGATCTGCGTACCCGTTTAGAGTGAACTGGCGCGATGGTATGTTATGAAATGGTGTAAACAATAAACAGACATGCGATTGCAGCAATCCCGAGAGATTTGCTGTCATTTATTGAAGAGTTCTGTTGTATATCTGCGAAGTTCTTCATCAGATCTTTACCAAATTTAAATGGGACCGTTTCGGAATAAACTTCTTTCGAACAAAAAAAAAAAGAATTTTGTAAATCCGTTTATATATGACGGAGTTATGCCCGAACATATTTAAAAAAATATATATATACACTTCCGAATTGAGAACGTCCTCCTTTTTGGGAAGTCCGTTAAAAATCAACTGATTGTTCCTAGATGCAGAACAAGGATAGATTGCAGAAAAAAGAGGACGGAAATCCAATC
Source organism: Orthosia cruda (assembly GCA_964057195.1). NCBI lineage: Eukaryota > Metazoa > Arthropoda > Insecta > Lepidoptera > Noctuidae > Orthosia > Orthosia cruda. The sequence goes on along the minus strand of OZ059856.1, from coordinate 17,124,294 downwards.
AATGCTGATTAGACTAGACTTTCCAAAGTATGACAATTGAGTCAAACCGAGTCTAACCGGCTGGCTAAGCCAGCAGCATTTTATCACGGTTTTTGCTCCCAAACTGTTATAAAAGTGTGTGACTCAAGCTTGTCACAGTAGACCGTGGTCGCCCGGCAGACGCAGCTACATTGAATTCACTCCAAATAATATCCTATGTCCTTCTCCAAAAGTCCAATTTATCTCTATACAAAAATTATGAAAAACTGCACGCGACTTCACCCACGTTAAAATTGTTTCATCATCTCAAGGCAAGACACCAACTGTATATAAAATCCTTCCCAGGTTCATCATAGTTTAGAGGACACCCTCTAAACTATCTCCATAAAATATTTCATCTAAATCGGTTCAGGCGTTTAGTTGTGAAAAAATAACAAACTAACAGAGTTACTTTCGTATTTATAATATTATCCCACGGGAACATACTGCGGCTACATATAGCCTATGTGTCCCAGACTATAATTTATCTCTGTGCCAAATTTCATCAAGATCAGTTGAGCCGTTATCGCGTGATTGAGTAAAAACCGTCTATCCATCCATTCACCCATCAAAACTTTCACATATATAATACTAGCGACCCGCCCCGGCTTCGCCCGTGACAAAATATACACAAAAACCTTCCTCATTTCTCACTCTTTCTATTGGTGACAACCGCATGAAAATCAGATCAGTAGTTTTTGAGTTTATCGCGTACAAACGTGGCGGAGGATTTTATTTTATATAATACTAGCTGACCCAGCAAACGTTGTTTATGCTATCAAAACACCAAACGTTTTTTTTTTAATTCATTGTATTTTTATCCTACCTACCCACCCTATCTACCCTACACACCCTACCCTACCTAGGGGTTTAAAAAATAGTTTTCAACCGATTCTCAGACCTACCAAATAAGCACAAAAATTTTCATAAGAATCGGTCAAGGCGTTTCGGAAGAGTTTGCAGACAAAACACTGTGACACGAGAATTTTATATATAAGAAGATGCAGTGATAGTAATTAGTAGGATAATTATGGATTGGTACAGCAGTTTAGGCGTGAAATTGAAACAGACAGAGAGACAGAATTTTGTATGCCATAAAATGCAAGGTGCTTGATGAATATGCTGGTATGTATGTATTACACAATTGATTTCATTCACACACTGTTCATCTATGCAGTAAGAATGAATCAATAATAAAAGACAATAGACATAGCACCATGTAACGTTCTTGTTTTGATTATAAACTCATATACACCACTCCAACCCTTCGGGGAATGTAGGTCTGATGATGCTATGTTATGATTCTCATAACAATTTTTAGGGATCCGTACCTAAAGAGTAAAAACGGGACCCTATTACTAAGACTCCACGGTCCGTCTGTCTGTCCATCTGTCACCAGGCTGTATCTCATGAACTGTTATAGCTAGACAGTTGAAATATTCAGAGATGATGTATTTATGTTGCCGCTATAACAACAAATAATAAAAACAGAATAAAATTAATATTTAAGTGGGGTTCCAGTACAACAAATGTGATTTTTTTGCCGTTTTTTGCGCTAATGGTATGGAAATCTTCGTGGGCGAGTCCGACTCGCACTTGGCCGGTTTTTTTTATACTATGGGCAGTGTCCAGTGTAACTGGATGCAGCTGAATACATTGATTAACTCAGTATAAGGCAGGAATAATCCATCATACTATCTTGACATAATCAAAGTTGATATAATCTACGGAGATTAAGACATGATAAGTACACCTTGCACATTACAATATTACTCATAAAAAACTGTGAATTTTCATTATCTTGCCTTAACTCCAATTGTTCAGCATGTCTTTTTCGCCCATATTTCTCAACCATATCACACTAATATTACAAAAAGTAAGAAAGTTTGCGAGTGTGTGTATGTTTGTTACTCTTTCACTCAAAAACTATTGAACGGATCTGGGTAAAATTAGGCACAGAGATAGATTATAGTCTTGAATAGCACATATGTTACTGTTATGTTCCCTTGGGATAATTTACGATACAGACGCGGGCGAAGCCGCTGGCAGAAGCTAGTATGAATATAAATGTGGATGTATGGAGAGGGAGAGGAAGAGGATGGACTGTGTGAGGAATGAAATGAAAGAAAAACGAGTCAGTGATAGGGTGACAGTAGACAAGAAGAAAACGTGTTGGGCCGAACACAACATGGAACAAAGGCAGGAAGATGATGATGACTTCTCTATCAGCTGTTATCTCAGTAGTCCCTTTCTATGATCATCTGTCAGTTAGTCCATCCATTTAACTTTTGGTATTCCCCTACTCTGATAGCCATGCACATTCATACTCAAATGTATGGGCGGAAAAAGTACTGATATTTGACAGAAATTGAATAATATGTAATAAAAGTGGCCCGCCCTGGTTTTGCCTGAGCCATAATAATTTATAGTCATCAAGAATAATTTACATTTCAAATGGTAAAAGATTTTTTTAACTGTAGTGGTTCCAGAGTTTATATTGTTAGTAAAGATTTTATCAAAGACATTTTCTTACATAAATCATTTACCTACTGAATTGAACTTCATTTGCAGAAGCCAAATTGGTATTTTCAAGTAGCCTTCTGCAACTATTCTGTCTAATTTTCACTGATTTTTATTCATGAAAAGTCTCAGCAAACAGACCTGTTGTTGAACTTTTAAGTTCTATAGTGAAAGTCAGTTCAATACAACTTCCCAGTAATTGGTAGACAAAGTAAATAAACTTACCTGTAAAATCATGTCTCCTGGCTCTATCCTACCGTCCAGAGCCACAGCACCGCCTTTCATAATGCTGCCAACATATATTCCACCATCACCACCCTTGTTCGACTGGCCCACTATTGAAATACCAAGGAAATTGACCGTATCCATGTTCAGTGTCACTGTTATTATATGCATAGACATCGTAGAGTCTGTTATTGACGAGTACGAAGAAGTTCGAGACATAACTTGCGGTCTCTTTCGTCGTCTCTGTGGTCTTTTTCGAGAACTCACTTGCAGGTGAGAAACACTGCTGCATTCTGTTAGGGCTCTGTCCACAGACGCGTTAGTGTGCCGGCCAGTCGTCGTCGTGATCTCCGACTGGCTGTCGAACAGGCTGGTCGAGTCTAAGTCAGAACTTAACACTGATGCAGTTTCGTATTCCAAGCCGTGGTTCCCGTACTTTGAGTGGCCGTTTATCCGTAAGCCCCGGTATTTATACTTGTCACAAGATGCTCGGTGGCCAGGCCGCGAGCTGATGGTGCTGTCCGTGTCCGTACAGGTGTCTCGGGTGACAGGCGCCGGAGCACCATGGGTTTGTTTGCCTTTGCCAGCATTGCTATCAGTACACTGCGAAGCACCATCGGAAGGATTCGAGCCTTCCGCAGACACTAGCCACGACACAACACGACCGTTAAAACACGGCAAATGAGCGTTATCGTCAACAATTTCCTCTTTAACAACACCAAAATCATCGTCCATAGATTTGAAGAAAAACTTGTAATTCGGTCGGTTCAACTGGTTTTTGAAGTCCAACAACGTCACTTTCTCCGGAGAGATCGGAATTTTCACTAAATACGGAGTTTCTTCATCGTCTATGTAATAAATAACTTTCGTCTCCTCCATTTTTAATGCATTTATTTATTGAATAACAACACCCTTACGATCTATAAATATCGGTCGCCATCACAAATATGGCGATAAATATAGTACCGCTACCTGGCGCCACGGGGCGCCACTGTCGCTCTCTTTTATCAAAACGTTCGGATACACGTACGTCAAGGTGCTAAAAGACGAAAAATCGATTGACATAACTCTACTTCTACTATAATCTGGATTTTTATTCTATCTATGGCGATTGTTTATCAGTTTTTGAATTCAAAATAGTCGTTGTTTGTTGTCGAAAGTTGCGTTTCTTTAGTGAATCTTTTATTATAAAAGTAGCTTAAAAATTACCAATAATGGGTTCAGAGTCGAAAGAAACTTGGTTTTTGGATATTGTGGAGAAACTGGACGACTTCTGCAAAAGAGTAGACGGTAATTCTCAGTGAAACCTAATTTCATCTTCTAACGATGGATATCCAACATATTTTTCACATTTTCATCCAAATAATTTCAGAAAAGATCGAAAAAGAGCAGCAACAAATGAAAGCATGTAAAAAGAAGACGGAATTAGAGACAAAATTGGCACAGGAAATGAAATTACATGTGAGTTCTTACATAAAACTTTTATACTCGTAGAATGTACCCTCCCCGATGCACTGGAATGGTTCACCTCCTACCTTCAGGAACGTCAGCAGTCGGTACACGTTGGGGATTCTTCCTCTTGCTGGTGTGATTTGGAAACTGGCGTTCCTCAAGGCGGCATTCTTTCTCCTCTTCTGTTTTCTATTTTTATTAATCTCATTACTGCCGAACTTCAGTGTGCGTATCATCTGTATGCAGATGACCTGCAGTTGTACTGTCAAGGGAGTGTCGACGAAATATCTGACGTAATAAGTAAATTAAACAGGGATTTGAAGGCTATAAAAACCTGGTCCGATAGATTTGGTGTTGCAGTTAATCCCAATAAGTGTCAGGCGATAATCATTGGGAGTTCTCGAAGCATCGCTAAATTGGATAGTGCAACTATGCCACCTGTTTTCTTCGACAGTGCGATTGTTCCATTCAGCAATGATGTAAAGGACCTAGGCCTGCTCATCGATAATACCTTTAACTGGCGTACTCAAGTTGCTAGTGTGAGTCAGAGGGTCACTGGAACGCTGCGGGCTCTGTATCGTTTGAAAAATTTATTACCATCGAACACGAAGGCAATGCTTGTGCAGACCCTTATTTTTCCAATCATCGATTATGGTGACGTGTGCTACTATGACCTGAATGCAGATCTCCTCAACAAACTTGACCGCCTTTTAAATTACTGCATTCGATTCGTTTTCAATTTGCGTAAATATGATCATGTCTCTGCACATCGATCGCTTCTAAAGTGGTTACCCATACGCCAACGCAGAGAGCAAAGGGCACTTACTACCTTGTTCTCATTTCTTGACTCTTCCAAATCCCCTAGTTATCTAGCCCCTCACTTTCAATACATTTGCGCCAACCACAATAAAAATTTACGGTCATCACATAACCGCCTTCTTCAATGTCCCACTCACTGCACTGACTTCATTCACTGTTCTTTCTTCGTTCAGTCTATTTCTCTGTGGAATGCGCTCCCCCAGGAAATCAGGATGGCAACCAACCGATTAACCTTCAAAGTTAAAGTTCGCGAGCATATTCGTAAGAAGTTGGCAGTAGTTTCGTCACAGCACTAATGTTTCTCAATTATTTATCTATTACTACTTATTGTTTATGTATATTTATGTATTTAGATTATTATTTGAGAATATATTGTATTTATAGTATAGGAATACGTTTTTAATACGTTTTATTTTCGATTTACTTAACTCAAAGTATTGCACCTACCACTATTTTCTCTGCATCACCCAAAGGTCGACTGGTAGAAAATGCCTAAGACATTAAGTCCGCCTCTGTACATTTGTGTGCATGAAGTATTAAATAAATAAATAAATAAATGTAGCTAGGGCTTTTCATAATCATCCTTGCCTTATGACAGGACGATATTGAAAAGAACTTCGTTCCTATTCGTTAAATGTGAACTATATTATAGCTAACCGACCTATAAAAGACATGAGCCTCTTCAATTTGTTTATGCATATTGAAATACTCACAGCGGATCTTTGTGTCTCTGAATTGGAAAGAAAAGAAGAAAGAAAAAGTGTTTATTTGTCACAATTGGCTGTAAGACCCTGCCCAGTAGATATTATTGTGTCAATGTTGAATTGAAGGTGAAGATAGCATTGCATAACTATCACTTACAGTATACTTGATGACAAACTGTTTTTTGCACAATTTTTGGTAGAGCCAACTTCAGAGATACAAATATACGCTGATATACTACTAGCGAGGTAAGCACTCAAATGCTATACCAATTCAAGCAATTTGACTACCCTATTCCCAACTGTGGCATCCAGTTTAACCAAATGGACACGAATACCAGTATTTTACATAGAGTAATAACTGGTCTGACCTCATCAATCTACATACATAAATGATATTCTTATTCTTCTACCTGCCTTGGTCCCATTATTTGGGGTCAAGTCTCCACACTGCTCTGCATCAAGTATATTATAATATTTTTATGACTTTCTAAAGATGACAACCAAAAAAATATTATTTGTTTTGGTTTTTCTGACATCAATTTATTGTTTTTTTGTTTAAAGTTATACATAATGAATGTTCTTTATATCGATTTAATTAATTTAATCTATTTTGTAAAATGTGTATTTGTATGCCTCAAGAGCAAAACATGTATGTGCTATAAATTAAGCCAACAACTTGCATGCCTAGTGTATGTAAACACATGTTATGCCAAATAAATTATCTTTATCCTTATCAAGTCCTGCTTGAGGTTTTTAGGGTTCCGTACCCAAAGGGTAAAAACGGGACCCTATTGACATATATATATAAGATATGGCTTTCCGTCTGTCTGTCACCAGGCTGTATCTCATGAACCGTGATAGCTAGACAGTTGAAATTTTCACAGAAGATGTATTTCTGTTGCCGCTATAACAACAAATACTAAAAACTGAATAGAATAAATATTTAATTGGGATCCCATACAAAAAACGTGATTTTTTTACCGTTTTTGCGATAATGGTACGGAACCCTTCGTGCGCGAGTCCGACTCGCACATGTCCGGTTTTGTTTTCTATACCAACAAATCAATAGCCAAAATGCTATATATCTTTGTGCGGAAATAAATACCATAAGAAGAAGGAAAATTGCAAAACGGCCTCCATACAGAGATAGATTAGTAATTCAGCAATACAAATAAAATTACGCGCGCTCGTTTTCGTCCTAAATCATCATCCTTTTCGGTAAAAATTTGCAAAAGTGCTAATTCGTACGAGAACTAGCTTCTTACTGCTCATCACAGCATCTATATCTTTCGCACGTGTTGTCGGATGAGATAGCATGCATTTTAACCTCGCGCACAAAATAGTTCGTGCCGTATACTAGGGGAACCTTAAGGATTTGGTTTCCGCACTTATTCCTTCAGATGGACCAACTAGCCCACCTCCCTCCAGAAGTTAATTAAAGCTCCTGGTTTACTTAGAATATCTTTGTTATATCTGGGTGACTTGAGGGTTTGTGTTCTAATCTGGGTGACGCTTGTGCATTCAAAGAGTATATGTGCAACAGTTTCCTTAGCCTCCATGCGAGCCCTGCACAGAGGACTGTCTGTTATGCCTATTGTATGGAACTGTTTGTTAAGCGAGCAGTGTCCCGTGGTGATGGTCCCCGTCACTAGGCGCAGGCCGTCCCTGTCCAGGCGTAATAAACGCCTTGTTAGCCTACTATCCAAGGACGGCATAGCTTCTTTGGACTGCATGCAGCCTGTCGAGGTCGAGGTCCACCAGTTCTCTGCCTGTGTCTGGATGAATTCCTGTAGTCACCTGTGTATTTGGTTGGAAGGGATGGATAAGACATGCTCGGGTCCACAGAACTTATTCACTCTTGACTTAAAGACTACTTACTACAAACTTTACTGCTATTTATTACTTCCTAAAAATAAACATCACACTTCATCTGTTCTCTACAGAATGAGCTGAATGAACGTCTATCAGAGTTGTCTCGCCGTGGCAGTGAGCTGGACCGAGTGTGCGCCACCTTCGAGTCGCACGTCACCATCGCAGACAGCGACAGAAACCGTCTGGATAATGCTAAGTTAGTATACTTTCCTGGTTTTTAATATTTTGGCCAAATAGCAGTAAGCTGCCATAATCCTGCTTAAGTCTACTGCAAATACAGTCAGGCAACTCTTTGGTGCAGCCGCAGGGCACACTATGTAATTTTTTAAATTTAAGTTCACTTTTATTTGTATCTACATTATGTGTATCGTGTGCCAAATATACTAGTTTCATTCGTTTCTTTCTTTCCTCTTTTTTCTATCTTTCTTTCTTTTCTTTTTTTCCTTTCTTTTTCTTCAATAATAAACAAATAAAGTTAATATTCTCAGGTTTTTGAGATATTCAAATAATATTCGTTAGTGATTTTTGTATACATTGCATGGCAGTGCAGACAATCCTTGCGTAGTCTACATACTACATGCTCAAAATAATTGTGCACTTCGTGCCTTAAACGGGCCCACCCCCGCCTACCCGTGCGGCACCCGCGTTCGCCTTGTGCGCCAATAGCGACACTCGAACGTCAGAGTGACATTAACAGCTCCAAGTGCACAGTTATGTTGATTCTTGACTGTGTAGTATTTAACATACATATTAATTTCCTATTTGTTGATTTGTGTAACTGAGACTCTTGATGAACTGAACGAACATGATGCACTTTTAATTGTTTCTGTCCCCATTCATTCTTATCTGTACTATTTAATTTTTAGGGTTCCGTACCTAAAGGGTATAAACGGAACCGTATTACTAAGACTCCACGGTCCGTCTGTCTGTAACCAGGCTGTATCTCATGAACCGTGATAGCTAGACAGTTGAAATTTTCACAGACGATGTATTTCTGTTGCCGCTATAACAACAAATACTAAAAACAGAATAAAATAAATATTTAAGTAGGGCTCCGATACAACAAACGTGATGTTTTTGCCGTTTTTTGCGATAATGGTACGGAACCTATGGTAATGGTATTTAAACCATGTTTATTTGCCTCTGAAAATTTCCTCCATCTGTATCCGTGTATTTATTGTACCTAACACAATGTTTATAACTGTTCCAGAGAAACATACCAGCTGGCGAAGGAGCTGACCGGTATTAGATGGGACTTCAGCGCACCTCCCAATGTGGCCAAAGGATGTATCCTTTTTACAAACATTTTACTGCATCGCTTCTATAAGCATTTTTGAATAAAACAATCTATAAGGTTTATTACTATTTTTACATGATGTGTACGTTTACAATTAATGTTCCACGTGTCCGCCTCGGTTTCGCACACATACTCTCATATTCTGTCTTGATCCACTTTTTACTACATCAGTTGCTAAACACCTTCTTATTTCATTCGCCGCATCGATCATTCTTTGTCTCAAAACATCAACAGATGATACTGAGAGACATAGGCTATAATTTATTTTCAAAAAAGTCTGAGGTCCTTATAAAATTTGCAATAATGTAACCCAAAGTAGCAAAATATTGACTATAAAATTCATTCTTTGGCGTGCGCTGAGAAAACTATTGATGATACACAAAAATTATGTACTACATGATTAAAGTACTCATTATTACCTACAAAAATATCTGCGAGAGAATATATAGACTATCATAGTTAAGTCACAATAGCAGCTTTCATGTTCTAAATTTTAATTAGATCGCCGCCGGTAGAAACAAAAGTTGGTTACATTCATATTGTAGTATTGGTAGGTAGGGTGGGTAGGTAGATAGCCAGTTGACGGGAACGAAGACGCGGGGGTCAGCTAGTAAGTGTATATAGCCATTCAAACTCACGCTGCTTTGCCATGGGGGTGGCCAGAAGCTATAGTATGCTCAGGGGGGGTCTCACTCCGCAGTTTAGGTACGTTCGGCCGGCGCTCCGTCCGGGAAGGAATATCGCAGTAGGTTGCCGCTTACCACTCGGCTCGCACGCTAGCCGAATTATTATTTGTACTGTGATTTTTGGAAAGAACGATGTCTTCTAAACGATCTTATAATGAGTCCTATAAAATATACAGTTTGTTTTTACGGGTATCTAAATAAAGGAAATAACAAGGAATCGATACAATCTTTTTTATACAGTTCCAAAAGATGTTGAAATATAACCTATTTTTTTTCGTTTTTTTCCGTACGCAAAATACGCGCTTAGACGTGGAGTTGCGGACACCAGCCCGTCTTAACCTAACCTAACCTATAACCTATTTAGTTGTTTTTAAATAATAACATAAATACTCTGTAACTGTCTGTAGTAGGTGCACAATGTTTTTTTTTTAATTGTTGATATGTCTTATAGAATGAATAGGTAAACGAAATACTAATAATTAGGTAAATACTAGATAGATGAATATTATAGTAGCAGCGGTAAGCCGACAACCCTAGCGCGTCACTCCGCGCCAGACATCAACATAGTTACACGTTAGAAGAGAGCGGCAACGTTTAGGTGAATTTCGCGTTAGGCACTCAGCGCTTATGCAAGCTGAATTGCACTTTGTTACTTACTAGCAAGAGTCTCTATTTCTATAAATTTATGTGCGAAGTGACTCTTCTGTTGTTGTACTATTATTTATTCTGTGGTATGCTGACTGCTACGATCCTTACATACTCTTTTTGCTTCATTTTCGTTCACACAACCATCAAACTACTAATCTATTTTTACTGCTAAAATCCTTAACTTCAAAAAAAACAGATATAAAAAGTGAATCCCGCAAGCTGCTCCAACCGATAGAGCTGGACTTCTCAAGCGGGGCCGACAGTGATGCCCTATGGACTCTGCTGCAGTCCACCGCAGCGCCCGGGTGGCCCCTCGCCAGTGACAAGGAGAACAGGCCTATGAATGAGGCCGACAAGAAAAAATAAATTATTTAAATCAGGTTTTTCCTGATGGTGCGCATGTATTTTCTAAGAAAAGGAGACAATTTTTTTTGGGGCCAATAGTTATTGATCATATTACACATAAAAAAACCGGTCTAGTGCGTGTCGGACTTCGCATATTTAGGGTTCCGTATCAAATCGCAAAATGAAGTTGATTGTAACAGGAAAAATGAGGGCATTTCAAAGAAAATCTGATTTATTTATATATTGGTATTTGTTAGTAAAATATAAGTAAATAAATAACAATATGTTAAACAAGTAAAAAAAAATACGGAACATTTTTTTTTAATTTTTACATTAGTGGCTTCTTTTCATTTTGAAAAAAAATATGGTATTTATATATTATATAGGTTTTTTCCGCCCTCCTTTGGCTTTATGGGAGCACCCCTTAAAAACATTTAAAATTATTTTTTGACAATTTGTATGGCTATGGGTCAACAAGATGCTTATACTGTGAAAATTTGTAGCTCCAACAGTTTGGCTATAAAACCTGAGTAACTGCAATAGGACACCGTTTGGACCCTTCGCGCTCATGCACACGAGACGGTTTTAACCCGGCCCGGTTTGTTGCCACTCCAAAGCCATCAAAGTGAGCCGGCGTCGTGTGTATGGCTCTATAGTGTCCCATACATTACTGACGTCCGGACGTAGACGCGGTTTGACGCTGGACTTAGCTCCGGCGAAAAACCGTCTCATGGGCATGAGCGCTTCGGGTACGGAAACCTAAGAAGTGGTAAGACAAAAAATACATGTTTCGGAGCGTTTTTGACGTTCGTTTACTTGAAAAAGTCATGTTATTGTTTTTCTAATATTACCACTGCAATCTGGAGATTATAAGAAGTAAACGAACATGCATATCATTACTATACGCTACAATTAGTGTGGTGGGCCTGTTCCCCATACAAAAACAAAAACTTCCAATCCCCTGACAATTTCAACAACAACAATCTATCGAACACGTAATTATGACACGAGATCTAGCGAAAATACCCCGATTCAAACAGTAAACAGCCCATAACTTTTGAACGGCTGAACCGATTTTCACCAAACATAGCTAAGATTTACTATTAATTGTTCTGTGGCTAAGAACACTCCCGATAATGTCACCATTGAAACAAAAAAAAACTCAATCACGAATGCACCGATTTGCATCCGTTTAGGAGCTATGATGGCACAGACAAATACACAAACATACAGGTACACACGTCAAACTTATTGCCACCTCTCTTTTTCCGTCGGGGATTAAAAAATGTCTCCTTTCAAGTGCAAATCGGTCCAGCATCGCATTGCGTCCATGTGAACGTCTTGCAATTTCACTTAGTAAACATGTTTTATCTGTGTCACAGATAATATAATATGAGCGTACAGATGCCTCATCGTCCTCATCCCATACAAAGAAACCGTGCCGACGTTTTTCGTCTGATTAAACTGATAATTTTTCTAAGAACATCGATCGCGTTCTGTTTTGTTCCACGGATATACGTTGCACGTTCCACAAGTAGCTGCTAACACGATCTATAGCCGTGGAACGGAACCGAACGCGATCGAAGTACTTATAAAAATAATCATCTTAATCTGACGAAAACGCTAGTTACGTCGGCACGGTTTCTTTGTATTGGATGTAGCATCTGTATGCTAGTATTAATAATATCTGTGGTAACTTGATACTGTTCACAGACAACTGTGAACCGAGACATTTTAATATGATAATAAATAATGAAATAAGCATGATGTAATAATGTTATAATAATAATTATAAATACTAACTTTATTGTAAAAAAAATATTAAACTACTCATAATATTTAGTTTGTTTTTTTTTTTAAGTGCAACTGTCAGGCTAAGTACATAATATGTTTGAACTTTATTGCTTTTATAATAAAGTTTAAAATGCTATGGCATTTAAATAATTTTGTGTGTTTATCTCTTGCAACAAGTTCTTATGAAGGTTCAAACCAATATGAGAGAAGATAAGTTAATTTATCTATTTTTTTTTTATTATTATGTAATTATTCATTAGCCACCGGAGCGTGGGAACTTTAGGTCCCAGATTTTTTTGCCGCTGAATGCAGCTGGGATCTGTAGTTCCCAAGCGTCAAACCGTCGCTGGTTAGCAGAAGATCGGCTTTCATAGATTTTAGGGATTTCGATTCCCCCCCCCCCCCTCCCCCTCCCCCGGTGGGTTCTCGCATTGACGAGGCGGGGGGCTCAGTAGCCATGGCTTGGTCACCCACGGTCACAGATTACCTCCCAATAGATATCGCATGCCTACTGTTTTGTTCGATGGTACCTGTCGTAGTGACGAGACATGCGCATTAAATTTCGATAAAAATATCGATATTTTTCAAACAGAATGGTATTTTATGTAATATGATTTGTGTAATGTATTTTCAATTTAGTCTCTATTTCTTTAGAATGTAGTAGTATATTCTAAATACATCATTCATTTTAAGTGTTCATAATTACAATCAATTAAATAAATGAATACAATTATACATTCAAACGAAATGCACGCTATTTTAAAGCCCGGGGGTGACCATAAGCTCTTTGAGTAGGTACCTAAGGTAATTTTGAGTGTTTTTAAGGGACAGATGTATATGACTTCTATACAGCTGTCCCTTACGCACACTCAAAATAACCTTAGTCTAAGGCTTAGCACACATTGCGATTTTTATTCGCGCGAATTTTTGTAGTATTATTTCAACGCAATTTATTTTCGGCAATGCGTGCTGTGCTTGCACCATAGGTCGCAGAATGGGTGGAAAAAATCGCAGTGCGTGCTAAGCCTAAGAGCTTATGGTCAGCCCCCTCTTCCTTATAACTTACTATTATAAAAACCATTCAAGTGTAAACACCAAGAAAATAAAGTCTTAAATCAGCTTTGTTTTTGAACATCTGGCGCCCGGCCGCCGTGATATCTTTAACTTTTTTGCCACGCCCCCTCGACAGTTCGTGAGCGGTACATAGTTTAAAACATGTTAAAAATATCATCTGCCTGCCTAGCCTTTATCCCAATTATTGTTGGGGTCGGCTTCCAGTCTTACCGGATTCAGCTGAGTACCAGTGTTTCACATGGAGCGCCTCCCTATCTGACCTCCACAACCCAGTACCTGAGTAACAAGGTACCCCTTGGCTAGACTGGTGTCAGATCTCAAGCTTCTGACTACCCGTAACGACTGTCAAAGATCTTCAAATGACAGCCGGGACCAACGGCTTAACGTGCGCACCGAGGCACGGAGGAAACTCGGTATGTTGAAATGGTCACCCATCCACGGACCGACCTTGTCAAGCGTTGCTTAACCTTGAAGATCGACCTTGCGGCTGTTATTATTTAGCCACGAGCTCCTCAAAAAAAACATGTTAAAAATAACCAACCTAAAAATTGGTTGCAATGTAAAATAGGGCTCTAAAATAAAACTATAAAGTTCAGTAAATATTCTCATTTATTGAATAAAAAGAAAGATCTGTTTTATTCCCATCCTATATATCATATGGTAGAACAAGAACATAAGGACGTAATATTTAAAATAAATTACAAAAATCAGATCAAATCATATTGATTAGCATTTGAATATAAATCTTATAATACTAATAATATCACAATTTTTAATACTTTATTTACATAAGGAAATACCCTAAAATATAATAAATTGGCTACTTTGAAACAACTTTGACATTGGGGGTCACTATTGTTCATTAAGACAGGCGGGTGTCTATGCTAGGGGTCTCTGGTGAACCCCATGTGTCTACGTTGGGGGTCACTGGCTCACCCCACATGTCAACAGTAAGGATCACTGGCGCAACTCACGTATCTATCCCGGGGCACAGGCGCACCCCACGTGTATCCCGGGGGTCACTGGCACACCCCACGTGTTTATGCTGGAGTTCACTGGCACACCCCACGTGTCTATGCTGGGGGTCACTGGCACACCCACGTGTCTACACTAGGGCTGACTGGCATACTCCACTACGCTATCTTCATCCTATCTATATGGTGCGGCGCGGCCTGCACGGCGTGGATGCGCATAAGGTGCCGCACAACGTTGCGACGTCGCACGAACGTGTTCTCACAGACGCGACACTTGAACGAGTACTGCGGCGTTTTGTGACGGTTCTTGTGTATGCGCATTAGAGTGACGGATTTGAAGCGGGCGGGGCACTGATCGCACTGGAAAAGAGTAAAAGCAATATTAATATATAGTATGGTCCCTTGTTAGGCCATACATAACTTTTAGATGAATGGATGATGAGGAATAAAAGAGTTTAAGTATTTAAACACTGATGTATTGTCTGAAATGTTTTAAGGATAAAATGAGCTTAATGAACTGATGTGTGAAAAATGAAGTGAGTGACGCGGCCTTTGTTGGCTGTTACGAGGACGCCTGGCTGTCTCGATAGCCCAACGCGAACTAACTAATTATTATGAGTTGAAATGAATGTGTGGCGTAAACTGCTGAATTGCAGAATGTGCGGTTGCACCGTACATATATATTTGTTGGATTTTTTTTCTGGATTTTCTAGGCATAAATCTTTTTTCTTCCAATTATGCTTTAATTTCATCACAATCACACTAAAAACTCAGTACGAAACGAGTCTTTAATGCTCTAGAGCAATAAAAATGTATGAAATTTCATTATTGCACAGTTTATTTTTTAATCGCACCAAAAGGTGCCAATCTCAATGGATTAGCTCTATTCAACCAGCCGATATCAATATTTTTTTTTTACGTACGTATTATTCGTTTCTATCCTACTTGTTCAAAATTTAAAAAATGATTGCTGCTAACTCTGATTTAAAAATGAAAGAACTTTAAAAAAGTGATTTGGCGGGTACTTTGTTAATTTTCCTTGACAATATTTTTGGAAACGATAAAGTGTGATACTATCTGATTTTTAGTGCTTCTCTTGCTTCCGGAAAACATTCTAAATGAAGCCGACAGTGTTATAGAAAATCTTTTAATTTCAATAATTAAACTTCTATTTTAACTGTTTGATATGAGTTTAATAGTTGGGTAATAGTTGAAAGAAAAGCAGATTATGCACCTCACCTTAAGTAATTTATATTGCCCTCGTGCCTGTTAGATTAGATCCCTCGCTAACGCTCGGGCTCTAAATCAGGCACTCGATGCAATAATAAATTACTTTGTGCTCGATGCAATAATCTACTATTGTGAAAAGTTTTTTTGGTCGTTGGGTCCGAAAAGTTCTGGAATGGCGACCGCAACCGGTACAAGCTGCGGGAATCGAGCGATATGACGACACTTACCCTCAGTTTCCCACCTTAAAATTATCGGAGAATTAATGTGACAAATTGTCAAACACGCGTTATCTTCTGTGATTGGCAGTTAAAATTCATTCAACCAATCACAGCAGATAACGCGTGCTTGACAATTTGTCACATTAATTCTCCGATAATTTTAAGGTGGGAAACTGAAGGTTAGGGGCGGCTTAATTTCAGCAGTGGACGTCTTCCGGCTAAAAAGATGATAATGATGACTAGGGTTCCATATTCAAGGCGGTGTTAACGGAATTAAAGCCGTCTTTTTACCCGACTGCCGAAGGAGGATAATATGTTTATCAGCCTATGTATGTATTTTTGTTCCTATGTGGCGTTCTAGAGACCAAACGCGGTGGCTGATTTTGATGATTCTTACGTCAATCGATTCGTCTTAACCCTGCGAGTAGCACTGGCCACATAAAAATTTAAAAAAAAAATGGCGGATTTTGGGCGCCATATTCTGGGGCACCAATATTTTTTTCTTCCATATCCTTTCGTGTGGGGTATCAAAATAAAGGGTTTTGAGAGGTGGTTTCATAAATATATAACACTTAAACGTTTAAATGTACCTAATTATAAATAAAAAAAGTTAATAAAAAATACAAAAAACCCGACTGCTTAAAAAGCGAACTAAAAAGACGTAAACAAGAACAAAATCATGCTGTGCAGTCGGAGGATACATCTGATTTTGGTCAGCCAGCTCTCAAACATGTATCCTCCGACTGCACAGCAAGATTTTGTTCTTGTTTATAAGAGGGTTTTGCCCTGCAGTGAGGTAGTAACAGGCTGGTATTATCTAATATCTTTAAACAAGCAGTTCTTGTTTATATGTATATACTAGCTGTTACCCGCGACTTTGTCTGCGTAGCATTAGTAATTCGAATAGCCAATTTTTTATATCACGCTATAATATTGTAGGTTTTCAATACAAACTTCCACCCCCTTAAGGATGATTTCCGGGATGAAAACTATCCTGTGTCCTTCCCAGGGTCTCTAACTATCTCCATATCAAATTTCATCTAAATCGGTTCAATGATTTAAGGTTGATAAGGTAACAGACTTTACTTTCGCATTCATAATATTATAGTATGGGTATAATCTGTATCTCGGTAATGGCTCCAACGATTTTCATGAAATTTATTAAGCAGGGCCTTTCGGGGGCGATAAATCGATCTAGCTAGGTTTCATTTTTAGAAAACGTCGTTTTCTCTATTTTCACCCGAGCAGAGCTTGGTCGTCCAGGTACTAGCTTATTATAAGCCCCTTTCTTAAACCTTAAATAAATGTGTATCAGTAGTGTACCTGCACATTCTTATCAGGAAGGTGTATGGCCACGTGCTGTAGATAGCTGCTCTTGCGATGGAAGCCGGCACCGCACTCCGAGCACACGAACGGCTTCTCGCCAGTGTGGAGTCGCTCATGGATCTAGAATTATAACCATACAAATTAAATTAATGACACCGTAGAATTAGGGGGCAGAGGCGTACATGTAATTAGAATTTCCTAGCAAATCAAGGCGTAAAATACGCACGCAACTTTTATTATATTTTTAGTTTGGAACGTGTCATGTTGAGAAAACACGGCCTCGCATTCCAGGATGACGTTGGCGGCTTATTCAAAAATAAAAAAATAAAAAACATTTATTTTTATTTAACACTAGAGGACGCCTCACGGTTTCACCCGCGTAGTTCCCGTTCCCGTGGGAATACATTGATAAAAAGTAGCCTATGTCACGCGGGGATAGAGTAGCTTGCCAACGGTGAAAGAATTTTTGAAATCGGTCCAGTAGTTTTGGAGCCTATTCGGTACAAACAAACAAACAAACAAAAAAATCTTTCCTCTTTATAATATTGGTATAGATAGGCCTACATGGGCACTTATAAAACATCGACAAAAGGTGCACGGTTCGGGTTGGTCGTTTCCTATGGAGAAGAACCGGTAAGAAACTCCATGGTTACTCTTTTAAAAAATGGTTTGGTTTTACAATATTTCCATGTTACAGCATTAGTACTATGGGGGGACAACGTAGGCCCGACAATAAGACGAAAGAAAAAAAAAAAAAAAAGTTTATATAATATATAACAAAGTTAACTAACATCTAGAAGGCCTACAATGTTCACACATTCACAAAATAATCGGTAAAAGAATCTATACAAAGTAAAATATATATATATATATAACAAGAGAGAGAGAGAGAGTCCGCCTCTGTACGTTTGTGTGCATGAAGTATTAAATAAATAAATAAATAAATAAACAAGACTAAATTTAACATGTGACACAAAAGTTGTTATCAGTGCTGTAACTATTCTTTGCAAAGGGCTATAAAGATGATTGCGAACTATAGTAAAAAGTTCAATTAAAATAAGAAAAATAAAAAGAAATAAAAAAATTGAAAAAATGAGATTGAGAATAGTTAGAGACATCCAAATTCCTCGGCGATCTAAAGTGATATTAATGTTGTTTGTTTTGTTTTTGTAGTTAGATGTTGTTGTTTTGTTTTTGTAGTTAGATGTTGTTGCTTTGTTTTGTAGTTAGATGTCGTTGTGTTGTTTTAACTGACTTTCCAAAAAGGAGGAGGATCTATGTTTGACTTAATGTTTTTTTTTTGTACTTTCACCGATAACTCCGTCAATTGTGGACCGATTTTGAAAATTCTTTTTTTGTTTGAAAGAGTATCTGCCGAAATTGGTCCCATTTTAATTTGGTGAAGATCTGCAATCGCATGTCTGTTTATTGTTTATACCATTTCATAACATAACGCCAGTACACTCTAAATGGGTACGCAGATGTGTACAATTTACCTTGGTACAATCTTATTTCACTGGTTATGTTAAAGTTTCATGATATTCAGGTAATCTATTCTGGCATTCTAGGTACCTTACTGAACCACTTGCTAAGGTACAAGAAACAACCATAAAGTCGTACATAGAACCTACTCCTTTTTGGTAAGTCGGTTAAAAAGTGAAAACTAAAAAACTGTTTTACAAAAAAATACTACCAACATCCAAATAAAAAAACTTCAAAGTCAAAATCCATTGGAAGTCAATTCCATTACGCAAAAAAATGGTACCTACGAAAGACACCCACTTCCAAACAGGTTAAAAAAGGGCTTTTTGTAGTTAGATGTTGTTGTTTCGTTTTTGTAGTTAGATGTTGTTTTGTTTTTGTAGTAAGACGTTGTTGCTTTGTTTTTGTTGTTGGATGTTGTTGTTTTTGTAGTTAGATGTTCTTGTTTTGTTTTTTTAGTTAATCTTGTTGTTTTTGTTGTAATCACAATAGGAGTACTTATCAGTCTTTTCAAAGCCATGAAAAGGACTTCTACTTTTTTAGCTCAGCAGTGCATGACCAATATTATATAGTCTTTTGTTTACATACCTTGACCTGTTCCGCATTAGAAGCTTTATAATCACAGAAGGAGCATTTGTCTGTCTTCTCGTATCCATGCTTGGCTCTGCAGTGCATCAGTAAGAGTCTTCTAGTTATGAACTTCTTGCCGCAGTGCTGGGGGTAGAGATATTTGTACGACATTAATCTTTTTTTTTTTTTTTGTCTACCTATACTGTCCCAATGCCAAGCAGCGTCCCCCAAATCCTTCCAAGTATTCTTTTCCTGAGCCAAAAATAAATCAATCTAAAGTTATATAATTAATTATAGAAATAGTGACATTGCTCAACACAATTTGATTTATATTATAAATGATAAATGATTTTATTTCTGTAAGTTGGTTTATACAAACACTTTTACATGTCGAACATATTTTTTAAAACTAGATGAGGTCGGCGTTTCCTATCTGACTACTCTGAGAAGAAAGGCCGAAACAAACACAGAGGTCACAGTCTCTTTTAAAGTCCAGACAAAATATTGGTTACATCATGTGAAGACCATGTAGACTGATGTCTGAAATGGTCTTTTGAGGAAAAAACCAGCCAGATTGAGTGGACCTGTCCAGTCAGTGCACGCATTTGTCAATAACCGAGCAGCTCAACTCAGAATTTAAGGAGCTCAACGATTCGACGAACAATACCAAAGAAAGGACATTCGGGTAGGCCGCATAAACTACTCAAACTGCCAGACCATGATTAAAAACTAAGATAAAGGAGAATGCCCATTTTGTATGGAGAAATGTACTGACCGAAACATTTGCGTGTCCTGATAAAAACACCTTTATTTGATTATGTTACTTTAATTAATTACACGTACCAACTTTAGTAAATTTTCATTGCGGGTTTTAAGAGATATTGAACAAAATATGTTCCTTTTTACGTTATAGTACATTCACAGCAATGTGGACTCTATGCCAGCATATTTAAGATTTGCATTCGTTAGACATTTGTTCAAGTGCTGGCAAGATATGCAATGTTATTCTTACTTACCGGTGTAGATCCAAGCGCGTTATATGGTCAATATAATATTATCAGGAATCTTCGGCAAAATATTATGTCTGCGCATATATGGCGCCAACATCAAAGTACATTTGAGACACCAACTACGAGCCGTAGCCATGTCGGAAATCACAAATATTAAATCCTGTCTTATTAAGCTCTTATTAAAAAAAACGGCGGTGGTGTATTGATAAGATAAGTATTTAGTAACGGGGAAACGAAAAACTCAACTCGACGCAACAAAACATACAAACAAATCAGATGAAAAGACAACTACTGTCACTGCCAAATGAAATGACTGACAGATATAGGCATGTTACCAAATCGGTAATATAATCGATTTCTAAAGACATGATTCTTTTGTTATCTTGGTTTGCATTAAACTAGTAAACCAAACCAATTTCAAAAACAATTAGTTATTAAGATTAAAGAGGTTAATCTGTTCGATTCAGGCGATCCTTGGATCGATTTAGTGTTTCAGGTAGATTATAAAAAAAAAACATTCTTCGATTAATCGATGTCAGATCATGGCAACATGCCTCAACCCTAACATAAATGGCGGAATATGTTTGACCTGTGAAACGGAAATAAAAGTACTTATTAATTCAAAAAAATGAACCTCACTAGGAATCTTTTAGAAAATAAGTCAAAATACTTGAAATATTTTTGTTTAATTTATGGTCCATAAATGATTGTGACACAATTATTTTATTGAAAGTACTGTCCATGGGAATTCTCCTTTAAATAAAAATAAAAAAGAATGATCCACATAGTCTTCACACTCACAATAATTAATATAAAATAATATAATACTTTAAAAAGTAAATATTCTTGTCATTGCAAGAAAACCAAAAAAACAACAACAAAATTCACGGTGCAAAATATAATAAAAAAAACAAAATTAATTGGAGCAGCTCAATCCCAAGCCTTTTTGTCTTCAAGGTAATCTTTAGTTGTATAAAACGCTTTCTGGCACAACTTACGTTTAATAAAAGATTTGAATTTATTAAGACTTAGATGTTGTACGTGGCTTGGAAGCTTATTATAAAAGCGTACACATTGACATCTTAACGAGCCACCTATTTTCTTGAGCCTTGTTGTAGGTACTACAAATTTGTGTTTATTCCTAGTATTTATGTTATGGATATCACTGTATTTTTTAAACAATTTTATATTTTTATGGGCATATAAAAGATTTTCATAAATATACTGAGAAGGCACAGTCATTACATTAATCTCCTTAAATTTCTCTCTGAGAGAGTGTCTTGGGCTTAATTTATAAATTGACCGAACAGCTCTTTTCTGCAAAACAAAGATAGTCTGGATGTCGGCGACATTTCCCCACAACAGAATACCGTACGACATTACACTATGAACATAGCTAAAGTATACTAAACGGGCTGTCTCTATGTCAGTTAAATTACGAATTTTTCTAACAGCATATGCTGCGGAGCTTAGCTTCTTTGACAATTTATCTATATGTGGGCCCCACTGAAGCTTAGCATCCAAAGTTAAGCCTAAGAATACTGTGCTATTTTCAGGATTCAATTCTTCGCCCTTTATCAACACATCGGTTTTCACCTGCCTAACGTGAGGTAGGGTAAACTTAATGCATTTGGTTTTTTTTTCATTAAGAAGTAAATTATTAACATTGAACCAGTGAACTACTTTTGAGATCGCGCTATTTACATCGTCAGTAACCAGCTGCTGACGTTTAAGTTTAAACAAAAGTGAAGTATCATCCGCAAACAACACTATATCATGGTTATCCTTTATGAGGTAAGGCAAGTCATTAATATAAATAAGAAACAAGAAAGGACCAAGAATCGAGCCCTGTGGGACTCCCATTGTTACCATAGATCCAGGAGATCTTTTTCCATTAACGTCAACGGTCTGAATCCTATTACTCAAATATGAAGTAAGAAGATCCAGAGCGCTGTTCCGGATCCCGTAGTGGCGAGAACTGATTTTTACCAAGCAATATTGGAAATATGTTTACATGGACGTCAGGCGATGCAATTCAACCGTATTGCACTTGGCATTTTCTCCATCAGGAAGGCCTTTAAGCACTTATAAATTGCAACTACCATGTGAAGTAAAAGGCACATGCTTTGATAAACTCCTTCAACTTTAAACAAAGAATTTGTTTGCGAAACGGAATGCACAGTGGAGATTTAAGCATTTCCTTTTCATTATTTCCTAAGCTGTCTTTTCTTTGCCATTCCCCCTGTTAGGATACGACCAAAAAAATATCAGTGTGTACATTTTATATGAGCTCGTTCACACAAGTCCGTGCACGGGCCAGTGACAAAGCTTCAATGCTTGGGTCCGGTCCTGTCCATCCTGGGCATGGCCCTGATAGGTGTGGATAGATCTTAAAACAGGCCAATATCCAGCAGTGGGCAAAGTCAGGCTGTGGACAACATAATTATGGTGATTTATCAACTTACTTCACAAACAACATCAAATCCCGTATGTATCTTATAATGATTTCTTAACGATAATTTAGACGTTAATATCTTATGGCAGTATTCACACTCAATCTCTTCTTTAAGCCTAACTTTTTTCTCCCCGCTCTCCTTCTTTCTTCTCAAAGTCCGTTTCACAGGCTTTTCGGTACTCTTTTTACTTTTCTTCGTTTTAAATATTAATTCTACAGGTTTCTCGACGAGATCTTGCACTTTTGTTTCAAATTCCATTTCATCGTTGTCATTATTTTCAATGGAATCGTATTCATATTTGCTTATACTATCATCAGGATTATTCAATTCATTGAGTAAGTCTGAAATATCTATAGTAATGCCTGTATGATTTTCTGTGTTAAATATATTTGATTCTATTTTTACACTGTATATTGTTTTGTCTTCAACGTGGTTCAGAAACAATTTTTGGTTTTCTTCGCATTTTTTTCTGAACCGGTATGAAAAGTTGATGAAGTTCATACATGATGAGCACATTTTTTGCGGCAATGAGTCGTTACAGTCCACCTGTAATACATTAAACAATGTTATAATTCATAATTTATTTTTTTTCGAAAATATCTCAAAATCTTAGAATTACTTTCCATTAGAATTTACAATAAAAAATTACAATTAGAATTTTTTATAGAGTTTTCAAAATATATTTTCTAACAATTCTAATTCACTTTAACCATACCTTTAGCCCGGTAGTAGAAAAAATTATATCAGAATACTTTTTGTGATGTTCGATGCACTCAAATATAGGATGCAAATTTTCCACCCCCAGACACGATCTACAGCAGTTCCAAGGGTCCATATCGCTAGTTGTAAGAAATTTTATTAGTTTATCTTAAGTTTAGTTATAAATTCGAGTTCGAATGCGTTTTAAAAACATTATAAAGAAATAAAAACTGGACAACACAAAAACTCGTATTGCTATTGACGCCAGAAGTGACGTTTGCGTTTAGTCATTGAAATTTGAAATGCATTGAACTCATTACTCATTGTCAGTGCCTCTTGCAAGATGGTAAAAAAATAACAAATAACTAATATTAATTTGCGTTCTTCTGAAACCATATTGCAAATAAAAACTTCATCTATTTCAGTAATTCATCAGGCTGAAAGAAAAGTAACTTCAAATCATCACTAGCATTAACGAAACGTGTGGAAGGTGTGTTTTGCTCTGTGCACTAAAAAACAAATATAATATTTTTCATCAAATATCAAAAAGTATACTCGTTTGAAAATGTTCTCTTGTCAAACACATCAAAAACGCATCAAATCGCATTCAAATTATTGCTTGACTTGAAGTAATAGGTAAAAGGCATTGAGCTAGGAAAAACAAGGTTGTGATGACAACTAGTCACACTATGTCGTGCCTATCCCTATGAGGTCACTTTTTACTAGCTCAATGGGTCACTTTCACTAATACGTCATTTTGTACAGGTAGTAAGTTTCCCAATTTGTCTCAAGCCGTATTTCGTCTCTTTCCCAACTCGTCCGAATACAGGCGGGCGAAAGTAACAATTTGAACACAGGTAAGACGCTGGTAACTCTTAAAAGTCAAGTGTCCACGGAGGTCCAAAGTAGTCTGTGCAAGTGTCAATGTCTAATGTCAAAAACATGTCAATAAGAAAGAAAATGGCTGCTACTTCATTTGTTTATGTTTATGTTGATCAAAATCCAATTGCAAATGAAGTTTAAACCTTAAAAATACACATTATTACTAGCTAAACCGATCTATCATCACAAAACCTAGATGTTTCAATTCATAAAAGTTCTGTATCGTGTGAAATAAATAAGAAAAGTACGAAAAATGTTGGCGTTACTCCTACTTAACAATATGAGTGCAAAACATAGGGCTGCGAGGCGCAAACAGGCTGCGAACGCGGATAAAGTTAAGGCCAAGACGCCAGAAGAGGTTTACTGCAGGACTTGCATGAATACGGAGGATCTAGTGTCGATATTTTATAACAAAGAAAGCGAGGAAAAGAGGACGCAAGACTTGAGGCTTGTTACCGGTTTAGAGGTACGTATCGTATGTTATGAGGCATACATATATACCACTCTTGGCCAGTCTCTTTATAATCCTTACTGGCATGAGGACGCTAGCGGACTCCGTCAGTTTTTGTTGACATCTCTTTAATGCGCGCGTGCACCCGGGCCTGGTCCTTATTGGACAACGAGCTACCCATTACTCGCCGTCCGCAAGCCCGCACCTACGGTGGCAGGGAATCGGCTTGCGACTCCCGAAACCCAGAGCGTCTCCTGCGTTCTCTAGGGGCGTGAGGGCGTCTCCGTTACGACTCCCTCACGCGTTCCACCTCGACCTCCTTCGTGAGCATTACTGCTTCGCAGAAAGAGGTGACAGCTTCCCATGCCCTCTCGCTCTGTACCATGGCTTGAACCATGAGGTCCAGGGTTCTGGGTTTGATGTTTTTTCCAACTGTAACTACTCATCAGCAGCCTGGAATTGAGGCTGGTTGATGATAATAGCCTCGCCCCCTGTTACACGTAATTGGTGAAATGTGGGTGTGCTGTAGATGCACCACCGCCCTTCGGGAAATACAGAGGTTTATAAATTTTACCACTTCCTTTCAGATCAAAATGGATGATGGTTTATCACAGAAGATCTGCACACAATGTATAGAGACTATGAATATGGCACTGCAGTTTAGGAGAACTAGTCGGAAAGCTGAGAAGTCACTGCTTCACATGTTATCAGGTAAATTTATCTTATGCTAGCTGCCGCCTGCAGCTCTGCCCCCTTGGTATTAGTACTTCTCCTAATATCTTTATAAATTATAGCCTATGTGCTATTCTGATGTATAAGCTAAATTTCTGTAAGGTTTCATCAAAATCTGTTCAGTAGTTTTTGCATGAAAGTGTTACAAAAATCCATCCATCATCACAAACTTTCATGTTTTAATAGTACTACCTGTCCCCCGCAGCTTCGCTCCCGTCAACTGGCTACCTACCTACCCTACCCTATACTACCTACTTACCTACCCTGCCCTACGTACCTACCTAACTACCCTACCTACCTGACTACCCTACCTACCTGCCTATGTAGCCTACCTACCTACCCTTCCTTCCTACCTACCTCCCCTCCCCTACGTACCTACCACCCTTACACTACCTACCCAACCCTACTCTACCCACCTACCTACCCTACCCTTCCCTACCGTACCTAAGTACATTTTTTTTAATACAGTTAGTAGCCTATGTTCTTACTCAGGATGCCATCTATCCCATTGCCAAATTTCATTGAATTCCATTCAGTGGTTTAGGTGTGAATAGGTAACAGCCAGACAGACAGGGTTACTTACGAATTTATAATATTAGTATGGTTATATAGGTTTTTCAGACTCTTTTTTTTCTGTAATTTTGCTCTTGTGGCCTATGCCACTGGAAACCTAAAAAATTCAAAATTGGGTACTTTATTTTTTATTTCTTTTCTGCTGTGTTTTCTGGCGATGGCAATTGTCCGTTGCAAGGGAGTATGACCACTGCGTCCCGCCCGTTGCCTCTTCCATCGCGCTCTCGTGCGTTCGTTACAGTTAATTCAATTTCAGCA
The DNA here is from genome assembly GCA_964057195.1 of Orthosia cruda. Taxonomy (NCBI): domain Eukaryota; kingdom Metazoa; phylum Arthropoda; class Insecta; order Lepidoptera; family Noctuidae; genus Orthosia; species Orthosia cruda. The sequence goes on along the minus strand of OZ059856.1, from coordinate 17,097,979 downwards.
CTTGCTTATTCTGGCCAAAGTCACTAAGTTTATGACACTCCGGCTCCGCGATAGTGTATCTAGTGAAAGAATTTACACAATTCAGATCTGTACTACCACAGATTACCTCCTACAAAGAGATCATCATTCTCGAATCTTGAGGAATGCGGAACATGGTGTAAAGTCCCACAAACCTCCGAGGATCGAGGATCCTCCTCGCGCGATCGAGGGTCCGGGCAACTGCCCAACTGTCGGACTGTTGTATGTGTTCCACGTGCCCCACGGCACAGCATTATGCTGAGTGCAAGCCTTCTCGCCACAACCACGACATGCATCTGCTTTTATTTATACTGGCATTTATTTTCTTATCCTTTTTTTTACTTTTCTAACATAATTTAAGAACAACTAACACTATCGTTAAGGGTTTGCTTTGGTTTACTGTTCTTGTAATGAAATATTTTTATGTCGTTTTATGACAATTAAATACCTTTTCTTTCTTTCAAATCGCGCCGAAAACTTTGCTTGCACGATGCAGGATTCGTGTGACTTCATATCATTATTTCGTAGGTGGTAGCAGTTCAGTTCAGTGCCGCTACATACTTATTAAAGTAAATAATTATATTTCCATAATTCCAACAGAACTCCATAATAACAGATGGTCACAGGCAACAGAATTTAACTACAAAAACTTCTCTGCCTAAGTAGAAATAACCTAAAAATAATCATAGGGACAATAACGGGCCACAAGCTCCTTAACAAACATCTTTTCAACATAGGCGCCACAGACAGCCCACTTTGTTTTAACGCCGAAGAATCAGCCGCTCACGTAATCCTGGCATGCGAGGCCGTGGCCTCAACGTGAAGAATTCCTCGGAACAGTGAGGTCGCTCCGTGAAGCCTGTGAAGCTCCTAGCAAGCTTCTGTGCTTTTGGACGGAGCTAGGCTGGCTATGTTAGCCAGTACCCCTAAGCACAACGTACCAAATGGGAGTCTAAGTGCGGAAACTGCAATCCCGACTACTACTACTTTCGTAATTCCAGGCAAACGCAAGCGGAGACATACAGCCCGTGTCCAAAAGTCGTTGGCCAGGCCGAAGCTGAAGGAAGCTAAAGTAGAAAAGGTGGAACTGAACGACTACAGCTATGAGATCTTCGGTGAGGAGTTCCAGAACGAGGACGATGAGGATTACGAGGAGCTGGTCAAGAATGAAGAGAAGAGGGAACTGAGACCGAGACAGGTGAGCACACTGACTTTTATTTAGCAACTAAGTAACCAGTTGCTTTAAACGACTTCAAAAAAAGGTGGTAATCTATTTGGTACGTTTGTATGTAATATTGTTGGAACTGCACAATATTCACATATTTAATATTATAAAGCTGAAGAAGAGTTTGTCTGTTTATTTGAACGCGCTAATCTCAGGAACTACCGGTTGGAATTTAAACATTATTTTTGTGTTGGGTAGTCTATTTACCGAGGAAGGTTATAGCCGTTATAGGCTATATAACGCTACGACCAATAGGAGCGGAGCATCAATGAAAAATGTTCTAAAAACGGGGAAAATTTATTGTTTTTGAGAGCATCCGTTGCGTGCGCTGCGTAAACGGTTAAAGTTACGCAACAATCATGTATGTAGGGAAGGTAGGTTAGGGTAGGTAGGGTAGATGGATAGGTAGCAAGATGACGGGAGCGAAGCCTCGTGGGACAGCTAGTGTTACTATATGTGGGCTTCTATACGTGTGCCAAATTTTATAAGTGTATGTATGTAGGTTTGTCCACGCATTTCTCCGAAACTACTTATCTGTGACACGATCTATCGTGTTCATTATTTTTTTGTTGGATTGAGTATTTCTCAACTTAGGGCATAGTGCAATTTCATCAAAATCGGTTCAGCAGTTTTCAAGATATGGAGCATAGAACCGAACTCCTTAGCGACAAACAGCGCGACTGTGTTAAAGGAGTTATTATGGGTATTTTGCCCTCCTTCCTCCATCCTTTAGGTACCTTACTATAGAACTTGCTCATTTTTTAGTGATGGTGTACTAAAACTAATAAAAAGAGAGAAATAAAAACTTTTCACACAAAAATCAAATCGATAAAAGTGCAAAAATAACTTTTGTTTCGGCAGTCGGTATATTTGGTAGGTACCTATTGTTCTTATCGTTTTTCGACACTGACTGCCGAAACAGAAGTTATGTTTTTTTACCTTCATTTCCCATGGGGGTAGGCAGAAACTACAGAAAGCCACCTGCTACGATCCTTACATATTTCTTTTGCTTCACTCACGTCCATACATCTAGACATACACGCACGCCGGTTGTGAGTACTGCGCACCTGGCCTTTCTGAAGAACATCACCATAGTTTTCTATAAATTTTCCAGAAAGCGCCTCCCAAGAAGAAGCGGATGACCATGCCGAACCTTGCGTCGTACAAATGCGGCACTTGCAGCAAGGAGTTCCGAATGAAGGCCACCTTCAAGGCGCATATGAGGTTCCACACGAATTACTGTGTTTGTGAGGTAAGTATACATAGACCGCATAGTAGGTACAGGATTAACAAACAATATTGAAAAAGGTTTTTTTTAAACAATCTTTTATGACAAATACAGTTTCTGTTTAAACAAGTTTTCATATAAAAAACCGGCCAAGTTCAAGTCGGACTCGCGCACGAACGGTTCCGTACCATTATCGCAAAAAACGATAACAATTTAAATTTACAAATAATAATAATTGATTCTACCGTCCATTCGGTAAAGTAGCTTTTATGGAGAAGAACTGATAAGAAACTCCACATGTAGTCTTTAAAAAAAAGTGTTTTACAATATTTACATACTACATTAATTCATGTATGAGAGGAGGATGCAACCATAATAACACTACTATATACGTATAGGTAGGTATAAAGTATTACAAGCACTAACAGGTAAATTCATTCATATGATAAATAGGAACATGGTACTCACATTCTGATTACAGACACCGGGACAGGTGACAATAAATACAAGCTTGTAAAAAGTTAATCTACAATTATTTTTTTGTTTATATGTAATCTCTAGAATGTGCCTACGCACTGATCCGATTTGGAAAATTTTGTCTCTGATAGAAATTACTGTCTTGACCTTTTTATTTTCCAGTAAACTTTGCACAAAGGTACAATGGCGGACTTAATGCCTTAGGTATTCTCAACCAGTCAACCAAGGGTGGTGAAGAGATAAGATGGCATGTGCATTGTTTAAACCGTGGAATTAAAAATAAACAAAACAAAAATAGCAATAATAAGCTGCTTAAATACATATGTTACATATACACAACAGATAATGACAGATGGGCAAAGGGAGTGCTTCTGCGGGTAAAAGCTATATTATATCTACATGGAAAACGAATACAACAATTTTGGAGCTTGAGTTCCATGTCCAAATCCAATTTTACACATTTTCTATTTTTCAGCCAACATAAGAAATACGTAACTATACTCCATTTGAGATAATATAAGAAATTTTTACAACCCATTTTTACATTCCGTTCAACCGATTTTGAGTTCTATCCCGTAAATATAAGGGTAGCATAAAAAGCATAAACCTGTTACCAAAACTAACTGTTAAATACAGCTGCCATTTGTCATATCACCAACGCATTAGAATTCAAAATCGGTTGAACGGGCTGTAATATGGGATTATTTAAACGTTATCTCAAATGGTGTATAGGCATATGATGTTTCTGTCATATTCACGCTCGTCATTTACTTTTCAGTACTTGTCACCCGAATAAAGCGAACACCACCCCACTTTTTAAGCCAACTGTCAAAACTATAACTATCTCACTCTCACCCCATATCCCACAGGCATGCGGAAAGAGATGCCGCAACAACAATCAGCTACAAGAACACAAACGAGCGCGACACGGATTGTACAAGATACACAAGTGTACGTACTGCGAATATAGTTCTGCTACCAAGGAGGCGCTAACGGTGAGTGATTACAATGATAATACCAGCCTGTAACTCTCCCACTGCAGGGCAAAGATCTCTTCCCATATATTTCGCAACCCAAACCAATTTCACAAAGATATCCCCTAGCCCATACCAATTACAAAAAGATATCGCCCTGTCCAGACCAATTACACAAATATATCGCCCAGCCCAAACCAATTTCACAAATATATCCCCCAGCCCATATAAATTACACAAAGATATCGCCCAGCCCAAACCAATTTTACACAGATATCCGCCAGTCCATTCCGATTGCACAAAGATATACCCCAGCCCATACCGATTACACAAAAATATCACCCAGCCCAAACCACTTTCACAAAGATATCCCCTAGCCCATACCGATTACACAAAGATATCGCCAACCCCATACGAATTTTACAAAGATATCGCCCAGCCCAAACAAATTTTACAAACATATCTTCCAGCGCAAACCAATTTTATATAGATATCCCCCAGCCTAAAAAAACTCCGGTAACCCGTACAAACGGATTACACAAAAATTGTGCAATTTTTTTTCTGCCCTTTGTCTTTACCCAGAACCTTTATTTGGGACTCAATTTACTCGCGTCAATCTTGAACCCAACTAAGTGTGAGATTAGTTTTTGGCGTCTCTAGGTGCCACATTTTTGTATGACTACATACTTTTGTTACTTCCTACCTGTAAAAACAACTGTTTGTGTTAATGAATAAATTAATATTTAAAAAAAAACACTCAAATGCAACTTCACTCCTCTCCAGATCCATGAACGGCGTCACACTGGAGAGAGGCCGTACGTTTGCGATCACTGTGGAGCCACCTTCCACCGAAGGTCCAATCTGGTGCAGCATATAGCAATACATCTGCCCGAGAAGAACTTCCAGGTAGGGAGAAATGCTTTACCTATAGGTTTTCATAAAAACCATTGTTTATTGACTGATTTTAGAGTTTTGATCATTAAAATTTGATCGTAAAACCGTGACAAAATTTTACGTGATTAATAAGTAAAAGTCTCATATCTGGGCGGAAAAAAATGCGCCTGTTCTATTTGCCATAGGTCAGCGAAATAACAGCCTTGAAATTGCGCTCCCTATTAAGTTAAAAATAAGCTAAGATATAGTTTGTAAAAACATGAGTAAGCAGTATCGCCATGCATACGGCGCCGGCGGGCGTACTGCTCAGGTTTTCGTCCCCTAATAGGACAAGTTTTCAAGTAAAGCAAGTTAAATTTCACTAAAATTGCCATACCAGCGCCAAAAAACTCACACGCGTGAAACTGTTCACCAGTTTTCGCCCAACCTATCTCATTCGCTCCAACTGATCCCTAGTAGTGCGACATGTGCGCTATGTTCTAACAGTTTTATATTTGGGTCGAAAATTGCTAAATTCCGATCAATCTAAGGGCCTAAACACATAACCGCGTTGCGGCGCCGCATCGCCGAAATCAGCGTTGTATTTCAACCCAAAATGTATAGAAATGCATAGTTTACCACAGAATTTCCAACGTCGACTTCGGCGTTGCGGCGCCGCAAAGCGGCTATGTGTTTAGGCCCTTATTCGCCCCGACCAATCTTATTCGCCCCAACTGACCTCTTAATACTGCGACTTATGCCCTAAAGGGCTCAAGTCACGCAAGTTCCTGCAGATACACAAACACAACGCGCACAACGGCACACGTTATGGCTACCACTGCGGCATTTGCAAGCATCGGTTTATTATACAGTTATAGATGACTTTATTTCCCTTATTGCGATATTCAAAACGTTGTGTTTGTATTTTTTTTTTTGAAGTGTAAAGTTTTTACATACTTCTTTGATTTGTGCATAAACTTACTGTCTTAAGAAGCACTGTCGTTTTTATAACGCCCGCAAAATGAGACACCCACTGGGACGATAAAACAGGACTGAACTTTTCGCTTGTAGCAAGCTAAAATGTTCTAACAGTACCATATTTGGGACGAAAAATCGCTTATCTTTGAAATGCCTCCCCATTTATTGCCCCGACTTATCTTATTCGCCCCAACTGACCCTTATTAGTGCGACATGTGCCCCAAACGGCTCAAGTCGCGCAAGTTCCTACAGATACACAAACACAACGCGCACACCGGCAAGCGCTATGGGTACCTCTGCGGGATTTGCGAGCATCGCTTCGAGAAGCCCAACAAAGTGCGCGCGCATATGAGGCGTGTACATGGGGTCGCGGATGACCAGCAGGGGCCGATTGTTAGGGTGCAGCTTTAGGGCCGTATAGGGTACAGGAAGAAAGAGAGAGAATACACTGAATACTGTATATTATTGCCACATGGATGTTACGAAGTCTTCTTTGACAAGCGATTCCTTCCTAAGAGGAAAGAGGGGCCTTTTGGATCACGTGATATTTTTTTTTAATCTTTTCGTTTTGGTCAAGATTTCTGAAAAGGAACCGTTTTATTGCAGGCCGTCCGCAATAAAACGGAATTATTTTTATAATACATTTAAATAATTTACAGCTTTTATTTATATTTTCAAAGCAAGGGTAAATATATTTCTTCTTTTTTAGTTGGTAAAAGTGTTGGCATGATTTTTGTCATATTTGCATTTATTTTTACGAACAATTTAATTAATTAAATATATTAATAAACAGTGCAATATTGGTTCTATAATCATGAAAAATAATAAAATAAATGTGTTTTTATTTTATTACTAAGAATGTAGTGTTTTTATAGGATTCAACGTAAAATAGAAAATGTATGATAAAAATGTGGGTATTTTATAAGTATTATTTATACTATGTAGGTTTTAATAATCAAATAATGATTTGGAGTCATACTAGAGCCCATTTTTGTATACTCATTATATTTATAAAATCTTGATAAAAGGTGATCTCCAATAATATGTATTGCAATGCCTTTTGTAATTGAAATAAACATTGAAGTCGCCAATATTGTAATATATTTCTAGTCGATCATTCTTCCATACAAACGCAGTCTGGCGATTGCTCCACTATTTGATGATGTACGTTCAAAATAAAAAATTATATCAATTTGTCTCATCATGATCGAGCCCTGTATGGAAAAAAAAAGTAAAAAAGAAAATTATTTGAAAGTTATGAGCGTCGATAGTTCCATATTTCAACACTAATTTTAACGGACCTTTGGGCGGAAATAAATACCATAAGAAGAAGGAAAATTGCAAAATAGCCATTATACAGGGATAGATTAGTAGTTGAACAATGCCAATAATTTTATTTTGATTTTAGTCGTTTTTTCATGATATCCATACTCCCTTTCGCGAACTCGTTTTCGTCCTAAATCATCATCCATTTCGCTACAAATTTGCAAAAGTGCTAATTCGTACGCGAACTAGCTTCTTACTGCTCATCACAGCATCTATCTCTTTCGCACGTGTTGTCGGATGAGATAGCATGCATTTTAACCTCGCGCACAAAATAGTTCGTGCCGTTGACTAGGGCAACCTTAATGTCGAAATCTGACGGAACAAAAATTCCTTCGGTTTTAAAGATGTGTCTGCCTATTTAGATGCCATAATATAAAATTTGATATATCATAATAACGTAATTAATAATTGTGGAAAGTAGTTATGCTAGATATATTAATAAAAGTAGTGATCTCGTAGAAGTATTATTAATTATTATAATGTACGCTTCATTTTATACATCGTATATAAATGTGTGTTCTGGTAAAAATACACTACGGTGGGTTGTTGACAAAAACTATCTATTTAGTCAGTTAGATAACCTAAAAATATTGGAAACGTATTTTCTTTTGCCACGTAAACCAAAAAAATACGGATGCATTGTTTTGAAATATCGTATGACGTCACGGTGTGCAACACTTTATACTGACAAAGTGACGTCACAAGCCCCCACTCCTGAACTTTGATGCGCTTTATCTCTGTAAATTTTTATTTATTTAATCATTTCAAAAAATACGTGTCCAATAATATTTGATAATCTCACTGACGGACTAAATAGAATTATCATTTTTCTACCCAGGAAACATCCCTATTATGTATAAGTTAATGGAATCGAAAAATGAAAAGTATATTTAGGATCTGTGCGCGGTTGATAGCAATAGGTTTGGCTCCTTTACAAAATGTAGGTGTATATTATAGTTGCCATGTCGCCACACTTCTTGGCCGCCCTGCAGTTGGCTACAATGGCTGCGCAGTATTAAATCTCATACAAAAACAGCACCGTTTCGTGCCTTGCTTATCAGAAAGCCAACTTCAGGGCGGCCCAGAAGTTTGGCGAGCACTACGAAGTAGGTGAACCTCTATCTTACTCTTCGGGGGAAAACAGACGTGAAGTTATATTATTTAGCATTTATACTGACGACAGAACAAAATCAAATGGTATTTAAATCTATGGTTGAATGTTAGGCACTATGACAATCGGCCCTCTGCTTTCTACGCGGATAAAAATGTGAGGTAAGGGCACTTTTTGTTTGACTTACAATTAATTATTCTTATAATATTCTTTAGCACTAGTGGTTGACATAAATAGATAGATTTCGCGGAAAAAGTAGAATAGTCGTGATTTTCGTTATTATTTTATTTATTTTTAGAAGAAAGAGAAAGCTATATGAAAAATCGACCAATCGCGTAGACGGAAATCCGCGCCTTTTATCGAGTATGAAAAATCGACCGAAAGGTTCGCAGATTGATTGACAGAAATACATTGCGAGTTGAAAGAAGATAAAATTTTTGTAAGATTCTGTGTATTATTCTTATTATTATTTTGTCAACTACTAGTGACATCTTTTGAGATAAAATCAAACTGTTTTCTACTATTTATGTCAAACACTAGTGCCATTACCTTATTTTTAATGTAAAAATGTTGGTTTTTTAATTATTTCTGTAACAATTTAATACATTTGTATGCTTTATCGTTATTTTTTTCTTGATAACTATCTTTTTTTTTTTATGGGTGAATTTGGCAATTGATACTGAATGTGACCGGCACATCCATCCGCGTTCAAAATCTGCCAGTGTCAGTATTGACACTGACCGCTTTTGAACACACTAATTTGCTGATACAAAAAAAAACGAAAATCAAATTAGTTCCAAAGATCCCACTTCTAATGTGGCCGTGCTTTTGGGGCGCGGTCCCATTGAGAGCTATAAACTACTAGATTGTGTTAAAATATAATATTGGCAAGCTAATAGCTACAAAGAGCTATTAACAAGTAATCCGCGCACTCGCTAGATTCTAGTCTCGATAAAGACAATGTATAAGCGACTAGTGGACGCCTCGCGGTTTCACCCGTGTAGTTCCTTCCCGTGGGAATACAGGGATAAAAAGTAGCCTATGCCACCCGGGATAGTGTAGCTTCGCAACGGTGAAATATTTTTTGTAATCGGTCCAGTAGTATTGAAGTTTATTCTTTACATACAAAAATACAAATCTTTCCTCTTTATAATATTAGTAGTAGACTTTTTTGTAGGTAATAATGAGTACTTTAATCATATAGTACATAATTTTTATGTGTCATCAATAGTTTTTTCAGCGCACGCCAAAGTATGATTTTGATAGGCAAAATTTTGCTACTTTGGGTTATATTATTGCATTTTACATAAGGATCTCTAACTTTTTCGAAAATAAATTATATAAGAATTATGTAGCTTTCTACTGGCGAAAGAATTTTCAAAATCGGTTCAGTAGAAACTACTAAACCGATTTTAAAATTCATTCCCCTATGGAAACAACATTATTCCGGAGTAACATAGGCTACGTTTTATTCCGAAAAAAATACGGGTCCTCCGGGTCCGGGTGGGCCACGGGAACGAAGCTGCGTAGTTAATAATGGGATCAGATAACTAGTGAACTATTGTATCAACATTTCTTTCTAACCTTGAGAATTAAATTGCAGTTCAACTCTTCCTTAACTAAAAATAGCTCCTAGCTAAGTAGCTCTCAATTGAACAGTGCCCTTTACTGGGAATACCCCTTCCTTGGCATACAATTTTTATGCATAATATTGTTTGGCATAACGTGTTTGCATTACTTTTATTAGCATAATACATAATACCTTGGCATTATGCAAAGGTTAGCTGTATGATGAAATGTAGCAAACTGTCATTTGGTGTTATTTGTTTTAGCATAAGGAGTGCATATTTTTTAAGGCATAATATATATTCGTCTATTAATCATGACTCATTTGGATTAGGTTAAGGTGCGGCGGGGGTGGTCCTTGGGCCACCCTTGAGCCACATACACACACATACTGTTGGCACATGTTTTTATTCCAAAAAAACATTATGGTTAAATATCATTAGGCGTTTAGAAAATTATGCTTCATTATTATTATGCCAACAGTATTTATGACAAAACATTTATGCCTAATAATATTATGCGTAATGATCATTATGCTGAATTATGAAACATGTTGCCATAATTTACATTGGCATACCAAAGCCAATGTAAATTATGGCAACCTGTTTTATGCTTATCATTAGTAAACCCCCTTTACTCTATGGGCAATCGATTTCAATAGTTTTATATCCAATGACTTTTCACAGTCCTTTTGCATATCAGAAAAAACTCACTCGGTAAATACGGTTGTGATGACAACTAGTCACACTAGTTATGTTGTCCCTATCCTTAGATGTCACTTTCACTAATACGTCACTGTACATTTTGTCAGCTTCCCAATTTGTCTCAAGCCGTATTACGTGTCTTTCCCAACTCGTCCGACGCTTATGCACACTTAAGCACAAAATATCTAAACATTTTCACCACAGCAAAATAAGTAATCTTATTTTAATATTTAGGAAAGGACTCGACTTCATTTTGAGAAAACATTAAAATAAGGAGGGAATAAAAAAGAAATAATAAAATGACATCGCCGAAAAACAAAATATGAAAGTTAATGACAAAATCCAGCTTTTTTTATTGATAATAAGGCCACCGGCAACCAACCACTTCTTTTTCTCATTTTGTACCTTACAGTACATTGAACAAATACGACGTAATACGGCTTGAGACAAATTGGGAAGCTGACAACATGTACAGTGACGTATTAGTGAAAGTGACATCTAAGGACAGGGACGACATAACTAGTGTGACTAGTTGTCATCACAACCGTAAATATATATTTTTTTTTCCTAATACGTAACTCCCCTTTCCCTAACAGTGCAGCGTCTGCCAAAAATGGGAGAAGTCGAAGAAACGGCTGCAGGTCCACGAATACAAAGTCCACAGGGAGCACAAATACAGGTACATATGCCCAGTGTGTCAGGACACGTTCACCCGGCCGGGGAATGTGAGGCAGCACCTCGCCAGGAGCCATGGCGTCGCTAAGGAGCACCAGGGCGTTATTGAGAGATATGAGGTATTTTTAATAGTTTTTTTTTGGGATGGACTGCGTTTGGTGGTTTTACCCTAGTGTTTTTTGTATGTGTGTGTGCTGACCCTAATCATACTTACGAAAAGAGACAAGGTATAGAATTTTCCTACTCCTCCGTTATTATTTTCTAATTAATTTCATTGCGGGATCCAAGACAGTTAAATTCATTCGCCGGGACTTCGTCGAGCTTCATTGCCTCGGAACTTTTCTGGTGGTCGCCACTGTTGATTCTGGCTTTCAGGAATTGCAGTGGTTTGGGAATAGTGCGGTGGGTTTGTCCCAAAAAAAAAAGAAAAGTTGTACAATCTGTAGGGACTTGTAGTAATACAACTTTAAGGCCTTAAAATACACCTAATTTTATCGATAAACACCCCACATAAGGGGTGCAATCACCACACCTTCAAAGATAGAGCAATTTTAGTAAATTACTTATTTATTACGATATCCACCACAGATATAAATCTAACTAGATGACGCGATTGTATATACTTCGCGTGTCAAAAAACGGAGTAAAATTACAAACAATGGTCGTACTTTGAGCTTTTTATTTAGCATTATCGGCACCGAAAATCCACCGAAATCTAGTAAAATGCCTTCTTATGGCATATTGAGCTGTAAAGACTGTATAGAAAAGGTTGGCCGAGGCATTGGCAATGTTTTCTTCTATTGGTAAGTAAATTTGTTTTTAAATTGTGTTTGTAAAAGTGTCACGCTTGGTTTTCATACAGATGGAGGGACTTGCGTTATCTAGTTAGATTTATGTCTGTGATATCCACATAGTCTAACGACCATAACTTTGGACCTAGGTCTCATAGAAACGTAAATTTATTTTTACGGCCATAGCATGGAGAATCTAAAAAAATATACAACTAACACACAAAAGGTAAGATATTTTTGTATTGAGTCACAATAGTTAACCTTTTGAGCGCCAAGCGGTACCGAATGCGATGTGTCCCCCAGCGCCAAGCTATAAATGTATAACGAATATATAGTCAAAAGTAGTGATGTGGGTAACTATAGTATCGATAAATGTTACTCACATGTTTTTTTTTTATAAATGTACCAGAAAAATAGAAATAATGACGTATTTCGATAAACCAATAAATAAAATAATGACACATTTCGATACCTTGTTTTATTAACAATAGTTGTGATAAGAAAAAGCAGAATACACTATAGATAATGACCAAACAGATACATAACTCAATTTAGCAATAAGAAGTTGGCTACATCCCTATTGTCTTTTGGCGACATCCAGTAGTCTTCTAATCAAGACCGTGGCGCCCGGAGCACGTAAAATTTCAATTTTATAGGGATGTGTATGTTCAATTTTCATTTTTTTTTCGTGTATCGATGTTTGTGTTTATGCTAAACACATATTAATATTATTATTATCGATTTTGCTTGGCCACGTTACGCGCTTCGTTTCTGGATTCGGCGTATCGCATTCAAAGTAAGAACGCAATTTTTGATATGTTCTGTATTCTGAGATATCATACTAATTTCGAATGTAGGTACCTACTTACGCCAATCGAATGAGGTTATTAAACGAATTTTTTTTATTTAATTTTTCTTACCGTTAAGTAATTTACACTACACTCAAAATCTTCGTCTGATGTACTCTCGTATTTATCGGATTCAGCTTCCTAATCCACACCTTGTACGATTTTTAAAAGTTCTTCAGAACGTAATTCATTAGCTTCACATTTTTTTTTATCGATAACGATCCATAACAGCGCTGCACTATCTCAAACTGACCTTGATGCACTTACGTCTATGACGTCACAGGTTGTCTTCTATTGATGTCCATGGCGCACGAGGCACCGATATCTATTAGTTTCGTAGTGGCGGGATCTTTTAATATCGATATCAGTATTAACCCAAGTCCGGCTTTGTGTGTATTAAAAGATTTAAGTAAATATATGTGTAAGGACTAGCAAAATTACGTACATTCTCCATAAGTATCGCATTTATTTCAAAACTCAACATTTTGATTCGAAATAAAAGTGTATTTTTAAACTTTTGTGTATATCGACACATTAGAAACTTAATCAAGTAACCACAGCACTAGGCGCCTTCCTATAAAGACTACGGCGCCTGGGACACGGCAAAAATTTTGGCTGGTATTATTTTTCTGTTTTTTATATAAACAAAGACCACTATTGAAATAAAACATTAGGTTTAGGGTTTTAGGCAATAGTAGCAATACGCACAAAGCATTTGTTCATGTATTTTAATGTAATAAACGATAAGATTATATATTGTCTTCTAATAAAGACGTGGCGTGGGGGGCACGGAAACGGTTGTCTTCTATAGAAGACCGTGGCGCTCAAAAGGTTAATCGACTTTGTCTCTGTCACCTCTGACCTAGACCAGAGTCAAGAGCAAACCCAGCATAAATAATAAAAAACTTTAAACAATTTCACACGTTTTTATTGCATTTCCTAAAATTGTGCAATATTTACCGACCTAGCCCGAAGAATTGCGAAAAATAAGTGGCAGTGGGCAGAGCACATTGTTCGCAGAACGGATGGCCGATGGGGCAGAAAAGTTCTGGAATGGCGAACCGGAAGACGATGCATTGGAAGGTCTCCCACTAGGTGGACTGATGACCTGGTTAAGGTTGCGGGAAGGCACAGGATGCGAGACGCACGGGATCGGTTAATGTGGCGACGCCTGGGGGAGGCCTATGTCCAGCAGTGGACGTATTTCGGCTGAAATGATGATGGTGCAAAATTTTAAGGGATTTATATAATTATGTCTTTTATGAGATGTTTGTTAGTATTTGAGTTGATCTACACACTGGCATAAGAATCACAGCTATACGCCAATTAGATTTAATTTTATTGTTGCCTTAAAAAAAAAACCCTGCGCATTTTTGCCTTATAACTTTAGCAGAATTTTAAGAATTGCAATCAATATAGCGAGAGCGCCTGAAACGGCTTATTTGGAGTGTTTTTATCAATAAAATTAAGTGTACATAGCGGCCTTAAAATTTTATTACTACAAATTCCGGACACACTGTATTGATACAGGGTGTGAGTGAGTTTTTCCGTAAGCAACATACATGTTATTTGAGTACAACATCGGTTGGAATCGGATTCCTAAACGAAATGCATGTGGTGCCCCTGTACAGACTATGTCCCACACTTGTGTACTTGTACACAATGTACTTTCGAAACGGGAGAATAAGAATGCTTCTTGATCTTCTTTAACTAAATATTATCATGAATATCACTAAGGACCGAATTATATGCAACATAAATAGCTTGAAATATGCATGAAAAATGCGTAAAATATGCATAAAAATATGTTAAATTTAAAACATTAAAGATATAGAAAACGAAAAAAGGTGGGTAGATTTTTTTTTCTTACATCAGTATACAATTAGTAAATTATTCAATCACAAATTATCAATACCAAAATGTAACAACTTTGTAGACTATAATAATGCACTAAAACGAAATATTATTTAGCATTTCTGTAAACGTAAACAATCAGGTAGGTAGGTGTTCTAAATGTATAGTATTCAATCAATCAAAATATTTTTAAAAGTGAGAATTGTTAGTGTAATCTACCGAAAAATATAATAAATAAATATCGCAAAAATTTGCATCATAGCTGCAATTTCTGCTGAGAATGGGATAAAAATTTAATTTCATATGCAAATGCATATAATCCGGTCTCTTATTATCACTAAACACCATTTTCGATTGCCGCAGGTACATGTGCCCTCTCTGCCCGAAGACCTACAAATGCCCTGACCACGTCAGGAGACACCTGGTGAACTTCCACGAGGTGCCCAGGTCAGACCAGGGGCCTATTGAGAAGTATGCTGTTAGCTAAAACTTTCACGACCATTGTTTGAAACAAGGTTAAGACAAATCGATTGACGTAAGAATCTTTAAAACGCCACATAGGAACAAACATACATACATAGACTGATAAACATTTTACCCTCCTTTGCGTCGCGCAGTCGGGTAAAACGCAGAAAAGCCAGGTTCGCAGTACGCATAACCGTCGTGTGTGTATGACTAGATGTATGAACGTGAGTGAACAAAAGAAGTATGTAAGGATCGTAACAGGTGGCGTTCTGTGGTTTCTGCCTACCCCCATGCGAAAAAACCGTGAGGTTATCTAAGGTGTTAATAAATTAACTCTGGGAATTTTAAGGAGTTGTATAATGTATAAAATTTAAACAGTAAGCACGATATGTAATTATGTTTTATGCGTAAATGATTGAATTTGCGCACCATACAACGCCCAGGCGGTCAGCGACCCGCGCCACAGAGCGCAGTAGGTACTTGGAATACGTAGGTAGACACGTTATTTTTGTGAAGTATTAAAACCGTTATTTTTTGTTGGTAATCGGTTTTTATTATCGATACTGAGTATCCTCACGAAATTCTTAGAGTTATTTTTTTAGCACCTTATTTTATGTATAATTGAGAAAAATGTTTTTGTATTGCCGGTATAGTAAACGAAAGTAAAAACAGTTTTGCTGCTCAAAATTGTTATCATTTAATGCTAGGCATTTCAAATTAGGTCTATTTCAATATCTCGAATCAGTCGGTCGATTTTCAACCTTATTTCTAAGACTGTAAGGGCGAAAAACGGTGTGTATAATATGCAAGGATTATATTAAACCGACTTCAAAATAAGTAATAAAATGAACTTGTACAGAGAATTTGATTCTTATTATTATTTCTGTAAATGAGAGAATGAGTCTTGGTAATTTTTCAACTTACAGTGTTTCATGTCTAAAGGGGTGCATAGAAACATAACATTGAAGGGAATTTTCACGTTATTTAAAAACTATTTACAGTATTTTAGTAGGTACTCTAATATCTTGCATAAAAACATGGTAGTAATATTATAATGCAAACATAAAAACTACTGGCCCGATTTCAAAATTCTTTCACCGTTGGGAAGCTACACTATCCCCGGGTGACATGAGCTACTTTTTATCCCTGTATTCCCACGGGAACGGGAACTACGCGGCTGAAACCGCGAGAAGTCCGCTAGTATTAAATATTAATTTAAAAAACTATGTTTTTTTGAAACCAATAAAGTGTTATCAAAGATAAAATCCTAATCAAAGTTTTGTTTGCATTCACCCCTGCATTCCTATTTACCTCGTATGGCAATGAGAATTACAAGTTAAGAATGTCAAATCCTAGTCTATTGTCACCAAAGACCTTATACTTCTTACTACTAGACTGTGCACTATGGCGCAAAAACCGGTCCGAGCGAGAGGGCTCCCTTTGGTAGTGTGTCTCTTTCTAATGAGGTGACCATGACCAAACAGCACACGGGACTAATTGATTGTAAAAACGATAGTTTAAGTATTCCGATATGTTGATGCTACCTAACTGCGCTACCTAAACCTACATAATTTATAGATAATAAAAAAAAAGTGTTTATATTTTTTTGTATCTACCTCACTAACCGTATGGTGTCGGGCGTAAAGAATTTCACCACCCCATGTTTGCCCGTGGGTGTCGCAAGAGGCGACTAAGGGAAAAACCAGAGAATGGGCAGCAGCGTTCTCTCTGCATTTGTAACAACCATACTGCGATCGCCAATCCGCCTGCAAAGCACTCCCCATGAATAGCACAAATAAAACATAGCCCCTATTGCCCGGCAGCCTGTACCCTCGACTACGGTAGCAGTCGAGGTTACGGTATGGCAAGGGGTGCTAAGAATCCCAGACGAGATCCGGCTACCCCAACTAATACCGACGACTGGACCTGGCAACGTACAACACGCGCACACTCCGGACCGACGAAAATATCACCGAACTCGAAGATGAATTGAGCAGTTTACGATGGAGTACTATAGGGTTATCTGAAGTTCTAAGAGAGTCCTCCCCGACTCAATAATCCTCAAATCCCAAGTCTCTTCAAGTTTCATTCTTCAAGACCATCATATAGATTGGAACAAAAAGCTCTCTGTCTGAATTAATTTGCAAATAATATTAACAGTCACTGAATTTCACTCGAATAAAGTCCGCCAAAAAATCCGCAAACCACCATCCTACATTTAGTATTACCAGGCCCAAACATTTAAAAGTACTACTCTTACTCAGTAATAATGATATTTTTTTTAAATACAACGAATTGATTAAATATAGGAACTGTAGAAATATTTAT
The DNA here is from genome assembly GCA_964057195.1 of Orthosia cruda. Classification (NCBI taxonomy): domain Eukaryota; kingdom Metazoa; phylum Arthropoda; class Insecta; order Lepidoptera; family Noctuidae; genus Orthosia; species Orthosia cruda. The sequence continues at coordinate 17,080,538 of OZ059856.1, read as the reverse complement.
ATACTTTTCTAGAAATATTTAAATAAGTGTCAAAGTCTATGAATTGCTCGTTTTGGTATAACATAAAAAGAAACATATAAAATTTTCTACCAAAACCAATGATTAGTTGTGCTAGCAATAGGTCAGACAAGGACACACTACCAGCGGAAACCCTCTCGCCAGGACCGCTTTTGGTTAGCTACCGCTTATAAGGAAATAGCTAACCTAGGTGTAAGATGATAGATTTCATTTTAGCTAAACAAAAAATTTTGGTACACAGTCTAGTAGTAAGAAATACGTATAAGGTCTTTGATTGTCACACAATTTGACAGATATCTAGCTCAACTTTTTTTTAATATGACATCGGGGGATTGCAATGAATCCCTCGTCCCTACAGAGAGTGAAAGTAGGTTAACTTTTTTCTTTTGTACAGTCAAGCAAGTTGATTCATGACCCTTTCAGCCGAATAATTCGTTTCAAAACTTCATAATATTAAAGTTAGGGCAGGATATAACACTGATTGTGCACTTAAGAGGTTTATCTATTACAAAATAACAATACGGGCAAAGGGTCGTGCAATTTCTATAATTGTTTTCATTGCAGTAGATTATGAATTTAATTACTTAATGTTTTTTTGATAAAGCAGAATTTTAATTTTAACATTTTGGAATTAACTGTCGTCCGACATTGTTTGCTTAAAGAAAAAAATACAGGACAATAAATCATTTCAAAAACATGTTCGAACTATATTGGTTATAAAAGCTTATTTTGAAAATTAAAGAAAAATGCCAAATAATAAAATGTTCAATAGATATTAAAATGGTGTCATGTCATTAAAATGACAGAAAGGTGGGTAAACTAATTGACACGACAAGATGTAGCAAGTTTGTTGCAAAGTAAAAATTTGTTAATCAAAATTCGACCTTATTGTATTAGAATGTCAGTAGATTTGCTTAAGGTGGGTCATGAATTAATGTTGTCGACCGTACATTCATCTCTGATTTCTAAATCCTTTAGAACATCTCATTATGTGATAAATATTTTAGTTTAAGTCAAAGTGTCAAATTATGATTTTTTTATAAGAAATAACGCTTCATCGATGTTGATGAAAATAACGCATAATGTGTTACTATGAGTAATGGTTGTAAATATTAGTTGTAAGCCGTACGTATTGATCACAAAATAAAATAAAAAATCTTTTTATATTTTTGTGTTTTATTCAATCATTTTTAGTGTGATGTTTGAATAAAGGGCAAGCGGCGCATCCATGTGCGCGGGACGGTGGTAGAGCTGTTGCTGAGAGTTATCTGTGGTAGAGCTCGCTCAAATGCCGGTCGGTGCGGACGTGTGTGAGCACCATGGTGTGTGGCTGTTATTTATCAATACAGCAGCAACCGAGGACACCACAGTGGCCCCACATTATTTTATAAAATTATTCATAATCTTGCGTTTGACCACCATCTCATCTGATGGTAAGCGATGATGTCGTCGACGGTGAAGCACGCTTGCCTAGAAGTGACCTTTTCACTATTGCCATAAATATCCCCAGGTTGTAGCTATCAGGAAACAAACTCAGGTAGGTTGATGGAAACATAGAAATGTGCAAACCATCGCCACCAACACAAGTATCGACTTTAGCGCTGTGTATTTAAAGTTGATTTTTAATTGATCCTTTTTATTAAAAAAAAACGGTCTAAGAAAAGTACGGGTTGCAATGAAATCTGAACTTAGTCTTGTATTACAAAGAGTTTGTTGTTCAGATTTTGATAATTAACTCGTAAACTCTTTTCCCTACGAAAAATAACAATCTTCTTTCTTGTCAATTGAATCAAACTATAGACTCAACTATTCAGATTTTGTTCGACCAATATGTACCTACTCGGACAGGTCTGTAACCCGCCACGTTCAGATCCTGAAAGGTGCAGGTGAAGGGTAGACAAGGAGGTGGACCATATCCTGCGAAGAGGCTCCACACTGACACTGTGTTTTGGATTGGGGGGTATTACACTATCATATATATCTAGGATCACAGATCTTTGAGTCCTATTTATAATTACGATAGTGAGAAATATGATGATAAAGAAGAAAGAAGAAGAGTTTTTTTAAGTAGGCGTGGATGTCCAAATCCCAAACTGTGAGGATAAGCGAAAACACTCAAATGAGTCACGAGCCCGATTTTGATGAAAATCTAATGGAAACAAAAAAAGAGGTATTTCCTCAAGTTTGCCATATGATATTACTTCCCATAATTTTTTCCTTATAAGCGACACTATCGAAGGTGTAATAATACAGCGTGTTTTTTTTTCGAAATCAACGGATTCGATTCTGGCTAGGAATAATTATTTTTCAAAAATCCAATGATAGGACAGCACTTAGACTCTCATTTGTCCATGTCTCATTAGGCCTCCTCTTTGTGAGAAGTCGTAATCCACCACGCGGGCCCAGTGCGGTTTGGTGGATATCACATGTCTTCGAATTTTTGGTTCTAAGATAATGCCGGTTTCCTCACGATGTTTTCCTTCACCGTTTTGAGAGCAGTGTCGAAATAAACAAAGTAAAGCGCCTGCCTGGGTTCGAACCCACGACCTAAAACTTTTAAGTCGCGGCCGTTACAACTGATTCTAATGATGCAGTTTTAGTTTTCATCAAAATCTGGTTCGTGTTCTCCTTTGAGTGTTTTCGCTATTTCCTATAGTTTCGGATTTGGCCACCCACGCCCACTTAAAAAACTCACCCTAACAAACCCTGTATATATGATAGTGTTATACCCCGTATGATACTCCATTTGCATAACATAATAAAACAACAAAATATAGACTAGTAAACTTAATTTATTTAAACCTATTTATTGTGCAATCATTTGTACAAAGTACGGACTAACAAAATTAAATAAATGCTACATTTGTGCTTTGGCAAGAGTTTCTTACAAATTACTTAGGGACAAAACACTCTCAGAGAGAGTCGAAGCGAAACGACTAGTCAATCTAAAAATGTACATAGCATAATGAACCCTATCCTCACCAGGTAATGCACACATTCCTATCGAGACAATCAAAAGACGTGCGATTGTCGCATATTCTACAGAATAATAATACTGAAAAATAATCATTCTTAATAGTCCGTCAGATAGATTATCAAATAAAATTAGACTAAAATAAAATTTGTACTAAAACGTGAAGTCACGCTAAATTTCAACGTACTTTATCGTCGTTATTTTTTGTTTAAGTGACAAGAAAAAATACGTGTCCGATATTTTTCATTAACATATCTAATGTTAAATAATATAAAATTTAAATAATAATAAAAATATAGATTTTTGACTTCTACTGCGTTGGTGATATGACAAATGGCAGCTGTAGTAAACAGTTACTTTTGGTAACAGGTTTATGCTTACTATGCTATCCTTATATTTACGGGTTAGAACTCAAAATCGGTTGAACGGAATTTAAAAAAGGTTTGTAAATAATTTTTGTCATCAATTCATCATTCCTATTTTACGCTTCGACTCTACGTTGTGGAGATAGGGGTCAATGTGCTATGCACACTTTCAGCTTTGCCTCGACTTTGTCTCAATGTGCTTTAACCTTTATAATATCAATATTTGTGACAATGAAGTTTCATTTTTTTTTATCTAGTACGTATATTTACAATTCCTGTTTTCCAGTAATAGGGTTATGAAGGACGAATAGTCAATTGCTCCATGTAACATTTTGGAGGCATGTAACGGACCAGGGTGTAAAGTCCCGAAACCTTCATTGAAAAAGTAGGATCCTTCGACCAGACGGGATACTCTGACCAGACGCGATCCTCCGACCAGACGGGATCCTCTGACCAGACGGGATCCTCCGACCAGACGGGTGTAGTGTCTGGTGGACATCTACCCGACCGTTGTTGTCGGACTGGTGTATGTGTTCACATCGCGCCGAAATCTCAGCTTGTGCGATGCAGGATTTTATGTGACGTCATGTCATTAGTTCATATGTGGCCATATAGATGTCGCTATTGGGTAAAGCTTTGGCAGATGTTGATGATAGTTTTATGATAGGTACTCACGGCAAGACCGCAGGCGGGGATCCAGGACTTGGCTCAGTGGGGGCAAATATTTCTCTTACGGCGAGTGGGGGGGGCGGGGGTGTCATTGAAAAATATATTTTTGCATTTCAGATCAGATTTGTTTTCCGCTAACTTTTTTGATGAAACTGATACCTTAAAACGGGGCTGCACAGGAGCGACCGAAAAAATTTACAGGTTAAAGCTGTATTTTTGTGTAATTTGGAGTTTTAGACTCAGTTTGGTCAAGGGAGGGACATTGCCCCCGATACCCCCCCCTGTATCCGCGCCTGGTACACCCAGTTATTATGACGAGAAACCAGGAACTAATCTTCTTAAGTCTTTTTCATCTTCAAATAAATGTTTTACGAACAGTACCTGAAAATACAACAAGAAATTAATTAGTAATTAATAGTCATACTTTCATTAATTACATTTCGGGGAGTGTGCATTGGACAACATATTCCTTATAGCTCGTTCCATCGTCGGATTACAAGAGGTACGCCGATGCATCATCGGTACATGGTGGACATTCCAGCCTATCTTACCTAGCTACCCCACTTGCTTTGCTACCTACCTACCAATATTTTTCTAGTGTCATTCTGCCGCGGAGAATCTTAACACCGTGCACATCACCATCTATCGAATATGGAGTTCAACAGTCCGAGAATCTGTAGATATTGCGTGTGTTGTGATATTTTACTTCTTGAACACTTTAAATTCATCTAACTTTTGATAGAGTGAACCGATTGCGATGAAACAAACACTTAGTAATACTTCAAGTTACGCACATTTTTATGTATATCGTTTTCGTACATTGAACGTGATGCGTGCACAAATAAACAGATAAGAATTCGAAAAATGCTGTAAATGGGTTCTGTTAGTAGTACAACCAGCTTCTGCCAGCGGCTTCGCCCGCGTGAAAGTCGAAAATTATCTCGGTTGAACATATTCCCGGAACATATTAAAGGATCCTATGTGCTATTATTCCTGACTATTATCTATCTCTGTGCCAAATTTCATCAAAATTAATCCAGCTGTTTGGGCGTAAAGAAGTAACAAACAAACACACACTCACAATTTTTCGCCTTTATAATATTACCAGCTTCTGCGAGCGGCTTCGCCCGCGTGAAAGTCGAAAATTATCGCGGACAAACATATTCCCGGGATAAAAAGTATCCTACGTGCTATTCCTGACTACAATCTATATCTGAGCCAAATCTCATCAAAATTGGTCCAGCCGTTTGAGCATGAAGAAGTAACAAACCCACACACTCACAAACTATCGTCTTAATAATATTAGTGTGAAGTGTGATAGATAGTGAGGGTAAAGACTCACCTGCGTTAATCCGACTAATAACATTAATATTACTTGGCTTATTGAGTACGATAGGACTCTGAAACAAAAACAAAACAGATATTCAAATACATATATCATTACATCATATTGTCTTATTCTCCGAAGGGGGTTAGCAGAGGTACCCACATTACAAAAGTTATGTTCAAGTCCCATGTAGGGTACATATGCAAATGAAAACTCTTAAGATGAACGCGCACCTGTTCGCGCCGAACGCGCCGCACGCATTGTATCCACTTCTGTACATCTTGAACTTTATTTACATACGGATACGGATGATGTTTCCGCGCCACCCGCATCGCCTGCCGAATCTGATGACGTCATCCGCACGAGCTGGTGGAATCCGTATACCTACAGCATTTTGCTGAAATGCGGGTAGTGCGGCGCGGATAGGTGCGCGAGGCTGCATACGATTTCATGTAAAGATTTATAAAATGCGATGACTGCGGCGCGTGCGGCTCCTGCGGTTCGGATAGGTGCGCGTCCACCTTTAATAATAATAATTTATGCGAGACCTTCGAGACCTTTTCGAGGCAAGAGGGTAGTTGACAATAAATATCTATTTAGTCTGTCAGTTAAATATTACACACGTATTTTTTCTTTTGTCGCGTAAACAAAACTTACGACGATACAGTGCGTTGAAATATCGTGTGACGTCACGGTGTGCTACACTATATAATGTCAAAGTGACGTCACAAGCCCCCACTCCTGAACTTTGATGCGCTTTATCTTTGTCAATTTTTATTTATTTGATAAAGCAAAAATTTAATATTATTTGATAATCTCACTGACGGACTAAATAGAACCCACGAAACATCACTATTAAAGGTTTTGTATGTGAAATTATGGACGGAGTTATCCTGACGAATAGCTATCGGAGACATATAATGGTTGACGTGTGTCGGGCATGCCACCGTCCGGGTGAATCCATCAGACATATTATATCTCTGGTTGTCCTCGTCTGTCTAAAGGCGAGTACATACACAGGCATAACCAAGTGTCCAGGATTATTCACCAGCAATATGCTTTGAAGTACAGTCTATTGGATTCTGATGTGCCGTATTTTAAGTATGTGCCAGAATGTTCTCAAAAAAGTTCTAATGCCGCAGAAGTGCGATTAAATATCAATCGAGTATGCCGCAGTTTTGCACAGCCCCTTTGATGGAGCCGAAAGTTCTGGAGTGGCGACCGCGAACCGGAAGACTCTGCTTTGGAAGGTGGACCGATGACCTGGCTTAAGGCTGCGGGATCCGGTGGATTCGAGACGCACAGGACCGATCAGTGTGGCGACGTTTGGGGCAGGCCTATGTCCAGCAGTGGACGTCTTTCGCCTGACATGATAATGATGATGAGGAACTGTATCTCTCTCTCACCTGTAACACATCTCCTCGGCGAGGTTTCTGTCCCTCGCTTCGTGCGCTGAGTGTAACTCTTGCAGTCTTCGCGCGGCGGACATGTTGTCTTTCACTTTGTTGACTGATTCTGATATGTCTCTCACTCGTATCATGTAGGTTTCTGCTGATTTTCCTGGGGGCAAGATCATCCATCTTTTGGTCAAATTTTATACAAAAACTGTGAATTGAAATTGTGTGAAATTGTATGTGTTTTTACCCGACTGCCGAAGTAGGGTAATGTGTTTATCAATATATGTGGCGTTCTGCATTCTAGAGAGAGAGACCAAAGGCTTTGGCCGATTTTATTGATACTTACGTCAATCGATTCGTCTTAACCTTGCAAGTGTCATTGAATACATTAAAATTAGAAAATAGAAAAATGGCGGCTTTTGGGTGCCATATTGAATTAACTTTTTTTATTTATAAGTTTTTAGTTTTTTATTTTTTTAATTATGTTCATTTAAACTAAAAGGTGTTATATATCTTTGAAATCACCTCTTAAACCCCTTTATTTTGATACCGCACGTGATGGGTACGGTAGAAAAAAGAATGGGCCCCCAATGACACTCGCAAGGTTGAGACGAATTGATTGATATACAAATCGGCCAACGCGTTTGGTCTCTAGAACGCCACGTAGGAACGTACATACATAGACTGATACATGACATTACCCTCCTTCGGCAGTCGGGTAATAATCTATAGTTGTAACTGGTACTTACCAAGCTCCATTTCTTTGTCATCATCATAATCTTTATCTTCATGGTCTTCTCCATCTATGAGCATATCAAAGAATACCTGAAATATACACGGGATAGATTAATTATGCAAGATAATAACAAGGTTGAAGGTTGCGGGGATCCGCTGGATGCGGGACACACGGGACCGGTCAATGTGGCGACGCTTGGGGGAGACCTATGTCCAGCAGTGGACGTCGGCCGGCTGAAATGATGATCATAATGAAATAATAACAGCTAGCCTCACGGGTGGATCTTCAAGGTGCAAGCTTCAAGCAACGCTCGCCTGGGACGGTCCGAGGATGGGTAACGTCCTCCGTGCTTCGGAATGCGCGTATAGCCGTTGGTCCCGATTGTCATTTGACATATTTGACAGAAGTCAAAAGCGTGAAGCTACATAGCCCGAAGAATTGCCAAACTTAAGTGGCAGCGGGCAGGGCACATTGATCGCAGAACGGATGGCCGATGGGGCAGAAAACGTTGCATTACGCTGCAACGACCGCGAAGACGTTGCGTTGGAAGGCCTCCCACTAGGTGGACCGATGACCTGGTGAAGGTTGCGGCGATCTGCTGGATGCGGGACGCACGGGACCGGTCAATGTGGCGACGCTTGGGAATGGCTATGACCAACAGTGGACCTCGTTCGGCTGTAATGATTATTATAAATACTCAGTCTTCGTACTGTAAGTGCCTAAGCTGCTGTCGAAACAGAACCGGTAGTCTCCGTTGAGCGCCGCCGTGTGTCGGTGCGCGTTCTCCGGCTTCTTGTAGTCGGCGACGAGGACGCGTCCGACTGGGTCTGTCATTTGTGTTATGTAAACGTCTATGAATACTCACAGTCTTCGTACTGAAAGTGCTGAAGCTGTTGTCGAAACAGAACCGGTAGTCTCCGTTGAGCGCCGCCGTATGCCGGTGCGCGTTCTCCGGCTTCTTGTAGTCGGCCACGAGAACGCGTCCGACTGGGTCTGTCATTTGGAAGGATATATCTAGGTCGCCGTGTGACGAATCTATGACCTGCAAACAAGGAAAGAATATTTTCATGAGGTTAAGGATACAGGTTGGCCGCTGCAAACACAGCGTACACATTTTTCATAAATTAAAAAAGGTTTCTCCAAGAAGCCACAATGCGATTATGGAGCTGTATCGTAAACAATGCCTCACCTCTTGTTGTGCTCTCTGTGCAACGACACAAAAAGAACTTTACGAGGCAAAGCTAACGCTGTCAACGAACTGACGACTGAATTCTGTTTAAAACACATGCGACGAGAAATGAGGTTTTGTCCATCGAATTCTTTTTTTATTTTGAAAGGCTATACGCCCGAGACCACCTCGGCATAAAGTCAAGATCCTCAAATTTTATAGACGCACATATAGCGATTTTTGTATTTTCATCTACATTACAAGCATTTTCATTCAGAAAGTATCACGAGGAAATGATGAAGAAGACCACAGATGGTCACTGGAACTTCTCAATGGTATGTTTTGGGTATAGGATATCTCGAATTCTCGAATTGTTAAATGACTGTGATGAAGCAAATTTAAATAAATGGTTCTAATGTAAATGGTATCATCGAACTTATCTGGTGAGGAAGCCGGAAGGAGTTCGGGTCTTTAGACCGGTACTCCGTAATAAATAAAAGTATACCAGTCGCGTTTAGGCTTTAAGATTTTTTATGAGATGCCAGGTACCAAAATAAAACAAATTGTTTAAAAATTATACCAACTTACAGAACAAAACACTACAAAGCGAAAAATAACTTTCTTTCCGGAAGAGGGTGTAAAAACAAAAAAAATATATAGGTACCAAAAACACCAACTTCCGAAAAAAAACTTATTTTTCGTTTTGTATTGATTTGTTTTGGAAGTCGGTTTTCATTCGATTTTTTTTGCTACGGATAAGAATATTTTCATGACGTTTTCTTTACATCTGAAAAAGGCCGTGTGATAAATTGCAAAATCATTCTGTAATGTATGGTAACCTACTTATTGTTTATGATCGTGCTTGTCGATGGCCTGTCACGGCAATGGTGTGTCATCGCCGTTCCGTATAAACCGAATTACTAGCTACACGTTGTTTTACTCATATATTTCAGTGGCGACGAGGATAAAAATTAGAAGCGTGCTTAATAAAAATTTAATCCAAAATGTCAATCGGAAAACTAACCGAGTTTAATGTAAGATCGGGCAATTGGACAATGTATGTGGAACGCATGGAAATGTTCTTCAAGGTCAACAATGTTAAGGAGGAATTTTGGTTACCCACATTGATTGCGGCGATGGGTGACGAAGCTTATGAACTTTTAAGCAACTTAACAAGTCCGGGCAAACCGAGTGCAAAAACCTATGTGGAGGTGGTGAAGGTTATGACGGATCACTTGCAACCAAAGCTGTCATTTATGGCAGAGAGGTACCGTTTCCGACAACGAAGACAAAATGCGGGTGAATCCATTTTACAATATATTTCAGAACTGAAGAAAATGTCCAAATTTTGCGAATTTACGTCCGTATTGGAAGAGAATTTACGTGATCAGTTAGTATGCGGGTTGCGAAGCGGGTCGATTAGGCAACGATTGTTTACGGAAGAAAATCTGCAATATGCAAATGCCGTTAAGATTTCATGTGCTATGGAATCGGCGGAGAGGGATGCAGCGGCAGTGGAACAAACAGTCGGAAAAAATTGCGACTCGGGCGGTAGCGGTGATAACGCGGCTGGAGCGGTGCATACGGTGGTGGCGTCGGGCAGCGGGGGCCGCCGAGGGCGTGATGGATCACGCGGGCTGCCGGCGAAACGGAAGGTCACCGCCGATGATTCGAAAAACAATTGTTCTGCTTGCGGAGCTTCGGATCACCAGAGGGAGCGATGTAGATACAGTCGGTTTATCTGCGGTATGTGTAGACAGAAAGGACATCTACGTCGGGTTTGTCCGGTGCGTTCTGGTGGAAGACAGCCGAAGGACCGATGTGACACCAATAACATGGTGGCGCATGTTCAAGCAGCAGGCGGGGTAGCCAATCAGTCAAACTTCTGGAGCCAGGCAGGGGAGGATGAGCCTCCTTTGACAGACGAGGAGGATTGGGTAGTAGAAGATTTGCATCAACTTAGTTTGAATAGCTACAAACCGGTGAGCTTAACTATTTATGTAGATCAAACCCAATTGTCTATGGAGATTGATACAGGGTCTTTAGTATCATGTATTAGTAGGGAAAAGTATGATCAACTGTTTAGCCATAGACCTTTAGATAATTCTAATTTAGTATTTAGATTCTATGATGGTACTATTACAAAACCTATAGGGGTGATTAGGCCAATGGTTAAGTATGGAAATAAGTCCAAGCAAATGGAATTGTTTGTAATAGAGGGTGGCACCACCGCGCTATTAGGTCGACAATGGCTTACTGAACTAGGCATTAAAATACCTTTGTACCAAAATATGATCACACTGAGCACAGACAAAAGAAATAGCAATGTTTCATGTAATGATCAATTAACATTATTACTTCACAGATTTAAGGATTTGTTTTCGGAGGGACTGGGCCGGTTCACGGGAGGCAAGGCTCGGTTACGACTACGCGAGGGAGCAACGCCGGTTTTCTGTCGCGCACGTCCTGTGCCGTACGCGCTCCGCGAGCGCGTCGAGGCTGAGCTGGAAGGCATGCTGCGCGCCGGGGTCATCGAGCCTGTGGAGTGCGCTGATTGGGCTACTCCACTTGTACCGGTTCGTAAGGCTGATGGTGGACTCCGTATCTGTGCTGATTACAAAATAACATTAAATCCAGTACTATTGGTGGACAAATATCCCTTACCACTTATAAACGACTTGCTGGTTAAATTAAATGGTTCTAAGATATTTACAAAAATTGATTTAACGCAAGCATATAATCAGATAGAATTGGATGACCCTGATAATTGTACGGTTATTAATACTCACAAGGGCCTTTTTAAGTATAAAAGATTGGTCTTCGGTTTATCGTCAAGCCCTGGTATATTCCAACGAATTATGGCGAATCTTCTGAACGATATTCCAAACGTAGAAGTATTTCTCGATGATATTATTATTGGATCACCCAATATTAGGGACCATTTAGTTATTTTAGAGAGAGTTTTAGAGCGGTTACATCATAATGGAATGAAACTGAATCAAAAAAAGTGCATGTTCTTGACTAATGAGGTTAAATATTTAGGTTTTATTATCTCTGCCGAGGGAATTAAGGTGGACCCTGAAAAGGTGGAAGGTATATTAAACATACCCCGCCCAGAAAATATTACCGATTTGAGAGCCTTTTTAGGAACAATCATGTATTATGCGAAATTTGTTAAAAACTTGAGCAATATATTGGCACCTTTGTACAGGTTACTAAAGAAGGGAGTTACTTGGACATGGAATGATGAGTGTGAGTCAGCTTTTAAGAGAATTAAAAATATTTTGATTAGTGCCGACGTCCTTGCTCATTACGAACCAAACAAACCCTTGTTTTTAACTTGTGACGCGAGCGCGAGAGGAATAGGAGGCGTATTAAGTCAGATGGGTGAACTCAATGATAGTAGCACAGACGGACAGCATGAGCGTCCTGTTGTGTATGTGTCGCGCGCGCTTAACGCAGCTGAAAAGCATTATTCACAAATCGAGCGGGAGGCTTTGGCTATTGTGTTTTGCTTAGAAAAATTGCACCAGTATTTATATGGGCGACGTTTTACACTACGTACGGATCACAAGCCACTGGTCACTATTTTTGGGCCTAAACAGGGTATACCATCAATGGCTGCGAGCCGATTACAAAGGTGGGCCATTAAGTTGTCAGCCTATACGTACGACATTGAGTATGTTACTTCAAAGCAGAATGGGGCAGATGGGTTATCGCGGTTGCCAGCTCTTTCTGATATTAAACAACCTATTAAAGTTCCGGAACAATCATATTTACATTTCGCCCAAAATGCCATGTTATTGGATTATAATGAGATTAAAAGACAGACGAGCCGAGACCAGTTACTAGGCCGAGTTCTAACATATCTTCGCGACGAATGGCCGTCTGATAACGAAATTAAATCGCTCCAACCTTATTTTAATCGTAAAAAAGAACTATACGAGGAGTTAGGTTGTGTGATGTGGGGCCATAGGGTGGTCGTACCGGGTGAGTGTAGGAATAAGGTTTTAATGGATTTACATGAGGCACATATGGGCATAGTAAAAACTAAAGCTTTCGCTAGGAGCTATGTCTGGTGGCCGGGTATGGACGAAGATATTGAAAAAACGTGCCGTGGTTGCAGTGTCTGTGCTGCAGAGAGCGAGGCACCGCCTCGACATATGCCGTGCCCATGGGTTTGGCCAGATAGACCATGGGCCCGTGTACATGTTGATTTCTTAGGCCCTATCACGGGGCGGATATTTTTAGTAATGGTTGATGCCAGGACCAAATGGTTAGAAGTTAGTCAAGTACCTAGTACAGCGGCTAGTCACACGATCAGCGTTTTAAGTGACGTGTTTGCACGTTTTGGATTACCCAGACAAATAGTATCTGATAACGGGCCGCCCTTTACAAGTCATGAGTTTTCTCAATTTCTCGGTACAAACGGGATCGAACATATATTTTCAGCGCCATATCACCCCGCCTCAAACGGAGCAGCAGAGAACGCAGTTCATACAGTTAAAAGAGCTATTAAAAAGGCAATTAGAGAGAACATAAACATAAATTTATTTTTAAATAATTTTCTTCTATATTATAGGAATACAGAACACTGTACTACAGGCGAAACACCGGCGTCGCTCATGTTTGGCCGTAGGTTACGTACAAAGTTCGACGCTCTAAGACCAAGTAGGGACAGTAGAGTTAGAGATGCTCAGGAGCGTCAACAAAAATACGGCTCAAATGGGTTGCGTCAATTACGCCCGGGGGATGAGGTCTGGCTGCGTCAATATCGTGGACAGGATAAATGGGTAACTGGAAAGGTTGCAGAAAAGATGGGGACCACTGATTATAAGGTAGTAGATGCTTTAGGTAGAGAATCCCACAAACATGTAGATCAGCTGAAGCCACGGATACGGAGTTCACTAATCTGTCCTTCTCCCTCTAGCCCGATCAGTGAGAATTCCAAGTCGGTTGTGGTAACGCAAGAACAGGGAGCGCCCAGTCCGGGCGGTCCACGGAGCGAAGCCTCGACCGCGGCGAACACACATCAGGATGACGGGGATGGAGAATCTTTTGAAGACTGCGTAGAACAGCCGGTTCAGAGCACAACACAGCCTTCCTTGCCTTATCCTAAGCCGCCCCAGTCTCGTCCCATTCGTCAATGTCGAATTGATAAGCCAGCTAGGTATAATTTATGGTGAAGGCGTAGAAGTCATATTTAGTTTCTTTTGTTTTTATGAGTTAAGTTTTAAAGCTCTGAAAGCCTTTTATTGATTGTTAAAATGTAAAGGGTTCTAGATTAAGGGTGAAGGTGTAATGTATGGTAACCTACTTATTGTTTATGATCGTGCTTGTCGATGGCCTGTCACGGCAATGGTGTGTCATCGCCGTTCCGTATAAACCGAATTACTAGCTACACGTTGTTTTACTCATATATTTCACATTCAACCAGTAGTAGACAAATTCAATTATTTTTTAATTAAAAACATGCATCATCGTAATGGGTATGCCTTTGTATAATAGAATCATGTGTAACTAGCTACAAAGTTATGTGTTCCTAGTAGGTACATATTACATAACATCACGCTAGTAGTCCCTGAAGGGGTAGACAGAGATGATTGGTACGACCACATTTCGCTAGCAACCTTTCTTCGTTTAATGAGGCGAGTATTTTGCTAATAATTGAGCCCAAATTCAGATTAGGTCACGGCTATATACTTGACTCGACGAGGGGAACAAACCCAGAACCCCAACCTATTTAGTACTTTATTTTTTTATTTAATAAATGCTCATGCATACTGCGCTACCACGGGAAGATAGCGCAGTTATGTGGGACTCTAACCCGTTAAAACTCCACGGTGTCCTCCTGTGCCGCTTATGGCGGGAACACGGGCACGCGTTAGCACTCACCGCGAACCCGCCGCGGCTATCCGTCTCCGGACCCTCCTCTGGAGAGTATCCCCATCGCCGGCGCACCAGAACACACTGTACGCCGTAATCACCCCATGGACCAAACATGCACATGGACGCCAGACGACCCCGTGTATGGCACCCTTGGTCTCACTGTGACGGGTCAGGACAATCGCCCCGCCACCTACTACTTTTCGGCAGCAGGGGATAGGGAAAACGGCCAACGCTATACCGACACTCTTCACCTGCGGCCCCACCGAGTCCGCCATCAGACGGTGGCGACTCCGTGCCGGCCGCGGAGGGTAGGGAGAGCGGCGCACCGTAATACCGGCAATCCTCTCCCGCCGCGGCCCCTAACCCTGAAGGCATCGCGACTGAGGAGGGTTCCGCAGCCGCGATGCCTCCGGTACACGATATCGCGGCCCGCCTCAGTTGCGATGTCGCCCATGCGAAACCGCAACCTACCTGTTGGCTGCTACGTCGTCGGCTTAACGGCAATAGCCCTGACGAGCGGCCCTTCCTCGGGTTCCTCTTCACTTCGCCGTGGTCTGTGGATGACCAAGCCACGGCTACTGAGGCCCCCGCCTCGATAAAGCCGGGGGGAATTTTGAAAACTCCCACCATTAGCAACCAATCGGCATCGACAACTCCCATCGAGCTGCTACCAGCCAGGCCCACCGATTTCTTCGTCAATTGTGGACCGATTTTGAAAATTCTTTTTTTTTTTGTTTGTAAGAGCATGTTCCCAAATTAGGCCCATTTTAATTTGGTGAAGATCTGTTGAAGAACTTCGGCGAGTTCTGTTGTATATACAACAGAACTCTTCAATAAATGACGGAAGATCTGTCGGGATTGCTGCAATCGCATGTCTGTTTATTGTTTATACCATAACATAACATCACGCCAGTACGCTCTAAAGAGCAGTTCACCGGTTATGTTCAAGTTTCATGATATTCGGGTAAACAAAAAAAAAACAGAAAAATATAAAAACTTTTTACAAATACTAAAAAATACAAAGCGAAATATAACTTTATTTTTGGAAGTCGGTGTCTTTGGTAGGTACCAATTTTTTCGTAATGGAAACCGACTTCCAAAAAGATAGTTATTTTTCAGTAGTGTTTTATTTAGAAGTCGTTAGTATGTTTTAGTAAACAAAGTTATTTTTCTACTTCCCCAATGGACTGCTATTAAACCATTATATTGACATATATCTAACTTTGTAGAACTATTAGCAGTGCAGCTCTTCTTTGATATACAAAACTACTAAATTATATTTCAATACATCGACCACACAGCCACTCCGACAAATAATATCAGAAAATAAATCTAATTATATTTATGTAACTATTAACTTATCAATGCCTTAAGCTATTTTTCCGGAAACTCGAAGTATTGTACAAGGGGCCATTATAATATTTATTTCATCATTTTTTTATTGACTGGCGCGGAAGTGTTTACGGCTCACAGAAGTGGTCCCTACTAAATCGAAATTGTCGATTGGCGACCTATATAAGATGTTTCAAAGACAAAGACAAAGATATTTTATTTCAACTAGGCCACAAAGCGGCACTTTTGAACGTTAGTTACATTAAAATTTACAAGGAATAAAAATTGATTCTACCGTGCATTCGGAAAGTAGCTTGTTATGGAGAAGAACGCACAAGAAACTCCATACTTACTCTTTTAAAAAAAAAAAATGTTTTTTTTACAATATTTAGGTACATAAGTACATACATTAATAAATTTATATGTGTGAGGACAATGCACCCAGAATCACTACATACTATACTACGTACAGGTACAAAGTATTAAAAGTACTCACACATGTACTGTGCAGTTACATAATAAGCGCTAGAAAAACACTAGCATCCGAAGCAGTTAAGTTAAGACCAATCCCAACTGACGGCGCCCGTTCACGAACATGACGCATGAATCGGCACCACCCAGCTCAACCATCATGAAGGGAACCGAATGATCCAACACACACGCCACCATCAGAGAGACATTTGAGAGAGCATGACACACTCAACTGCTAGGGCAAACACAAGTCAACGAACGACACCGAGGTACAGCAAATGGTAGATTTACAGTTGGGTACATAGTACTCACACACGTGCTGCGCAGTTATACTATACTAAAAGAAATTGAGTCTATATAATACAAATATATTCATACAGTCTTCAGCAGGTCCAACAATTCTACAAAACAATAATGTTCTGCATATCACTTGTTTTTGCGCCCTAGTGGTTGTGGAGCAAGAGTAGCATTGAGCCAAGCATTTTTATCAGTGATGTAATCCCCCAACTTATAATATGCCTGCCTGCATAGTGTGCGTTTTATACAGGTTTTAAATTTCGTCTCATTCAGTTCTAGAATGTGGGGAGGAATTTTATTGTAACATTTTGTACAGTACCCCATGAAAGAAGAGGCTACTTTAGCCAGTCTGAAACCTGGTTGAACTAATTGGTCCCTATTTCTAGTAATGTAATTATGTCTATCTCCGTTTTTACTAAAAAGATGTAAATTTTTTCTCACGTACATGATATTTTCATAAATATATTGACAAGGAACCGTCATGATGTTAATGCCCTTAAACAGTTCCCTTAGAGAATCGCGCCGGCGAAGATTGTATATCGCTCTGATGGCTCGTTTTTGCAGAATAAAAATTGACTCAATGTCTGCAGCCCTTCCCCATAGTAAAATACCGTAAGACATTATACTATGAAAGTAACTAAAATAGACCAGCCTCGCGGTATCTACATCACTAAATTGACGAATCTTTCTAACAGCATAAGCTGCCGAACTTAGCCGCCCTGCAAGTGATATTAAATGAGGACCCCATTGTAACGTTGAGTCTAGCGTGATCCCCAGGAAAACCGTTTTATCGACGAATTCTAGCTTCTCCTTGTTTAAGATAATGTCACAATCAGTACTTTTTACATTCGGCAAGGAAAATTTTACGCACTTGGTTTTTTTACCATTTAAAACTAAATTATTTGCAGTGAACCAATCCTGAACCTGCCGTAGCGCGTTATTTACGTCGTCAACCTGACAAGTACGTCTATTTATTTTAAAAATTAAAGATGTGTCATCAGCAAATAACACCATGTTTAGTTTGTTTTCCAATAAACGGGGTAAATCGTTTATGTATATTAAAAATAAGAAAGGACCTAATATTGAGCCCTGGGGTACCCCCATTTTCACGTTTAACCCCGACGAATTCACACCGTTTATCTGAACTAATTGCTGTCTATCACTTAAATAAGATTCAACCAAACTTAACGCTGATTGACCTAGCCCGTAATGCTCAAGTTTCAGAAGTAATGTTTCATGATTAACGCAATCAAACGCCTTCGACAGGTCGCAGAAGATACCTATGGCATCCTGCGACTCTTCCCACGCATTAAAGATGTGTTTTAATAGGGTGACACCAGCGTCAGTTGTACAACGTCCTTTGGTGAAACCATACTGTTTATCATGCAAGATATTATTCGTATTAAAATGAATGAGCATTTGATTAAGCATTATCTTCTCAAATACCTTGCTGAAAACCGGCAACACGGATATTGGTCTATAATTATTTGTGTCTTTACTGTCCCCGGATTTAAAAAGTGGTATAACCTTACTATATTTCATTAGATCCGGAAAGACTCCTTGATCCACACACAAATTAAAAATTACAGCTAAGTACGGCGCTATAGTCTGAATAATGGAGGTACACGTTTTGATGGACATTCCCCACAGATCTTCAGTCGGTTTGATCTTGATTTGCTTAAAAGCTTTTATTACTGTTATGGGGTTTATATGTGAAAAGTTAAATACATTCGGGCAGGCTGAAACGTTCGCGTTTAATAATCCAAAAGCAAGCGCGGGCGAAGAATTTAAGGTTTCAGTAGTTTTAATTGGGATGTTGGTAAAGAAATTTACAAATTCTTGCGCAACTTTTTTGTTATCTCTAATAAGTCCGTGTGTGGTCTCAAGC
Organism: Orthosia cruda; assembly: GCA_964057195.1. Taxonomy (NCBI): domain Eukaryota; kingdom Metazoa; phylum Arthropoda; class Insecta; order Lepidoptera; family Noctuidae; genus Orthosia; species Orthosia cruda. The sequence continues at coordinate 17,062,007 of OZ059856.1, read as the reverse complement.
GTGTAATCAGGATTATTTCTTTTATTCCTGTTCGTTTCATTATTTATAATTTTCCAAACCGTCTTGATTTTATTTTCTGCTAATTTAACCTTATTTCTAATATACAAGGCCTTAGCTGCCTTACATGTATTTTTAAAAATTCTCGAGTAAGTAGCAACATACTTATTAAACGTTTCAGTGTTCATACAAGGCTTAAGGCCATATAGCTCGTAAAGTCTTTCCCTACTTTTTCTAAGTCCTGTAGTCGCCCAGTCACTGAATAAAAACTTAGGGCATACAGTTTTAGTTATCTTCTTAAAAGTGTTATTAAACTCTTTTTGAACCACTGAAAAAACTTCATCATACAAAATATTACCGTCATTCACTGTGAGGTCCTGATCGCTTAACTTAGCGATTAAAGTGCTGTTAAATTTATTTAATTTACCGGATGTTATTGGTCTGGATTGAATCTGCACTTGTTTAATTAGCATATTGGACTCAAATGTCACAAGTAGCCCACTATGATCCGAAGGCAGATAATTTATAATGGCATTGTCCAAGTAGTTGCAGCAACAAAAAACATTATCAATACATGTAGCAGAAGTCAGCGTAGTTCGGGTTGGTTCCGTAAACACATGTGACAAATTAAATGATTTAAAGAGATTTAATAACCTACTTCTATCTGAATTATCTTCTAGAATATTAATATTAAAGTCACCACAGACAATTACTAGTTTATTACCCATTGCGAGTTTTGCCAAAACATCTTCCATCACTGACTCGAATATAGAGTAGTTCTTATAATTAGGGGGTCTGTAGACGCACACTATGACATGCTTATCCAGCTCAACACAGGACAGTTCAACACTATGTTCAACTGAGAGGTCTACTATATCTTTACGAGGTTTTGATTTAATACCATTTTTAATTAATATAAGTGAACCCCCACGCAACATTATATTTCTGTTAAAACAACTGCCCACAGTATAATTTTCATAATTGATTAGCATTGCGTAATTTTTCAGCCAATGCTCAGTGAAACAAACAATGTCAAACATTGTTTTTTCTAAAAACAGTTCGATTTCTAATTCCTTTGAAGAAAAACCCTGAATATTTTGGTGAAATAATTTCAGAGAATTCTGCTCAGACCCTTTTCTTAAATTATTTTTTTGCGAGCAAGAAGGTACCTTTTTAATGGTGGACATACTCGCAACTATTCCGTTATTGATACCCTCCCTTGTCCTATCAACTAGTTTAAAGAATAAATATTAATAGCATTTTTGCTAACGTTATTCAAGGTATTGACCACCTTTAAATTAGTACTATTACTAATATCAATAATAACTGTATACTTCGACATACTACTTATGTCTGAGTTTATTGTATAAGATAATAGCCGAGCTATTTGATGTCTTACCCTAAGAGGCAGATACAAAGTATCGCCTGTCGACTTTAATTTATCAACAAAAATGTTGATGTCAAAAAAAACAAGTTTGTCACTATAGTGACTCACAAGAAAGTGCAGATGCTTATTAAGCATGTGAATGTGATTATTTTGTCTATTTGACAATTTATCCAAGTAAGGGAAGGCACACAAAATAATTTTACTGCAATTTAACTTTAACATCTCTTTTACACACTCAGTGATGTCATCTTTGTTTACTTTTTTACTATTACCTACAAATACAGTTAAATTGGTATCTGGTTTATAAATATTCTTTGTCACAGATTCCATTATTTGCTTGTAAGATGACCCGGGCTTGCAATAATTAAAAGTGGAATGACTCTGATTGCCATTTAGTAATTTACCGAAACCTTTTCCAATACCGTCTGAAAATATAACTGAATGAAAACTTTCTTTACTTTGACTTGATGAAAAGCCAGCACTCTCAGGCCGGTCTACTTGAGGCGAGGTTTAAGTCATAGTACCAGGGCGTCCGAGCTCAGCTCGGGTGAAAATAGAGAAAACGACGTTTTCTAAAAATGAAACCTAGCTAGATCGATTTATCTCCCCCGAAACACCCTGCATACTAAAATTCATGAAAATCGTTGGAGCCGTTTCCGAGATTAAGATTATATATATATACACTGGCTGTCCCACGCGGCTTCGCTCCCGTCAACTGGCTACCTACCTACCCTACCCTACCTACCCTACCCTACCTACACTACCCTACCTACCCTACCCTACCTACCCTACCCTACCTACCCTACCCTACCTACATGAATGTTGCGTAACTTTAACCGCTTACGCAGCGCACGCAACGGAAGCCCTCAAAAAGGAATATTTATGCCCGTTTTTGTACCATTTTCATTTATGCTCCGCTCCTATTGGTCGTAGCGTGATGTTATATATCCTATAACCTTCCTCGGTAAATGGACTATCTAACACAAAAATAATTTTTCAATTCCTACCAGAGAGAGATATGAGATTAGCGCGTTCAAACATACAAACAAAGAAATTCTTCAGCTTTATAATATTAGTATAGACACAGATAATATAATACTAGCATACAGATGCCTCATCCCATACAAAGAAACCGTGCCGACGTAACTAGCGTTTTTCATCGGATTATACCGATTATTTTTTGTAAATCGATCGCGTTCGGTTCCGTTCCTCGGCGATAGATAATCAATCGATATCGATAGATAAATCAAATAATCAGTACAGTACGTCGGGACAGCGTCTTTGTATGGGATGAGACCCCAAGGTATAGATTTATACAAGAATTGCTTGTTTAAAGGTATTAGATGTGTTGACAGACATCGCTCGTCTGTTATTTGGCGTCTAGGGACTGTGTGGTCGCTGTCTCAATAGGACCGCGATCTTAAATTTGCCGATTCGCGATCAAACAAGAGCATATCTTCGTAATGATCACAGGTTTTACAGTGAAAATATGGACGGTCATTTAACACTTCAGCTTGCATATTCTGTAGGTTATCAAAACTTATATAAAGAGGTGAAATTGTTCGTTTCTAGGAGGTCATCTCTGGCAATACTGATCCGTTCCTAAAACTATTCTAAGGTATAAAGTTACGATATCGTGGAGTGCCATCGGATATTTTTAAACACAGAAAAATGCATGAGGATGATTAGGTTGCAGGTTCAAACCCAGGCAGGCGCTTTACTTTGTGTTAATTCATCACCACTGCTCACAAAACGGCGAAGGACACCGTGAGGAAACCGGCATGTCTTAGAACCACAAATTCGAAGACATGTGACATCCATCAACCTGCACCGTGCCCGCTGGTGGATTTGACGCCCCATTTCTCACTCACTGAGAGGAGGCCGAGAAGGAGAGGAAAAGAATAGACGCCCTGTAAATGTGGTGCTGGAGAAACTTAACGTATCCATCCTTCAAGAACTCGGTATCAGGCAGCGTCTATCGGTTATAGTCCAAGCTCGAGTACTCCAGTTCTTTGGACACGTGTCCCGACGAAGCAACGACTCTATCGAGCGGCTTGTAGTTCAGGGTAGAGTGGAAGGAACGAGAGCGCGCGGCAGGTCGCCCATGCGATGGACCGACCAGATTAAATCTGCAGTGGGTGGCCCATTGCATAAGTGCTCACGAATAACAGCCGATAGAGAGGGATGGCGTCGCATCGTTAAGCAAATTATAGCAACCCGAAGTCTCACTGCAACATGATGACCACGACCGCTCTGCCAAGAGTGTACCGACGAAGAAGAAGAGAGGAGGCTTGCACGCACAACTGACCAAATGGGAATCAAAGTACGGAAAAGGGTTCCATCTATCCTATCTGGGATATCTTACAGGAGCAAAGCCGGGGCAAAAAACTAGTGGCGTAATAAATTAATTCGTTTAAAAAATACTACACAAAAATACATTCAAGGACAGAATTAAATTAGTTTCTGTATTAACTAGGTTTTTTATCAGTTTTTTAATTGTTTAGATAACAACACACGTGGTAAAACTTCGCAAGTCAGGGTTGCCAAACGAACGAAAGTTTTTTTTTTTGTGTTCATGATAACAATTATCATCATTGCTGCCCTTGACCTATGCTACTTGGAATCTGTGCAACACGCTTCCTTCTTCCATACCGTCCTGACCCTCGTCACGGTATCACTGACTCCCTTTTCATTCATATCACTTCTCACAATCTAGCTATATTTTCTTTACCCTCCTTCTCCCTTCTTTGTTCTATGTTAAGGATTTGGTTTCCGCACTTAGTCCTTCAGATAGAACATTGTGCGTGGACCATGGCGGCCGTTTGGTGGTTATTCCAACCAGCCCACCTCCCTCCAGTAGTTAATTCAAGCTTCTGGTTTGCTTAGAACATCTGTGTAAGATCTGGGTGACTTGAGGATTTGTGTTCTAATCTGGGTGACGCCTGTGCATTCAGAGTACGTGTGCGACGGTTTCCTCAGCCTCCATGCACGCCTTGCACAGAGGGCTGTCCGTTACGCCTATTGTGTTCAAGTGTTTGTTTAGCGAGCAGTCCACTAGTTCTGCACCTGTATCTGGATGCATTCTTGTAGCCACCTGCGTATTTGGTTGAAGGGGATGGGTACGACAGGCTCGGGTCCAGAGACCGCCGTGCCACTACCACTGTGGATCCTTCTCTAGCAAGCTCGTCAGCCGCGTCGTTGCGGCTAGACACAGTTATTTCTTCTAGTGCGGTGTGGCATTCTAGTATTAGCTTCGAGGTAATATATTTTTTCCGTAAGGATTGGAGAACTGAGGCACTGTCGGAGAGTATACGTATATGGGTATCTGTAACCCTCCTGGCTTCTAGGGCGTGGACCGCTTGTATGATGCCCACAAACTCCGCCTGATAGACGGTGTTGAACACTCCTAGCGGGCTGGATATGTTTATATTGAGGTAGTGTGAGAAGACTCCGACTCCGGTACCAAAATCAGTCTTCGATCCGTTGGTGTATACTCTCGTCTCTTTAGGGCCTGAGTGGTCACACTGTTCTTCTGCTAGTATTATATTGTAGTGCCTATGAAAGAGGTGTGTTTTGGGGCTTTGGCGCAGGGTGATGCCATCATTGGTCTTCGTTTGACCGCATCTTCCTTTATGCGCATGTGCTTAACTCTGGCGTCTTTACTCGAGTCGCCCCATGCAAAATACTGGTACTTAGCACCATCAAGTTAGACTGGAAGCGAACCCCGACATAGTTGGGAAAAGGCTGGGCAGATTATTGAAAGTAAAATACTGTTGATACCATTTAAATTGAAATTTACAGTTAAGGGTCAAAAGTGCAATCACAATCTACCAAAACAGATGCGGCAAATTTTTTTAGGCAGGCGTTTCAAGTTTTTACGGTTAGTAGATTTATTCTATTCTTTAATTTCTATCATCTTCGTCAGCCTATTCATGTTCCCACTGCTGGGACACAGACCTCTCTGTGATAGGGAATGGACCGTAATCCACCACGCGCGCCTAGTGCGGGTTGGTGAATGTCACATGTCTTCGAATTTTTGGTTCTAGGACATGCCGGTTTCCTCGCGATGATTTCCTTCACCGTTTTGAGAGAAGTAGTGGTCACTATCTGACAAAATCATATTTGGAGTTAAAGACGAAAAACAAACATTTTTGGTATTTATATTTGTTATCTTTTATAGTAGAAAAATTTTGTAGACACAGATTGATAGAGAATTTTATGCTGATTTCTGAGGTATCAAAAACTCAAAATCTGCCAAACGTTTTTTTATTTTTATTTCATTTTTATTTCATGCTATTTAAACTACATTTAATATACATAGTAGTAAACACGCTTCAATCATAACACGTAATGATGACATAGACTTGTGTAGAAACCCAGATTCAAAGAGTAAAATGCGGGTAACTTTTGAACGGCTGAAAAGATTTTATTCAAATATAGCTATGACTAAGTCACCTTTCCACCAAAAAAATCTAAATCAAAATCGGTTCATCCATTTAGGAGCTATGATGCCACAGACAGACACACAGATCAAAAACATGTCAAACTTATAACACCCCTCTTTTTCCGTTGGGGGTTAAAAAGGCAGAATTGTTTACATGCCCTGTTCAAGCATTTATAGTCATATTAAAACTAATGGTTATTACTGGGGCTTATCAAACACTATAACAGCATAGCAATAAAAGTAACTATTATGTAAGCCTTCTAATAGTTTTCTAAAAGGAAAATCTAAATAAGAATGTAAACGCATCTATTAACCGATTGAATAACGTAATTACTGAAACAATTAATAAGCCATCTTACGAGGTTCCATGTTTTGGGCACTAAAAGTTTTAAATAAACTTTGTTTTCCAACATTAATTCTAGGTTTTACATTGATGACTGTAATGCTGATAATTTTAAGGGAATGGGACCATATTACTAAGCCTTTGTGGTCCATCTGTCTGTCTGTCCATTTGTCACCAGGCTGTATCTCATGAACCGTAATAGCTAGACAGTTGAATTTTCACAGATGATGTATTTTTGTTGCTGCTATAACAACAAATACTAAAAACAGAATAAAATAAATATTTAAGTGGGGCTCCCATACAACAAACGTGATTTTTTTGCAGTTTTTTGCGATAATGGTACGGAACTCTTTGTGGGCGAGTCCGACTTGCACTTGTTCTTTTAACCAACCTGTATTGTCCCATTGCTGGGCAATTCTCCCTCACAGTCTTCCACACTTCCCGATGTGTAACCTTCTCTATATATGTTTAAATCAATTTTGGGATACAAGTAGGAGTGCAGATAGATAAACCAAAATATCTAAATAGTATAAAACCAAGTCGCTAACTGCTTCTATCTTTTTCTCTGCTTCTTCTGAACCATGCAACGGATTGTGATATGGTTGTCACTAATTGAAAGAACAATAAACGAGGAAGGTCTAAGTATTTATCCCATGCGAAGACGGGGCAGGTCGCTAGTGTTTTATACCAAACAAACATATGAAGGTGAATAATAAATGACTTATATTTCAACAGCACTCTCGTGTGTAGTGTATAATGTTGTGACTTCAGATTACTCATGGTTTTTCGTACTGAGTTGGCGAACAGCCAAAAGCACTTTGACTCTTAAAGTTTTATTAAAAGAGTGCAAATAAAAGTCAAAATGTTGTCTTGAAATTATTTAAAAATTCAGTAAATATATTTTTAAGTAATCAATGATAAAAACGTGGCTAAATAATAGATATTAGCATAAGATTCCGGCATTACATTTTTATCTATGAGCTCTAAAGAAAGGTTATCTCTATATAGTGATAAAAATAATGTTACAGCTTACCTGGTATTCTATGTCGATAATTTCGTTAGGCAGTACTTTATGATAGAAACAGTCCACTTTTCCCGCCTGTACCATAATTGTCATGTCTTTTTCGTAGGCGAAAACGACACTAAATATAGTAGTTAAAAATATGTAGCGCATTTTGGGCGAAATTGACGTTTTCACTGTTTTGTATTCCGATCGGATTCCGATTGATGCAAGCAAGGGATCTTAGGAAAGTTATTTTTAGTTTTCGAGTGTTTTTTAAGTATAAAAATAGAAAGAAGCAATTGAAATGATCGAATTATTTTCACAAACAAATAAACAACCGAGCCACAAGCACAAACCGAGCGGATGGTCGTAATCGTTCTGAAATTTTATGACTTTTTTATTGACACTTTTGACAGTTCCTTTCCGTTGTTCATATCACGGATCACCAAACCAAATCACCATTCAGGCATCACTAATTAAAGTTGAACTTATTCATAATTCTAAGCATTACGAATACGAAATTAAAAAGTGAAATTATTTTAACTGCGTTTCAATTTAGGATTATTGATACTTTTATTGTGGTTTTTTCAATAATTGTACGTCAATGTTATTTCGTTCAGAAAATTTGAGAAAATGTTCCTAATTGGCTTAAATTGGCATCAAGACAAGATCATATCACTACATCCTTAGCATAAATTGGTAGTCTCGCTTCCACGCAGCAATATTGTCGTAAGTACCTGTCAGGCTGTCACTATAATGCTACCATGGTATACCATGAATGCTATAAATTCGAAGAATGGGTGTAACGAATATCAAAAAAGAAAACAACAAAAAATATGCACAGACTACTAAAAACTACAAATTATATTTTTTGGAATAAAAGCTCCTTTTAAGACTAGAAGACTTGCTCGTCTTGCTCAATCTTCCTCGTTTTGACTAAAATGTCAAGTGGGAGCGGACCGGGTGCACCGCCCCCGGGTGGCGTGGTCCGGAGCAGCGCTTTGTCCTTCGTTGCGTCTGCGCAAGCCACGGCAACAGCTGACAGCATTCCCGGGAACTCACAGGAAATGGATCGGGAACAATTGGGACAAGCAGGTAAAGGAATTATTTTGTACAGCCTAGATTTGAACTCGTTTAAAAATGTCTGCTTTACCGATCGAAAGAGTTGCAATAAGCCTTATGCCTGCTCTGTAGTTTCTAACATAGAGATCTGTTGAACCCAGTCAACTCAGACACTTGTTAAACTGGACTGAAATACGCTGGTGGATGTTTAGTCTTAAAATGTATGTGTAATTACTCTTTCTGTTAGACAGGACTGGCTGTGATTTAGATTCTATCTATACTAATATTATAAAGAGGTAAAGTTTGTGGGTTTGTGACGTTGTAAGGGGTAATCTCTGGATCTACGGAACCGATTATGAAAATTCTTTCACCAGTAGAAAGCTACATTATTCCTGTGTGTCATAGGCTATAAAATAATTAAAAAAAAAATAGAGATCCTTATGAAAATTGCAATAAGGTAACCAAAGGTAGCAAAATGTTGCCTTTAAAATACATTATTTGGCGTACACTGAGAAAACTTGATGATAGATAAAAGTTAGTAGGTAGGGTAGGCAGGGTAGACAGATTAGGCAGTATAGGCAGGGTAGCCAGGGTATACCATGGTAGCCAGGGATGACTGGGTAGGCAGGATAGCCGAGGAAGGCAGAGTAGCCAGGGTAGTCAGGGCAGCCAGGGTAGCAAGGGTATGCAGGGCAGGCAGGCTAGGTAGATAGGTAGCCAATTGACTATGGATGCTAAACCTGACTGTGATGTGTATGCATAATGATGAAAGACAATCATGTCAGTATGGAGTTATTTATTTATTTAATACTTCATGATACCAAATAAAAACCATTCTCACAAAAACTGTTTAACTAGGACTCTATTACTAAAATAGGTGGATAGTACTTATGTCCAAACTTGGCAAAACTATGTTTGCTAAAATAAAAATAAATTTATCTTCTGCAGATCGTTTGGTGCCAGCGGGACTGACAGCGCTGTGTGAAACATGTTCCAAGCTTTACACAAACCAGCCCAACCCTCTGCAAGTCACTACTAGACTCAAGTATTGGTAAGCTGACTCAAGTATGTGTTACAAACAGTCTAACTGACATACCTCAGTGGTCTCTTAGATTATGAAAACTCCTATTGCTGCTTATGTGTGGTCAGCAGTAAAAAAAACCAGTATAAACTGGCCATTTACTCTATTGGAATTTCGTATAATACTAGGCCAGCTCAAGATCAAGGTATTAGAACTTACATGCAGTCTACCCCATAATACAGACTTAAATATTGTTTCAAAAAATTATGATTATGCTAGGAGAATGTATTATTATTGTTAAATAACCCAGCAGCCCTTAATACACCAACACCCTTTAACTGTTCCATTGTTGTTGAATTAGGTAATTTACCTATATTTGCAATATTTGTAAGTATGTGAGGACCATGTTCCTATTTATCAAATGAAGGAATTTACCTAGTATAGTAGTGCTGGGTGCATCATCCTCACGTATATGAATTTATGTATGTATGTTAATGTTGTAAATCACTTTATTTAAAGAGTATGTATGGAGTTTCCTATCTGTTCTTCTCCATAACAAGCTACTTTTGCGAATGGACGGTAGAATCAATTATTATTAATTTTTAATTTATATTTTTGACGTTCAAAAGTACCGCTTAATGGCCTAGTTGAAATAAATATTTTTTGTCTTTAAACTTCAACACAGCCACACTATTTGGCCACAGAAATATACAAGGCCGTTGCTAGTCCCCCCGACTAGCTCCTTCACAAAAAGCTCTACAATTTTTTTTTTTTTGTTTTAATTTCAGGCTAGGAGGTCATGATCCTCTGGACTACATCAGCATGTACTGGAACCCTGGCAAGCCTGAGGATCACATTCTACCTCATTGGCATTATGTCAGGTTAGTATTAAATCAAATTAATTCTGCCAACTGGTCCAGGTAGGATATGTGAGGTACTACAATTTGATTGGCAGGACTAGACAGAAATGCCACTACTCTAATAGCGTCTCTGTCAAGAAAGGCGACAAAAAAAATTCAAATTATTTTTTATTTTAATGTTTATTTACCTTTTTTTTATTTATTTCCTTATTTTTTAACCCCCGCCGGAAAAAGAGGGGTGTTACAAATTTGACGTGTGTTGCTGTGTGTCTGTCTGTGGCATCATAGCGTCCAAACGGGTGAACCGATTTTGATTTAGTTTTTTTTGTTTAAAAGATGACTTAATCGAGAGTGTTCTTACCTATGTTTGAATAAAATCGGTTTAGCCGTTCAAAAGTTATGGGAATTTTAGTTTCAATCGGGATGTATTCGCAAGATATCGTGACATAATTACGTGTTAAATAGATTGCCGATCGAAGTGTTTCAACTATGTACTAGATAAATTATGTAGCAATAAATAAAAGTGTGCCGGTGGTTTAATAAATTTTAAATATTAACTTGTTATTACTAAATATTATTATTTTTGTAAAATTTGGAAAACAAGCTTTTTCTTTCAGTAAACCATTTCATTTGATATCATGCAGATGCATAAAAAATAATTAGGTCGCCATCTTTCTTGCCCATATTTCGGATTTCTTCCTATAGTTAAAAGATGATTTTTGTGTAAAAAAAAATATAGTTCTATTTAGTCCGCCGGTTAGATTATCAAAAAATATTGGACACGTATTATTTGCTCTATCAAATCAATAAAATTTACAATGATATAGTCCATCAGAGTACAAAAGTGGGGGATGTGACGTCACTTATGAATAAACGCGAAAATAAAACGCTCTGTATCGTCTTTATTTTTTAGGGTTCCGTAACCAAAGGATAAAACGGGACCCTATTACTAAGACTCCGCGGTCCGTCTGTCTGTTACCAGGCTGTATCTCATGAACCGTGATAGCTAGAAACTTTCACACAAACAGTTGAAATGTTCACAGATAATATATTTCTGTTGCCGCTATAACAACAAATACTATATATAAACAGAATAAAATAAATATTTAAGTGGATACATACAACAAACGGTTATTTTGCCGTTTTTTCCGATAATGGTACAGAACCCTACGTGCGCGAGTCCGTCTCGCACTTGGCCGGTTTTGGTTACTTGACAATAGAAAAAATACGTGTCCAATATTTTTTATTAATCTATCTGGCAGACTAAAAAATAATTTTAAGTCATCATTCCTTTTGGGTTGTTTCTGTTAATTCTTGTATAACACTTGTTCCTTCTCCCAGCTTCGGCCTCTCCGACCTCCACGGCGACGGCCGCGTGCATCCAGCACCAGACCTGTCTCGGGACGCTCCATCAGGCTACGGATTCGAGCTGACAATGCGCCTGTCTGCCGAAGAGGGCCTGGCTCAACCGCCGTTGTGGCCGGCTGCCTTGTTGCAGGCGCTCGCTAGATACGTGTTTACTACTGGTTTGTGGATTTTTTTATTTATGTAGAGACTAGCGAACCTCCCTGGCTTTGTCCGGTAATCAAGGATGAGTCTTCCAAGTGGGTATGTTGGCATCGACACCCACTTGAAATACTCAACCTGTATATATAGTATAAAACATATGTCCATCAGGAATAATGTACCGTATATACTGGGCAGGTATCGACCACGTAATGTGAAGCTGATTTGGAGCAGGAAGACGATTTGAAGAACATTAGGTAATTTGTGTGTATTTACAGCAGTTATAAAAATATTAAGAAGGTTAAGATAAGGGAAAAGATTTCCTGGATGGACTTTGCCTAGCAGTGAAACAATTTTTTTTTTTTTTTTTTTTTTTATTCGTTATAGGCTCGCGTTTGACCACTATCTCGCCTGATGTTAAGTGATGATATGGTCGAAGGTGGAGCACGCTTGCCTAGAAGTAACCTATTCACTCTTGACTTGAAGACCCCTAGGTTGTAGCTATCAGGAAACAAGGACGCCGGCAGGGAGTTCCACTCCTTAGCTGTACGCACAATGAAAGTATTTTCAAAACGCTTTGTGCGTATGGGTGGGATTTCTACCATGTACCGATGGCACATTGCCGTACGTCTTGTAGTCCGATGATGGAAAGGGCTTGGCGGAATCAAATTGTGCAGTTCCGTCGCGCATTCCCCGAAATGTAACCGATAAAAAACCGACAGGCTGGCAACTCGGCGTCGATGTTCGAGGCTCTGGAGCTTTGAGGCGACCAGTGCATCGTTGCCAATAAGCCTTTTGGCCCGTCTGTCAATCGACTCAAGTGCATCAAGCTGGTATTTGGCAGATCCATCCCAGAGGTGAGAGCAGTACTCCATGCATGACCGAACTTGCGCTTTATACAAGTTGAGCAGCTGTTCAGGCGTGAAGTACCGTCTCACCTTCCCAAGGATCCCCAACTTTTTTGCAGCCAATTGAGCCTTTGACTCAATGAATGGACCAAAATTGAGGGTCGATGTTAACGTAACACCAAGAAGTTCGAGATGGTCCGTTATCGGCACGGTTACACCACGGAAGGATGGAGCCGGGTGGAATTGGCTCTTTTTTGCGGAAAATAGCCACGCCTGGGTCTTAGCAGCATTGAAACTGACTAGATTGGCATTGCCCCATTCAGAGACTGCCTCCAAAGACAGGTTCAAGCGCTCAACCATAGCCTCCCGAAAAGACCGGACTTGAGGCCCAGTAGCCCGTGCGCCAGATACGTATCTCTCAGCAACAGTGCTGTCGTCTGCATACCCAAAGGTTCCGGGTTTTAGCAGGTCATTAATGTGCAGCAAGAACAATGTTGCCGAGAGCACTGACCCCTGAGGGACTCCGGCGTTAATACCTAACTGACCGGACGAGCAACCATCGATAACCACTCGGATGGACCGATCCCTCAGGAAGTCTGCAATCCAGTCACACAGACCACTAAGCAGACCGAAGGAAGGAAGCTTACCAATAAGGCCCTCGTGCCAGACTCTGTCAAAGGCCTTCGATATGTCAAGGGAGACAGCAAGCGCCTCCCCGTGCTTCTCGATGGCCTCACTCCAGATGTGAATGGCATATGCTAGAAGATCCCCAGTTGACCGGTTTCGGCGGAAGCCGTATTGTCGGTCACTAAGGAGGTCGTTGTCTTCTAGGTATGCCAGGAGCTTTTTATTCAATACACGTTCCATACTCTTACAGAGGATGGACGTTACTGATATGGGCCTGTAGTTGGCCGGATCCGCTCGACTACCCTTCTTGGGCACGGGTTGAACGTTAGCTTGCTTCCAAGCCTTCGGCACTTTTCCAGTCACCATCGAAAGGCGATAAAGGCGTGTCAAGATCGGAGACAATTCAGATGCACAAGTTTTGAGTACAATTGCCGGTATCCCGTCCGGGCCACTAGCCTTGTTCACGTCAAGGTTTCGCAGCACCCTACAGACCTCTCTCTGATGGATGCGAATTTCCGACATACTCGTCTTACATCGAACAGCAGAAGGGGCCCCCCCCTTGCCATCAGTATTCAGACGCGAAGATTCCGCAAAGAGGGAGGCAAACAAGTTAGCCTTGGCCTCAGCAGTGGTGGTAGTGAGGGGCGACAGAAGTTTGATTCAACCGATTTAGCCAGGGACCAAAACGCCTTGCTACCTGCAGAGTGTGAAGCAAGTTTGTCCCCGATTCTGCTAATATGGTCAAACCGTGCCCTTCGCATCGCTTTTTTGCAGGACTTGGCAGCCCTGTTGAAGGCTCTCTTCTTCTGACTCACGTCACTTGCCTTGCGCACACGAGCGTCGACCTATGCTAGGTATGCCTTGTGTTTAACCACGTTTGCGCGGTCACACTCAAATTAAGTTAAGCAAAAAAAAAAGGTATGATAATGAAATAAATTAAAAGTAAAATCTTTTATTTTGATTAGGCCATCGAACGGCGCTTTGTTGCAAGGCATTTGCCTTGTAACAAAGCGCCTTTCGATTATATAAACTAAAAAGAGTAATGGACCCAATATCGAGCCCTGAAGAACGCCCAGTGTAATTTAGATCCCAGTGAGTTAACGGCTTTTACCTAAACTTTAGCCTGTCTATCTTTCAAGTAAAATTTTAGTAACTCAAGGACCGTAGTCCTATTCCCATAATGCACAAGTTTCAATAAAAAGCCTCATGGTTTACGCAATCGAAAGCTTTCGAGAGGTCGCAAAAGATTCCAATGGCGTCTTATGCTTCTTCCTAGGTGTGTCAAAGATGTTCTTTAATAGGGTGAAGCAGATGTAATTGTGAAACGCCATTTGGTGAAACCGTACTACTGATCATGAATTAAAACTTAAGCTTCACTTGGGCATTACATTAGTCATTTTTCTGCTGTTCTCTTGAGGACTTTATGGCTGCGTCAGTGGACGGCGTTGGCTAAAGATTTAGCTAAGATGTTTGTCATCGACACGCTAAGAAGGAATCATTATTGATTGCTGTTCAAAAATAATAATTTATGCATCAATTTCTCCATAATTTTGCAGGTAACAAACTCTGCGCGGGCGACCACATAACCTGGCACCGAGCCCTCGACGGTGGCGCCACTCGCTCGCGCCTGAGACACTTATTGGTGTGCGAGGACCCGCAGCTGCACACGACTCACACGCCGCATGGCACCGTGGCCTTCCTGCAGGTTAGCAAATCCGAAATAGTTAAGATGAAAAAAAAGGCCCTGGGGTAGAGCGGAGATGGCAAGGAGCGCCAAAAAGCCAAATTAGAAATACAAATATCCAGCGCAAAATATTTTTTTTATTGGTTCGGGCGCAATGTTGCCAGAACTGAAATTTAAGAATCAGTAGGTTGACGCTGAAAAAGCCGTAGGTAGTCTCTCGATAAATACACCTACAGACTTTTTTAAAGCTAAATCTGACTGTTTTGAGCGGCTAGACTCTCCTTGTACCTGCAGCCTTATTGCGTTAGTGAATTCGGCAAGGCAAAAGGCAAAGATTATGATCAATCGACCAATGACATGCGAGTCGAAAGACGAGATGTGGATTTCCGTCTATTAGATTGGTCGATTTTTCATACTCTTTGCTCTTTGCCTTGCCGAATTCACTTAAGCAATATGGATAATTTATATTACATAAAACTGAAGTAGTTAGGTACAATTTACGTTGAAGTGGAAGCGTCGAACAAAGGGCGTCAAAGATAATCTTGTTATATCCTGATCAAGGGCTAGGACCGATCTTTGATGTATTTTCCCCAGTGCTTGTAAATATAATTTATACGAATGTTATGTAAATGTATTTATTTATCACTTAAATAAAAAGTACCTGGGTGACCAAGCTCTGCTCGGTTTCTTTTTTTAAAATGAAACCTAGCTAGATCGATTTATCGCCCCCGAAATTCCCTGCATACTAAATTTCATGAAAATCGTTGGAGCCGTTTACGAGATTCAGATTATATATATACAAAAAAAAAACGTGATGTTTAAAAGTATTAGATAGATAACACGAACAGAATTGTATGTATCATCATTAGCCTTTTAATGTTCCCACTGCTGGGAAACAGATCTCCTCTCTGTGAGAGGGGATGGGCCGTAATCCACCACGCGGGCCCAGTGCGGGTTGGTGGACGTCACATGTCATCGAATTTTTCGTACTAGGACATGCCGGTTTCCTCACGATGTTTTCCTTCACCGTTTTGAGAGCAGTGGTGATGAAAATAATTTACACAAAGTTAAGCGCCTGCCTGGGCTCGAACCCACGACCTATAGCTTGTTAGTCGCGGCCGTATTTTATTTATGTATATTTTTCTAAAATTACAGATAGTAGGCTGCACCGGCAGAGAGTTGAAAGCCGCTCAAAGAGGCTCCGGATTCGAAGTCCTGAAGTTGATTAGTGAAGATCCCAAGTAAGAATTTAATTGATTAATTACTAGCTTATGCCAGCGACTTCACCTGCGTGATAAGCGTTTTCTAATGTGAAGATAAAATAGTGTTTACGACGGCATATAATTAGGTATTGAAATAGTCGCGTGATACTATTATCCCACACTCATGTTTTAATAACCTCTATTATATAACCGTTGCACAAACTACTATTTTTTATTATATCTTAGTAGAATAGGATTCTACTAATAATATTATAAATACGAAAGTTTGGATGTTTGTTTGTTACTCAACCACGCCAGAACAGCTGAACTCAATGAAATTTTGCACAGAGTAAATTATAGTCTGGAATAGCATAAAGGCTACTTTTCACCCCGGAAAAAAAATCCCTTGGGATAAAAAAAATCCGTTATCATGCCGACGAAGCTGCTGGCGGAAGCTATTCCGATGAGCTAGTTTTGATGGAGATGATTCGTTCGTTTTCGAAACGGCAGTAATGACAAGCGAGTGATAAATATTAGATTATCTATTCAAGTGACACAAGTAAATTATATTGTACTAGCTTCTGCTAGCGGCTTCGCCCGCGTGGATGTCGAAAATTATTGCAAGGGAACATATTCCCGGGAAAAAAGTATCCTATGTGCTAATCCTGACCATAATCGATCTCTGTGCCAAATTTCATCCAGATCCGTCCAGCCGTTTGAGTGTGAAGAAGTAACAAACATACAAACACACACACATACACACTCACTCACTCACAAGCTTTCGCCTTTATAATATTAGTGTGACTGGCTTCTGCCAGTGGCTTCGCCCGCGTGAAAATCGAAAATTATCCCAAAGAAACATATTCCCGGGATAAAAAGTATCCTTTGTGCTATTCCTGACTATAATCTATTTGTGTACCAAATTTCATTCATATCCGTCTAGCCGTTTGAGTGTGAAAAAGTAACAAACATACAAACACACACACACACACATGCGGCTTCGCCCGTGAATGTCGAAAATTATCACAAGGACACATATTCCCGGGAAAAAGTATTATATGTGCTATTCCTGACCATAATCGATCTCTGTGCCAAATTTCATCCAGTTCCGTCCAGCCGTTTGAGTGTGAAGAATAAGTATATTGCATATAAGTATGCGAGCCTATATTAGATAAAAAAAAATAAACACACACACTCACTCACAAACTTTCGCCTTTATAATATTAGTGTGATATATCTTCTTAATATATATAAATCTCGTGTCACAATGTTTGTCCTCAATGGACTCCTAAACCACTTAACCGATTATAATAAAATTCGCACACCATGTGCATTTCGATCCAACTTGAGAGATAGGATAGTTTAAATTTCAAATTATAGTCGCAATTTTAATTTATTGCTAATTATTTGTCTGTTATTATTTGACAGTCACAATAACCTGACGCCGCTATAACTCTAGAACGCACGAACCGATTTCCACGGTTTTGCATTCGTTGGAAAGATTTCGGGCTCCGTGAGGTTTATAGGGTAAGTAGGGTAGAGTAGGTAGGGTAGGTAGGGTAGGGTAGGTAGGGTAGGGTAGGGTAGGTAGGGTAGGGTAGGTAGGGTAGGGTAGGTAGGGTAGGATAGGTAGGGTAGGGTAGGGTAGGTAGGGTAGGGTAGGTACGGTAGGTAGGGTAGGTAGGGTAGGGTAGGTAGGGTAGGGTAGGGTAGGTAGGGTAGGGTAGGTACGGTAGGTAGGGTAGGGTAGGGTAGGTAGGGTAAGGTAGGTAGAGTTGGGTAGATAGTGTTAGGTAGGGTAGCTGAATGTTTGGTGTTTTTATGGCAAAACAAAGTTTGCCGGGTCAGCTAGTATATAATAAAAATGAATCCCTATTTCCCTTGGTCACGGCATCACGCGTGAACGGCTGGACCTATTTCTCTTATTTTTTTGTTGTGTTTGTTATTGTTAGAAGTTAAAATTTTCACAGATGGTGTATTTCTGTTGCCGCTATAACAACAAATACTAAAAACAGAATAAAATAAATTTTTAAGTGGGGCTCCCATACAAAAAACGTGATTTTTTGCCGTTTTTTGCGATAATGGTACGGAACCCTTCGTGCGCGATTCCGACTCGCACTTTGTCGGTTTTTTAACGTCACTTATCTAAGAACACTTGGGCAGCCAAGCTCTATCTAACGATGTATTAATTATAAAAATCCATCTAGCGATTTGCAAGATAAGAGGTAATAAAGAATATTACATACATAAAAACATACATGATACGCGCGAAAAACATAACCCTTTCCTTGGAGCCGGGTAATAATAAATATTAGTGAGAAGTGTGATTGTTTACTTAAGGTGCACCAAAATAGGTCCAGACCGCGGCCCGCCATTAGGTACCCCCTGCAATAATGTGTACTCTCCCTAGCTGCGGCGGCGCATGGCTGGTGACGCGCATGTCCCGGCGGCTGTCCTGCCGGCGAGTACGGCCCGCGCGCCCGGCCGCCGCGCCGGCGCCGCTGGCGGGGGTCTCCGCAGCCCTGCGCTGGACGCCTTGGACTCCGGTATTTATTTTGATTATTATACAGGGTGTAACGGAAAGGTGAATTCATATTTTAATGACCGCTTCTGTCAATGTATATGAACAACTTTGTTCAAGGAGACTCCGTTGGACATACACAAAACTCAAAAAAAAAATTGTATTTCCCATAAAAAGTTGTCGTCACTTTTTGTATGGGTGATACAATTTTTCTTCATTCGTGTCGATTAACTCAAATTTTAGTCTCTGGATTAAGAGTTTTCAATGAGATTGGGGAGGAGTAAGGTATCTAGGGGACCACAATAGATCCCAATGGGTCGAAGTGTTCGAGTTGTTTCTCGGCCCCTCCACAAGATAAGATAAGCTTCGTCCGTAGAAACAATTGCATTTTCCCGATGCTAGTATTTCGCAACCCTGAGATTCCTTGCGTTGAGAAAAAGTATAAACACTCACTGGATAGGCAGGGTTGATATGACTTTTTTATAAGAATCAATGATTTAAATCAATATGCGATGAAAGCCTTGCAATTTTTGCAAGAAAATTATGGAGTGACTGGAATCAGTTTAATGAGTAGCATTATTCGTTTGAATGCAAAACTTGAGCCTTGAGACTTTCACGGGAGTATTATTCGATAAACAAGTCATACAGAAACCTACCCCTACTGATTGGTGGGTAGCAATACATAATATGACAAAATGTATAACTGAATTGGTTATAATCAAGCAACTGCTAAGTACAGTTGCTTCTTCCTGGGGTCGAAAGCATATTTTCGGCATTCAATTTGGTGCAGAACAAAATAAGAAATAGATTAGGGACCGAGAAGTTAGCCAAATTAATCTTCCTTTTGGAAAAAATCTAATTATTATTTGCCTTGTTCGTTAAAATGACAGTGTGTTTTTTATAAAGTGATTTGGTTTTAGAAAAACTTTTTGTTTTTTGATAGGTATTTTCAAAGTTTTTTGTTACATATGCCAAATACATGTGGAACTGCTTAAAAAAAATGAACATTTTATTAAAATAAAATATTTTATTGTTAATTTGATTAATAATTGTTATTAAAAGAATATGTTGTGTTTTTTTTTAAATTAATAACTCGCTTCAAAATTAAAAAAGATAAGAATGTAAAAAAAAACGATTTAATTCAAATAAATCTGATTTAAATCAAATAAATCCGATTTTTTTAAATAAAATCATGATTTTTATCAACCCGTATAGGCAGGGATTGAAGGTATCAGCTACACTCGGGACTACGGGGCCGGCCGGCGTGGCGGATATTCAATATGCACTACAAGTTCACGTTTTGCTTGATTTCACTACACAAGGAAGGTTACGAGAACCAATCAGTCAATCAATTTCTAGCGAAGCCTTTTGGGTATTTTTTAACCCTTTTTAGGGTTCCGTACCTCGAAAGCAAATGGATAGCAAATGCATTTAATGACTCGACATAGCAAATGCATTTAATGACTACTTTATAGATGACATTGAGAATAATATAATTACAGACAATAAAATAAACAATAAGTTAGATAATTTGACAATGCAATCAATGTTTATGCAGCCTGTTTTAAAATCCGATATTATTTTAGCCACAAAGACGCTTAAAAATACTAGTACTGTAGGTAATGACGGTATATCTACAAACTTGATTAAATATGTAATTGAGCTTATAGCACCTGCCCTAGCACATATTATTAATATGGGTATTACCGAGGGCATCTATCCCGAAGGCTTGAAAAAAGTCATAATAAAACCGCTACATAAAAAGGAAGATAGGCGCATATAAAAAATTACCGGCCAATAGCCAAAATTCCTGTTTTTTTTTCAAAAATCTTTAAAATGTTTTTTATAACTCGCTTTACCAATATCTTCACAAATATAATATTTTGTGCAAATAACAAAACGGTTTTCGGCGAAATAAAACAATTAATATGGCTATTTTCGACCTTTTAAATAATGTTATGTCTGCTGTTGATAAAAAGACTCCTATCTGCGCTGTTTACACAGACATGACTAAAGCCTTCGATTATGTTGATCACAAAATCCTTCTAAACAAATTGCATTGCTATGGCATCAGAGGGAACATTTTAAAACTGCTAGAATCATATCTAAGTAATAGATTGCAATGTACTGAAATCACAAGAGTGTGCGCAAAAACTAAAACTGAACGAACGTATGTGTCGAATTTCAGGAGTATAAAATTTGGAGTGCCTCAAGGTACCGTGCTTGGGCCACCTTTATTTCTAATTTACACAAATTATTTGCCAAGAATGACACATCAACAAATGATTTTGTTTGCAGATGACATCACTGCCATAGTAAAATGTAACGACTTAAATACTTATCAATTTGATATTAATAATACTCTAACTGACATAATTAATTGGCTTAATATGAATAATTTAATAATCAATCTTAAGAAAACCAAAGTAATGCATTTCCAACAAAAAATTTAATTGTTCTTAATTGATAAATGTTATTATAATAATGACGAATTAATTTAGAATTACAATTATCGTATAAAATATAGACATTCATTACTTTGACATTTTTAATTATTTTGACATAGATTTATTTTCTTTTGACATTTTAATAATTCCTCATTTAGGTCTGACATAATTGGAGTATTAAATAATATGTAACTGTTCAATTTATTTTCTAATTTAATACCATAACTATGCATGATTTTCAATTATTTGTAATCCTCAGCTAGATTTGCACACCATATTTGTACGCCTCCTGGCATAACATAGCGCTCTGTTCATCAAACATAAGATCTGTATTTACTTACCTATGTTAACAAATAAATAAATTGAATTGAAAAGAAAAAACGGAACCCTTATAGGATCACTTTGTTGTCCGTCCGTCTGTCTGTCTGTCAAGACCCTTTTTCTCAGGAACACGTGGAGGTATCAAGCTGAAATTTATATCAAATACTCAAGTCTACTGACCCTTAAAGCTGTAAAAAAATCAAGCCAACGCAATCAAAAGATACAGCCGTTTATGCCGCAAATTTTCGACACTCGCAAGGGAACCGTGAACTCAGAATCTTGAAATTTGGTACGAAGCAACGTCTTATAGCACAGATAAAGGAAACATTGCGAAAACCGTAATTTTTCAGTTACATCATATAATAATAGTAGATTATTGCATCGAGCACAAAGTAATTTATTATTGCACCGAGTGCCTGATTTAGTGTTCTAATCTAACAGGCACGAGGGCAATATAAATTACTTAAGTCGAGGTGCATAATCTGCTTTTCTTTCAACTATTACCTATAGGAATAGTAGATAAAAGAAACTCATATCAAACAGTTAAAATAGAAGTTTAATTATTGAAATTAAAAGTTACACTTGAGCAATTATTAAACGTAAGGTTAAGAGTTTTGTTGGGCAAATTTATATTTGTTTGTTTAACTTGGGACTGAATAATATTATCAGACGAGGTAGATGGGCCTGGCTGATTTGTTACAATGAAGTCGTTATCACGGGAAGTAGATGGGCGCGGCGATGTCGATTGATTTAAATTAATTGCTTCCGTAATACATGAAGTAATTTTACTTTTGTTTTCAACCGACTCTTCAATATAGCCCTCTGCTACTTGGTCGGAATTCCAGCCGCCGCACGGTGGGCTGAAATCAAGCTTTAATGGACTTAGGGATTCACGAAAATTGATGAGCAATTTAAAAAAAAATAAAGACGGCTTGGTGATCTACCACTAAATATAAGAAATTTTTCTTCTGCGATTTATGTATATACCTAATATTTTAAAAGTTATAACGATTTGAATTTATTTTTGTATGGAGAAATTTGATTTTATATGAATAACTTTTAATTCTCAAGAGTTCTCAAATAACCGCTTTCGGTATTCGATTGTGCTATTTTTTAGGCAAATTATCCGATATATCACTTGCTTCGATTTTCTTCGATTTTGGAGAAAATTGTTTTTCATTCCCTTTTCCACACCACCCTTGAGGTAGAGAACTAAGCGCGTTTTTTTATCAGTGGTGTCCCCAGGAGGCCTAATCCACTCATACGCATACTCACAAACTCACTCACAAACACACGCACTCACAAAATTATCACTTAGACAATTTCATCAGATTCAGATTCGTTCTCTAAATGTTCCACATTAACAAATAAAAATAAAAAAATTACAAAATTACATATAACAAAAAATATTTGTATTAGTACATAAAATTCAAAAATACTCATTTGAATCCTTAAGTCCCCACTTGACGATTCCAGCCCACCGTGCGCCGTGGCGCTTGAGTGTAGTTAAATTTGCGCCGGAATCTGCGAGAAGCGTTGCTGAGGTTCGACGGAAGCAATGGCCTGTGTAGAGTTCTGGGTTCGGAAGCTTTAGAAATGTAGCAATCTCTTTAGGAAAATTTCCAAATTTGTTTCTGCCTATAACTTGTTTCGTACATTTACCATTTCTGTAATTCAAGAAGAACCGCGGCGTGCTTGTTTCTGTTGGACGAAGTAGTCGATATTTATCCATGACTTCCTCGAACTCATCGCGAATTACGAACATTCGATCTTTTTTTCGTTTTGGTGTTAACAAGTTTTATAAGCAACATGTTGTCGTGAGTTTCTATATCGTCAACCGTAATATTCAATAATTCAGAGGTTCTACAAGCACCACTAACGCCAAAAATTAGAGCAACCTGGAAAGATAGATAATTTTGTTTGTATATTCGTACATTCAAATAAAAAATAATATTAATATAGTAAAATAAAAATATTTGTTTTTTTCGATAAACATACCTTTGTAGCCAAATATATGTCATCAGGGGATTTATTTAAAAACATCTCTACGTTTTGAGCTGTAAAAACTTTAGATTTTTTGCTTTTGAACCCATCCGATGATCGTTTCAAAAACGCTGTGAGTTTTGAATATTCTTTGATATGCACATTGTGTCTTGTGCTAACAGTGGATTTTAGCATTGAGTATATGGACCACAACGAAGATGGCTTCATTTTTTTCGATAGTTCACTAAAATAAGCCAAAAATACACTCTCTGAGAACGACTTTGCTCTCTGAGAACGAATTTCTATCTTTCCAATCAATAAATTTCTCATAAGATTTTACGTATTGTACCTACTCGAGATTTTGAGGGTAAAAGATTGTCTATAACACTGTCGGCTTCATTTAGAATGTTTTCCGAAGTTAATGTGTCGCTAGATGATTCCATTTTAATTCGAAGCCGAAGCTCTCAAAATCAGACTTTATCGTTTCCAAAAATATTGTCAAGCAAAATTAACAAAGTTCCCGCCAAATCACTTTTTTAAATTTCTTTCATTTTTAAATCAGAGTTAGCAGCAATCATTTTTAAATTTGGAACAAGTAGGATAGAAACGAATAATACGTACGTAAAAAAAAAGTATTGATATCGGCTGGTTGAATAGAGCTAATCCATTGAGATTGGCACCTTTTGGTGCGATTAAAAAATAAACTGTGCAATAATTAAATTGCATACATTTTTATAGAGCATTAAAGACTCGCTTTGTACTGAGTTTTTAGTGTGATTGTGATGAAATTAAAGCATAGTTGGAAGAAAAAATATTTTTAATAATTTTAAACATACTACCCCTTTCCTTATGAACGCGTATAGGTATTAAATTGAAATTCATATCAGATAATCAGGTCTTTAATACCTTTAAGTCGAGGTTTGTACCGGTTTTTTCAAACGGACACAGCGTGTGAGCAGTTATCTGCCTATTCGCCTTTTTTTCAAGTCCTAGTTCGCACTCCCACCACAGTCAGGCTTAATGTTTATCCTGTTTCAACTATTCAGATTAGTATGTAGCTACTCGGACAGCTCTATCATTCGCCAGGACCAGATCCTGAAAGGTGCAGGTGGTCGGGCACGAAGGGTAGACAAGGAGGTGGACCATACCCTGCGAAGGGGCATTGGCACTGTGTTTTGGATGGGTCTATGACACCCCAGACCGTTTCACAGGATGTTTCTACAGCGTTCAACCTGAGTCCGCAATCTGTTTAGGGATTTCCAGATAAGATAATTTTTGTCCCCGGCAGGGAATTCCACTCTTTAGCAGTACGTCTAACGAAAGTATTTAATCACCAATAATGCTAAGCGTAATTAATGTTAATTTCGTAGCCGAGCACAGAAGAGCAGCCAGCCTCCCCCTCCCCGCTGCCCCCCTCAGTGTCGCAGCAGATCAAGGAGACCTTACAGCGAGGACTTAGCACCATGGGCGAGAGGTCAGGTCCTGAAGGTAAGCATTGTTATAACCAACTTCCAAAAAAAGAGGAGAAATGTAACTTTCTTTTCGAAAGTCGGTGTTGAAAAACGAAAAACACTATGTATAGTTCTTCCCAAACTTAAGGGCTGCCCTGAAGATGACTTTCCGATGGGCGAGGCACGAAAAGGTGCTGTTTTTGTATGAGATTTACTGCTGCAATGCGCAATTTATTTAATACTTTAAGCATATAGACGTACAGAGGTGGACTTAATGCCTTAGGAATTTTCTACCAGTCAAGCTTTGGGTGATGGTGAAACAAATAGTGGTAGGTGCAATTACGATAGTAAAATGGATTTGAATACAAGGCCTAAATATAAGCTATAAATAAATACAATCCAATTATACAATAAATACTAAAACAAATAAACTAAATACAAGTACTACTTAACAATCAGTTGAAATAGACAATGGCGAAAAAAAAATTAGCGCTGTGACGATACTACTGCCAATTTCTTACGAATGTGTTCACGAACTTTGACTTTGAAGGTTAATCGGCTGGTTGCCATCCTGACTGCCATTGTAGCCAGCTTTAGGGCGGCCAAGATGTTTAGTGAGAACTAAAACAAAGATACTGACTTCGGCAAAGAAAGTTATTCACAGATCAGTTATTCGCTTTGGAAGTCGTTTTTTTTTTTGTATCTTTAACCACACTCGGAATTTCTTCCTGTATCGTGGGTGCGTTTACAAACATATAAACTCACATACACAACACCCAGAGCCGGAACAACTATCAGTAGGTCATATACAAATATTTGTTCCGTGCGGGAATCGAACCCGCGACACGCAGCGCAGCAGTCAATAGCTCAACCACTGCGCCAACCGTGCGCCCTAATTAAAATTCTATTTCGTTTTAGAACGTTGTTCCATGCTAGGAACTTGTCCTGTAGGTATAGTTACAAACATTTAAATATTCATACACAAACAATCAGACCCTTAGGCTAATTGCGTAAGTAAGTTCAGCAAGGCAAAGGCCTCCATGAAAGAGTACTACAAATGCCTTTTAAGGTATTGATTGTCGCACGAAAAATAATATAGGTATTTTTTTGTTTTTTTTTTTGTGAATTTCATCTATACTAATATTATAAAGAGGTAAAGTTTGTGAGTTTGTGACGTTGTAAGGGGTAATCTCTGGATCTACTGAACCGATTTTGAAAATTCTTGCACCGGTAGAAAGCTACATTATTCCTGAGTGTCATAGGCTATAAAATATTTTCAAATAAAATAGAGATCCTTATGAAAATTGCAATAATGTAACCCAAGGTAGCAAAATGTTGTCAGTATAATACATTATTTGGCGAGCGCTGAGAAAACTATTGATGATAGATACAAATTAGTAGGTAGGGTAGGTAGGATAGGCAGGTTAGGCAGAGTAGGCAGGGTAGGCAGAGTAGGCAGGGTAGGCAGGGTAAGCAGGGTAGGCATGGTAAGCAGAGTAGGCAGGAAAGGTAGGGTAGGCCGGGTAAGCAGAGTAGGCAGGGTAGGCAAGAAAGGCAGGGTAGGCAAGATAGGCAGGGTAGGCAGGGTAGGCCGGGTAAGCAGAGTAGGCAGGGCAGGCAGGGTAGGCAAGATAGGCAGGGTAGGCAGGAAAGGCAGGGTAGGCAGGATAGGCAGGAAAGGCAGGGTAGGTAGGGTAGGCTGGGTAGGCAGGGTAAGCAGAGTAGGCAGGGTAGGCAAGATAGGCAGGAAAGGCAGGTTAGGCAGGGTAGGCAGGGTAGGCAGGAAAGGCAGGGTAGGCAGGATAGGTAGGGTAGGCAGGATAGGCTGGGTAGGCAGGGTAAGCAGAGTAGGCAGGGTAGGCAGGTTAGGCAGGGTAAGCAGAGTAGGCAGGAAAGGCAGGGTAGGCAGGATAGGCAGGGTAGGCAGGATAGGCAGGGTAGGCAGGAAAGGCAGGGTAGGCAGGGTAGGCAAGATAGGCAGGGTAGGCAGGAAAGGCTGGGTAGGCAGGATAGGCAGGGTAGGCAGGAAAGTCAGGGTAGCCAGGGTAGGGGCAGGGTAGGCAGGGTAGGGGCAGGGCAGGCATGGTAGGCAGGATAGGCAAGGTAGGCAGGGTAGCCACGGTAGGTAGGCAATTGACGGGAGCGAAGCCCCGAGGGTCAGCTAGTATTATATACCTCCATAAGTCCACAACCCTGTAACTGGCAAGACCGGTGTCATATCTTATGGTTTTTATAATAATGCCCAGTGATTTAAAATATTTGTTTACGTTTACTTGAATAGTTTATTGATTCTAAATTGTGAATGCGACGACTATGTACCTACCACATATTGTATATGAATGCTAATATTGTGTAAAATCTTACCTGAATACTGTCTCTCAATATACAGCTTGCCCTAGTTTGAGAGGCAGGGTTCATTACTCAAAATGGTTACAATGGAATTCTTGCAATATAGCTGTACGTGTATGCAAACTGTAATGAAAACTTTTTTTTTAGGTCACATGTCTACGGACAGCTTCGAGATGTCAAGTATGGAGCGAGCATTACCTCACATACCTGAACTTATGGAGGTAAGATAATATTGAAATATATGAGAAAAGCCAGGTGCACAGTAATAAATAAGAAAAGCCAGGTGCACAGTAATATATAAGAAAAGCCAAATGCACAGTAATAAATAAGAAAAGCCAAATGCACAGTAATAAATAAGAAAAGCTAGGTGCACAGTAATAAATAAGAAAAGCCAGGTGCACAGTAATATATAAGAAAAGCCAAATGCACAGTAATAAATAAGAAAAGCCAAATGCACAGTAATAAATAAGAAAAGCCAGGTGCACAGTAATATATAAGAAAAGCCAAATGCACAGTAATAAATAAGAAAAGCCAAATGCACAGTAATAAATAAGAAAAGCTAGGTGCACAGTAATAAATAAGAAAAGCCAGGTGCACAGTAATAAATAAGAAAAGCCAGGTGCACAATACTACTCATAACCGGTGTGAGTGTATGACTAGATGTATGAGCGTGAGTGAAGCAAAAGAAGTATGTAAGGATCGTAGAGTGCATTCTGTGGTTTCTTCCTACCCCCATGTGAAAATGACGTGAGTTTATGTATGTATTTTCTAGCGCTCAAACCTCAGTTGGCCCTAAGACTTTTTGATAATTATTAGAAAAACTACCGATTGGCAGCAAATAAAGTTTTGATGTAAATTGCCCATTTTATTAGTTACTAGAGGACGCCTCGCGGTTTCACCCGCGTAGTTCCCGTTCCCGTGGGAATACAGGGATAAAAAGTAGCCTATGTCACCCGGGGATAGAGTAGCTTCCCAACGGTGAAAGAATTTTTGAAATCGGTCCGGTAGTTTTGGAGCCTATTCGGTACAAACAAACAAACAAAAAATCTTTCCTCTTTATAATATTGGTATAGATATTTTTTACCCGACTGCCGAAGGAGGGTAATGTGTTTATCAGTCTATGTATGTATGTTTGTTCCTATGTGGCGTTCTAGAGACCAAACGCGTTGGCCGATTTTGATGATTCTTACGTCAATCGATTCGTCTTAACCCTGCGAGTGTCATAGGCTATATAAAAATTGGATAAGAAAAAAATGGCGGATTTTGGGCGCCATTTTGTAAAAAAATAATTCTTTCGAACCCATCTTGTGGGGTATCAAAATAAAGGGTTTTAAGAGGTGATTTCAAAAATATATAACACTTATATGTTTAAATTTATTTAATTTAAAAAAAAATAACTAAAAAGTTGTAAATAAAAAAAGTTAATAAAAAAAATCAAAAAACCCGACTGCTTAAAAAGCGAACTAAAAAGAAGTAAACAAGAAGAAAATCATTCTGTGCAGTCGGAGATACATCTGGTTTTGGTCAGCCAGCTCGCGAATATGTATCTCCGACTGCACAGCATGATTTTCTTCTTGTTTACTTCTTTTTAGTTCGCTTTTTATTTCTAAATCAGTGAATGCAGTTCGCAATTACACAAAAAGTTAAATACAGTCTACTGAGAACGTTTTTATTAGCTACGAAGATACTCTTTTCGAAAGCGTCCAATAATTTTTGGCAATAAATAATTATTTAAATAGTATTTGTCATACGCTCTCGCCCTCTCCCGCCCTCTTTCATGGGGTCAAACGCTTTGCCTTGCCGAATTCACTTACGTCCATTTGCACGAAAAGCTTAACTCAGAGTTAGTTGCTAACACGAGGTTAAATCGACAATATTATATGATAAACTGTCAATTTGACCTCGTGATAACAACTAACTCTGCGTTAAGTTGTTCGTGCAAGTGGACCTTCAATTGGGCTGCTGGTCTTACGCCCTCATAAAAATCCACCTTGTATAGCTAATCTTTGTACTGACCCTTTGCAAATGATCCTAAACCTCAGTATCCTAATTTTATTTATTAACTTAATTTTATTAGTTTATCCTCGCACTGGACCGCCTTGCACAAATTACACCAATGTTATAATAAACTCACTATAAGTCCAGGTTTCCTCACGGTGTTTTCCTTCAGCGATGTACAAGATAAACTTAGAAAGTACATATAAAATAAAAAGTCACATTGGTACTTGCCCGGATTCGAACCCACGACCTCAAGCACGAGAGGCAAAGCCTTAACTACAGGGCCACCACGACATAATATGACTGTTTTGCATTATAACAAAACAGGTATTATGTGTGGATAAAACACGTGGTGTTGAGTTAGAAGAAGCAGTCTGTAATTGCCTTTATATGGTGATATATGGGTAAAAACTTACCAAATTGTCCATGGTTTTATACCTGTCTCCTTATCTCCAGCGAGTGTGACGTTGAGAGTGACGTTGACACTGACAGATGGCTGTCAACTTCATAGGGTCTTCAACTCACCAGCAAGAGCATTGCTGCAACACCACGTGTTTTATCCACACATAATACCTGTTTTGTTATAATGCAAAACAGTCATAAATTATGTGCTATTCTAAAACACGTGGTGTTGAGTTAGAAGGCCTGTTTGGTATCTGCTGGTGATAAAACACAAACGCTATGTTGAACACCTTAAAAAACTATTCTGAAATATAATCAGTTTTATTATACACTTTGATACACCATTCAAGTTAAAATAAAAAATAATAATAAATTTCTGCAGAATCAACAGACAATCAGAAAAAATATTTTGAATAATTCTGTCAATGAATCAATTCTTATAGTTTTCCACAAAAATTTAAAAAAGCTTTTTAATACAAGTTCAGCCAACATGGAATGCAAGCTTTTAATATATATTGAGTTATTTACTGGAATACAATACTTAACTTCAAGTTTTATTTAGTACTTTTCCAGTTAATTTCATGTTCAGATCAACTTTCTAAACAAACTTTTAGGCTACTCTAGAGGCCACAGTTGACCTAATAGGTACCGCCCGGTGGGTTACCAATGAGGGTATCTTTAAAAATCCATTCCCACACAAATTACAATATCTAGAAGCAGGTTAAATATTACCTGACAGACAAATATATGAGCTTGTGACAGTACATGTGTTTGACCATAAAGACACAATGGTCAGGTGTTTCCGCATCAACCTACCTGACTGTCTATTTATATTTACCTTTTGATAAAAACCTTGGCCACAGAGTCATCTCATCTTCCACAGACATTAGATTTTCATAGCTCTTTTCTAGAATATAAATCTTACAACTTGAGGCCAACAACATCAATATATTTGTTCAGCTAGTGATTTCAAGTAATGAACTTGAATTTATACAATTCTTTGTTAAGTTAGTAAGTCAAATAAATAAATAAATTTTCAGCTTTAGACTGACTTAAACTAGGTAATGAAAGGAAAAAATAATTTGAAATTAAAACTGCTGATGTAGTTAAAACAGCAAATGTATGCAAGAAAATAGTTCTATAAGTGCTAAATAATCTAGCAGCTTGCTTGGCCTTAAGATGCTTTTGGGTTGTAAATTTAACGGAATTACACCATAATAAACATCTTTTATTGGAACCTAAGACATATTATGTTGTTAAAGGAGCTGTCTGCCAGTTACTTTTTAACAACTTCTGTCTGGTCCAGTGAGCTATTTGGTTAGCCCAACTGAAAGGTGGGCTTGGGTGAATTCTGTCGCATGTAGCCTGAGCCACTGAACCTTCCACATGTTCTTTATTGGAGTTAGCTCTGCTATGACCCTCACTCGCAGATTGAGCAACCAGAAAACTTATGGTCCACATTGGTGTTTTTAGGATATACATCCCTCTTTGTCACTGTTCCAGTGAGTTAGTAATAAGCTGAGTGGGTGGAATGCCCAGCCCAGCTAATGGTCTTGTGTTGGCTCTGCTATGACCCTTGTTATTAGGACCTACATTCCTTTTTGCCACTGTCTCAGTAAGCTAGTATTAAGCTGAGTGGGTAGAATGCCCAGCCCGGCTTATAATCCCAACTTAGGCTGAAAATGTCGCAGAACCATCACTGGATCCTTTGGTACGACAGCCATCTTTCTTGACGCGAAAGAATCTACGTCTGGGACGCCCGACATTTTGAACATAGCCGCCGCAGCCTGGGGCAGAAGTCCCACATTTTGAATTGAATACAGCCTCCGCGGCCTGGGACAAAAATTGCCATATGCTATAATGTACTACGCCCGACATTTTGAACATAGCCTCCGCGGCCTGGGCCAGAAGTCCCACATCTTGAATTGAATACAGCCTCCGCGGCCTGGGACAAAATTTGCCATATGCTATAATGTACTACGCCCGACATTTTGAACATAGCCTCCGCGGCCTGGGCCAGAAGTCCCACATCTTGAATTGTATACAGCCTCCGCGGCCTGGGACAAAATTTGCCATATGCTATAATGTACTACGCCCGACATTTTGAACATAGCCTCCGCGGCCTGGGCCAGAAGTCCCACATCTTGAATTGAATACAGCCTCCGCGGCCTGGGACAAAAATTGCCAATTTCTATAATGAAAGGCACCCTTGAAAGGCAAACCTATTCCGATTAAACTACTCGGAAAGTGTAAGTGGCTAAGAGTGATAAGTATAATTGCTCTACAAGTCTTAGGAGCCATTTGTAGGCCTTATTAGTGGAGGGTTTGCCACCCCCCCGCCTCAAGTTTCTGAGATATGTAACAAAAGTCCTGTTGTCGGACTGTAAACTAAAATGTGTGCACCTCATAGTCATTTATGAGGTTAGACCATTATTAAGATTCCGAATCTATAAGTAACACCATTTTCCTCAATATCCTTCCTGACTAATTTTTAATTAGAGTGGCAGTGAAGTCATCCGCTAACTATTTATGACTGCAAACAGCATGTCTGCTTTCCTTTCAATTCTGAATGTTAGAATTTATTTAAATGGCGCTCATCTCTCAGATAGTTACGGACTATTTATTGCGCAAGGGTGGTTTACTATGATTCTGGTACAGCCATGGTCAGGAAGCGACTTATACTTTACTACCAGAGTGGAACTGTAGTCTACAGCTTTTAATAGCGAATTGAGGTATTGTTGAATAGGGAGAGAGGGAGTATTTCTTACTCTTTCTTTGTTCTGTTAGAACACTTTTAAAAGTTCAATTTCTTTGTAACAGTAGTTAACATGTAACTCTATTAAAAAGCTCCGAGCTTAATAGGGAGACACTGTTTTCATTGCTCTATATTTTGGAAAAAGATAAAATTTTATCATGTGTCTAAAAACCAGACAAAGCTCTTTGAGAATGTTACCTTCCTAACAAACTTGTAATAATGTATGTGCAACTCCGAAGGTTTGCCCTCACATGGGCATCAAAGAGTTAAACATAAATGGCATAATTACCACTATAAGCACATCACTGCTTATTACCTCAGAGAAAAAAGGTGTGATGATAATCTTATGTTCATCCAAAGTTGACAATGTTCTCAGTGTCTCCATAACCAGAGAAATAGGTCTCATAGGATTTCCGCAATCCAATTCAGTCACACATCTTTGAAGTTGATGGTGCTAAAACATTAAGCTTCTTCTAAGAAAAGCTGTCAATTATAATTGTGCATTTGAAAACACTCTGGAGGCATCTCCAGTAGGCTCATGAAATTAGTAAATGCAAGTAGGCCTGATGATTAATTTTTACTTACATTTTAATTTCAAATCATCATAAAGTTAGCTAAGCTAAGTTAAGCTACAAAAAAGAAAAATTGACCATACCTGCTTGTGAAATTGAATGAACATGTTTCACTAACAAAAACAACCTGAGACCTCCGAGGTCAAAGAAGGGGTATAGTACAACCTCCAAGTTATATTTTATTTAGTACATTCATTATATAATGTCTGCATTGAGGATTGTAGTGGTCTCTTAAATTTCTCTTCTGTTGTAGGTGAAGGATGATGTAAAGAACATGGTGGGTTGTTCTTTATTATCTTAATTACCTGATTTTTTTTACAAATAGTTGTGTGAATATTAAAAAGCAGGTATCTTTATGAATAGAAAGCGGCCAATTTTACTAATAAAATAATCAAAATAATAATTATTTTAATTTAGTAACATTATTTTCTTCGAGTGCTGACTCGTAGTCACACCAGATTATCACACCAGTGTGACAAACAGGATTTTTTTCTCGTTTGTTACACCACTGATTTTTCCACACCATTTATTTTTAACTAGTGCTGTCCTAGTTATACTAAAGGGTTTTTCAACCTTGCCGACTCGTAGTCACACTAGATTATCACACAGTATGACAAGCAGGATTTTTTTTCTATAAGGGCGGGTAGATGTTGAAATGAAATAAATGAAACTGTGTGTAAGGTATTAGCAAAATTCTTTTTTTATTTGAAAAGCACACTTGTGCAATTAAGTGTGGAATATGATATGACATCGTTCAAATGCCCTCCTCGGCTGTTTACAGTGACACGGATCCGAGTGGTCCAATTTTTAATGACTCTTCTGCATAGATCCGGCTGAAATTGAGAAATGGCCTGTGTCTGTTCACCTTTAGGGCATCGGTCGAGATTGTGGTTGGTTTGCCTAGATCTGCGAATTCAAAAAACCCTACAAGAAAAGGTCTAGCGGTGTCAAATCGCATGACCTTTGTGGCTAATTCACATCACCCCTGCGAGAGAAAACCATACGCTCAAATCGCTCATGCAGATTTTTATCATTTGGACGTGCTTTCAATCGTGTAACTTGCCATGGTGGCATATTAAATTTTTAACAGTAATATTCAATCAAAAGAAAATTGATATCGAAAAAAAAAGAAGGGTCGACCACATCCTTGAAACATTGCATTAAAAACGGCATACAAAACTAAAATCATCATCATCAGCACATCGACTTTATTAGAATATATAGGTACTGCACTAGCAATTATCGTATACATGGTGTAGAAAAATCAGTAGTGTGACAAACGAGAAAAAAAATCCTGTTTGTCACACTGGTGTGATAACCTGGTGTGACTACGAGTCAGCAACGTTTTCTTCCTGTTGTTGCCTTAAAGGGACAACTATCTCTGAATTTCTCGACTCTTAAGAGTTTATTGATGTATAATCGTTATTTGCCATATTAGTACTGTAATATGAATTGGTTATTCATACCTTTGTAAGTACTTAAATAGGTAGGTACTCAAAGAAACTAAACGTGTCATAGGTATTTTCAAAAAAAAATGTGACAAGTATGAAGTCGAATCACTTTACTTATTAATATTCAATCAAATAAGATAAGATCATCTCACTATAAGAAGCTGAATAAATTCTTACGCACTCAGTCCGAACAAAGTGTCAACCTTCATACTTGTTCAGACTTGTACTTACGTGAAGCATTTTCGTCTTTTTCGGGCGGAGGTGATACAATGCCCTCATCCTCTGGGGATGAAGATGTAGTCTGGACTCGTCAGTCCAGAGTCAGATCATCTGTTCGAATATTAATAATATCTATTCGAACTTTGGTCACCTCCAACACTTACCGGGACAATTTTGTCCGTAATCATTAAAAAATGCTAAAACACAACTGAAAAACACTGACACGTATTCTAAAAAGGAGGCACCATGTGTTAATTTAATACGATCATTTTGCGTATTTCCACACTTTTTTTTTTAACTTTGAAAATTTTCCGTCTTTACCGGCAAAAATTTACAAACGCTATGAAGTTGACAGCCATCTGTCAGTGTCAACGTCACTCTCAACGTCACACTCGCTGGAGATAAGGAGACAGGTATAAAACCATGGACAATTTGGTAAGTTTTTACCCATATATCACCATATAAAGGCAATTACAGACTGCTTCTTCTAACTCAACACCACGTGTTTTAGAATAGCACATAATATACATAAATAATCTTTATTTCCATGGGGGTACGCAAAAACTACAGAATGTCTTCTGCAGTCTGCTACGAGCCTTACATACTCCTTCCGCTTGATGTACGTTCAATAATCAAGAGTCAAACAACGTTTTTTTGAATGCGTGTGAAAGTATATACGGTACCTACTTATAACAAATACGCAATTTATTTTTAATTTTTTCTTTCTGTCTGTTTGTTCCGGGGAAATATCCGAAACGGCTGGAGCGATTTTAACGGGCCTTCCACTGGTTATAAGGAGTTACAAAGGCTACTTTTAAGCCCGGAATAATTCATAGTTCCTGTCGGAAAATTCAAAAATTAAATAACAATTGTACGAGTTTGATTCTGACGAAGTCTCGCGTAACAGCTAATTTGGAATATATCCGATTCTCATGAGGACCTTATGGCTGCGTCAGCAGGCCGAATAAGACCAGGCAAGCGATTTATCTAAGAAGTTCGTCATCGACATGCTTAGAAGAAGAAGGAATATAAAATCTTAATCCTAATATAAAAGAAATATTAATATTTTCAGGGCTCATGGCGCGGTGAAAGCAATGTGGAGTACTTGGAAGGGGCACATATCATGTTGAATGCTGAAGGAGCCAGCTTGCTACCTCTGGCGATCGAGTAAGTGACAGTTATCTATACAAGGTTACTTCTAGGCAAGCGTGCTTCATCGCATCATCGCTTACCATCAGGTCAGATAGTTGTCAAGCGCGAACCTACGAAAAATAAATAAAAAAAAAACAAAAAAAAAAACCGACTTCTCTGTTGAAAAATGATAAAAACAAGAGGTCCAAGGACACCGACTTTCAAAACGAAAGTTATTTTTTGCTTCTTTTAGTGTTTGGTTTTAGTTTTTGTGAAAATATTTTTATTTCTCTCTTTTTAGTTTTAGTAACCTATCACTAAAAAGTGTGCAAAGTCTAGTATGGTGGTGGATTGACAAAATATAATAACTTAATTTACACATTCGTGCTGTTTTTCGCTATGTAGTTGGGGTGTATGTTCCATACCTTGAAAACTGCTGAACCGATTTTGATGAAACTTGTACTGTTCCCTAAGTTGAGCGATACCTAATCCAATGAAAAAAGAATCTCGATCCAATTACTAGTTGCGGAGATATGCGTGGACAAACACACATACATACACTAATCAAATTTGGGCCACGTGTTTAGCCTATACAGAGTAACATAAGTGAATATTGTGCAATACCATATCGAATTGTTTACCTCCTTTTTTTGATATATAAATGTATTTTTATTTATTTTATGGCTCTCAAACAATTGAATACACATTTATAGAATTACACTGTACTTAAAGCACAAAAATGTTTAACTTAATTTAAAACAGGAACCGATTGAGCTGAAACTAAGCAAACACTTTTGTTTTGGATGACAATGCACGGTTAGCTATGTGACGCCATTATAAATCCAATATGGCGTACTCCAAAAGATGGTGGACCAATTATTTTGTATGCACCCTTATGATATGAATGTCAAATAGGTAAAAGGATTTTTTGAGAGGAGCACGAAAAAGCTTGTTCAAACAAGTTGATTTTTAAATCAATAAAGTTTCTCTCCTTCGGCAAATACCATCCTTTCCTTGTTGCCATTCCACCAATTCGCATCAAGCGCTTACAAACATCCTTCATAATGCGCACAGCGAATGAGTGGAACTCACTAACTGCGTATGTTTCCGAACGCATACAACCCGAATCTCTTCAAAGGTAGAGTGAACAGGCTTCTTCTGGGTAAGCTCACTCCATCGTCAACTATGTCTCTGTCACCTCTGACCAAGACTAGAG
Organism: Orthosia cruda; assembly: GCA_964057195.1. Classification (NCBI taxonomy): domain Eukaryota; kingdom Metazoa; phylum Arthropoda; class Insecta; order Lepidoptera; family Noctuidae; genus Orthosia; species Orthosia cruda. Next base: position 17,025,207 of record OZ059856.1, on the reverse strand, counting down.
TCAAGAGCAAACCCATCACAATTAAAAAAAAAATACATGTGTGGTATGTGTGTGTAATAATTGTTATTTATGTTGTTTGTCAGTGGTCGAGTGTGCCACGGCAGCCACTTCACGTGGCGCGGCTGTGGCGCGGCTGTGACCGTGCTGCCTCCTACGGTGGCCGGCGCCGCCGCCACCAGCACCACGCCCTATGCTGCCACTGCGACGTGGTTGCAAGTAAGTGTACCTTTACAATTACGCAAAACGAAGCAAGATCATTTTAGCCGAAAGACGTCCACTGCTGGACATAGGCCTCCCCCAAGTGTCGCCATATTGATCGTTCCTGTGCGTTTCGTATCCACCGTTCCCCCGCAGCCTTTACCGGGTCATCGGTCCACCTGGTGGGAGGCCTTCCAACGCAACGTCTTCCGGTTCGCGGTCGCCACTCCAGAACCTTTCTGCCCCATCGGCCATCCGTTCTGCGAGCAATGTGCCCTGCCCACTGCCACTAAAGTTTGGCCATTTTTCGGCGTCATATTGTGGTGGACCAAAGTAAAGGGTTTAAAGAGTTGATTTCAAAAATATATAACACTTATATGTTTAAATGTAATGCTAAAAAAAATAACTAAAAAGTTTTTTGAATTTTTTTTTTATATTAAAAGTAAACTAAAAAGACGTATCTGGTTTTTGGTCAGCCAGCTCACGAATATGTATCCTCCGACTGCACAGCATGATTTTCTTCTTGTTTACGTTTTTTTAGTTCGCTTTTTAAGCAGTCGGGTTTTTTCATATCACTCCTCACACAGTCCATCCATCTTTTCTTTGGGCGTCCCCTCCCTCTCCATCCATCCACATTTATAGTCATACTGCTACATTGTTACCTTAAGGTTGCCCTAGTCGATCATTCTTTCTTCCATACAAACGTACTCCGGCGATTACTTCATTGTTTCACGAAAACAAAACAAAAAAAAAACAATTTATCGCATCATTATCTAGCTCTTTAGGTAAACGAAAAAAAATAATAAAAAAAAGTTATGAGCTTCGAAAGTTGCTAAACAGTCACTTTACAGGTAATTAAATTATTTGATTTGTTGAACTACTAATATATTAGTAGTTCAACAAATCAAATAATTTTATTTTGAAAATATATATTTAGTAGTTTTTTCATGATATGGATATATATATACATTCCCAAAAGTCTGTTTATAAAATTACGCGCGCTCCTTTTCGTCCTAAATCATCATCCATTTCGCTACAAATTTGCAAAAGTGTGTATTCGTACGCGAACTAGCTTCTTACTGCTCAACATAGTATCTATCTCTTTCGTACGTGTTGTCGGATGAGATAGCATGCATTTCAAACTCGCGCATAAAATAGTTCGTGCCGTCGACTAGGGCAACCTTAATTAATTTCTCAATCTCTATTCTCCAGGTCGTGATCCCAAAAGACTTAGCCCAGGACATGTCGAAGCAGGTCTCGTCCTTCTCCAAACTGGCCGATTCAGACTCCGAACCCGATAGTGACGAAGAGACTCCAGGGTCGGAGCCTCCAACGCTACCAATAACCCTGGTGTGGCCAAAACATAAGCTCAAGATATCCGTCGTGCATGATAACGAATTTTTATAAGATGTCGTAATTCTACCAATAACCCATGTGAAAGAAAATATATTTATTTGTTACTCGCACAAGAGATACAGACGAGGAATAAAATTAAAAAATATTAATTAAAAATCTTTTTTTAAACAAACTTTTTTCGTATTCTTCTCAGCAAACTCTTTTATTTGACACCCATACCATGGCAGTGCACAAAAAGTAACTAGTCCACCATCTTGGGCCGTCCGCCATATTGGATTTATAATGTCGTCACTTAGCTAACCATGCATTGGCATCCAAACTAAAAGTGTATGCAAAATTTCATCTTAATCGTTGGAGAATAACTGCTTTAAAATGAACCTTGTGGGAGACCGAAAAGGCTCCTTTTCCAGCACAGGATAGGATAGGTGGACTCACTTTGCCGCACTTACCCAACATTTGGTCCATTGTGCGAGCAGGCCTCCTCTCTGTGAGAAGGGATGAGCTGTACTCCACCACGCGGGCCCAGTGCGGGTTGGTGGATGTCACATGTATTCGATTTTTTTTGCTTCTATTACATGCTGGTTTCCTCACGATGTTTTCTTTCACCGTTTTGAGATAAATAACTATTTTATTGTATAATATAGTTGAAATAACTGCCTAAGGTATTTTTAGACCTTAGTTGTCTTATAAAAGGTGTTAATAAATTAACTCTAAGAATTTTAAGGAACAACTCCTTATATAATATTTAACAAATAATCACGAAGTAAAATAAAAAAAAACCCTTCCAAAGAAATGCAATTATGTGTATTACGCGTAAATGATTGAATTATGCGCATCATACAACGCACAGGTAGTCAGCCGGTCTGACCGCTGATCCACAGAGTTACATTTTACGCTGATCGTCACAGACTCGCGCCACAGTGCGCAGTAGGTAGTGTTCGTAGGTATACTTCATAAAAGATAGCTTGATCTCTGCGACAATTATGTCAAACTGACTTATACGTTTTTGTTAGCCTGTCAAGCGATAATGACTGTATTTTGATACTGACAGCTGTCGCAGAGATCAAGCTATCTTGTATGAAGTATAGGCCATTTTTGTGAAGTATTCAAATGGTTTTTTTTAGTTTGTTATCATATTGTTTATCGATACCAAGTATTCTTACCTGTGAGTACCTCACGAAATTCTCAGAGTTAATTTTTAACACTAATAAAATTGAACGAAGTAGATTATTTAGGTAAATATTAATAAATTTGTATGTAATGTAACCACAGAAGACTAACAATAGCCAGGTTATTTTTTAAATTGAGTATTTGATGTTTAGAATCTGTCAAGTAAAGTAAAGTAGGGGACTTTTATGCCAAATATTGACAGGTTGGCAGGTATAATAAAGCTTGACAATTTCTCAATTCAGAAATCGGGTGTTTATAAAAATTATATAATTTTAACTCAAATTATGTGTTTTTTTTTTACTTTGTTTGTAAGTTGAGTCGAATCTCAGAAAGTGTGACATCAGAGTGTTCAGAAAAACCAGTTTCAAACCCCTGGAAAATCATAATAAAAGAATCTATTGAACATTTATATAATATAATTACTGGATCACCCAAAAGACTGCGTGAAGTCGGCGTGCCCCGATTCAGTTTTGATTCAGATTCGACCTAAATTATTGAAACTAGTCTTTTTTTTCTCGAATTCGGTTTCGCGACTTGAAACTTTGTGAAAGTATTATCCAAGAAGAGTTCTATACTTACGTAATCCAAAAATAAATTATAATATGAAGTTCCTACCGCCCCGTTTACTACGTACCTACAGTTGAGCCTTATAGTGCTAACACACGTCCGGATTTGGTCCGGCCGGACTAACTCCGCCCACAAATCAGTGGTCCGGCCTGACCAAATCCGAACGTGTGTAAGCACTATTACATCACAATATCCACTAAGAATCAGAACAGCCGCTGAAGTTCACCCGAAAAAACACGACAAAAACCACCAACAGTGTTGAGTCATTGTTGCCTTGATTACCGCCTTACTGATTCTCCATATCTCTGTACCTATAAATAAACGAACGTTCTATGAACCGAACTTTATAATAAATGTTTTTTTCTGTTCCGTGAAAAATTGAAAAGACATTTCACCAAGTAAGGTACCAAAAGACTCGTATTCAGAATTCTTAAATAACAACAAACGTCAATATCAAGTTTCTAGGTTATAACGAAAACGAAACAGTTGTTCGCGACGGAAAATAGCTGATACTAGCTGTTAATTATTTTATTGTAATAACCGTTACCAGTGTTTGTAACTTTCGTTAAAAACATGCCTAGGCCCAGCAATAAAAGTACATCACAGCTGTGGCAATTCTTTGATAGGCAGCCGGACCAAAAAGTGGCTACCTGTAAATTTTGTAACAACAGTTACTCATATTATTCTACTACCGGTAACCTTAAGAGTCACTTGAAGCGTGCACATCCAGAAGTGTGTGAACGAGTCAACTGGGATCGTAAGGCTGAAATAGCCGAAATAACGGATAACGAAGGTATGTTATTGTTATTGTTTAAAACAGATATGAAACTAATTGAAGCGCTTTATAATAACAGAAAGCGGCAACTGGATAAACAGTTTACTGATAACCTAAATAATATACATACTGTTAGTTATGTCAAAATTTATCATCGAATAATGTATGAGTGTAAAATGTAGAGTTCACTAGTTATCAATTTACTCTGTTGATAAGAACGTTCGTTCTAAATATCAACCTATAAAGTTGTCTGAAGGAAACAACACACTGTTTTACTCTATTATGACAGTGACAGATGTGTCCAGTGACAGGTAGTGAATTCGCCAATTTGAAAAGATTGTATGCGCTTTTTCAAGAGATGGGAAAAAACCAGTTGTAGTTACGATATAACTAAGCCATAATTATACTGAGCATTTCAATGTTGGGTTTTCTTATTCGGCAAATATTTAAGATAGATGAACACGGAAACTTTTGTGCAGTGTAAAGTGAAACATTTATTATAGTGATAAAAAGACTCGATCCAAGAGCATAATTTTGGAGTCATTATCATTTACTGATGTCGTAATGCGTTACCGATACGATTTTAATCGTTTTAACACACATGAGTATTTTACAACTACAGTAATTCGTCAACGTATCTATGGTATGGACACACTTGAAGCACTATCCTATCTATGTACTATACTTCATAAAAGCTTAGCTTGATCTCTGCGACATATGTCAAACTGACGTATACGATTGTAGATAAATCCTGTCAAGCGCTATTGTTACTATATTGATACTGACAGCTGTCGCAGAGATCAAGCTATCTTTTAAGAAGTATAGTCATTGAATATAATCGAGAAAATTATAATTCACAGAAGGTTAAACCACCATCACCTGATATTGTTTTAATTTAAACTATATTTATTACTTGAACTAAAAAAGTTAAATACTGCTCAGCTCAGAAAATAACGACATAACTATGCACCTTGCGCTGTCACGACGTTCGATTCTCGCTATTAGCCGCATCCAGACCGACCGAGCACGGCTCTCGCGGCAGCCTCGATGTAGTGGCTCGCAAGCCTGGCCTCGCGAGCCAGATTCGCGTATCTACCCGGAACACAGAGGCTAGCCTCGCGAGGAAGGCTGAGCCATCAGCCCGCGAGTCAAATCAGACCGTCCACACCGAACGCACAGCGTGTAACACTGAGTGACTGAGGCACCTTTGAGCACGCCCCGTTTACCGACAGCCGACGGCTCGACCGCGAGGCACGCTCGGCCTAGGCAACGTGCGCCCTAGGCAGCCCGAGCCACGTCCACATCGACCACAAAACCGACCGAGGCATTGGCTCGCGAGGCTACCGCGCGAGCTGTGCTCGGTCGGTCTGGACGCGGCTATTGGTGCATGGGGCGAATCCAGCGAGGTGCTCAGTTAATTTGACCGTGTAATACATGCAGAAACTTATACCTTTAGCCCGTTAGGCATTTCCAGCCTATGAAAATACAGAACGCTACATGCTTTATTGCTTGTCAATAGGGAGGGATGTTAAATAAAAAATTCCAATCCACTCAAAATTTTTTGCGCAATTTCTATCTTTTTATTGATTTTAAAACATAAAATACTTAGCCATTTTTGATAATTTTACAAACTAAGTAGATGATTTTTTTTACCTAAAAAACATCCCTATTAACCTATAAACTAACATAATTCATACATCAAGTCTACGTTTTATTCTAGCTCTAGCAGCGATGCATATACATCCCAAAAATGGGCAATATAGGTATTTTGTTGCAAAATCAGAGAGATAGAATAATTGTTAAAATATTGTACAATACGACGCTATTCACTACTAGCAATATCGTCACAGACTACTTAGAGATACTACGTATAATATCGTCGCCATATCCGATATCAACATCGATACTGTAACGGTTCTTTTAACTACTGAAAAAAGTTACGAGTATAGGTATTCGATATACCTGATATACCTACCTACTTTATCTGTTTTTTTTTTGGAATCTGACAGCAAACAAAGTAGGTAATCTGATGTTTTTGTTGTGGTTCTCAGGAAAAGAGGTACTGTATTTAAACTAGGTACTAACTAATGAATATTACAGGATTAAAAAGCGTAATTACTTATCATTTTATTTATCATCATTTAATTGTTTTTATTTAACGCTTGCCTAGAAGTAACCCAAAGACTGCTAAAGACACGGAACAAAAAAACAGTATTTTTTTCTGTTCCGTGGCTAAAGAATTAAAATTAGTAACCTATTCACTCTTGACTTGAATTCCGAGTATCTTGATCCCCACTTGATCGCTAGTACGTAACTAAAATTCTAGATGGCGCTAGTAATGTGTGTTGATGGAATAAAAGTTTAGAAAGTATTATATTCTTCGCATGATGGATTAATTTGTACCGTGTCTTTGGAAACTTTTCGAATAAGATTTTTGTTTTTAGATACCAATGACTGGTAATAATAATTCTATAATAGTTAACGAGTGCTGGGCTCTTATAATTTAATGTAATATTTGGAACTGAAATCCCGTAATGTAATTTCTAATCACTCTGTAATGATTATAGAAATTCTTTAGAACTAATAAAATATAGATTTTAGCAACAAAACTTTGTCAACAACATAAAAATCGTGCTAGTGAACTAACTTTGAAGGTCAAATTGCATGTGCTCGCCCTCGCAACTCGTTGTAGCGGCAAGAATCCACAGATAAAAAAAACCAATAGGCTTTACCATTTTTACTAACTGGAATTTTAGGTTACACTCAACTTACAACCTTAACGTTGTTTCGTACGGACGCTTTTTGAAGAACAAATGTGCACCTAGGAAAATTCATTCGATTATGATTCTTATTTTGCCATTGCGATCTTCATTCAATTATGATTGTTAATTTGCCACGAAAAAATATTGCCTGTCAGTATTTTTCTGGCTCATTTATTGGCTTCTGCCAGCAGCTTCGCCCGCATGTAAGTCGGCAAACATCCCAAGGGAACGTAATCCTTTGATAAAAAGTAACCTATTTTTCCTTCTCCAAGGTCAAATTGAACTACACACTAGTTTGTCAATATTAAAACGAAACAAACAGACAGACAAAGATACTTTTATCGAATAGGTACATAATCCATCTTAGGACATGTCGCTTGTAAGAAAATAGCAGAAAATAGAATGAATGGGGCTGAATGGCGTTACTTTTGCCCCCCTTCTCCTAAAACTTGTCGACTTGACAACAAAACAGTCGTTACTGGGGAGCCAGTTTAACTTGACACCCGAGGGTGGCGCTGCTTGTAAAGGGAAACGTCAAATTCAGCTCGGTAAAATGTAGTCCCCCTTTTCGCCGCGTGTCTGGTTATTGTGGACGTATTGTACAGAAGTGGGGTAAGGAGGGGCCTAGGGCACGATAACAGGGGGTGATCAGGTGATCCTGCCCTCCCCTTTAGCCTTGTGTTTTTGTTTGTGTTGAACGGTGTCCTTCAAGTATCGGCCTATTTTGATACAACTGTTTAAGGTGCGTAGTTCAGATTTTGAAATTAAAATGACAGTTAAATGTTTTTAACGAGTCTAATAGGAGTTCTTTTTGAAAATAAAAAAACAATTTATCGTATACCTAGATAGTTCAACTCAGGTTTGCGCGCGCCGCCATGGCTGCGTGCGTTTGTATGAAGCTTGTTTAATGTGTGTGTGTGTGGCAGTGACGCGGCAGTCGTCGTCCGAGCAACACGTGTCTTTATCTCTTTTTTACACGGGTACAGTCGTTACTAAAAATGTCTAGTTCTTCACGGAGAAAATGTTTATGTAGTCAGGTAAATTTTATTATTTTTTAATGTGTACCTTTCGATTTAATAACATTTATTTTGATTAATCCTAGAAAATATATTGTTTTCAGCGTTAACGTATTATTATTGTTTTAGACTCGTGAAACCATTGCCAAGGTATACAAATTTCTGAAAAAAGATGCGGCAGATATGTTGCAACTAGTAAGTGATCCAGTTAGCGATACAAATCCAGTTTTAATATCGACATTAAGTGATCATTTAAACAAAGTAAGAAAAAGGACAGCAATGGCAGTGGGGGTATCAGAGAGAACAATAACTACTATACTGGCTGAAGCAAAAACAAAATCTAAATTCAAAACTCCGTATAAAGACCGCAAAAAACGTGCAACGAAGTTGGAGTTAGACGACGTTAACGTTGATATTATACGTTCAACTATTCAAAATTACCATTTAGAACATTCCGAGTTACCTACCTTGCTAGATTTGAAAAGAATATTTCAAGAGAAACTTAACTATAGTGGAAGTATTCCGACTCTGCGTGCAGCTTTGAAAAAGTTGGGATACAAATCGCAAAAAAGTTTCGATAACAGACATGTAATTATAAAGCTCGAATCTTCTACCTAACTCTGTGGTTGTGCTTGATAATGCGTCATACCGTCTAAATGACAGAGCTCCAAATTCAAATTAAAAAAAAAGAATGCTGAGATGGTTGTCAGAATAAAATATAGTTTATAATCCAATGATATCCTAGTAAACAGATATGTTATGAGCGCGCGCATTGTGAAGACTCGAATACGTCCTTATTGGGACGTATAGTATTTAGTCTATGTCACGCATGGCGAAGAGCGATACGCTTTGTCGAAACAAAAACAAAATAAAAAAAATGCCATCGTGTGTATTTAGAAAGTGTACCAATTATGATACCAAAGTACATAAAACAGAAGGGATCTCATACCATATGTAAGTACGCAATATACCTCAATTTACTCATTTATTTCAATTTTTTTCTTAATATTCTGATTTTTGGAGACAAGAAAAAGAAAAAAACATTGTTGGTCAGAATAATGTTTGTTTACATTCACACGCAAGTGACAAACACTAGCTGTCTCTTTTTTATGTTGGTTTTATCAAGCCATCCCTTTCGACTTGTAGTGAAATGTCAAATTAATGAAAAGTGTGTATGTGTGCTGCCGCTGCTGTGCGGAACACTTTTTTTGGTTGTTTTGTGAGTGTATAGCGTATATGTTTACTAGAATATCATTGTTATAATCTAATAGAACTGTATGATAAGATTAAACAAAATAAAGAAAATCGACAGATTGATGTCATACTTCAGCCATATGGCATAAAAGTTCTTCGGCTGCCAACACATCCTGAACAAAACCCCATAGAAAATGTAAGGAGAATAAAAATAAAAATACTGCTTCGCATAATGTCGAACAGAATGTGACAGGAATAATGAAAATAATAAGTCAAATTGATGAAGAGATTTGGGGCAATACTTGTTGATATGTAAAAAATTAAGAAGAAAATATCGACATTTAGACATGGCGAATCCGAAAATTCATCATTTGATTTTTCTAGCAGCGATACAGAATAATATGTTCATTAAACATGCATTTAACAAATAAAGTTGTTTTTTATTTAAGAATCCGTATATTATCAAACACAGCAGGTTACTATAACCTTAAAAACAAAATAATCTAAACTAATTTACAATAGTGACTACTCGTCACCGAGATGTTCTTTCTTATTGCAATTTAAATAACTGTATTTGTATTTTGTACTTGACTGTACCTCTTGTCATGCGCAGTCACTATATATATGCAAGGTTTACTCACACATACCGCCACGCGCACAGATGTGTTGAACTATCTTTTTTTATACTCGTCGTCTAGTATTCATATTTATAAAGGAATACCTTCTCCATTCTATCAAATATTTCGTTATTTATTATTATGAGGACGCAATTCCATTCTGCCTTCAATCTGTTTTTTAACCTTTTTAAATCGGCGCACTACGTGATTTTCAACACGGTATAAACTCGGCAACCTAACAGCCATTTTAGATTTAAATCGCACTTGATTTTAAACCTTATTCCTGAACGCACAAGGTTGAGTTTCAACTGCAAAGATTTTTTGTTTACATCGAATTTCCATTGTGAAACGTCACAACTCCCGGGTTCTGCTAGTGAAGGGTCACTCTTATGCCGTAAACGTAAGGAGTTTTATCGGTTAACAAACTTTCTGGCTTTGGTTAGAAATTTCCATAGATTTCTAGAGAGACGGCTGGTTGTTTTCGATGGAAGAACGGCAACGTCGCATGGCTATGTTGTTTATATTGATCATTGCTATAAATGGCTATACTGGGCTACCTGGATGCCTGGAGAGAGTTACGTAAAATGAAATTTTATGTTCTTAAACGAAAAGTTTAAATCACGTGAATCAAAGGAGAAACATACTTAACGTATTACCTAAGTCCATTGTTAGGATTTTGAGAAGAAGGGGAAAACTCAGGCTGGTAACAAAATGTTATGGACTCAACCAAATTCTTTACTTTTTAAGAGGTTTCGTTTCTTTTCACAATATTTGCATGAGAATAGCCATGCTTATATTGTTATATTATTATATTACTTAGGTACTACTTTTATGTAAGGGATCTCAAAAGACGAATCTTGTATCTTTTAAACGACAAATACTTAGAGCAATTACTGCTTTTCAAAATGAGGTTATGCTCTGATTTTTTTTTATTATTAATCTATTTTATATTAATGTCATAGGATCTCTGAGGTTGTTCACCCTATTATCTGAAGCGTTGACAATGTTGCAGTTTGTTTTAACTGTACATCTACTTTATCTAAGTAAGTACCTACCTATGTACTCAGATCAAACAGTAGTTTGTTGCAGTACTACAGTTAGTTTTCTGTTTGATCTGAGCCTATGTCTGTACTGTAGTATTATATTATCGGTGCCTATGTATTACAATTCATACCGAGACTTCTCCGTGCCTCGGCTACGCTATTGTCCGGGCTGTCATTAAAATTGTAGATCTTTGACAATTATACAGAAAAATCTGTCACTATTAGTGTTGCGAAGGGCTAAGTATTGTATTACAGATGGGTTTACTGCTTTTGCCGAATATCATATCCCGATGGCTGATTCCCCGAAGTCATCAGATCGAACGTCCGAATCGCCGAAATACCATGGCATCGATTTACCACAATTTCGAATAGCCATTAGATCGAGCGTCCGTTTCGCCGAAAAGCCATTGCAACGATAGCTGTTCAATCTAAAATATCGAAGAAGACTAAAAGATGGAATTAAAATTGAAAAAAATACAAACCAGCACAATATAATTTTACAGATTTCCTAGGAATTGTATACAATTCCTGGTTTTCACAAATTGCCTATAACATATAATGTTGATTAAACCCTGCTGGTTTGTTTTTTTTTTTTCTTTTTTTATTCCTTCTTTTAGTCTTACTGAATATTTTAGGTTGTACAGCTTTCGACTTACTGGCACGTCGAGCCAATGACATTCGATGTATAGAAGAACTACGGTTGCAATGGATTTTCGGCGAAACGGACGCTCGATCTAATGGCTATCGAAATTGTGGTAAATAGATGCTATGGAATATCGGAGATTCCGACGTTCGATCTGATGACTTCGGGGAATTTAGCCATCGGGCATATGACATTCGGAAACAATTAGTAAACCCGTTACAGATGGGCAGTCGCTCTATACCAAATACTAGCTGTTTTCCCGTGGTTTCGCCCCAGTGGCTCTACCAACAGAAACCTTATGTTTAGAGCTAATAGTAGCTTAAGACACTTAGCCATAGAAATCTAAAATACAAAAAATACAAATTCTTGTTTATTATATCTATGCACTTAGCTATAATGTAGCTTTCTATGTGTGAAAGAGTTTTTGGAATCGGATCCGTATTTCTAGAGATACTCATTACAAGCAAACATACAATTTCTTTATTATCTTTATTACAACGAAACTACCGCTTAGCTTGTCAGTCGAGGTTTATTATTTGATCTATGAGCTTGAATGACAAGCTTAGGCGTAATTTCGTTGTCCATGAGTGCGTGTAATTGTGTATTTGTACGGCAAGGCTTAGTTTGAACCGGCTTCACTTTGTTGTTTGCAAAGTTCCATCTTGACTTTTTATTTGATCTGAGCCTGATCATAAGCTCGGTATTTTTAGCTTTGTCCGATTCTACGCTACGAAAGACAAGCCGCGGGTAATAAGCTAATTATTGAAAGAAATAAAAACAGCTTTCTTCACATTATCAACCCACTCAAGGGCTCACCAATTTTTCCATCCCACGCTAAACTCAACACGAGGAAGCACAGACAGTAAATCTATAATTAATTTAAGTTTTAAACCAGAAATATGCAAATGTGCTTACGAATGCATCGCCATTGCGGCGCCAGTTGGTTACCGGTTACACCTTTCGAATACAGGTACTGCTGACACACAGCTGTAGAATAGGCTTGAGGCTGAGGCACTCTCTTTTGTTTTATACAACGTTTGAATATTGGTAAAGAAGTATTTATAGGTTTTATTTAAAAATAAAAAACCTGCCAAGTACGATTCGGACTCGCGCACGAAGGGTTCCATTATCGCAAAAAACGGCAAAATAGTCACGTTTGTTGTATCGGAGCCCCACTTAAATATTTATTTTATTCTGTTTTTAGTATTTGTTGTTATAGCGGCAACAGAAATACATCATCTGTGAAAATTTAACTGTCTAGCTATCACGGTTCATGAGATACAGGCTGGTGACAGACAGACAGACCGCAGAGTCTTAGTCCCGGGTCCCGATTTTACCCTTTGTGTACGGAACCCTAAAATCAAACAAAGAACGAACTCGACCAACTTGCCAAATTGGGGAGCATTTGAAGAGCCTCGCACTCTAGACGTCACCAAAATAGAACAGATTTATTTTTAGCCTTTATTTTTAAATCAAAACAATTATGTGAAAACTTGTTTTTTTCTGTCTTTAACCAACCTTTAAACGTCTTTTACTTACAGCTCCTTTTTTAGGGTTCCGTACCCAAAGGATAAACACGGAGCCCTATTACTAAGACTCCACGATCCGTCTGTCTGTCTGTCCGTCAGTAACCAGGCTGTATCTCATGAACCGTGATAGCTAGCCAGTTGACATTTTCACAGATGATATATTTCTATTGCCGCTATAACAGCAAATACTAAAAACAGAATAAAATAAATATTTAAGTGGGGCTCCCAAACAACAAACATGATTTTTTTGACGTTTTTTGTCATAATGGTACGGAACCCTTCGTGTGCAAGTCCGACTCGCACTTGGCCAGTTTTATAAACAACATAACATCAATGAAAATATGTTCGTTAATCAAATAACGACCCACGCAGACGCACTGACGTTGCGCTTACGCAGGTAAACGACCACGAACGTGGTAATGTTATACGTCACAATAGTCAGAATGTTATTCAACACTGTGCTAAGCTAACTGAAGCTGTTTTTGTTGAATTATTAACGTTATTCATGTTGTTAGCTTTTAACTGGAAAGGTTTTAGGTTTTTGCATAAATGAGAGTTTCGAAAGAGATACATGGTTTTGAGATGTTCTTTCGGGTAAATTCAGATTCACACCACCAGTTGGCGCCACTTTTGCAAGATCACGCATTTGAAAACCGTTGAAAACGGATTACTTCGTCAAAATGACGTTAACGTTAATTTGACAAATGTCAGTCATAAGTTTGACAGTTGTATGGACTTGACGTTTCAGTGCTGCCACCTGGTGCACATCATTTCAGTAGTGACATAAATAAGAAAGTATAAAAACAAATATATTTTTCTTTTTGTACTACACGCTTATTTCGAAACTTCCTTTTCTCCTAGAAACCTGGAATTCTCAATACATGAAAGTATGCTACGGGGAAAAATACTGAATACGAATAACAAATATTGGGTCACAATAATAATACATTAGAGGAATGGTACATTTATACAGACGGATAACATTAAATATCATAATATCTCGCTCTGAACTCCCCGAAGAGTAAGGCAAAGGGTGCACCCACAATTATCCAATTACTTATGTCACAGATAATATAATACTAGCATACAGATACCTCATCCCAAACAAAGGAACCGTGCCGACTTATCTGGCGTTTTTCGTCTGATTATTTTTATAAGAACTTCGATCGCGTTCGGTTCCGTTCCACGGATATAGATGGTGTTAGCAGCGACTTGCAAGTAAAAGGGTTTTCTCGGTTCGGACAATTTTTTTCTTTAAATACAGTGACGGTCTTGTTTTATTAAATAGTATTCTTTGCACTTTTTTACAGTTTCATTGTACCAAAATGTGTTATTCGAGTGGCATGCCTCAGAAATTTTAAAGAGCGCCGTCTATTAAAATGAATCTAAAATGATTCGTCCAAATAATCTTTGAAATGTTAATTAAGAGCCCCATATTCTATAATTTTGTGGCTAGGAGAGTTGATTAAAAAGAACATACAATGTTTATGATCAATTCTAGAAATAGTACATTACTGCAGCGGCCAGCAAAAGAGGCATTGATGGACGAACGTGTAAATGTGGGCCGAGGCGAAGCCGAATCACACATACGTAAGTCCATCAATAATCGGGAGCGCCAACAAAGTCGGCACCTATGTCGCAGGCTGTCTTCACTCAGTCTCTTGTGGTTCGCCATAAGTCTCGTCGCCAAGGTGCCGTGAAGATACGGCGCTGTGAGACAGCTTCGCGGCGCTCCCACTGAACACATCGCATCCATATTTTTGGCAGGCAGTGTATACATGCCTGCCAACCATATGCCAAGAAGGCAAACCATAATTGACTCGTGACCGTCGTAACGGGCACGCAATGATACCGCGGGAGAAAGGCGCTGCCTAAAGCCCGCCCGCCGCGCTCCCTGACGGGGGCGCAGCGATCTTTCAACGTAGACCATCGGGCAGTTGTTCACCAGACACAACAGCCGTTTGGTCGGAGGATCCTCCCTTTTCTATGGAGGTTGCGAAACTTTCCACCCTATTCCGCATACTTGTATACAACTTCAACTTATGAGTCGTAGGCCGTGAATCCGAAACCCAGGCCTTTAACTAAGTGGGTATTTCATCACCACTGCTCTCAAAACGGTGAAAGAAAACATCGTAAGGAAACCGGCATGTCCTAGAACTAAAACTTCGAAAATATATGACATCCAATACCCCGCATTGAGCATGCATGGTGAATTACACCCCAGACCCTCTACAGGAGAAGAGGCTTGTGTCTTGTGTTCCAGCAATGGAAACATTATAATCTGATTATGACGATTTCAGATTTTAAGGCTACTGACTATCGGTAAAAGGTATTTAAATGACAGCGGGAAAGAACGGCTTAATGTGCTTCCTCGGCACGGCGTTGAATAATTCCTGTATTATTCGCAGGAATCCACAAATTATTTATCAGAGAATATTATTTTGCTTTTCCTTCCTCATATAAATCATTAATTCTTAAAATAATATTTGCTCACTATCAACGTCATTATGAATAACAGCAGATTGTTAGCATGAACTTTATGTAGGTACAGTTGGCTGCACGTCAATCTAGCGTACTACGAAGTTAATAAACAACGCGAGGTCCGATTAAAATTGTCTGAACAGTTATAGTTTTCGACAAACTTTTTGTCTTGGCACCAAAGGTTGGCAACAATGGCTGCGCAGTAGTAAATCTCATACAGAAACTGCACTGCACCGTGCCTTGCGCATCTGAAATTCAACTTCAGCAGCTTTAATGCGTAATGAATTCGGCAAGGTATATAGTATATAGTTCTCGCCAAACTACTTGGCCGCGCTGGCCAAAAAGAACTATATCAGGCTAAGGACGGTATTTAAATTGAGAATTAAGAACGCGTCAAACCTAAAGTTTAACAGATTTCGTCTATAGTAGAGTTTGATGTGATATGTATGATAGACTCAACTACAAACTCTTATTCAGAAATAGGGGGTGAAGCTGGGCCAATTCTCGCACTTGAAAACGTTAAAATTCAAGTCGCAATCATTATAAGCCAAAATCAATGTTAATATCAAAGACCTTATACTTCTTACTACTAGACTGTGCACTATGGCGCAAAAACCGGTCCGAGCGAGAGGCCTCCCTTTGGTAGTGTGTCTCTTTCTAATGAGGTGACCATGACCAAACAGAACTAGGGACAAATTGATTGTAAAAACGACATTTTAAGTATTCCGATATGTTGATGCTACCTAACAGCGCTACCTAAACCTACCTAATTTATAGTTAATAAAAAAAAAGTGTTTATATTTTTGGGTATCTACATCACTAACCGTATGGTGTCGGGCGTAAAGAATTTCACCATCCCATGTTTGCCAGTGGATGTCGTAAGAGGCGACTAAGGGAAAAACCAGAGAATGGGCAGCAGCGTTCTCTGTGCATTTGTAACAACCATACTGCGATCGCCAACCCGCCTGCAAAGCACTCCCCATGAATAGCACAAATAAAACATAGTCCCTATTGCCCGGCAGCCTGTACCCTCGACTACGGTAGCGGTCGAGGTTACGGTATGGCAAGGGGTGCTAAGAATCCCGGACGAGATCCGGCTACCCCAACAAATACCGACGACTGGACCTAGCAACGTACAACACGCGCACACTCCGGACCGACGAAAATATCACCGAACTCAAAGAGGAATTGAGCAGTTTACGGTGGAGTAGGTACTATAGGGTTATCTGAAGTTCGAAGAGATTCCTCCCCGACTCAATAATCCTCAAATCCCAAGTCTCTTCAAGTTTCATTCTTCAAGACCATCATATAGATTGGAACAAAAAGCTCTCTGAGAGGCGTTAGATGACCCTGCTATCTTCTGACGGTGCTTTGACCTCAAAGGATCTCTATGATTTCACATATATTCCAGTTGCGTAGACAGTTGAGAAATAAAACTGCACCAATTTTATTCCACTAGGAATTAATTTGCAAAAAATATTAACAGCCGCTGAATTTCACTGGAATAAAGTCCGCCAAAAAATCCGCAAACCACCATCCTACATTTAGTATTACTAGGCCCAAACATTTAAAAGTACTACTCTTACTCAGTATTAATGATAATTTTTAAAAATACAACGAATTGATTAAATATAGGAACTGTAGAAATATTTATATACTTTTCTAGAAATATTTAAATAAGTGTCAAAGTCTATGAATTGTTCGTTTTGGTATAACATAAAAAGAAACATATAAAATTTTCTACCATTTCTACCAAACCCAATGATTAGTTGTGCTAGCAATAGGTCAGACAAGGACACACTACCAGCGGAAACCCTCTCGCCAGGACCGCTTTTGGTTAGCTACCGCTTATAAGGAAATAGCTAACCTAGGTGTTAGATGATAGATTTCATTTTAGCTAAACAAAAAATTTTGGTACACAGTCTAGTAGTTAGAAATACGTATAAGGTCTTTGGTTAATATTAGAAAGGTTTGGACTTATTGCCACTGCGAAGCGAATAAGTTAATTGCCTCTCTGGTTTTGTCACAACTACCGTGTGGCCTAGTGTACTTACTAATTCCATGGCATGAACTCTGTTTCCTTTTAAATATTTGCACATGTGGTGTCGTGTTTTGTATCAAAACAGGCTGTGTAATAGTGCCTACGTCAGACTTGTTTTTAAAGATTCCGGCAATCTTTATGTTTAATCGTCAAGCCACCATTGAGTTTTCCAAAGATAATTTTTTTTGTGAGGTTGTATGACAGATAGTCTTGCAAAATTTTAAGTTTGCTTGTAAAATCTTACTGGATAGGGCAACATACTCGATTTTGTGGGTCCAGAACCATGTGTAGGCATTTCGAATTTTCAATGTGTCTCGTAAAAGCCACATTCAGGGAGTTTGCAGATCACAGACAACAAACAAATTGGCTGCCTAATGGTCCGTTCTAGAACACTCCAAGAAATGCCTTGGCTCTACGTACAAAGCACGGGAATGCATTTGGAATATGAGCAGGGGGCAAATCCACTACCTGCTTGGGTCCTTTACTGGCTACTTTGGAGCCAACGACATGCTCATGAAGATGGGTCTAACCTCGAGACCAATGTGCAGGTTGTGTGGGGAACATACGGAACGCATGGAGCACCTTCTGTGCACATGCGATGCACTGGCTGGTAAGTATATGAGTCTCCTAGGGGTTGGATATCCAAAACCAGAAAACTTAGGCTCATATCTCCTAGTCTCGTTGTAAAACTCATGAAGGGAGTTTTACAACGAGATTGGGGAGGAATAGGTTATCTAGGGGACACAGTAGATCGATCGTCGTCTAAAACACAGTCGTGTTCATTCCACTTGAGAAATCGTTAGGCAACCAGAAAATTAAGCATTAAATGGCGAGGCACTGATATTGAACATAACGATAACCCTGTCTAGCTAGGCGCTACCTTAGACCGCCCTTTGACTTATAGGAACCACTGTGTCAAAACCAAACTCAAGGTCAACGCACGCAATAACCTTCTCCGCCGACCCATCCACCACCTGGGGCGCCTCTTCTAACATTCTCCGCATATCTGGCTTAGCTCTCTGCTTCTCGGCTGGCGAATTTGCCTGCCCAGTGTGGCACCGATCTGCTCATGCCCGGAAAGTAGATGCAGCTTTAAATGAGACTTGCAGAATAATAACTGGTTGCTTAAAACCAACTCCACTTAACGCACTATACCCGCTAGCCGGAAAAGCCCCACCGGAAGTTCGAAGAGAAGTTGCCTGTTCCTCCGAGAAGCACAAACAGGAGACCGACAAACGACACTTAATGTACAACATGGAGCAACCAAGGAGACGGCGATTGATGAGTCGGAAAAGCTTCCTTGAGTCGACTAAAATAATTAAAGACGGCAGCCCTAGCGAAGCTCGCAAGAAACTGTGGCTCCTCAAATACCCACCTCCAGCTGACTATGTTGAGCTTGCAGAAAAGCTCCCAGCGGGCCATAAGCAGCCATGGCCCATCTGGAAATCCCTAAACCGGTTACGAAGCCAAGTGGGCCGCTGTAGGCATAACTTGTTCAGATGGGGGTACTCCAATCAGCCACAGCGTGACTGTGGAACCACCCCACAGACGATGCCTCACCTCCTGTCCTGCTCCTTATGTAAAGACACCTGTACCATGCAAGACCTTTGTGAGGCCAGCGCTAAGGCTATCGACGTGGCTGAATACTGTGAAAATTTAGTGAAGCATCGACACGAAGAAGAAGAAGAAGTAGATCGATGGGTCGAAGTGTCCGAGTTATTTCTGGACCCCTCCACAAGATAAGTTACATACTCGACTTATGAATCGAAGGACCCTGCTAGAGACTTGTGTTTCCTCGTAGTTACTACAACCTCATCGCTAACCACCAGGTGAGATGGTGGTGATGCGAGCCTATCAATAAAAACCGGCCAAGTGGGAGTCGGGCTCGCACACGAAGGGTTCCGAAGGGTACCATTATCTCAAAAACGTTCACGTTTGTTGTATGGGAGCCCCACTTATATATTTATTTTATTCTGTTTTTACCCGACTGCCGAAGGAGGGTAGTGTGTTTATCAGTCTATGTATGTATGTAAGTTTGTTCCTATGTGGCGTTCTAGGGACCAATCGCGTTGGCTGATTTTGATGATTCTTACGTCAATCGATTCGTCTTAACCCTGCGAATGTCACTGGCTACGAGCTGGCTACATTAAAATAGGAAAATAAAAAAATGGCGGCTTTTGGGCGCCTTAATGTGGAGCAACAAATTTTGTTTTTCTTCCAAACCCATCGTGTGGGGTATCAAAATAAATTTGAAAAAAAAAATGTTAACTAAAAAGTTACAAAAAAATTTAAAAGAAAAAACCCGACTGGTTAAGAAGCGCATCAGGTTTAGGTCAGCCAGCTAGTGAATGTATCCTCCGATTTTCTTCTTGTTTACGTCTTTATTTTATGTTCGCTTCTTTAAACAGTCGGGATTTTTGATTCTTTTAATTAAGCTTTTTTTCTGTTTTTCTATAAAATCGGATAAAGTCGATTTATTCTACAATAACTTTGAAACCCTAGCCAAAGCACCCACAAATCCTTTATTATGTCGTGTTTTTACGACCTTACGTCTGTAAACTGCAATCCATATGTTCACACTTATCATAACAGTACCGTTACCTAAGTATTGTCACACCAAATCGGCTGGTTATCGCAAACATACGTCACATGTTTTGAAACCGATAGCCATCGTAAAACATATCTCCATGACGTTTTCTTTTGATAATAAAAATCTTATTGCGTGTCGGACCACGCACAGTAGGTATAGGGTTCCGTAGTCCTGAAAATCTTGTCAAAATATAAGAAAATTTTCACATTTATGATTTCGTGCCCATATCGGTTTTCTTCGCGATCGATCCTCTCTACCTACGCCGCAAAAGAAAAATAATCATATTTGTACTAGAAATACCTAAAAATAAAATTGATAGTACTTCTATACCAATATTATAAAGAGGAAAGATTTTTTTGTTTGTTTGATTGTTTGTACCGAATAGGCTCCAAAACTACTGGACCGATATCAAAAATTCTTTCACCATGGGGAAGCTACTCTATCCCCGGGTGACATAGGCTACTTTTTATCCCTGTATTCACACGGGAACGGGAACTACGCGGGTGAAACCGCGAGGCGTCCTCTAGTTTAAAATAAAGTTTTAAAAGTACTTAGTTTTACGCCGTTCTCTATTTAATTTTTTAGGTTTTTACTTATTTATCGAGGCGAGATGATAAAAAAAATTGAGCTCGCTTCGCTCTCTCTTGCATCTTTTCTTGTTAGGTTCTCAAGCGCTTCTGCATCAGTTAACACAGTTAGTTCTACCTCCATATGTGGGTTTCCAAGCAATAAGGGTCCAGTAGTGGGATATTGAGTTTAGACTATATTCGGTATCTAGAATAGTCATCTGATAATCAGGATTAAAAAAATGGCTGATTCAAAAACTGACACATTTTTTTATCAGCCATTTGTTGTTGATACTGTACCTACTTTTGTTTGTATGAGGGCAACTTCACAAAACTGCGTATTATCTCGGCAACTAAATGTCCTGTAGCCAATTTGACAATTTACTATCGATAACGCTAGTAGAAAACGAATCAGTAATGACACATCTGAACGTTAAAAAACATGTGGTCAGACCATACAAATAGAAGGCGTTAACGATTGTTAAAAGAGATTCGATACGAAATGTTTGTAACTTGTCTACGGGGCTGGACCCTTTCTTCTTGGACGCCCAATTATGTTTGGATTCTAGGCAGGCTGCTGAACGCACCTGCCTGAAAATAGACCTGTCGACGCTCAAGTACTTTTTTACTACGGAACCCTACAGACGTACGATAGTGTTTGATTTGCTTTCGGTGTTTAAAAATATCTTTAGATAGAGTTTTGTTATCGATTTCAATTTCCTCGCAGGTGAGTGCGCGTGTATTTGAGCACATTAACTAAACTGCTAGGACCTTACTACGACTATAACAGTACTACCCAGTCCCCAATCTTATTGGCCGGGCTGAGCATAGGTTTAGTAATAGTAGGTAAACGTTGGACAACTGTAGTTCCGTGTTGAACAGCTTAGGTAGACGCAAAGGGCCTACTGCTCTTTTATGGCTAAACATGACTAGTTCAGCCTTAGTGGGGATTATTGATCTCTTCCTGCACCATCGCTCCACTTTACGCAGAGCTAGCTGAGTAAGGTTGCAGATAGTTCCAGTCACCTTCCCAGGTACGAAGATTGCGAGATCGTCTGCATAACCTATTGTGTAGTAACGGTGTTCGTTGAGTCTGGTGATGAGATTGTTAATTACAAGATTCCACACTAGAGGGAAAAGCACCTCTCCCTGCGGGTAGACCCTGGCTATCAAGGCCAGCTGCTGTCCTCCCTCCAGACAAACTGCTGGTTTGCTTAGCATGTTGGTTATCCAGCCAATTAGTACCTGATTTACTCCGTGCTTGAAGAGTGCAGTGCAGCACCGACACTGGAGAAGTTTCTCTTGTCGAATGCTTCTTCTCGGCAAACATTGCTTTTCCTTGAAGATCGAGCCCAGTGGCTGTTATTAAGCCACGACACAGATAATATAATACTAGCATACAGATACCTCATCCCATACAAAGAAACCGTGCCGACGTAACTAGCGTTTTCCAGCTGATTATTTTTCTAAGAATATAGACCCCGTTCGTTTCCGTTCCACGGATATAGATAGTGTTAGTAGCGACTTGCATATAAAAGGGTTTACTCGGTTTGTGAATACCTTTGTTTTTAAATACAGCGGCGATTTGTTTTATAGTATTTTTTACTGTTTTATTGTACCAAAATGTGTTACAAAACTAATGTAAAAAAATCGAGTGGATGCCTCAGAAATTTAAAACCGCGCCATCTATTGGAATCAATTTTAAATGATCCATTCAAATAATCTTTGAAATGTGAATTAAGAGTCCAATGTATGTATGTTCTTGTTTAATTAACTCTCCTAAACACAAAATTAAGTGAATTTTGTGTTTAGGAGAGTTAATTAAACAAGAACATACATTTTTTAGGGTTTTGTACCCAAAGGGTAAAAACGGGATCCTATTACTAACACTCTGCGGTCCGTCTGTCACCAGGCTGTATCTCATGAACCGTGATAGCTAGACAGTTGAAATTTTCACAGATGATGTATTTCTGTTGCCGCTATAACAACAAATACTAAAAACAGAATAAAATAAATATTTAACTGGGGCTCCCATACAACAGACGTGATATTTTTGCCGTTTTTTGCGATAATGGTACGGAACCCATCGTGCGCGAGTTCGACTCGCACTTGGCCGATTTTTATGATCTTCTCTAGAAAATCTAAATATTTCAGAAAACTCAGTAGCAAATTGAAGCTTATTACACCATCTAGTGCAATTAATTTGAACAAAATTTTCTTACTTCGCGTTGGGTGCCCGTGGCCACGAGTTCTTTCTCCTAAAATTGTGGCTATTTTAATTGTCTTCGTAACTTCTGTCTCCTGCAACTGTATCAAGTGTACATAGATGACATAAAACATTATGTGTATGTGCAACCTGATGCGTAGTTATCAGCCTAGCTGGGCCGACGCTACGTCTCTCCAATCAAGGCAATTTGCGCTTATTGACCGGGGGCTTTGCACTAGCGAGGCCGAGTCCTATGTTTTGTTTAGATATGTTTGTGTTTGCTAGTGAAGTAATAATGCGTTTTGTGAGGGAGAAGTCTTTTTTCATGAGTTTGTATGACTTTGAGATACCTGTCTCTCTTTAAGGTTCTAAGGAGGTCTTTAAGGAGCTCTTGACCAGAGGTACTTTGGAGTCCGTTTTTTTAAATAATGTTGCCGTCACGGTCCGTAAGGTTTATAGCCTCCTACTTCCCCCCTATCAAGGATACCTGAATTAAAAAAAAAACAAATATTAATGTGCACATGTCATAATTTGCTAACTTAACTATCCGTTCGAAGTTTGGACTAAAGTTGGAGCAGGCTGTGTGTCCGAGACAGGTTTCGGGGTGAATTGTGTTACGTATATTGATAGAATCAAGCTGCCATATATCTGGCTCAAAGCCAAATCCTGCTGTCAATGAAAATTACGTCATGGTCCATAACCCGACCGTGGCAGTCCCTTGCAACCAGACCAGCTACCCAATGACGTAATACACTTTCTATCACAATCCGAAAAATCGTAATAGTTTGCTTCCTACGAGTATGTTCGAAAAATTCGTCTGCTAATCAGAGTCACCAAGCTTTTATATATAAAAAATTGCATTGTCACGGAAAACAAACGTGTGTACAAAATTTCAGCTCAATCGAACACCGGGAAGTGGGTCAAATTTAACTTGATTACAGACTCCGGGACAAGGTGAAACTAAAATTACAGACACCGGGACAAGTTGAAACTAAAATAACAGACTCCGGGACAAGGTAAAACTAAAATTACAGATACCGGGACAAGGTGAAACTAAAATTACAGACACCGGGCCAAAGTGAAACTAAAATTACATACACCGGGTCAAGGTGAAACTAAAATTACAGACACCGGGACAAGTTGAAACTAAAATAACAGACTCCGGGACAAGGTAAAACTAAAATTACAGATACCGGGACAAGGTGAAACTAAAATTACAGACACCGGGCCAAAGTGAAACTAAAATTACATACACCGGGTCAAGGTGAAACTAAAATTACAGACACCGGGACAAGGTGTAACTAAAATAACAGACACCGGGGCACAGGTGAAACTAAAATTACAGAAACCGGGATAGTTGATGATTGTCAACGAATTATTGTATCCGGGAAATATTCCGAATGCCAACACTAATGGATGGTCTTAAAGGAATCTTCGCATGGAATCGTTCAAAACGAATGTGCTATGTGACATTTGTTGCTTTCACGCTAACGCTGCTTCGGCGCAGTGCCAAGTACCGCATAATATCAGGTATCTGTATTCTGTATTACATCCTGACATGTAATTATGAGGCCGGGTGACGACGAAGATGGTGATAGGAACGTTCGAACTAATAGGCTCATCATCTTAATGAGACGAGTGGATGACCATATGACAAAAGAGTCGTCAACATAGCGGAAAAAGGTGAGTATACACTAGAGCATTACAATGTAATGAACGTTCTTTCGAATGGTACAATACAGTCAAATGCTCAGTTTCCTAAAGCATTTCCATGTAATGTAACGTTCTTGCGAATGTTCGACGATTTGTTCGACGTAATGCTCACGGGCGAGTAAGCATTTACCTGTAACATTTCTTTGTACCTTGCGTTTTTATTGACCTCATTCCACGTCACCCGCGCTCGTGCCTTTGCTCGATAAAATGTTACACGAAACGCCCGTTGGTTTTTAAAATCAGGTTGTAACAAAACATCGAGCGTTATGTTCGAAGTGTTGTTCGAGTAAATTAAATAAAAGCGAATGCTCGATGCTCTGTTACAAGTAAATGCTCTACTCTTCACCTAAAGACGCCGTGGACCAATGACCTGGCTACGGACCTACGAACAATAAAAAAATTACAACTTATGATTCCCCTAGTCAGCGGCACGAACTATTTTGTGCGCGGGGTTAAAATGCATGCTGTCTTATCCGACAACACGTACGAATGAAATTGATGCTGTGTTGAGCAACAAGAAGCTAGTTCTCGTACGAATTAGCACATTTGCAAATTTGTAGCGAAATGGATGATGATTTAGGACGAAAACGAACGGGCAAAATTTTATGAACAGACCTTTGGGAGTCTAGATATCATGAAAAAAATGCTAAATATATATTTTCAAAATAAAATTATATGCATTGTTGAAATACTAATCTATCCCTGTATTCTTAGGCCGTCTTGCAATTTTACTTCTTCTTATGGTATTTATTTCCGCCCAAAGATGCGTTAAAATTAGTGTTGTATTATGGAACTTTCGGCGTCCTTAACTTTCAAATTTTGTATTTTTTTACTTTTCTGTTTCCATACAGGGCTAGGTAATGATGAGACAAATTGATATCATTTTTAATTTTGAACGTACACCGTCAAGCAGTGGAGTAATCGCCAGACTACGTTTGTATGAAAGATTTTTGACTAGTGTAACCTTAAGAGACACCCGTACCACGGTAATGATCGTACGGTTTTAAGACCTCTCCTTCGTCCCTAGTATAATACTCACAGCGGCTCTTTGTATCTCTGAAATTGGCTGCAAGACCCTGCGCAGTAGCTATTTTTGTGTTATGTTGAAGGTGAAGACAGCATCGTCCTATCTAGCTTACTCTATGCAGTATACTCGATGACAAACTGTTTCTTGCGCAATGGTTCGCAGAGCCAACTTCAGAGACACAAAGATCCGCTGTGACTACTATACAAGAAATTCAAACATAGCTGGCGAAATGTCGGTGTACTTCTCTGCCAAATCCTTCAGGGAACACAAGATGATACATGTGTGTTACACTGATGATGTGACCTTCACATGACGTTCTCAAAACAAACCACTCAAACTCTCAATTGGTTTATGACCTCTCTTATTCAGAACATGTGTGTCAAGGCAGGTCTTCTAGAGCTATTGTATTAGGTCTTATTTGTTGATGGCTAATAGTAATATCCGAAGCGTGTTCAAGTCATTTGCTGAAGGGTAAAAGTAATGGAAATGTTTTACGTGACCTTTGAGTTTAATTATTAACCATTAGTTTTTAATGATTGCGAATTTGCGATTGAAGCTGCACTTGAATTCTCGAATTGACTTTACGAACGTCGTTTTCTTTTTGTTACTGGTAGGCTCGCGTTCGACCACTATCTCACCGGCACCTGTAGCCAAGTTGACAATCTACAATCGATAACGCTAGTAGAAAACGAATTTATGTATGGGAATGACACATCACTTTTAGCCAAGTTGACAATCTACAATCGATAACGCTAGTAGAAAACGAATCAATGTATGGGAATGACAAATCCACCTGTAGCCAAGTTGACAATCTACAATCGATAACGCTAGTAGAAAACGAATCAATGTATGGGAATGACAAATCCACCTGTAGCCAAGTTGACAATCTACAATCGATAACGCTAGTAGAAAACGAATCAATGTATGGGAATGACAAATCCACCTGTAGCCAAGTTGACAATCTATAATCGCTAAGGCTAGTAGAAAACGAATCAATGTATGGGAATGACAAATCCACCTGTAGCCAAGTTGACAATCTACAATCGATAACGCTAGTAGAAAACGAATCAATGTATGGGAATGACAAATCCACCTGTAGCCAAGTTGACAATCTACAATCGATAACGCTAGTAGAAAACGAATCAATGTATGGGAATGACAAATCCACCTGTAGCCAAGTTGACAATCTATAATCGCTAAGGCTAGTAGAAAACGAATCAATGTATGGGAATGACAAATCACTTTTAGCCAAGTTGACAATCTACAATCGATAACGCTAGTAGAAAACGAATCAATGTATGGGAATGACAAATC
Organism: Orthosia cruda; assembly: GCA_964057195.1. Classification (NCBI taxonomy): domain Eukaryota; kingdom Metazoa; phylum Arthropoda; class Insecta; order Lepidoptera; family Noctuidae; genus Orthosia; species Orthosia cruda. Next base: position 16,998,399 of record OZ059856.1, on the reverse strand, counting down.
CACCTGTAGCCAAGTTGACAATCTACAATCGATAACGCTAGTAGAAAACGAATCAATGTATGGGAATGACAAATCCACCTGTAGCCAAGTTGACAATCTATAATCGCTAAGGCTAGTAGAAAACGAATCAATGTATGGGAATGACAAATCCACCTGTAGCCAAGTTGACAATCTATAATCGCTAAGGCTAGTAGAAAACGAATCAATGTATGGGAATGACAAATCCACCTGTAGCCAAGTTGACAATCTATAATCGCTAAGGCTAGTAGAAAACGAATCAATGTATGGGAATGACAAATCCACCTGTAGCCAAGTTGACAATCTATAATCGCTAAGGCTAGTAGAAAACGAATCAATGTATGGGAATGACAAATCACTTTTAGCCAAGTTGACAATCTACAATCGATAACGCTAGTAGAAAACGAATCAATGTATGGGAATGACAAATCACTTTTAGCCAAGTTGACAATCTACAATCGATAACGCTAGTAGAAAACGAATCAATGTATGGGAATGACAAATCCACCTGTAGCCAAGTTGACAATCTACAATCGATAACGCTAGTAGAAAACGAATCAATGTATGGGAATGACAAATCCACCTGTAGCCAAGTTGACAATCTACAATCGATAACGCTAGTAGAAAACGAATTAATGTATGGGAATGACAAATCACTTTTAGCCAAGTTGACAATCTTCAATCGATAACGCTAGTAGAAAACGAATCAATGTATGGGAATGACAAATCCACCTGTAGCCAAGTTGACAATCTACAATCGATAACGCTAGTAGAAAACGAATCAATGTATGGGAATGACAAATCCACCTGTAGCCAAGTTGACAATCTACAATCGAAAACGCTAGTAGAAAACGAATCAATGTATGGGAATGACAAATCCACCTGTAGCCAAGTTGACAATCTATAATCGCTAAGGCTAGTAGAAAACGAATCAATGTATGGGAATGACAAATCACTTTTAGCCAAGTTGACAATCTACAATCGATAACGCTAGTAGAAAACGAATCAATGTATGGGAATGACAAATCCACCTGTAGCCAAGTTGACAATCTACAATCGATAACGCTAGTAGAAAACGAATCAATGTATGGGAATGACAAATCCACCTGTAGCCAAGTTGACAATCTATAATCGCTAAGGCTAGTAGAAAACGAATCAATGTATGGGAATGACAAATCCACCTGTAGCCAAGTTGACAATCTATAATCGCTAAGGCTAGTAGAAAACGAATCAATGTATGGGAATGACAAATCCACCTGTAGCCAAGTTGACAATCTATAATCGCTAAGGCTAGTAGAAAACGAATCAATGTATGGGAATGACAAATCACTTTTAGCCAAGTTGACAATCTACAATCGATAACGCTAGTAGAAAACGAATCAATGTATGGGAATGACAAATCACTTTTAGCCAAGTTGACAATCTACAATCGATAACGCTAGTAGAAAACGAATCAATGTATGGGAATGACAAATCCACCTGTAGCCAAGTTGACAATCTACAATCGATAACGCTAGTAGAAAACGAATCAATGTATGGGAATGACAAATCCACCTGTAGCCAAGTTGACAATCTACAATCGATAACGCTAGTAGAAAACGAATTAATGTATGGGAATGACAAATCACTTTTAGCCAAGTTGACAATCTTCAATCGATAACGCTAGTAGAAAACGAATCAATGTATGGGAATGACAAATTCACCTGTAGCCAAGTTGACAATCTACAATCGATAACGCTAGTAGAAAACGAATTAATGTATGGGAATGACAAATCACTTTTAGCCAAGTTGACAATCTACAATCGATAACGCTAGTAGAAAACGAATTAATGTATGGGAATGACAAATCACTTTTAGCCAAGTTGACAATCTACAATCGATAACGCTAGTAGAAAACGAATTAATGTATGGGAATGACAAATCACTTTTAGCCAAGTTGACAATCTACAATCGATAACGCTAGTAGAAAACGAATCAATGTATGGGAATGACAAATCCACCTGTAGCCAAGTTGACAATCTACAATCGATAACGCTAGTAGAAAACGAATCAATGTATGGGAAAGATACATCTGAAAGTTAAGTCACGTGGTCAGACAATACAAATAGGAGGCGTTAACAATTGTAGAAAAAGATTCGATACGAAAAGTTTGTAACTTGGCTAGGGGGGCTGATGGTAAGCGATGATGTGGTCGACGGTGAAGCTCGCTTGCCTAGAAGATGAGTGGTAAACTAGAAAGTGGCCTAGAAGTAAACTATTCACTCTTGACGGAACTCATTCCTGGAATAACACTTTACCCTGGGGACCGGGAGGACCCCAATATATTTTAGAAATTAAACAATATATTGATAGCATCTATTTTTTATTGAAATTAGTAATTAATCAGCCTTATCCTTTAAACTTTCTTCGTCAGACATGCCTGGCACAGGTACATACCACACCTGGTGTACGAGCATGGCCTGCTGTGATAGGCTTGAGTTAAGGGGCTGAATACTCAAAATAGGGTTTCTTTTAAACATTTTTTAGCCCAATCTATTGAAGATGTGGCAGCGGAAAAAAGATATGTTAATCTTGATCATATTTCCTAAAACTTTGTTGTGGCCGAAACACGTTTACGCACAAAAACCTCGATACAATTGAATGGCAAAGTAACCTCTTACCGTGATCTTCAAAAGATTTTTCCGGTAATACTGACCAGCGTACATTTGTACAATTAACAACAATAACGTATCATAAAAGGACGCAAAACTTCATTGTCTTATATATTGAAGTTTCATTCATTATTTTTAAGTAATTCATATTATTTTGTTTTGTAAAAAAGTCTATACAAATTCCATCGTGCTTCTCTTTCCATCCAGTGCAATTCGACAGTGACCGCTTCGCGGCGTTGCTAGGTGGACGTATGTCGCTTTTTTCTACAAAAAGCAAAATAATATTCGATTTATTTCTCGTTGATTCAATCTGTCAAAAAAAATATCAGGTATAATGCAGCCAGATCATGTAACCTGGTGGCTTTAATTGGAACTAACAAAATCACAAGTAATATCGTCAAAGTCTGTATTATTTTTATTTTCTGGCACTACTGCTGTCACTGGCATCTATATTTTTGTTGTATTATAAATGACTCATGTCGTTTAGTTTACTTACTAAGTCCATAACTAAAAAGTATTTGAACCTCTTTGAAAATACAACAAATGTTATCTCAATTTGAATTAAAAATTATTTAAAATATAGGTGAGGTCGAATTCGATTTTAACCTTCTTCGTTCATGTGAAAACAATAGACGCAAAACACACAGACCATGGAATGGTCGTAACAACAGCACTGGCAGTATCTCGAAATGACAGAACTAATAAAATTCTCAGTATCCATTTGTTTCAATCTTTGTTTCTTTCTAACATACGGCACCTAGAACTGACCAAAAAAAAAACCCGACTGCTTATAAAGCGAACTAAAAAGACGTAACCAAGTTCGCTTTTTAAGCAGTCGGGTTTTTTGATTTTTTCAATTAACTTGTTTTATTTACAACTTTTTAGTTATTTTTTTTTAATTAGGTATATTTAAACACATAAGTGTTATATATTTTTGAAATCACCTCTTAAAACCCTTTATTGATACTCCACACGATGAGACTGGCAAAAAAAAAATCCCCCCCATTAACCGGCGCCCAAAATCCGCCATTTTTTCGTTTTGTCTCTAGAACGCCACATAGGAATAAACATACTTACATACATAGACTGATAAAAACATTACCCTCCTTCGGCAGTCGGGTAAAAATGTCAATTTCAAATTCGTTAGAAATAGATTATCATCATCGTTTCAACCAAAAAACGTCCACATGTGGACATCTATCGATCAATGTGGTGATGGTGTGGTGAATCACCACATTGACCAGTCCTGTATTTCTCGCAATTAACTATCCCAATTGCAATAACGGGCTACAATAATAGTTTGTTAATCTAATTATATAATATTGTTAAGCTAATTATTAATTGATCTTATAATTTTGCCAAATCGGCACTGATAACTCTTATTTATTAACAATAAATCCGCCGATGTGTATTCTGCTTATCCGAACCTACGGTTCTCAGACATGGTCACTCAAATACTTAACACTTGGGGATTGCCAGAGAGTTACGCAGCATTCTGGATGTAAAAAGAACAGACCAAATACGGTTAAAAAGGTTGCTCGGCTCAAATGGGCCGACGCCATTACGGCTCACGTTAGTTGCATGCAAATTGACCGCTTGGCAAGCCTCCACAATCCTGAAGATGGAACGCACCGTTGAGGCCGGCCCAGAAATAGGTGCCGAGATGATTTGGACGCGTACCGTGAGGGCTGGTTCTAGACGGTGCGGGAAAAGAATGTCTGGAATGATTTGGGTGTACTCTTATGAATTTAAATGGGGATGGCCAAAGAAAAGATTGATGGACTGTGTGGGGAGTGATATGAAAGAAAAGGGAGTCAATTATAGCGTGATGGGGGACAGGACGATATGGAAGAAGAAAACGTGCTGCGCAGACCCCAAGTAACATGGGACAAGGGCAGGAAGACGATGATGATTTCGGAGTTTTACCAGTAAGAATGAGTAAATCTTAGGTTTTGTCGGTAAATAATAGGTTTCGGTTTTACAGTAACATATATATACGTGGTTGTGAGGCATACACGGTATTTTGTATATGTTTTTTTTTTGTTTTTTTATGGTATGCGTCGTGCCTGGCGCATATAAACCTTTTTCTTTCTTTCTATATATAACAAACAATAGCAACAAATCGTTTCAGCAGTTCTGTAGTGATACGCATACAATCACATACAGCATTTTTATTTATAAAGATTGATAAAGTTTTGCATAGGTAGTAGGTACTATTAGGAACAAACAGTCTCCCTAGTACCACTAAGTAAATGGTGGTACTATAGAGAACGAATTTTCCCGTTAGTACCACCGGTGGTACAGTTCGGTGGTACTAATGAGAACAAAGGGCTTTTTGTACCCTGTCTATTTGTTTTTAAACTCTATTACACAGAAAAAACGGCACCACGTGACCTCACCACTAGTGGGCTGATGTATATCAAAACCCAGTAAGTGCCTTTAAACTATTATATTCCAGGATAGTGCAAAAATATACTATGATTTGAAACAGGCTATGGAAAGTTATTTTTATAGTAACTAAATGACATATCAATATTTCAAGAGAATACTAAACAAGGAATACGAACCTACGAGTTGTACAAATGATAATAATAGTGTCCTAAATTCTATTGGATATTTTAAATATGCATAAAAAAGACAATTCCGAACCTAGTAAGTTCTGGATATTTGCAAATTTAAGGTATTTTATAATTTGATGGGACTTTCCTATTGTAAATAATGATTAAATTGATTAATGAAAGCACCAAATCTCAATTCAAATTTAAAGTTTTAGTTTAACGTTACAAAGTCCATTTCAGTATAGTAGAACTCATAAAATAATATAAATAAAATTATCTGGCTATAAAACCGTTATAAAAAAAATGTCACCTACTGTGTTCTTATATTTGGCAGTCGCATATAAGCAGACATAATTATAATATTCATTCAATTTGCACGGCAAAGACTCGTATGACACTATCCAGATTACCTATTTTAGTGATCTTTATTTTCGTAGCAAGAAGGTTGCATTCATAGGCAAAATAACAGTGAACGATCTGATGTCAGATGCTAGCCGCCAGTTTGAAATAAGAACTTGCGCGGTAATATTTTTGTAAAATCTATCGGAAGAGTCCGTTTATGATGTGGGCCTCTGTGGTCGGCCTTGTGTATTTAATTTTCGAATAATTTTCCCTCCAATTTAAAGTTTGCCCCTAAGCTGTCAATGACAGTGGGCGTGGCTTTGAACCTCAGATGTCGATTGTCAACTGTTCGAATACAGCCCCTTAAACATTTTTATCAACATGCTTGGGTGCAAACACCGTGATAAAATGCGTTTCTCAAGCCTATCACAGAGGCCGTAGGTACTCGCCCGGCTGATCTTGGATTTCCGGCCCTTATCCCTTGGACCGACCACACATCTTTTTTTTTTTGATGAGAATAGGGTTTTGTTCTATCAATGGACGTTTTTTTTTCACGATACCTCCCAGTAGAACCTGGAGATGGGTGGGCAAAGTTGGCCATGTAAATCTTTCTTCTATTTAAAGGGTAATAAGATTTATGCCAAGCTTTTTTAGTAAATGGCGTCTCTTCTGGGCTTGATTGGTTACTATTTTCAGAAACCATCTCGTCACTTGCCTCTTCAAGTTCATCGTCGTCTTCATTCAACCAACTGGAAATATAGAAAACACAAAAAAATACAAATACTGCGTTGGTAACCGTTTCGGTATGGGCTCGCTCAGCGCAATTTGTTTTTTTTTTACTTTTTTACTCTGTGTTTGTTGCTATTGTGTTGTATCTGTGACGAAAATAAATGTCTTTTTTTAAATTCTTTTCAATTTTTTTTTTAAACTTTGGCCGATGGAACACATGACACTATGCTCAGCAGAAGCGGTTGCGAGCAAAGACCTTATACGTATTTCTTAGTTGCGAGTTCTATACCAAAGACTAAAGAGATAGTTGTCTATTATTAACAAGTATCAGATAAATATTGTCAAAAACTATGCAGAAAAGTAGGTGGCCTATTTCGCCAAGGAAAACAAAGTCATGTTTCATGGTATTCTGTTGAAATACAATTGAGTAACTGACGAATGTTGAAACAATCGTAACCACAGACATAAATCTAACTAGATAACGCAAGTACTGTACGCGTACGTCCATCTGTATGAAAACCAAGCGTGCCACTTTTTCACACACAATTTAAAACTAATTTACTTACCAATGAAAGAAAACATTTCCAATGCCTCGGCCAACTTTTTTTATACAGTCTTTACAGCTCAATATGGCCATAAAAGGCATTTTTCTAGATTTCGGTTGATTAACGATGTCGTTAATGATGAATGAAAAGCTGTAATTACGATTATTGATCGTAATTTTACTCCGTTTTTGACACGCGAAGTACATACAATCGCGTCATCTAGTAAGATTTATATCTGTGATCGTAACAATGGCGTTTGTCAGATATTTTCGTGGTCACGCTTAGGAAAGAAATGTGCAGTACTGGATTTTTGTACTTAGATATAGAAATTGATATTTCAGCACCAATTCAAGTGACAGATGCAAGGACTGAAGAAGAATTTAATCGTACGAGCGAGGAGGAGAAGAAGTGGCGTTGGTCGCGGCTGAAATGAAGATCTTTAACTGTCGTTAGGGGTAGTCGAATGCCTGAAATCTGACACCAGTCTTGCTAAGGCAGTGGCGTAGCGTGCCTTGGCGGGGCGTGCTGATTACTGATTTATTAAACCATTTATAGCTAATGATGACTTTAGTTTTTCTAAAGATTCTGCCTCTATGGACAATAGTGACAGAACAGGCAGGCGAAATAAAAATTTGGGAAGTTTTTATTAATGTTTACTTACGCACGTTGGGGGCCCCCGTGGTCCGGGGGGTGGCGTATAATTGATACGGCAGATACGGCGGTAGCTACGCCCCTGTGCTAAGGTATACCGTGTTACCCAGTTGCTGGGTTGTGGAGATCAGATATGCAGACGGATATAGTTAGGGAAAATGGGGAGGTATTTCATGTCAAGAATGAACAGGTTACTTCTAGGCAAGCGTGCTTCACCGTCGAACACATCATCGCTTACCATCAGGTGGTGATCAAACACGAGCCTACCAATTATTATATAAAAACACATGTAACTATACGTAATTTGTGTTTCCCCATACGTATAAGATTCCCCGTTTATTAATTAGACTTCGTCATCCGAATAGCGTCCATATTTGTTTGACCTTGTATTTAACAAGCGCTTTAGAAAAACTAAATTACCATACTAATTTCGTTTTGCGAATTGTAATGGCCTTATCTGTATGTTTTCTAGAAATATCTATGTAATTGGGATTATTATATTTGTAATAGTACATTATTGCAAAGGCCGGGAAATAGGCAGTTGCAGGTCGAATGTATGAGATTATATACCTAGTGCTTTTCTCAAAAGAATCCAGGAAAATAAAACATAATTTTCATATTATTCATTTAATCAATATTAAAAGTTACAACAACATTGCTGGAGCGTTGTAACTTGTAATGTTCCAAATTCAAATGCAATGGATTTGAACAACATTGCTGGAGCGTTGTAATGTTGCAAACTCAAAAAACGCTCCTGCAATGGATTTGATTTTCTTTGTCCGTAAATTCGATACATCTCGTGTTCTGTTTTCGAAAATAATGACAATATTTCCATACATGTTTGAGAAAAAGTTTTTTATTTTGCAATTTTGTTCAACTCAGGTTCTTATAGGTACAGTTTCTACCTAGTTTGGGGAACGTCCATCTGATTTTATAAAATCATTACAGATAATATAATAAAATAGTAATGTTATAGTTCTAAGATTCACTATGTAACTAACAATGTACAAATAAAATGTACCTATTCTTATTCTTAATTGAACAATCTACGTTGGTAGGTTTATTTTTAGAACTTGCTACAACCCCCCAGGTTGTCTTTCAAGTCAAGAGGGAATGGTTACTTCTGGGCAATCGTGCTTCTTCGTCGACCACATCATCGCTTACCATCAGGTCAGCGGAGATAGTGGTCAAACGAGAACCTCCAGTGAAAATAGAGAAAACGACGTCTTCTAAAAATGAAACATAGCTATATCGATATCGCCTCCGAAACCCCCTGCATACTAAATTTCATGAAAATCGTTGGAGCCGTTTCCGAGATTCAGATTATATATATATATATATTATACAAGAATTGCTCGTTTAAAGGTATAATATTTTAGATATTAATATATAAAAAAAAACTACAAGATCGTGATGTATATTTTTTCGGTCACTTTGTACATTTCTGGTTTTATTTGACGTAGGTATAGTGCGCGACACGTAAGTAGACCCAAAATGTATTAACGTTTTAATAAAATTAAACGATTTAAACCGAAATGAATCCTTTCTATAAGACCTAACCGTTGACAATTTGTATATTGTTAACGCTTAGGTCGTAGAAAAGGGATTTACTTCGGTTTAAAACGTTTAATTTTAATAGAACGACGTTACGTGTCGCGCACTAGCACCGAGACTAAAATGTGCTACTCATGTAAACATATTTTTAACAACACATAAAACTACAATAGCCAAAAAGTATAAAAAAGCAATAAAATAAAAGAAAACAACAAAGTTGTTTCCTTTTTCAACGCCCGTTTACCGTAATCTCAAACATTATATTTATAAAAGACCCCCAGCAACCAAAACTATTACTCAAAACCGATAATACTACCGAAAATAATTCGCAAACGTATATATTACGAATGAACATCACTATATCAGACGCGCAGCCGGTTGTCCTATTTGACCAGGCACAGAGCGGCAACGTCGCCTTTCTCTTCTCGTTCAGCAGACATGTTGTTTTTGTTAGTACTGTGACACTTTAGTTCTTTAGTACCTACTTGGCTGTATTATTTTTATGATCCGTTGATGGTTTCTTCTTGTTAGTTTATATTTATAAGGGTATGGGAGAGATTAGATACGTGTAGATGTTTTAAAAAGTAATAGATACAAACGTTAAATAACGCCTCGGTATACTGGAGTATCCAGACTGGAAGGAACAAGTCTGGGACAACATACATAAGTTTTTTTGTCGATGTTTAAGGATACATAAAGTCATCTATGGTATTATGGTCATAATTTCTTTCGGAAGACATCCACAGCTGGACAAAGGCTTACCCGCGTGAGACACCACTTCGACCGGTTCCGTCTGCTTCTCGTATCCAGCAGATTCTCACGCCCTTCACCGGGTCATTGATTCACATGGAAGGAAGGCCTATATGGTATAATTTCCATAAACTAGAGCTAGGTAATAATTAATAGAAACATTTCAATAAATATGCTGAAAGTGCTTGAAATACATATTCTTTGTCCTGGCAAACACTAGCTTCCCCGTAGTGTCTCTCTGCCATATAGATATATAGTATAAATGATGGATTTCGCAAATTGCCAATATGTGCTACGATTCAGCTTTCCTGATGATTTTTTTCTTTTGAAACGTAAACTTAAAGTGACGACGATATAATGTGTTGAAATATCGTGTGACGTCACGCCGCTAGTACACTTTATACTGCCTTAGTGACTCCTGAACTTTGATGCGCTTTCAACCAATCTGCCTAGCCTTTTCCCAACTATATTGGAGTCAGCTTCCAGTCTAACCAGATTCAGCTGATTACCAGTGTTTTACATGGAGCGACTGCCTATCTGACCTTCACAACCCAGTAACTGGGTAACACAATACCTCTTGGCTAGACTGGTGTCAGATCTCAGGCTTCTGACTATCAGTAACGACTGTCAAAGATCTTCAAATGACAGCCGGGACCAACGGCTTAATGTGCTTTCCGAGGCACGGAGGAAACTCGGTATGTTGAAATGGTCACCCATCCACGAACTCGTCAAGCGTTGCTTAACCTTGATGATCGACCAGTGCGGCTGTTAATATTTAGCCACGAGCTCCTCGATTTGATGCGCTTTAACTTTGTAATTCTTTTTTGTTTTGGTAAAGCAAAAAAATACGTGTCCAATATTATTTGATAATCTCACTGACGGACTAAATTGAATTATAATTTTTCTACCCAGAAAACATCCCTGTTGATCTACTTCCCGGTATTCGATTGAGCTGAAATTTTGCACACACGTTTGTGTCTCGTGACAATGCAATTTTTAACAGAAAAGCTTGTTTTATTAAGGCATGCTCTTGAACATCACTTTGTACTGGCAGCTTAGGTACTTTTTAATGGATGGAGTGTGAGGAATGACATGAAAGAAAAGAAAAGAGTTGAATTGAAGAAGAAAACGTTTGCGCCGACTAGGGCTTAGTGCGAGTTTTGTCTCACGCTGGATCGCGTTAACGTAAACGTCAACTTGTTTTTAAACTGGATAAGCGCAGTTTGGTGATGGTAAGGAGAAACCTCTTTTTTGTATAAATTTTGACTTAAGAGATCGTATACACGATCGAGTACTTTACTAAACCCGGCCTATGAATACATGGAGCAGGAAGATGATGAATACGGATTTTTTTCTTGACGAATTGTAAAGATGCGTTAAAAAATCTTCCGTATAACAAAAGACCTAAACTATCTTGATCTAAACAACTTGTAAAACGCATGGAGATAAAGAATAATGATCAATATTAACATAGCATATTAATTTTGAAATAAAACCGATGAGGAAAAACCGTAAATCGTTCACGGAAGTAAGAGCTTCCTTGTTCGTGAGGGCAAACGTTTACTTCCTGCAAAATGGCGTCTTATGACAATTTGCGCGCCAAAATATTCAATCATAACAGAAACATTTTTACCCGACTGCCGAAGGTGGGTAATGAATTATCATTCTATGTATGTTTGTTCCTATGTGGCGTTCTAGAGACTAAACGCGTTGGCCGATTTTGATGATTCTTACGTCAATCGATTCGTCTTAACCCTGCGAGTGTCACTGGCTACATTAAAATTGAAAAAAAGTAGTCGGAGGATACATCTGGTTTTGGTCAGGCAGCTCACGAATACGTATCCTCCGACTGCACAGCATGATTTTCTTCTTGTTTACTTCTTTTTAGTTCGCTTTTTAAGCAGTCGGGTTTTTATTTTTTGAATTAACTTTTTTTATTTAAAATAATAACAAGTAGGTAGGTAACTAAAATGGTTTGTATGTTTGCTTGTACAAGGTTATCTCTGGAGTAACTGATCATCAGGTGAGATAGTGGTCAAGCCTATCATTAATAATAATAAAATACTGATCAAATTCTTTTTTTGGTAGAAAGCTAACACCGAGTGTCATATAAAATGCATGGTTCCTGTAACTGCGCGAGTGACGCCGCAGAAAAAGCTAGTCTATAAAATCCTAGTAACCTACTGTTTTATTAGTGTTGGGAACAGGAATGAAACCTTGATTAAAAAATATCTAGTTCTTTTTTTTGTTAGTATTTAACAAGTTTAGGCGTGGGCCATCGGAGAAGCTCGTGGCCCGTATAATAATAACAGTCGCATGGGTCTGGCTGAGTTCGGTCCGTGGATCGGTGACCATCTTTACACAGTGAGATTCCTCCGTGCCTCGGAAAGCACGTATGCTGTTGGTGTCTGATATCATTTGTGGACCTTAATAACTGTCACTCGTTACGGATCCAGGAAAACTGACATCAGTTTTGCCAAGGGGTATCGTGTTACCCAGTTATTAGTTCTTGCCAAACTTTTTGGCCGCCCTGAAGTTGGCTTTCCGATGCGCAAGGCACGGATCGGTGCTGTTTTAGTATAATAGTCACAGCGGATCTTTGTGTCTGAAGTTCGCGCTGCCAACCATTGCGCAAGAAACAGTTTGTCATCGAATAAACTGCATAGAAGCGATATAGGACGATGCGACAAACATAAGCGAGTGAAAGAGACAGTTATACAATGCTATCTTCACCTTCAACATTGACACAAAAATAGCTACTGCGCAGGGTCTTGCAGCCAATTCAGAGACACAAAGATGCGTTGTGAGTATTATTTACTACTGCGCAGCCTTTGTTGGCTACAAAGGCTGCTTCTTCTACTTCAGGACGGCCAAGAAGTTTGACGAAAATTTAGATTGTCGATGTTAGAACAAGATTGGGCCATTTTGTTAGAACTGAAATAATGTTGAAACATATTAGCAATTCCATTTATAAGTCGTCAATGACGATATGAATCATTGAACTATGCCTGCTAATCCGATTAAAATACATGGCGTAAATGTATGATAAAGTTGCAAGTGGTTTACACACTGGGTGAGTCATTTTAGTCACTGGTTTACTATGTTTTGTGGGTGGGCCACAATTAATTGACGGACAGAAGTCCCATTCCACACTGACTACGGACTGTAGCTGTCAGAAAACAAAGTGTTTAAGAACATTATAATATCTTGCGTAAAATTTATTAATCTTAGTTTTATTTTTGAAGAATTTTCGAAAAAAAATATGTTGTCCACTTTATTCTCCATGCCTTTTTGACTAAGAGGGATCGGATAATGCAGTTGAAGAATGAAAGAAAATAAACTAGTTTATTTGGCACACACAGATAGGTACATACAATGTAGTTGGAGTGTACAAACCATAGATATATAAATATCCATGGTACGTAAACCTTTGAATTGTGTATTCAGTCAATTTAGTTCTATTTAACTAGTAAATTTGTGTAATTTTTTTGGGGTATTTTAGTCTGTAATAAATATGTCATTGAATTGTATTGTATGGTACCTAAGTTCTTATTATTTCTCAGGTGAGATTGCAAGTATTGCAACCCTATTATGATCGTTATTGAATTCCGGGAAATATACATCTTGTGATACTTCTGTTCCCTGCTTCTGATGCTCAAGATTGGTCAACACGCTGACCGCCGCATTCGGCTCGAGAAACATCCGGAAAACCCCTTTTATTACGTAGTTTTGATGTATATACGTAGCTTATATGTTACTTATTATAGCAAGAATGATGCATAAATTGTCATAGTGGCGCCACTTGCCATTGGAAGATCTCAAAAAACTATAAAACTTGAGTTCTGGTATAATATTCACAGTAGATCTTTGTGCCTCTGAAGTTGGTTCTGTCAATTAATGCGCAAGAAACAGTTTAACTGCATAGAGTAAGCGAGATAGGATGATGCGACAAACGTAAGCGAGTGAATGAGACAGACAATGCTACCTTGAATTTCAACATTGACAAAAAATAGCTACTGCGCAGGATCTTGCAGCCAACTTCATAGACACAAAGATCCGTTGTGAGTATTATATATTCGAATCGTTAATAGTTTCGTCTGTTTTCAATTTCTTTCCATTATCAAGTCAAGCCACTTTTGAAGCTTCGGTGGACTTACAGTTTTGACACGTTAGTTTATGGCCCCTGTTTAGTTTAATTGTCCGTGTCACATTTGGTATTCATTAGCAACTGAGTGTCATTCTGCGACATTGACATTATGACAATGCTGGGTCGAAAAGGCAGTAAAAATAGACCTTTAGGTGACGAAATCTTTACTGTGTCTACGAAATATTTACCTACCAATCTGTTTAGCCTTTGCACACAGCACAACTTCGTTTGGGACTCAGCAGTATCGGGTCTAACCCCACCAATCCTCGTACCGACATCGACAAGTGTTGCTTTACCCGTACTAGTACCTTAGTATTGATATCTAGTACATAATAATGCCATGCTCCCCACGCGCATAATATTTGTGCCTATTGTTATAGTATGGTTACGCAATAAGTTTGACATAATATTTAATAGTTATTTATAAACTTAACGGTCGTTGCCCCTAACGCTACGAGTGACGCCGACGTAGCGTTGCATTGATTAACAACGTTGATAACATGGCTGAATGGAATAATAACCAAGAAGTTTAGCGTGTCTAAAAAATAAAATGTCAACCTGTCAGCAGTACAATTGAAATGCAACCTTATTCCGATCAGAATGATACTCAAATTCAAAATAGCCGTATGTGAATAACCGGCTGAATTAAGTTGTACGTTTAAACGACTAAATTCTCTGTCTCGCGTAAACCTAAACGTTTAGTTTATCTGTGTATTTCGTTGTGAATGCGTGTTATTTAACGTTTTTCGTAGTAATTTCGTCTTATTTCTTCCTACGCTGATTTCGGTCGTGTTTTAGAGTAAAAATTGTGTTCTATCAAGCTATTAACTGGATGAAACCAGGCAGTACAGCGGCGGAAAAGTTAAATGTATCCACCACTCAATAGTGGTTTTTGTTGATACCGGCAGCCATTTTAGGCCGCGTAGACACGCCACCGCCCCGGCCCTCTGCGCCGCTCAGCTCCCCGCTGACGTCCATTGAATTCAACGGGTTTTAAAAGCGCCAGTAGTTTATCGTTGGAAATACTTTTCTGACTATAACGAAGCAGGAGTTCGCGACGCGCTATCTGTGTTAGAATTATATCGGTACATTGGATTCTTTGTATGGTTTAGTGTACTTTGTGAATGCTGTGTTTTTCTTTGTAAAAACTTGTGTGTGAGAAGACAAAACAAAAAAATAATGTCGCGATACAATATTCTTCTTTGGAACTATTTCGAACCAAATGACAACAAAACGGGAGAGTGCAAAATATGTAACAAGGTATTATCGTACAAATCTACCACTCACAACTTAGTGATGCACTTGAAGCTGAAACACATTGATCGTTATAACGAGTTTAGCGAGCAAAACCGCGGCAGACACAAGAGAAGACTTCCATTAATGCCAAAAAGCTGCAACTTACTAATTTGGAACTATTTTAAACAAAATCCAGATAAGATTGCGGACTGCAAACAGTGTTTCAAGAAACTGTCGTACAGAACTACTATTGCTAACTTGAAGCAACATCTGAATCTGATACATCCCGATAGTTTCAAAGAGTTTCTTGAGCAAGCTGACTCGGTGGCTGCAGACTCGTCTGATGATCTTACAGCTATTGAATCAGGTATGCTTTCATTTTATAAACGAAAACCGTTATAATAGCCGTTGCCAAAGTGTTATATTTTGGGATCTTCTTTTCTCTTCGATGGCTTGGGCCCACGTTAAATGCAGCGTCGTCGTCGCCGCGTTTGTGGCATTCGGTCCTCAAAAGTGCAGTTGTATGACCAAGCGCTTCGGGTACTCCAATGTGTTGTTCATATTTAGGGCAGGGGTACTACACATAGGGTATCCGACGAGTACCCAAACCACCATTTTCGTAAAATCGTTGACATAGAAAATAGCCACGTTTAAACACGTTTTATGATTTTAAGCTGTTATTAACTTGTGTTTATTTGGTATGACGTTCCCTATTTTGTTGAGTTGCGAACAAAAAATGAGGTAAACAGCTGTTTTCAATTTTAAATAGTTGTATGGTGATTTAAAAAAAAAACATGTAAAGGGTTCTGGAATTCAGATAGGTAGTCGGCACTCAGCTGTAGCCAGTTACACTAGAAGCCGACCACAACAGAGTTGTGAACACGCTAGGAGGATGATGATAGCTATCTAACTGTTATATTCATTGACGTAGTACAGTACAAACATTTTCCCTCAGCAAACTTCGTGTTTCTTTTGTATTGTATGTGATTTCTATTTCTACCAGCTGCCCCAAGTTGTCCTTTGCAATTGGTGCCTTGGTGCAAACCGGACGCTCTCAATCATCTTGGGAGTTTACAGAGTTGTTAATACCTACTTACTCTTTTAACATATTAAAAATTATTTAAAAAATGGGAGGAAAGCTGCTATTTTTACAGTTCAATATTTCACACGGAAATCAAAATAAAACAACAATAAAGGTTCTGAATCAAATTATTATACATGATAAATCTAATTATTGATGGACTTAAAATTAACATTCGTTTGTATTCGGAAATGCGATGTTTGCCGAGGGACATAAAAAAATAGTTGTAAGTAGTTACTTTAAAATTTTAATTGCTAGACATATTTGGAGAATTGGAAAGAAGCCACACGTGAGGGTTGATTCAAAACAACATCTTGTTAGTCAGGTTTATTTATAGTTTAAGTGGAGGAGTTTGTTGAAAGTTGACGCAGATCTTATTCAAGATTACGGAGAAAAATAAAAGAGTTATATCTTAATTTTATGTGTTTTGTTTAGGTAAGTTTTCGTTTCGTATCTAATTTTTTCACATTCAATGCTTCCATTTATTACCTATTTACAACTTAATGCGACAAAAAAAATCGAATCAAATAAATAACGTACATAGACAAGTGCGTATAAAAATGGGAGAGGGGAAGGGGCACCTTGTCCTTCGTTTTCAATGAGAAATTTTGAAGTTTGAAGTTTAGAAACACACACCGTGTGCAATTCGAGTTTGTCAATTCCTCAATTTCAAATCTAAATTCATAAACTGAGGGTCAGGACGGTTCAGCGGTTTTTACATGGTTTTTACGTAGAATATTAAACAATGAGAATTGTGATTTATTAGCTGACAACGTTCAAAAATCTTTATTATTTATTTGGCATCAGATACTACCATAGTCACGAGACTTGTGCTAGATATTTTAAGTGGTTTTCAGTTGACTGAGACATTTTGCGCGAAAATCTGACAGTTCTCAAAAAACATGGCGCGCCCGCGCGAAAATACTTGGATTATTTTTGTAATCCCACGTAATGTGCAGTCTATTTCTGTAAAACATTCTTATTTCTTACACTCACGATTTAATTCTATAATTATCTTGTTTATTTCACGGAATACTTTTGAGTCATTGAACCAAATCTGACTCAATATAGGATTTACAATGCGACCTTCTGGCTGGCCAATGAGACTGCCAAGATATGAAATGTCATTTTAATAAGCAATTTTCATTACCTATCTATTTATATTTAATGCCACTAAAAACGTGTACCTATCATGTTACCCAGTTATTGGGTTCTGGAGGTCAGAAGGGCTGAATCTAGGTAAAGCCAGGCAAATGCCCAGAGTGGCATAAATGAGGGGCGCTCAAACTGCATTAACAGGCAACAGCACTTTTCATTTCATCAGAAAACTTCTAGATCGGGCCCTGAAGGCAGACGCTTTAAGTAAATGAATCAGATTCAACCCTGTAAGAAACATAGATTATATTATTTTGTAATACTCACACAGCGGATCTTTGTGTCTCTGAACTTAGCTGCAACACCCTGCGCAGTAGCCATTTTTGTGTCAATGTAGAAGGTGTAGATAACATTGTATAACCGTCTCTTTCACTCGATTACGTTTGTCGCATCGTCCTATCTCGCTTACAGTATGCAGTATACTCGATGACAAAATGTTTCTTGCGCAATGGTTCGTAGAGCCAACTTCAGAGACACAAAAATCCGTTGTGACTATACCGACTTTACCGTTGACAGTTTTGCTCTTCAGTGGTTAAACTGTGCGTTGTGACAGGACAAACTACAAGAATTTATTTATTTTAATTAAACCATAAAGTATAATTTTACATTTGAAAAGTCAAGAAGTCTGTCACTCAGAAAGCCTGCCAGTTCAATCTACAAACTTTTAAAGCAGAGATCTCTTTGGAGAAGAACGTGCAAGCAAATTCATGGATACTACTTTTTCATACCTACATATTGTCTAATTTCTTTCGTATTTTTGAGTCTTGCCTAATTTAGGTACCTTTAGTCAATAATGAAGGCTATCTATAGGTTATTTAGTAGGTACTTTCCATACATATACAAGCTTCGAATAAAATCCAATTAAAAATCGTTCAACATACATCATTAATTTACCGTATTGACTAACAAAACAACAATGCAATAACGAAACGACATATAACCATAAACAATACGAACGTAGCCTTACTTTTTGATCACGCTATAACCATCTTTATTGCTTTTGCAATAAAGAAGAAAATCGTGTGAATACGGCATGCGTTTTGTCTTAATAAGAATTATGGTATGACTGGACGTTGAATTTTAAACGAAAAACATCTTTAATACAATGGTGATAAAGTTGATAATGATATGAATAGGCAGTATGTTTAGTATCAAAAACGATGACAAATGATGCTATGAGTGCTGTCGTTTGTCACAGGAAAATCACCTTTAATTTGAAAGCAATAATGCTGATAATAGAGTGAATATAGCGTGCGTTTAGTATCAACAATGATGGTTTAGCTGCCCTTGTCCTAGGTCGTTGGCTCCGTGCTAGAATCGTAATATGATGTCCTCGGTTTTGCTTGGCAAGGCTCCAGTTGCTATTTTCTTTGATCAATTTTTACTATCTAATAGTTATGTAGTAATTATCTAAGTAATTTGGTGTTATCCAAAACCAAAACTTTCTTTTGAAGAATTCAAACCGATTTTAATATTTTTCAGTTTGAAAAGAGTTTTCGAGTACCTGTATTTAAATGTCTTTGACTTTCTTGTTGGTCTTGTTAACTTTTGTTGCAAGCGCTATAGGATCGAACATATACAAATTGGACTTTATTATTTATTTATTTATTATATACTTTATTGTACACCACAGAAATAATTACAGGACAAAACATTTATAAAGATAAGTGTACAATGGGCGGTCTTATCGCACAGGGCAATCTCTTACAGACAACCTTTGGATGGACTGAACGAGAGAAGATAGACATAGGGCTGTCAGTGTACAAAAACTATACTAAATAATATTACTTAGTTATAACATAAAATACATACATACAAATAAAATAATATACTAATAAATATCAAATATAGAACAGAGAAAGGAGAGGAATAGTTACAGAGAAAGGAAATGCTCCTTCACCATTTTTTTAAATGAAGGTAATGTTTGCGCACGCCTTACCTCAATAGGTAATGCATTCCACAAACGAGCTGCTTGAACCGTAAAAGATTTGTCGAAGAAGGATGTGGAATGTCGTCTTATAACACCCAAATGACTTTAAAACTTGTGTTTAACATTTTTCAGTCTATACTTAGGTTTTTTATTGAAAAGTGTTGTATGTCCTTCTTCAGTTACCAAGCTACCTCTCTGCCAAATAATATCTAAATCGGTTCGTTGGTTTAGCCGTGGAAACATACGAAACAAACAAATTACTCACTAACGTATTTTAATATCAGATTGGATGTAGGTATGGCTAAATTAAGTCCAAAATGTTGTTCAAAAAGACTGACCAGTAGAAGAGATTTTCGAAATTAGAATTCGTTTTCTCTATGGTTTGGTCCATGGAAGTTAGGGTTGGGAGTTTGGGACTGGAAAGTTTGACAAGTATTCCTAATATTTATCTAGGATCAGTTAAAAAATAATAGTTACATAAAACTTTGTGAAACACTGTACAAAGTTAATGTACAGTGTACAAAGGCAAGATTAGCTCAAAGCTGAGTTTTCTCTCAGCAAATCTTTGAGTGACAGAGAAAGATCGCATATGTAGGATTCAGCGTACAATTTTAAGATAACCTACATCGAATATACGTGATTAAAAAAAACTAAATTGTTCTCTGTTTACCTCATTTAGTAAACCCACTATGAATATAAATACAACAGCTTTATCGTACGATGCCGCGTCATCGACGCGTGACGCTCAGCCGACGTCACATAATGACACGAGTTTCGTAATAACATCTAAAAGTGTGCTCGCTCAGTATTTCGTAGACAGCAACGAAGGCGAGAATACGACACACACTCTTTTCTCTCGCCCTTTGCCTCTTTTTTCGAGATAAAAAGCAGTTTGTAACGCTAAGCGATAGTGTTCGATAGCTTCCTATAGAGAATATGGCATTTATTTGTTTGCTAGGTATAATGGCATTTTTTTATGCTATGTGTAAAAAAATATACCTTTATTGCCCGAAATAACCTTGCACAAATTTATCAAAGCTTCACAGTTAGGCACGTAATAAGGCTGCAAACTGCCACAGTTCTAAGCAATTTGTAGGTAGGCACTAAGGTTGAAAAAAACGGAACTGATTCATCCTGTTCCCCGTACTAGTTTAAAGTAGTTTAAACTGTATAACGGTGGAACAGTTTGCCTCGATAACCGCACAGGTACCTTTAGTGTTGTGTAAGTGATAAAAACATTAATTTAGAAAAAAAGCATTTGTTTACTAGAGCTCATAGCTATATAAAATACTTATTAGCTATAGTAAACAAATTGGAGAGAATTTCTTAAATATCTTCATCAGTGACGGAGTGACGAAAGATGAAAAAAGAAAAAAATGCGTTTTCGTGAAAGGGAATCAAGGAATCTTTATTTGTAAGCTAGAGTTACACGGTGTATGAGATCATAAGATATTTGTTCTCTTCTTTATTTTGCGATCAATCATGATTCTGTTTTCACTGTTAGTATTGTATTTTTGTATATTTATCGATAAACTGGTTAGATAACAAATATGTTTTCATGCATATTCCCTACAAAGATCTCATTTTAGAAACAAATGCCTTTTTTATAGATTTAGCGTAAGTAAGAGTGTAGCGGACTTTTTCTTAAACACTATGTCGTCATAAATGCCAACTGCCAAGGTTATTATTTCACGTAACTTCTTGCAAAATGATGTAATCTAGTTCGGTAAATTATACAGCTCAATATTGAACTGAATTGATTAAGGAACAATTTCTTCTTTTCTGATCGACGAAAAACTCTTTCATTATTTTGGGCCTAGTAAGTGGCCACGGTTGTCACTTGTTTTAGTACTAAGAAGCCAGAAAATCTTACACCAGCCTTCGTATTACCCAGTTCATTAGTTGTGGAGGTTAGAAAGGCAGTAGCACTAAGTAAAATATTGGTAATCGACTGGATCTGATTGGAATGACATGAAAGCAAAGAGACTGAATGAATACGTTACGGTTGACAAAGAAGAATGGAAGACAAAACCGTGTTGTGCCGACCCCTGGTAACATGGGACAAGGAAGGAAGATGATGATTAAAATGACTTTCTCTTTATTCACGTATCAAATAGCAAACGTTTTGACCTCTGAATCTCAAGGAACGGGTTTACTGAGTGATACTGATTACAAGAGGTCATGTTCTTCCGTGTAATCTATTCTAGAATTATAATATTTCTAACTAGATTCTACAAGCGGCTTCCCCTTTGTGAATGTCAATAATTATACCAAAGGAATATATTCTCGGTATAAAATATATACTATGTCGTAATTCAGGACTTGATCTACCAATGTGCACGGCAATGTGTACCGTGAAACGGTAACAGACGTTTTTATCCCGGTGGTATATCCCCGTGGGATAATAGAACACTTATCATGCGGACGAAGCCGCTGCTGGTATTATATAAGCGACCTCTTATGTGAAGTCTGACCTCTGCAACCTTTAAGAATATCAGATATTGCAAACTTCTGAATACACAATTAACGGTATATGCTCATCTACGTGATATAACATACAAAGAATACCGGATAATGGTTTCTTAATCTTAACTTTAATTCTTTTATGAATATTCTTAACCACTTGGTTCTGGTAAAGTAAGAAGAGCTACTTCGATTCTAGGAGATTCTAGAGTGCCGTTTTATGGCTCATAAAAAAGGATTTAAACAATCATACTATTTCTGGGGCGATCAATAATAATTCGTTAGTCTAACAACCTAGAAATATTAGGACATTGGTTTTAAGCCGGGATATTTTATGACTTTTACGTTGGCGTATACGCTGTCAGAAGCTAGCATTAAATGAAACTAGTATTAAAAGACATGACTCATCCGAATTTAGATGCGCTGTTCCAAATTATCGGTTCCAATCCTATCTAGAAGAATCGCACCAACAAGAATCTAGCCCAGCACAACTTTTTATTAACGACCGTGATGCCCCACGGCTTTAGTACCATCGTAACTAACCCGAAATAGAAGGCTGAAACTAGCACAAAGAATAATTTAACTTTCTTAAAAAAAACCAGGTCATCACTTCTAGTTCATGTAGAGTTGTACTTGTTATGAAATACGTTGCATGACGTAAGGTACGCCGTACGCGTCACTAAGCTGTGACGCGAACGGTTCCGAGTTTTGAGTGACGTTTGACAACGTCACTTGATTGGAACGGGTTTGTCCCAGCAAAAAAGAACATCCTTGTTGGTGTAAAAAGAACAGGTATTTTATTGTAATGTTTTTTTATATGTTTAATGGCTGAGGGGAATAAATAAAAGGTATTTTATTTCGCAAGGTATATTCATTAGGTAGATAGAACATCCTGATTGTATTGATTTCCGTGATCTATTATTTGAGCATTTCATAAACTGTATGGACTTTAAAAGTGATTTTGAACTCTTGAGATTGTTTCGTTGTTTTTCTCCGAGTAGTCAGATAGGAAACATTGATCTGCAGCCTCATTGGGTAAGAGAATTCGGCAAGGCAAAGGATCTGTACATTTCTGATTCGCTCACGCAAGGATACGCCGAGCATAGCAAGTTAATTTTAGGCTTACCATTGATATTTATAACGTAATAAATTCTAAAGGCCCTTACAAACAATGGCGCCGTCCTTCTTCTGACCGCGGTTTTAATGTAGGACATCTACCAATAAGCTCAAGGTTAATCAAACTGACGGCTAACAGGAAAAATACACGACTTTTCTGTTACCCGACTGCCGAAGGAGGGTAATGTGTCTATCAGTCTATGTATGTTTGTTCCTTTGTGGCGTTCTAGAGACCAAACGCGTTGGCCGATTTTAATGATTCTTACGTCAATCGATTCGTCTTAACCCTGCGAGTGTCACTGGCTACATAAAAATTGGTAAAGAAAAAATTGCGGGTTTTGGGCGCCATTTTAAGGGCGATTTTTTTTCACTTCCATACCCATCGTGTGGGGTATCAAAATAAAGGGTTTTAAGAGGTGATTTCAAAAATATATAACATTTATATGTTTAAATGAACCTAATTCAAAAAAATAAATAACTTATAAGTTGAAAATAAAAAAGTTAATTACTAAAATCAAAAAACCCGACTGCTTAGAAAGCGAACTAAAAAGACGTAAACGAGAACAAAATCATGCTGTGCAGTTGGTCAACCAGCTCGCGAATATGTATCCTCCGACTGCACAGCATGATTTTCTTCTTGTTTACGTGTTTTTAGTTCGCTTTTTATGCAGTCGGGTTTTTTGTTTTTTTTTATTAACTTTTTGTGAAGTCGCTTAATGAAAACGTCTGAAAATGAATATTATTGGCTGATTATGCCACTGTTTATAGATTCATAAGCAAACATGTTATTACTATGTAGATTTTAAAGCCAAATATTCTTTGTTTTGACATCTATGTGACCTTAATTCTATAATAAAATAACTCATGACCTTATAAAAACCTTCGGTGAATAGTTATAGGTATCCTTGATTCTTCACAGATATTAGATTCGGTATCTACCTATTGTGCGCAAGTTAGGCCCAGTTTTTAACGACTTCACAAAAACGGAGGTAGTCAATTCGACACGTATGAATGTAATATTGTTGGTATTGCAAAATATTCACATAATTATGTTACTCTATGTGGGCTTCTAAAAACACGTGTGACAAATTTCATAAGTAGGTATATGTTTGTATGTATGTTCGTCCACGCATTTCTCGGAAACTACTTATCGGATAGTGACCATTCTTTTTTTATTGGATTAGGTTTCTCTCAACTTAGGGCATAGTGCAAGTTTCATCAAAATCAGCTGTTTTCAAGATATGGATCATACAACCGAACTCCTTAGCAATAAACAGCACGAATGTTTAAATTGAGTATTTATGGGTATTTTGTCAATCCCTATTATCAAGGTACCTACCTTACGTGTAGAACTTGCTCACTTTTTAGTGTTAGTTTTAATAAAACTAAAAAGTTTTTTTTCACTAAAAAATAACCCGACTTCAAAAGCAAAATAACTTTCGTTTCGAAGTCGGTGTCAAAAAACGAAATATAATAAGTACCAATGACTCCGGCTTCCGAAAGTTATTTTGCACTTATTAGTTTTTTTTTCCGTAGTTAACTCAACAAATGGCATGCAAATTTCACTAAATCACGATTTTTCGTCATTTGTTATTGTTACCCACCAATGGATAAATAAGTTAGAGTTTGTTAACAATTGACGAATAAACTCGTATTACCGAAATTTCAAATCATTGGTTATCATATTTAATCATTGGTTGAGTTAAAATAGTCACAGCGGATCTTTGTGTTTCTGAAGTAGGCTCTGCGAACCATTGCGCAGGAAACAGTTTGTCATCGAGTATACTGCATACAGTAAGCGAGATAGGACGATGCGACAACCGTAAGCGTGTGAAAGAGACCGTTATACAATGCTACCTTCACCTTCAACATTGACACACAATTAGCTACTGCGCAGGGTCTTGCAGCCAACTTCAGAGACACAAAAACTTGATCTTAGTCAACATCTGCCTAGCGCTTTCCAACTATGTTGGGGGTCGTATTTCAATCTAAACCTAACCTGATATAGTGGAATACCAGTATTTTACACTATAAGCTACAGCAGCACTTAAGTGGCAGTGGGCAGGGCACATAACACATTGCTCGCAGAACGGATGGTCGATAGGGCCGAAAGAGTGACGACCGCGAACCAGAAGACGTTGCGTTGGGAAGGTCTCCCGCTAAGTGGCCTGTGAGGGTTACGGGAGTCCGCTGGATGCGAGACGCATGGGATCAGTCAATGTGGCGACGCCTGGGGGAGGCCTATGTCCAGCAGTGAACGTATTTCGAATGAATTGATGATGACGATGCAAAGCTAAGCTAGTGTTATTACCCGACTGCAAGGGAAGGGTTATTTGTAAATACACTTTTTTCATTCAAAACAATAACATAAAAATTTAATAATTGTATCAAAACTTGAAATGTATCCAAACACAGATATAAATCTAACTAGATGACGCGATTGTATGTATGTACTTCGCGTGTCAAAAAACGGAGTAAAATTACGATCAATGATCGTAATTTGAGCTTTTCATTTAGCATTATCGGCACCGGAAATCCACCGAAATCTAGAAAAATGCCTTTTTATGCCATGTTGAGCTGTAAAGACTGTATAGAAAAACTTGACCGAGGCATTGGCAATGTTTTCTTTCATTTGTATAATAACTAGTCCGCCATCTTGGGCCGTCCGTCATATTGGATTTAGAATGACGTCACTTAGCTTACCATGCATTATCATCCAAACTAAATGTGTATGCAAAATTTCATCATAATCGGTGGAGGATTACTGCTTTAGATTTCAATTACAAGATTTGACCCGAACACACTTACATACATATTGCAAGATAAATAAAAGCTTGTATATTTTTTTTTATAAAAATGTTATAATTGTATCATAACTTGAAATGAGTCCAAAACAAATGTTGTGGAGCTATAAAACGTAGTACGAGTTCACTGTGATATGTCTGACCTTGAAGACCGGTTTATCGCGGCAAACAACTGAGTCTAGAAACATCCACGCATTTGGTTTTAGGCTTAAAATATACTAGACTCAAAAATAACTTGCCGAAAATGAAACGTAACTTGTTTTTTTTTTAAGTTTTAGTTTTCATCCACCACTAGTGGTGTTGCGTGCGTGAGGAACCGTCCGTTCTTTTTTAATAAAATAGTATATATAGAAGTCGGTTGTATTTTTTGTAAAAAGTTTTTTTTTATTTTTCACTTTTTAGTTGTGGTATATAATGGACCAGTTATATAGGCTAGGTACCAATAATGCCCAAAGTGAAGCCAGAATAGATAAACCCAATAGCATGAAACTCAACAAAACCGGTGGAATAAGGGTATACCAAGGTGAACTGTTTACACCTGCGTACCCCTTTAGAGCGTACTAGTGTGATGTTATGATATGAAATGGTGTAAACAATAAACAGAAATGCGATTGCAGCTGTCCCGAGTGATTTGCCGTCATTTATTGAAGAGTTATGATGTATATCTCCGAAGTTCTTCATCAGATCTTGATGAAAATTAAATGGGACCACATGACAAACACCAGCTTTCAAATAAAAAAAGAATCATCAAAATCGGTTCACCCAGTAACAAGTTCTGAGGTAACACACATAATTTTTTTTTAAAAAATACAGTCGAATTGAGAACCTCCTCCTTTTTTTGAAGTCGGTTAAAAAAATAATAATGTGCAAATCAGTCGAAATGCATCGCATTTTTTATAATTTTAATTAAAAACCTTTTGTTTCTTTTCTTTAGTTTTATTGCATTACTTGCAATTTCGCTTAGGTAAAATTGTGTATCGGAGTGATATAAATCCGATCGTGTTGAACCATCGGAAAGTTGCTTATGTAGTTGCCTTGGATGGAAAAAAATATACTTTTCAACACACTTGCTCATAAAGTGGCTCTAAGTTCACCGCAATTAGGCACATAATGACACCTGTTATCAAACTGTGACTTTTTCATTACTATTATTCACAAGTGAGATAAAGAGTTCTTTTTTTAATTTATTGGTTGAGTTGCTTTGTTCTTAAAAAAGTTTCGATACAAAAAAGATCGTGCTCAATAGTACAAATGCAACACATTTCATGCAACTTCGTATTTAAATAGATAATTTCACTTGTACGTCTTTAATAAATAAAACTTTCACTTAAATATAACTTTTGTTTTTGTCCGTAATAACGAAAACTTGAAATTCCCCATTTTGTACGTGGCTAAAACGCTATTCACGAAAAGCCAAAAAAAAGATAACTCATTATTTTAGTCTATGGCCGATCGCCATTGTTAGTTGCGCGCCCATAGGAAAACTGATTAATTTTGCCCGCCATTGCGAAAAAAAATTCACAACTCGTTTTCACTGTTGGAAATGATTTTTAACCGACTTCAAAAAAAGGAGGAGGTTCTCAATTCGACTGTATTTTTTTTTTGTTTTTATGTGTGTTACCTCAGAATTTGTTACTGGGTGAACCGATTTTGATGATTCTTTTTTTATTTGAAAGCTGGTGTTTGTCATGTGGTCCCATTTAATTTTCATCAAGATCTGATAAAGAACTTCGGAGATACACATCAGAACTCTTCAATAAATGACGGCAAATCACTCGGGATAGCTGCAATCGCATTTATGTTTATTGTTTACACCATTTCATAACATAACATCACACTAGTACGCTCTAAAGGGGTACGCAGGTGTAAACAGTTCACCTTGGTATACCCTTATTCGACCGAATTTGTTTAAGTTTCATGTTATTGGGTAAATCTATTCTGGTTTCACTATGGGCATTATTGGTACCTAGCCTATATAAATTGTGTAGCACAACTAAAAAGTGAAAAATAAAAAAAAACATTTTACAAAAAATACAACCGACTTCCAAATAAAAAAACAAAAAAGTGAAAAATAACTTCAATTTCGGAAGTCGGTGTCAAAAAACGAAGAAAATAAAACAAGAACACCGACTTCCGAAATTGAAGTTATTTTTCACTTTTTTGTTTTTTTATTTGGAAGTCGGTTGTATTTTTTGTAAAATGTTTTTTAGTATTATTTTCTTCACAAGTGTGTTGAAAAACGTCATATGATACACGTGTGTATTGATGATTACCGTTCTCGGCTCTCTTAAGACCCTCACCTAACGGCTCGGGTCTCAATGGCGCCTCAGCGGTAATCACCAACATTACACACTTGTACCATAATGTACTATTGTTTTTGTCTGTAAAAAAGGAAACTTGAAATTCTCCATTTTGTACGTGGGTAAAACGCTATCCGCGAAAAGCCAAAAAAAAGATAACTCATTGCCCGCCATTGCGAAAAAAATCCAGTTATCACTGTTGGAAATGATTTTTTTGTATTATTTTCTTTACAAGTGTGTTGAATAACGTCGTATGATACACGTGTGTATTGATGATTACCGTCCTCGGCTCTCTTAAGACCCTCACCTAACGGCTCGGGTCTCAATGGCGCCTCAGCGGTAATCACCAACATTACACACTTGTACTACTTGACCTTGAATTCTACAAGTAAAAAAATCTAACATTTTGACTTACCTGCTTCTTAGGAACAATTTTTTTCGACATGTTAAAACGACGACTCACACCCGCGCGCGCGACCCGAAATTCAGTAGCATTTTTGTACTTTCCATAGTGTTCCATGACTTTCAATAAAGCCTCAGATCAAAATATCGATAATTCAATTGTCTTTGAGATGGTGAAAATTTCATTAAAATACACCCGGCGGTTTTGGTGCGATTGTCGTTTTTTTGTCCGTGTTACACATAACTTTACAAATTAACAACATTTTCTGAGATCATTTTGTTAAGAAAATGATCTAATGTAACATATCTTTTTATCCAAAAAATACGATTAGCCGTTCAGACGTGATTCACATTTTAAAATCAGCGACTGTCGACGACACGAACTATTTTGTGCGCGGGGTTCGCTACGCTAAGCTAGTTCGCTTACGAATTAGTACTTTTACAAATTTGAAGCGAAATGGATTATGATTTAGGACGAAAACTAGCGCGCTAATATAAACAGACCTTTGGGAGTATGGATATGATGATAATCTACTAAATGTATATTTTCAAAATAAGATTATTTGCAATGTTGAACTACTAATCTATCCCTGTTTGGTTTCCTTCTTCTTATGATATTTTTTTCCGCCCAAAGATGCGTTAAAATTAGCGTTGAAATATGGAACTTTCGACTTCTTCGACGAACTTTTTTGTTTTACTTTTTTGTTTCCATACAGAGCTAGATAATGATGAGACAAATTGATATCATTTTTTATTTTGAACGTACATCGTCAAACAGTGAAGTAATCGCCAGACTACGTTTGTATGGAAGAATGATCGACTAGTGTAACCTTAAGCAGGCTTACTTTACTCGGCGCAACACTTCTTCCGTTCCGTCCTGTCAACCGTCACGCTGTCAGCTGTCACTGACATTGTTTCTTTGGCCTCCACCTATCTGCGAATGAAGTTTAAAAAATCTAGGACGAAAAGTCTTAGGTAACAATAGCCCAACGGTTAGGTGGCAGACTGGCAACTTAGGTAACAATAGCCCAACGGTTAGGTGGCAGACTGGCAAGGGAGAGGTCGTCAGTTCGACAGTTCGAACCCCGCACGGTTCGCGCCAACGCGTTGCAATCCAACTCGTAGGATGACAAAGACATACACCAAATTGACGTAACCAGGAATATCCAAAGAATAATTTATTCATTTATAATGCTATTTACATACAAATTTACATAGTATAAAATACTTAATTATTTATAATGCTTTGGGTATTAAAAAAAAACATAAAAACCCCGCTTCAAAGAGTACAATAATGCGCATAACTTTTGAACGGTTGAACTGATTTTCATCAAACAAAGCTAAGAAAACTCTCGGACGTAGTCATCTTTCAAACAAAAAAGCTATGATACCACAGACACACAAATAAACATGTCAAACTTATAATATATATTTTAAGTAACGCACTCTTTTTCCGACGGGTGTTAAAAAATTAAAATAAAAGGAAAAACAATATATTTTATCTTGGTTTTTTTTGGATGCTTGGGGAAGGCCTGCTGTGGTATGTCCACTGGACAGTGGCCCGCCGCGTCTGTACGCGAAACTACTGAACGGATTTTGTAATTTGTCATGGGCGGTTTTGTGTGTAATTTGTCATGGGCGAAGCCGGGGCGAGTCGCCAGTAAATAATAAATATCTCCTCTATCTAATAAACACTCACACAATCACACACACACAATGAGATAGACAGATCAAGCATTTATATGGCTCAATACAAAAGAAAAACACAATTTATAAAACATTCAGAACACAAAAAGAAACAGAAATACCACAGATAAAAAGAAATACCAAAATACATTCACAATTTTATTTTTCTCTAAACAAAGTAAAAAATGAGAACTTTCATCAGGAATATCAAAATATCGTGACCTTATTATCTCTCTGCCTACCCTTTCGGAAAGTACAAGCGTGATGGTATACAATGTGTTGTTCAATGTAGACAAGTATCAGACAGAACTGTTATTTTGGTACGATCTGACAAAAGGGAATATGTGAACGGCTGAACGCTACGCTACTATAAAAGAAAGTGTGCTTGCAAATTGAGTTTCTACTAAATTGGTAGAATTGGGCAAAATTAAGGTCCAAAAGTGTATTGTTGAATTAATGGATTTATCGGATCAAGACATCAATTCTATTAAAAAAACCCTGTTTTTGTATTTATTTTGTAAACATAAATAACATTACACAACATTTCGTAATATGATTAGAATTATTTGTCTTTGAAATTAATCATTCAATGTATAAATGATCGAATGATCTCAATCAGACTTTTACACGTAATCACAATTAAAAAAATTAAAACATATTTTCTGAAATATGTCTTAAGATACATTACTTACTAACATCCTAGTATGTAAATACTAATATAGGTCATAAGAAGTATTTTTACTAACATTCTTTACGTATTTTTGTTTATTAGGTTTCAACAAATCTTACATGACCTACAAAATATGGCGTCATGTATTTTAAACACGCAATATGTGATGAAATTACACATACTGTATTTTTTAATGTATTTTTTTTTAATTTAATTTATTTACATAGTGAACGCTAGTACCAATCTATGGTAATAAATTCGATTACGAGTGCTGGCAACCCTACGCGTTTGACAGAAGAGACGCCTCAAGATGGACCGGTGAGTATTTTTTATGTTATTTTATTCCAATTCCTAATACCTATCTGTTATTTCACATTGTTCTTCTTTATCACGTAAAAAGTACACGTTTTCCTATTGAGTAGACATAAATCAATCGTAGTATTAACATTGGAACAGGAAAATAACACGTTCCTTATTCGACAATTACGTATAGGTTATTTTTCTACAATGCGAACGCAGTCACAGTAACTTATTGTCCAACCAAATACTGTTTTGTATTCATGAAAAGTTTACGATAAGTTGGTACTTACTTAATTAAGTAATGTTTTGACTCAGTTTTCACAATAAATGTATATTATTAGACTCATTTGAATTTATTCGTCAAAATGTATTGTGACATAGCTTATCTGGCAGACACACACAAAAATATGACTCGCGTTAGTTTTAGGCAAAATATTGATCCTTGTTCAAGACCGTACTCTAGTACTGGCAAATAAGTTATAATACCTATTCTGTTATTGTACGTGCACATCCCGGTTCCGATAAACTGCTGTAGAGTACCTATGTAACTTTCGCACCCGATTTTTGCGGTATATAATATGTAAAGTTCAGTAGCTGTTTTAATTATTCGCAAATTGATTCCTAGTAAACATTGTGATGTAAAATTGATTTGATTTAGTGTCTGAAGTGTATAATATGCAACTGGAGAAAATTCGGAATCATTGAAACATGTGCTATCTTGGATAAGAGGATCTGAGAATGTTATTGTATGTAGTAGGTAATGGTACAGCAAAGCTTAGCTATAAGACCGACTCGATATATTTGCTGCCAAATATTCCAAAAAAACATTGGTATGTGTTACATCCGCTTTCTAATGTAAAATAAAGTTTTGTGCACAGGGACTGTATAAAAAATAAAACTTAAGGAACTAAACGTGACACTGGCTAAATGCAAAAATCGTGAGATCTCAAAAAAATATCTGTCCCACCCTCAGAATGAAAGTGACCTAACTCAAAAATGTAAAAACCGGCCAAGTGCGAGTCGGACTCGCGCACGAAGCGTTCCGTACTGTTCGCGACGAGGCGTCACAAAAATGTTAGAATAGTTTTGTAGATATAAATAGTATAAACAAAACATACGTCTGCTTACCCCAGCGCGCGAGCTCGTACTAAAAAGTTTTAGACGAGAATTTTTCTTTTATAGTTTTTTCAAACATAAAATTTCGACCACTTTTTGAGGCACTAAACATTATGTTTTAGTGTATATGAGTATGTATTAAGTAAATATGGGGTCTAAAGAGTAAATTAGAATCGGTACATACATACTAAATGCGGTAGTTACGGAAAGAAAGCAAAATCAAAACAAGTCAAATTCCGTAAACACGACCTACCGCCATGGCCGTTTAGTTCGAAATGAGCAGTCAGATGGCGGTACACGATATATATAGTCTGGCGCGTAAGCAGACAAATTTGGTATTTTAGAATAGCGTTTTGAGGGCTTTATAATAGCCTATAGTACCTAAAATATAGTTATCTAGTATAATTAGAATTAATATACTATAGATAAAATGTGTAAGTAGTATTTTAAGCAAATAAAAAATATTTGTTTACGTTTTTTAGGACCCCCCGAAAATGGCCGGGTCGCAAGTATCGATAGGTGCGCTCTGCCCACCTACCAATCGTATTATTTACCTTACACATTTATTTTGTTAGGAAACACCACCTAGGTGTTCTAGATAGTATACCTTGGTGCTATGACTGAAAAACTGTACATAATAACAGTACATAGCCAGGTTTAAAACAGTTTCACTCTGAGATGGTAAATACATGCATTTTTGCTCAAGTAAGTAAATAGAATTTTGGTTATAAGCGTTTTTAGCGCTTCTAGGTGACCTGGAACTGTGTCCAGGCCCTATATATAGATGGCATCTATGTAATTCTAGTACATAGATATTACTTACTTGAAATAATGTGTCTGTATGTGCCAGCATGGACGTTTCTACGCGTCTGCCAGAGGGCCCACTACCTTCAGACACACTTGGTGCCTGAAGGATTATTGATATGCTATCTGAAGCATTACCTTTGGGGACCCTCGGGCACACGCCTGGACTCAGTCACAACACATAGCTAATATATAGCTACACATACACACACAGAGGCGTTAAAGCCGTGGAACAACACGATATTTTCTATTTCGGCCGCTTCCCGGCATCAGAAGTCCCAGAAGGGCTGGTGGTACACCCATCAGGGTACTACCATTCGATAGCCCAATTCTCCAGCTTCCCAACCACATTTTTGGAAGGAGCCTAGCTCTGGTGGTTAGGGAACTAACCGACTTAATATAGTAAGAGGTTCCATGGTTTTCTCGCATCGTCGACCACATCAGAGTGAATACTGGATCGAGGGTTGGAGCTGTATCCACCGGACTTCCACCATGGGGTAGCCCATCGCGAGGGCTATCCGATGACGGTTGGTGAATGCGGATCCGCCCACCAGCTCGAGTACAAACTCACTGAATATGCCGAAAACAGGCACAGAAGCTATGTTTTCGCACTTTCACGTGGCTGTGCCCGTGAAGGTGACAGATGAAGCTGTGGAACTGTCACAGATCGATGGTCCAGGAGTAGGGCTACAAGTCCCTCGCTGGTACCCTGGCACTAAAGTGCACCATTGTATTGTAAAGTAGCATATAAAGCTACAAACTGACTGAAATTCCCCTTATTAGGCGTTCTCCACGCAAGGGCTCCGTGAAGGTAGCAGATATGAACCTGGACCAAGGTCCGGAGGGAAGGTCTTCTCGAGACCTATCCAGAGACACAAGTCTCATCAAAATCGGTTCAGTAGGAGGGGGGTTTCTGTCGGTTTTCAGCGACTAGCCGTAAGGTATTAATTTGTTAATTAAAGTTTATGCGCGGTCGTTGTTTTGAGGTCCTCGTTACGGTCAAGTGTGGTAGTAGGATAGTGCGCTGAGGCACCGTCCTAATCGTAGCCATTATTTCTAAATATTAAATCCACGTCACTTTGCGTAACGGAGACCATGAAGAGACGTCGCTTTTGGACATGAAAACCTGACTTTTTTTCTGAACTGGACATCACGCCTTCCCCTCAACATCCTTGGCAGCCTTCCAACCACTGCAGGGTCAATACTTGCTCGAAGACAACTGAACAATAGGTGCAAGGGGCGTCAACGCGTTCAAGCTGAAGCCTTACAACCTTCAGTCAGCCTGGGGCCTTGATCGATCACGTCCGTCCCGCACACGTACCATTATCGCAAAAAAATCACGTTTGTGGTATGGGAGCCCCTTTTAAATATTATTTTACTATGTTTTTGTTGTTATAGCGGCAACAGAAATACATCATCTGTGAAATTACAACTATCTAGATATCACGGTTCATGAGATTACAGCCTAGTGACAGACGGACAGTGGAGTCTTAGTAATAGGGTACCGTTTTTAACCGACTTAAAAAAAAGGAGGAGGTTCTCAATTCGTCGGAATCTTTTTTTGTTTTTTATGTATGTTCCCCGATTACTCAAAGACGCCTGGACCGATTTCAAAAAATATTCTTTTGTTTTGAAGGGTATACTTCCTAGTTGGTCCCATAGTCATCAGGTCAGGATCTGATGATGGGATCCCAGAGAAATCGAGGGAACTCCTCAAATATTATAGGCATTTATATAGTGATTTTGGTATTTTCACCAACAATGCAATCACTTGCACTCAGAAAGTATAATTTGGTGAAGTGGAAATGATGAAGAAGACCACAGATGGCCACTGAAACTTTTTAATGCTAAGTATGTCACGGGTATAAAATATCTCGAATAGTTAACCGACTATTATTAAGCAAATACTTATAAATGAATGGTACTGATGAAAATGGTACCATTGAACTGTTCTGGTGATGAAGCCGGAAGGTAGGCACTGGAACTCTGAAATAAAACAATGTATCCTAGCCGTGCTTGGGCTTATTGTAATCGTCATGAGATGTACTTTGGCCATAAATGATTGTCATGTTAATTGGAGATACCTACCAAAACTAAAAAGAGAAAAATAAAAAACTTTTTAACAACTAATCAAACCGACTTCCAGAACAAAAAACTACAAAGCAAAAAATAACTTTCTTTTCCGAAGTCGGTGTCGAAAAACTGAAAAAAATGGGTACAAAAGTCACCGACTTCGGAAAAGAAAGTTATTTTTTGCTTTGTAGTTTTTTGTTCTGGATGTCGGTTTGATTTTTTGTTAAAAAGTTTTTTTTACCCTTTGGTTACGGAACCCTAAAAAGTAACATTTTGAGTAGGTACCGAATTAAAGTGACCTATGTATAGGATGTTCCTTTTTAGGGTTCCAAAGTCAACAAGGAACCCTTATAGTTTCGCTATGTCCGTCTGTCCATCCGCAGCTTAGCTCTAAAACTCTTAGTACCTCGGTGACAGACAGATAGACAGGCAGACGGACAGTGGAGTCTTAACGGGACCCTATTACGGGTCCCGTTTTTACCCTTTGGGTACGGAACCCTAAAAAGTAATATTTTGATTAGGTACCGAACTAAAGTGACCTGTGTATAGGCTGTCCCTTTTTAGGGTTCCGAAGTCAACAAGGAACGCTTATAGTTTCGCTATGTCCGTCTGTCCGTCCGCAGCTTAGCTCAAAAACTCTTAGTACTAGAAAGCTATAATTTAGCATGGATTTACATAAAATTACGAACAATTTTTTTTTCGGTAACCTCCTATAGAAGTAAAGTGGGGATGTTTTGATTCTCGTCTGTCCCATGGTGTGGGGTATCGTTGGATAGTCCATTCATTATTAATATAACTAAACCATTTTTGGATTCAGAGATTCGTTAGAAACTTAACACATATTTTCATTCATAATCTTGGCAAACAGTATGTACATACAGTGCAAGCAAATATAGAACTTACTAGCTGTTGACCGCGACTTCGATCGAGTGGTACTAAAAAATATCGCTCGGATTTTAGAAGTCAGTGTTGAAAAACGATAAAAACAAGAAGTACCAAAGACATCGACTCCCAAAACGAAAGTTATTTTGCACTTTTTAGTGTTTTGCTTTTGAAGTCGGTTTATTTTTTTGTGAAAAGTTATTTTAAACAACCTCGCTGGTCTAGTGATAAGGAAATTGGCGTTACTATGTATAATCGGTCATAATTTCAACCCTGACTTGTATTGGTAGGTATAGTAAATGAATTAAATGAGGTTTCATAATACATGGTCATTAAACATTATTTCTATTTATTATTACACGCTTGGTGGTGGAGCAGTGGTGGCCAAGTGGTAACGGCCGCGAGTCGCGACTTACAAGTTGTAGGTCGTGGGTTCGAATTCGAAGCCAGACAGGCGCTTTACTTTGTGTTAATTATTTCATCACCACTGCTCTCAAAACGGTGAAGGAAAACATCGTGAGGAAACCGGCATGTCTTAGAACAAAAATTTGAAGACATGTAACAAGCACCAACCCGGACTGGGCCCGCGTGGTGGGTTACGGCCCATTCTCTCTCACAGAGAGGAGGCCTGTGTCCCAGCAGTGGGACATTAAAAAGGCTGATGGCGCCGGCGGTTGGTCATAGCAACTCTTCAACCAGTCAAGGTAGTACCTTAGTAGACTTTTTATGTACATAAGTTGTCCTTTTGTTTTGTCTATACCAATATTATAAAGAGGAAAGATTTTTTTGTTTGTACCGAATAAACTCCGAAACTACGGGACCGATTTTAAAAATTAATAAATTATTTCTCCTATGAAAAGCTACATTCTTCCCGAGTAACATAGGATATAAATTAATTTCAAAAAAATTCGAGATCCTTTTGAAAATTGCAATAATGTAACCCAAAGTAGCAAAATTCTTCCTATAAAATTCATTATTGGGCGTGAGCTGATAAGACTATTGTTGATACATAAAAAATATGTACTACATGATTAAAGAACTCATTATTAACTACAAAAAAGTCTGCGAGAGAATATAAACACATCAACACGGTCTAGGGATATTTTTAAAAAAGCGAATTACTATCAATGTGTTAATTATTTATATGACATGTATATATTTAAAAGATACGTTATTTAATATTCTACCATTTTTTAATAATGGTTAAGGTACTTCGATTAAAATTTCAGGATTTTATGGAAAAAAATTAAGCATAGACGGAAACCGTATATGAATTAACTTTTAATTTATGAGTAAAAACAGAAAAAAATAGAAAAATCATTTAATTTGTGTTTATAAACTTGAAGTTAGTAGTCGGAGAAAGCGCCCATGATGTTCATAACACTTCGGCATGCTCAGAACAAGGTTGTCAATGTCTTGCTGCGGAATATTGTCCCATGTCCTTCTGAGGTGCGCAAAAAGTTGATCTTCTGTAGCCAGATTTTCAGGAACTTCCTTCAGAGCTCTTCTTTGCAGCATATCCCACGCATGCTCAATGGGATTTAGATCTGGCGATTGAGCAGGCCAGTCTAAGGCCCTAACATTGTGTGTATGTAACCAAGCTGCTACCGTTCTCGCCGTGTGTGCCCGGGCATTGTCGTGCATGAGCAGGAAATCTTGCCCCATTTATGTTCTGTGGGGCAAGATTACGGGCCCCAGCACCTGTTGGACGTATCGTTCTGCCGTCATATTGCCCCGCACCCAAACGAGATCCGTCCGTCCTCCAAGACGAATTCCTGCCCAAACCATAATTGTTCCTCCTTGGTATGGGTGAACTTCCTGAGGGTTCTGAAGACGGCTCCATCGTCCAGGAACTCGCCAAACACGCGTCCTTCGTGAATCTGGATGGAAGCCGAACCTGGATTTATCCGTGAACAGCACATTGGACCATTGCTCACGGCCCCAGTCCACGTGGTTCCGAACCCATTCTAATCGTCGTCCACGATTGCCTCTCCGTAAAGGTGGGACCCGGAGTAGTCTACGAGAGCGTAGATTGCTATCATGCAGTCGCCTTCTTACAGTTTGGTCACTCACAAGCACTTGGTGTTCCACTCGCAGCCTTTGGACCAATTGAGTCGCCGTTGCATTTGGTTGAGCTCGCGCAGTAATTTGCAAAAATCGGTCTTGTCTGGGGGTAGTGATGCGACTTGGCCCCCGGTGCCTCTCCGCTACTTCACCTGTGGCAAGATAGCGTGTCCACAATCTTGAAATTACATTTTGGTGGGTCCCTATGGCCTCAGCAACATTACGCTGAACAGACCCAGCTTCCAGCATTCCCAAAGCTCGTAACATCTCCGCCCTCGTCAAATGTTGGCGTTGCATGGCTACAATACCTCAATTTTAACTTTATCTTTCGTTTAAAAATGAAAAAAAACTGTAACTAAACGTAATTCGTATTGTTTTCTAAATTTCGCACAAATGAAAATTCCCTCTCCTACACATCAAGACATTTTTATGCCACCGAAACAAAAGAATTTTCATAAATTTGAATTTGGAATTAGTCTGAGAGAAATTACAAACAAATCGGTGTATAAAAGATGGCGGCCAGTACTTTTCGAGTTATTTAATTGAGTATGAAATATCCCTAGACCGTGTTGATGTGTGTATCTCACTATCAGCAGCTTTTGTGTTCTAAAATTTAATTAGATCGCTGGTAGAAACAAAAGTTGGTTACATTCGTATTGTAGTATTAATTCTTATTCAAATAAATATGTAGTTTAATAAATTGGTAGGTAGCGTAGGTGGGTAGGTAGGTAAGGTGGTTGGGTAGGTATGTAGGTAGGTAGATAGCCAGTTGAAGGGAGCGAAGCCGCAGGGATCAGCTACTGTACTGTACAAAAAGTTAATTATTAATAAAAACAAAAACCCGACTGCTTAAAGCGAACTAAAAATACGACAAGAAAAAAACCATGCTGTGCAGTCGGAGGATACATGTTCGCAAGCTGGCTGACCAAAACCAGATGTATCCTCCGACTGCACAGCATGGTTTTTTTCTTGTTTACGTCTTTTTAGTTCGCTTTAAGCAGTCGGGATTTTTGTTTTTATTTATAATTAACTTTTTTTATTTATTACTTTTCAGTTAGGTATTTTTTTAAATTAGGTACATTGAAACATATATAATATGTTATATATTTTTGAAATCAACTCTTAAAACTCTTTATTTTGATTATCCCACACGAAGGGTTTGAAAGAAAAAAAAAAAAACCCCCACAAAATGGCGCCCAAAATTCGCAATTTTTTTCTTTTCCATTTTTTATGTAGCCAGTGACACTCGCAGGGTTAAGAAGAATCGATTGACGTAAGAATCATCAAAATCAACTAGCAAAATCTGCAATTTTATATATTTGTTTAGATAGGTACCTTTATTTATTTATTTTATATTTTGTATTCTTTTAGACATCATCTCAATCAGTGCCTTATTTTCAGTGATCTTCCCCTGTGGTCTTTATTTACGAAGAAGGCTGGATTCATAGCGACCTGTAACGCTTGCAATAACGACTACTCCTACAAAGCATCTGTGAGTAACCTCAGGAAGCACTGGTTCAGGAAGCATAGCAAACACGCAAGTAGAAGGCCTAGTGAAGTATCAGATAGTGACAGGCCAAACAGTGACAATAGTGATGGGGAACAGACGGAACAGTGAGTATTTTTTTTTACTTTTAATATTTTGTTCCGGTTTTTCTTATATTCTCGTTCTTTTTTTGGTAGTGGGGGAGGAATAGGCTTTTATTTTCAACTTTGATTATTTTTTGTAATGTACTAGTATTTTATTTTATTTGGAAAACTTACAGCTAAATTTAAAAATTAATTTATGATCATGGCTAAGTAATAACAGCCGCACGAGTCAATTTTTAAAGTTAAGCAACGCTTGCCGACATCGTCCGTGGATGGGTAAATATCAATGGATATCAATGCTTTGCGAGGCACGGACGAGGCTCGGTATGTAATGACTTACAGAGACTCGTCCGTTCCTCGCAAAGCACGTTATGCTGTTAGTCGTGTCTGTCTGTCATTTGTATATCTTTGACTGTCTTTATGGGCGTCAGGAGCCAAAAAGTATCGTGTTACCCCGGTACTGGGTTGTGTATGTAAAAATCTTGTACTTAGATACATCCGGCAGATTACGTTAGATGAATTTTGGGTGGCTTACAGCTACAGCATAGACAAAAAAGAAACATTATTTATTATGTAAAACAATGACATGTTGAAGATGTATGATGCTCGCTTATCACAATCAAACCCTTCAAATAGTTGATTAATATGAATTACAAATTGAAGTATATACTCAAGTACTGTATTCAAAAAGTCAAGAGGAAATGGTGTCACGTGGTGCCGCGTGATCTGTCCTTCATGCCTCGAGAAACGTGCGCTCTGGAAATATCCTTTACACTATGGATTCGTTTTTCCCTTACATTATTATAATTATTTGATTGGATTGTAGGGACTCAAACGTGAATTTTCTCGGTTATTTTTATACAGAACTGCCTTTTGCACACGATCCCGTCTGTCTCGCGTTAGCGAAGAGGTGTTTGGGGCACCTTACTTGAGAAATTATTGGTTCAACATACAAACTTCCACCCCTCTTAAGGATGATAACTGGCATAAAAATAAATTTTATCTCCTATACAAGTTTTGGTCAACTGACGACAACTTTGTATAGAAAATCCTTTTTTTTGGGCATTGTCTTTGACATCTTTGGAGAAAGATTTTCATATACATGTACATGGGTAGAAGTAGTTTTTTAAATGCGATCATACCATTCGCACCTTGCTGTTTGTTACACCCTGTATTGCTATAACGGTTAAGCTTTCTCACAGCAAACAAACTAAACACGATTCAATTTTCAGGGAAGAAAAAGTCGTACCCCCTAAAAAATCAAAGGCAACCTGGAATTACTTCGAAGTAGTAGATTCGGATAAGTTCGAGGCTACATGTAAGATCTGTGAGAAGGTCGTGCCTTTCACCTCATCCTCGGACCTGACGCAGCATGTCCAGGAACATGGTGAAGAGCCGAAGGATAGTGATGAGGAATACGTGCCTGAGCTCCCAGAGAACACGTGAGTGATTTCTTATTATTATTGAAAGGCTCGCGTTTGACCTGATGGTAAGCGATGAAATGGTCGATGGTGAAACATACTTGCCTACAAATAACCCATTCACTCTTCACTTAAGGTCTACCAGATGGTAGCTATCGGCAAACACAATCTCCGTCAGGGAATGCCACTCTTAAGCTGTACGCATAATAAAAAATTGTCAAGTTTTCGTTTAGTTTCACCTGTCCCGCAGCCTAACTGCGAAAGTGATCAATCTTGCAAGTTTTTGACCCACTTCCCGGTGTTCTATTAACCTCAAATGTTTCGTACACTTAAACTAAATAAAATTTTGTTTTTGTCATTTATTTTTAACTACATTTTGGAATGCCTCAGAAGCAGACCGGAATCATTATTTGGGTCCGGTTGATGGCAAAAGGCTCGCCGCCTGTGGGACTTAAATTTAACTGAAGGAAGAGTGCTCTATAGGGCCTTACACATGAAGTCCGCGGCGATTTGCTAATGATTTATATTAATATGACCTTATTAAAAATATATAATCTTTTTTAGGTACAAAAGAAAGGTTTGTAAGTCAAGAATGTGGAAGTATTTTACTCCCACAAGCGATAAAATGGCGGTTTGCTTGCTTTGTAAGAAACTGTTCAACTACGGGTCTACCATCACCAACCTTCGCAGGCATATTGACAGGAAGCATAGAGGAGCAAGGGCTCCTACTCAAGAAGAAGTAAGTTAAACTAATGTTTTGTATTTTATCATACGGGCATATCGTCTGCCTCGTTGGTGTTTAGTGTTCCGAACCCGGGTTCCGTTTGTCACCCCACGACAACTGGACTCGTTTTACTAAGGATACCTTCGCACTATGCCGTTAACCGGAACGTGGTCAGCCGTCCAGCTGACCGCAATCAGAAATATGTACGATAAACTAGATTTTATGCGCACTGCGATGCGGCTGCTGCCGGACGGTTTACCGCGTTCCGGTTTACCGCATAGTGAGTAAGAGGCCTATACCGCCGCTGTCCGTCTGTCACAAATCCGTAGTAGGCACTGGTAATCTTCTTTTTGTAATAAAAAACTGTTCTAATGCAAATTGTCCGACAGTACCAAGGGTTCGAAATGCTGCATATTTCAACACTCGCATAAACTATAGGGTATTAGCCGTTGACCTGGAATGACAAAATTTCTTTAGAAGGAAGGTAGTTCCCATTGGACTAGTTTTTCTTAGTCTTCCACTGTTCTTTTCTGTTAGTTTTCGTTGCAGAATCCACGACGGGTTCGCCACTGTGAATTCTGGCTCTCAGAAGTTGCAGTGGTTAGGAGCGGTGTGGCTGACTTACCTTGATGATCTAGTAGTCGTAGGTACTGCTGAGCATGAAAACCTTTTTTCCATTCCCAGGTCGACATAATGATGGATTTTTTCAGTAGCAGTTTGAATTCTTAATTAAAAAATACAGTGAACCCCGATATCCAAGGATATCGTTATTTTAATCTATTTCTTTGTTTTAGAAGAAAAAAGTGTATAGGATGGCAGAGGACGGCACATTGTTTGAGATCGTATCAGGCCAAGAAGATAACAATGGTGATATAAATGAGGTAAGTTATAAGAACCGGAAGGCCTCCCACCAGGTGGACCGATGACCTGGTGTAGCTTATGGGGTTCCGTTGGATGCGAGACGCACGGGATCGGCCAATGTGGCGACGCTTGGGGAAGGCCTATGTCCAGCAGTGGTCGTCTTTCGGCTTATATGATGATGATGATAAAAACCGACTGACTCTTTTTTTAATCATATAGAATGCCTAGCTTCTGCCCGCGGCTTCGTCACCGTAAAAGTGTTTTGTTGTCCTAAGGGAACACACTACCGGAATAAAATCTTATGTCCTTTCCAGGGTCTTAAACTATCTCCATCCCATGTTTCATCTCAATCGTTTAAGCCGTTTAGTCGTGCAAAGGTACAAATCGAAGTGAGTTACTTTCGCATTAATAAACAGGATGTCTTAATGATTGGAATGGAATGATTGGAGCTTACAATTTATTGGGGAGTGTTATGTCCAGCAGTGGACTGTTATAGGCTGATGTTTATCCAGTGAGTGATTGAGAACTTTAGTTCCAGGTTTAACCTTTCCTGTGCCACTAATTAGCGAAACAACAAAAAAGTCATTGTGTGGCGTGGATC
Organism: Orthosia cruda; assembly: GCA_964057195.1. Classification (NCBI taxonomy): domain Eukaryota; kingdom Metazoa; phylum Arthropoda; class Insecta; order Lepidoptera; family Noctuidae; genus Orthosia; species Orthosia cruda. Next base: position 16,955,175 of record OZ059856.1, on the reverse strand, counting down.
CACGTTCTATACCTACACGAAAGTTTAAAGAGTGTCAGGAAGAGGAGGGTGCGCATTTACTGACTATTGTTTTTCATAAACGAAATATAAAAACTGCTCTTTAATTTAAAAGTAAAACAAACGAGATTGAACTAATTCTATTGTATTTTTTTAAGTATCAAAAAAGAAAACCTTTCTGTGATACCCTTTATTAGTATGGATAGAATATCACTTTATTTAGAGTCCAAGGTATAAAGGTCGCACTTTGGCTTGGCTTTATAAAGGCCCAGTTTTTTTATCAGTTGTGAACTCAACAATAATTTGGACAGTTCATTATTTTACCATTTAATTTAACAGACGGATTTTATTGAAATTTAAACAAAATTGAAGAAACATTGGTTAGCAAATTTAACCATTGGTTGAGCTAACTACGGATCAAAAAACTAGGCCTAAGCTGGCAGTGTTTCAAACGCATATGAACTTTTTGTGAATTGTATTCATACTAGCTTCGCGGTTTTACAAGCCCGCTACATAAATGATAAATGATTTTATTTCTGTAAGTTGGTTTGTACAAACACTTTTACATGTCGAACATATTTTTAAAACTAGATGAGGTCGGCGTTTCCTATCTGACTACTCTGAGAAGAAAGGCCGAAACAAACTCAGAGGTCACAGTCTCTTTTAAAGTCCTGACAAAATCTTGATTAGATCATGTGAAGACCATGTAGACTGATGTCTGAAATGGTATTTTGAGGAAAGAACCAGCCAGATTGAGTGGACCTGTCCAGTCAGTGCACGCATTTGTCAATAACCGAGCAGCTCAACTCAGAATTTAAGGAGCTCAAACTCAGAATTTAAGGAGCTCAAAACTACGAAACTCTAAAACTACGAATATAATTATGTGACATCTAACAACCCCCACTAGGCCCGCGTGATAGATTATGGCCCATTCCCTTTCCCATAGAGGAGGCCTGCGTCCCAGCATGGATATTACAGGCTAATTCTACTGAATGTCGCCCGTAGTCAGTTTTAGCTAGTAAATAAAGCATTTTTTTTTTAAATACGCATAATATAATATTTTGCCCTCAGGAGGATCCTATGGCCACGGACACAGTATACCTAAACGAAGACGAACTAGACTTTGATGAACCAGAACCACTAACACCAAGCCCAAAGAAAAGGCGACTAACGAAAAGTAACTTCACGAGTAGTATAAAAAAAGAACAGGTTCACCGATTCAGAGATACCCGTTCCGAAGAAATGGAATTCCCTAGAAAACAAATACCGTTGAGTGCACCCAACACTATGGGAAGCATAGATTATTTTGGACAATATGTTGTTTCTTTATTAAAAGAATTGCCTAAACCTGTTTCTGATCAACTTCAGAGTGTAATTATTAAACAGATACTTACTAGTAAAATAGCTTTGGAACCGCAAACAGTGGCTGCGAAGTACGAAATAAAGATAAGTCAAAATAATGAAAATGTGACTAATATACCAGAACCCGTTAGCTTTGCAGTTGTGCAGTCTAATGAAGTTTTCGAAAAGTTGAACGAAATCACAAACAGTGTAGTCCAAAATACAGTTTAAAAAACTTGTAAATAATAAACATTTTTACCATAACAATTACTTCTTTTCATTATCCTGAAATTGTCCTACTGCAGGGCAAAGACCTCTTCTCATACAGAGAAGGCATGAGCTGGAATTACTGTACTTACTCAATGCGGGTTAGCGATTTCAAACTTACTGATTTTAAAATGAGAATCACGTCTAAACGGCAACACGTAATTTTTTAGAAAAAAATATATGTTACCTTGGACTATTTTCTCAATAATTTGATCTTAGAAAATGTTGTGTTTTATTCGTATAACTTAGTGCAATTAATTTGTAAAGTTATGTGTAACACGGACAAAAATACGGCAATCGCACCAAAGCCGCCGGGTGTATTTTAATGAAATTTTCACCATCTCAAAGACAATTTAATTAACTAAATTTCGATCTGAGGTTTTTTTTATGTCATAGAATAATAAGGTAGGTACAAAAAACTACTGAATTTTGGGCCGCGCGGGTGTGAAACGAGTCGTTGTCTTAATTAACTACAAGTCCAGGGAGGTGACCATATTATTATAATTATTTTTTTCTTTGAATCGACGATATTTTATATAGTATTATTTGCCCGTTTTTACAGTTTCATTGCACCAAAATGTGTTACAATGCTACAATCAATCTAGTGGAATGCCTCAGAAATTTAAATGCGCGCCATCTATTGGAATCTATTTAAATAAATGATCCTTTCAAATAATCTTTGAAATGTGAATTAACAAAAAATGGGAATAAGACTCTTACCCTCAGGCTGTTGAAAATTCATTCAACCAATTACAGCAGATAACGCGTGCTTGACAATTTGTCACATTAATTCTGCGATAATTCTAAGGTGAGAAACTGAGTGTAAGAGTCTTATTCCATAATTTTTGCGTAAGCAACGTTCGATGGTTAAACAAGAACATAAACTCGTGACTCGCAGCTATAGTGTACGTTCTTCAGAGGCGGATTAAAAGTCGCTAACGCCCTAGGCAAGCACCTCATCGGCGCCCCTCTAGCAACCATATACATGATTATTATAAATGATTTAGTACTTGACCAAAATAAAACCCCAAACTACGATCATGAAAGCAATCTATTCTACCTTTAGTCGTTCTAATTTCGATTGTATGCTTTTATCTACACTTACAACATAAAGTTTGGCTCAGTATTGCTCTTAATAGCAATCAAAGCATAGTGAATTACTGGAAATTTTTCTTTTACAAGCATCTGCTTGAGCTGTTTCATACGAACTTCCATTATGAAATCGTGCGATGTAGGAATAATCAAGAAGGAGCACGCTTCGGAAGCTCTTCATCTCTATAGAATTAAAGAATCTTTTATATTGTGTAAGTACTTACTACTGGAACTTGAACTTACTTAATATTTATCTACTTGTTTTATTTATAGCAATTTCATGTTATTTTTTTCTTTGTTTAAAAACTGCCGCGCGTGCGCGCGACTTCGAGCCCCTAGGCACGTGCCTAGTTTGCCTTAGGGATAATCCGCCTCTGACGTTCTTGCAGTTAAAGAATTTTGTTATTCTATATATATATATAGAAACAATGTGAGGCATCTTTATTGTAATAGTTAAGATCTCAGCTTCTCAATAACTCGATCCTCTCTCACTACTTGGAATCATCTGCCCGCCTTATGGAAAAAAAAACACAAGCAAAAGAGCAGCAGGAAGCAAAGTAGGTACTTTGTCAAAACTGAGACGTATTACCTGGCGAATTTCACAATAAGTATTACGACTTACGAGGAGATGGAATGGGTCTGCATTTTATGATTACCTATATGTCTATGTCACAAGAATCATTTGACTACATAACATATGCATCATAATCAGAGACAATTACAACCGCATGGTTACGACCTACAAAAATAATTAAAAAGATCAAAAACCCCGACTGCTTAAAAAGCGAACTAAAAAGACGTAAACAAGAAAAGAGGATACATGTTCGCGAGCTGGCTGACCAAAACCAGATGTATTCTCCGACTGCACAGCATGATTTTCTAATTGTTTACGTCTTTTTAGTTCGCTTTTTAAACAGTAGGGTTTTTTGATTTTCTTAACTATTGTTTTTTATTTTCATCTGTATTATAGTTATATATTTTTTTAGAATTAGGAACATTTAAACATATATATTTTTGAAATCACCTCTTATAACCCTTTATTTTGATACCCCACACGATGGGTTTGGATCTCTTCAAATTTACGAGTCAACAGGCTTCGTCTGGGTAAGCTCACTCCATCGTCGACTCTGTCTCTGTCACCTCTTACTTAGACTAGAGTCAAGAGCAAACCCATCATAAATAAAAAATAAAAAATATCCCCCCAAAATGGCACCCAAAATCTGCCATTTTTTTCTTTTCAAATTTTAATGTAGCCAGTGATACTCGCAGGGTTAAGACGAATCGATTGACGTAAGAATCATCAAAATCGGCCAACGCGCTTGGTCTCTAGGACGACTCATAGGAACATACATACAAACATAGACTGATAAACACATTACCCTCCTTCGGCAGTCGGGTAAAAATATTATGTTACATCTGACCATTTTCTTTAATATTTTGGTCTATGAGAGTTTTAGTCGTTTTAACATAGTGCAATTAATGTAAAGTTATATCTTACACGGATAAACGACAATCGCACTAAAACCGGCGGACGTATTTTACTGAATGTTTTACCATTTTAAAGACAAATTAACGATCTACATTTTGATTTAAGGCTTTTTTTTTAATGGCCTATCCAGCGATACCCCACATCATGGGATAGACCAGAAAAAAATACCTCTCCGCTCTAAGTGTAAAGGAGGTAGCTATAAAAAAAAAACATGGTTTTATTTTACGACTTTGTGGGCGTGACTAATATGTATACTCGTATCCATGGCAAATTATAGATTTCTAGTACTTAGTCTCTGAGCTAAACTGCGGACGGACGGACAGACGGACATGGCGAAACTATAAGGATTCCATATTGACTACATAACCCTAAAAAAGGTCCGGCTCTAATAATATCTTCATTTGTGATGACAACTAAACTCCATTTGCGATAACATTAGACATTTAAATTAGCCCATTTGACAGCCCGTTCAACCGATTTTGACTTCTATTGCGTTGGTGATATGACAAATGGTAGCTGTAGTAAACAGTTGGTTTTGGTAACAGGTTTATGCTTTTTATGTCATCCTTATATTTACGGGATAGAACTCAAAATCGGTTGAACGGACTGTAAAAAGATTTGGAAACATGTCTAATGTTATTTCAAATGGAGTATAGCTACATATATATACTATGTCGTCCCTGTCCTTAGAGGTCACTTTCACGTATATATACAATACGTCACTTTGTACATGTTGTCAGCTTCCCAATTTGTCTCAAGCCGTATTATGTCTCTTTCCCAACTCGTCCGACGCCTATGTACCACTTAAGAACAAAATATCTAAACATTTTCATCACAGTAAAATTTTATTAAAAATATAATACTCACATCGGATCTTTGTGTGTCTGAAGTTAGTTCTGTCAACTTTTGCGCAAGAAACAGTTTAACTGCATAGACTATAGAGTAAGCGAGATAGGATGATGCGACAAACGTAAGCGAGTGAAAGAAACAGTTATACATGCTTATTTTATTATTTAGGAAAAACCTAAATGGCATGTTGAAGTCGAAAAAAAAACTGTAAATTCGTTTTGATAAAAAAATAAGGAAGAAATAAAAAAGAAAGAATAAAAAGACATCGCCGAAAAACAAAATATGAAATTCAATGACAAAATCCACCTTTTTTATTGATAATAAGGCCAACAGACAACCAACCTCTTCTTTTCCTCATTTTGTACCTTACAGTACATTGAACAAAGCGTCGGACAAGTTGGGAAAGAGACGAAATACGGCTTGACACAAATTGGGAAGCTGACTATATATACAAAGTGACGTATTAGTGAAAGTGACCTCTTAGGGATAGGGACGACATAGCTAGTGCGACTAGTTGTCATCACAACCATATCTTCATACAAAAAAAGTAGTATGTAGGTAAAAAAGTATTTAACATACAATGAGAGATCAAGCATTTATTTTGTTCAATACAAAATAAAAACACACGACCATTTAGATCACAGTAAAAAAAAAACGAGAAATACCAAAATACATTCACAATTATTTTACTCTGGTATTACTAAATAGGTAGTAACTAACATTACCGTGCTAAAATGACGTGGTGACCCAGTGGCTAAGACCTCGGCTCTCGTGCTTGAGGTCGTGGGTTCAAATCCGGGCAAGTTCCAATGAGACTTTATCACATTCATTAGTATGTACTTTCTAAGTTTAACATGGACATCACAGACAACGGTGAAGGAAAACATCATGAGGAAACCTGGACTTACAGTTAATGTAAGTCTGAAATCGCCAACCCGCATTGAGCGCACGTGGTGATCAAAGGTCGTGCTTCTCTGTATGAGAAGAGGCCTTGCCCTGCAGTGGGACAGTTACAGGCTGGTATTATTATTACTAAGTAAAAATAACTCTCATTAGGCTTATCAAAATACGTGGGATTATTATCCCTATGCCTGCCCTTTGGAACAAATGCAGTAGTGATGGTATATAATGTATTATCCAATGTAATTTTATACAGTATCAGATAGAACTGTTATTTTGGTATGAATCTGACAGAAGGAATCTATGAACGCTACTTTAAAAGAAAGTGTGCTTGCGAATCGAATTTCTACTAATTTGGTAGAATTAAAGTAAACTTGAAGAATCATTTTAACTATATGGGAGGAATTGCTACGAGTACTTTTGAATTGATAATAATTAGTTAGCTAGATAAAAGGTGCGCATTAATAATTAAGGTTTAATCAAAACTGAAAATATTTTCACCTAACAGATCAAGACATCAAATCTACTGAAAAACCTCTATTTTTGCATTTATTTTGTTAAACATAAATAACATTACACAATTCGTTATATAATTAAAATTATTCTTCTGTGTAATTAAATCCCCTAATGAATGAATAATCGAATGACCTCAATTAGACTTCTAATTACTTGTAATCACAATTTAAAATCTAAAACATAGGTCATAAATTATTGTTATTAACATCCTTTAAATAATTAGATTTTTGTTATATGTGTTGTTTGACAATGTGGAATGTTCTTGTATAATAAATATTATATAATAAAACAAAAATCTTATATTACCTACAAAATATAGCGTCATTTATTTTAATCAATTATTTTTGCTTAAAGCGCAATTGAAATGTATAAAAAAATAAAACATTAATTTAATGTGCGTTTTTTTTTCTCTTTCATTATTTAAATGGTGAAACTTCACAAAAAAAAAGATTCCCAGAAATAAAAAGTGCAGTGACCAATACCAATGGTAATACTTTCAAATACAAGTGCTGGCAACCCACGCGTTTGACAGAAGAAACGCCTCAAGATGGAGCTGTGAGTATTTTTGTGATATTTTATTCCTAATACTGTTCTTCTAGACCAAGTATAAAATACACGTATTCCTATAGAGTAGATATAATTAAATCATAGTATTAACATTGTGGAACAAGAAAATAACGCTTTCTTTATTCGTCAATTTTAGAGTGAGGTTATTTTTCTACAATGCGAACGCAGTCACAGCAAATTTAATACGTATTCCCCAAAACATACTGTGAGAATGTTTACGTTTGTGTATTATTGATGTTTTGACTTAGTTATTCGCAATAACTGTTAATATTTAACTGACTTATGCGTCAAAATGTATCTTTTGTGAAATTAACTTGTCGTCAAACACATGAAATGACTTGGAAACTCGTAAGACTGTTGGTGCTTAGTTACTATAAGGCAAAAATATCAAGACCGTACCCAAGTAGGTACTGATACTTAAATAAGTTCTAGGTAACTATTCTGTTATTGTACGTGCACATCCCAGTTCCGATAACTTTAGATACTGTTGTAGAGTAACTCGTAAAAGTTAGTAGTTTAGTACCTAATACCTTTAATATTATATTGTATTATTATGTAGATGGTATAATACTATTGCAGGTTACTTTATTAGTGGCTAGCTGTCGTATAACGTAGATTCTCCATCGCGTTGACTAATGTATCAATATTCTTGGTGTGAATGATACGTTCCAACTATACTACTTATTATTATTATAAATGCGATAGTTTGGATGGTTGAGATATTTGTAACTCAATCACGCCAGTACGGCTGAACGAATCTTCGTGCCTTTTCGTCTGCAATATCACATAGGATCATTTTTAGGGTTCCGTACCCAAATGATGAAAAAGGGACCGTATTACTAAGACTCTACTGACCGTCTGTCAGTCTGTCTGTCTGTCGCCTGGCTGTATCTCATAAACCGTGATAGCTAGACAGTTGTAATTTCACAGATGATGTATTTCTATTCCACATTAACAACAAACACTAAAAACAAAATAAAATAAATATGTAAGTGGGGCTCCCATGCAACAAACGTGTTTTGCGATAATTGTACGGAACCCTACGTGCACGAGTCCGACTTGCACTTGGCCGGTTTTTTTTCAATTTCCATACGATCGAACGCGCGGGCAACAGCTTGTAAGTTTTACAGCTACACTTTGCCAACAATATTATAAATGAAAATTTGTACACTTCACGTACTATAGTACCTACTGCTTGTTCTTGTAATAGAATGAAACATTATAATGACAATGTTATACATTAGGGGTTAGCAGAGGCACTAGGCAGTAAGCTATTCCTCTGGGTAAACTTTGGTTTTTGCGGGTTGGGTAGTTTTACATTCAGTTGAAAGTTTACAGACGTCTTGTATTCTAGATGCGGCAATGATAGCCGTAACATACTCATAGTTATATTAACCAACTTCAGTGAAAAAATCTGGAAATTCCTTTGCGTTTATCGATCGATTTCAACACTATTTGTTGGTATAGTTTAGATAATAAAAGTGGTTTTATGATACATAGCAATAGGTTGAACTTCTAGTATTTTTTTTTATACTTCGCTTGCCTAATTACCTTGCTTTAGATGTATGATCGGCAAATAGTAATCCATTTTACAAGCACGTCCTGGCATCCGATTAAACTGAAGTTTGGCGTACTTTATATAACATTGAAAATATTTACATAATATGATATTATGGAGCTGATCCCATGTTGGAGCCGGAAGAGCAAGATAGTACCATCGTGTTTAGGCTCAACATTTATTAACCTTCATTTAAAAAAATACTAATGGCTTATTAATAGTGATTTAAACCTAATATTTATACTTACCAGTCATCAGATACTAGGTTTTTTTTTTCAATATTTATTTTATGAATATTTTTGAATGGTTTTGACAAGCAAATTACGTCAGCAATATCTCTTAGGCAACTTTAAGATAAACACGATTTATTCAAAGAAATGTTTGTTTTATGTTTATTCCGGCGAGATAGTGGTCAAACGCAAGACTATAATTAATAAAAAAAAAACTGCCTCAGCCGATCTGACTGAGAATTTGTCAATCTTTAATTGTATTTTTATTTTGATTTGATATTGGTGTTCCTGTTTTCTTTTCATCGTTTTTTGACACCGACGTCCAAAAAAGTAGTTATTTTTCACTTTGTTGTGTTTTTATTTGGAAGTCGTACCTATGTATTATTTTGTTAAAAAGTTTTCTTTTGACTTTTTAGTTGTGGGTACCTAATAGGCAAGTTCTATAGTAAGGGACCTGTAATACCAGAATATATTACCAGAATATCATAAATTTTGATCATAACCAATGAAATGAGAGTGTACCAAGTTGAACTGTACACATTTGCGTATCCCTTTAGAGCGTACTGGCGTGATGTTATGTTATAAAATGGTATAGACAATAAACAGACATGCTATTGCAGCAATCCCGAGAGATTTGCCTTCATTTATGGAAGAGTTTGTTGTATATAGCCGAAGTTCTTCATCAGATCTTCACCAAATTTTAATGGGAACATACTCTTTCAAACAAAAAAAGAATTGTGAAAATAGTCCGCAATTGACGGAGAAATTCTCCTTTTTGGAAAATCTGTTAAAAATAGCTGTTGCCCGACTTCCTCCGCGTCAAACATGTTAAACTAAAATATCAGGCAGTGATAGTTGCGTCGAAATCTGTTCATTCGATTACCCGGAACAAACAGACGGACAGACGAAAATATAGTAAAAGTAACGATTAAATATATACTGTTAAATTATGCATTTAGGAAAAAGCTATTTTTTACATTTAAAACAGTTATTTCATTTTAATTTATTTGTCTAAAATGTTTATTTTTATTTATTTTTCATATGTATTCTTCTAAACATTGTCTAAATCAGAGTCTATTTTTCAGTGATCCCCTGTGGTCTTTATTCACGAAGAAACCCGGGTCCATAGCGACCTGTAACGCTTGCAATAACGACTATTCCTACAAAGGAACTGTAAGTAATCTCAGGAAACACTGGTTTAGGAAGCATCGCAAACACGGAAGTAGGAGGCCTACTGAAGTGTCAGATAGTGACAGGCCAAACAGTGACAATAGTGATGGGGAACAGACGGAACAGTGAGTATTTTTTTTCTTTTTAACTATTTTGTTCCGGTTTTTCTGATACGCGTGTTTTTATTGGTTGCGGGGATGAATGTTTAATTAAATTTTATTTTTACTCGTATTTTCACTATATTGATTTTATTTGGAAAACTTACAGCAAATTTTAATACATGTTCGTTATTATAATCAAATTAAGAGCAATTAAAAGTAATGATGATCATGGCTAAGTAATAACAGCCGCACGAGTTGATCTTCAAAGTTAAGCATTGCTTGCCGAGGTCGTCCGTGGATGGGTGACTATCCATTACATATTGACACTCCTCCATGCCTCGCATAGCACGTTATCACAGAATAAATAATAGTCCCATTTGTATATCTTTGGCTACCTTTATGGGAGTCATCTTGGGTACATACAAGGGTACCGTGTTACCTAGTTTCTGGGTTGTGTAGGTCAAGTAGGCAGTCGCTCCATGTAAAATAATGGTGCTCAGCTGCTCCCCGATTAGTTTAGGTTAGCACGAGTTGATCTTCAAAGTTAAGCATTGCTTGCCGAGGTCGCCCGTGGATGGGTGACTATCCATTACATATTGACACTCCATGCCTCGCATAGCACGTTATCACAGAATAAATAATACGATATACCGTTAGTCGCATTTGTATATCTTTGACTATCTTTATGGGAGTCAGTCTTGTCTTGACAAGGGTACCGTGTTACCTAGTTTCTGGGTTGTGTAGGTCAAGTAGGCAGTCGCTCCATGTTAAATAACGGTGCTCAGCTGCTCCCCGATTAGGTTAGATGGAAAACACCTACACAGAACCACAAAACCTATACAGATTGAATGACGCATTTTCATTTTTTTCCTACAATTAACAATATAAAGATAACAGTAGCATAGAAAAATAAAGAGTTATTTATTATGTAAAGCGATGACCTTGACGATGTGTGGTGCTCGCCTATCACAATCAAACTTTTCAAATACCCAATTGATTAATATTGTGTTACACGGTGAAGTATATACGTAAGTACTTCTATACAGAAAGTCACGAGGAAATGGGGCCGCGACGGACCGCATGCTCGGTCCATCATGCCCCGAGAAACGTGTGCTCTGAAAATATCCTTTTCACTAGGGATTCCCCTTTACTTTACATTATTATATTTGATTGGATTGAAGGGACCTCGAAACGTGAATTTGCTCGGTTATTTTTATACAGTACTAGCTTTTGCCTGCGACTTCGTCTGCTTAGCATTAGTTCTTCGAATAGTGAATAGGTACCCGTATAAACGTCTACATGGATATTTCCATTCTTATGCCCTTCTAATTTTCTCTTAGGCAGTTTAGGCTACAATTCACTCGAGGTTTATTATTATTTTTTAGTCTTTTGTGGCGTGTGAAAGAATCACAGGCCACAAAAGACTTAACACAATAAAATTTTCAGAGAAGAAAAAGCTGTAACTACAAAAAAATCAAAGGCCACATGGAATTACTTTGAGGTAATAGACTCCGATAAGTTCGAGGCGACCTGCAAGATATGTGAGAAGATTGTGCCTTTCACCTCATCCTCAGACTTGATGCAGCATGTCCAGGAACATGGTGAGGAACCGAAAGAAAGCGATGTGGAATACGTGCCTGAGATCCCAGAGAACACGTGAGTGTTTTTTTAAATTATGGATAAGCTCGCACTTGACCACTATCTCCCCTGATGGTAAACGATAAATTGGTCAACGGTGAAGCACACTTGCCTAGAAGTAACCTATTCACTCTTGACTTAAACACGCCTAGGTTGTAGCTATTGGATATCAGGAATACAGACTCCACCAGGGAATTCTACTCCTTAGCTGTGCGCACAATGAAAGTTTGCACCGAGACAGGCTCACTAACTCAGAAACTATTCACCGGTCTCGGTGTGTGTGTATGTAATCAGAGCTTGCAAGTTTTTCATTCGCTTCCCGGTGTTCGATTGGGCTGGAATTTTGCACGCATGTTAAAAGTTGTTTTAAAAATAAATAAAAGCATGTATTTGTCATTGAATTTTTATATAATTTTTGCTTATTTCATTACATGGGACTTAAACAATGTAAATTAACTGGCGAAAGAGTGTTCGATTAAAAAATATAAAATCTTTTTTAGGTACAAAAGAAAGGTTTGTAAGTCAAAAATGTGGAAGTATTTCACTCCCACAAGCGATAAAATGGCGGTATGCTTGCTTTGTAAGAAGCTGTTCAACTACTCTACCATCTCCAATCTTCGCAGGCATATTGACAGAAAGCATAGAGGAGCAAGGGCTCCTACTGAGGAAGATGTAAGTTAAACTACTATTTTAAATTTCATTATACGGGCATATCGTCTGCCTCGTTGGTTATTTAGTGTACCGAACCCGTGGGGTGACAACCGGACCCCTTTTACTTAACCTCTCCTATCACATACACTGGCATGCATTCATGTGGCACTAGCCATTCTCTTTTTTTAAATAAATACCGGCAAATGCAAATTATACACCCGCACCAAGCGTACACAATGCTCTAGGCATATTCCGTCAGTCGCAAAACCTATAGAGAGTCGTTGACCTGGAATCACGAAATTGCGAGAAGCAAGTTCCTCATACTTGACCGGTTTCTTACTCTTCCACTGTTGCGGTATCCACGACGTGGTTGCCACTGTGGGTTCTGGTTCTCAGAAGTTGCAGTGGTTAGTTGACTTGCCTCGTTTGGCCTAGTGGTCGTAGGTAGGGTTTGGTAAGCATGAAGACCTTAGTTCCATTCCCACGTCGGCAGACTACCACTGAAAAATCCCAAATAGAATTTCTATTTAGAATTTTTCAGTTGCAGTTTTAAATCTGATTTATAAAACACAGTCAACCCCGATATCTTAGTTATTTTAATCTATTTCATTGTTTTAGAAGAAAAAAGTGTATAGGATGTCAGAGGACGGCACACTGTTTGAGATCGTATCAGGCCAAGAAGATAATGACGATATAAATCAGGTAAGTTATAAGAACCGTCATATTATGTTAAGCACTAACTTCACCAAGTAGTATAAAGGACCTCTAGACAAGTAACATTTTATCTACGAAATTGATTGAGAAAATGTCAAAAATGTATAAGATTGCCAAGCGGTATCGACATGTATGGGATTTGCAATGTCAAATACATACTTAAAATCAATCCTTTTTCCCAAGAGGTTAGGCAGAAACCACAGAACGTCACCTGCTACGATCCTCACATACTTCTTTTGCTTCACTGCCCAATGTAAATAAATAAATAAAACATGCGTTGCAAAGTCACGTGGTCAATAAATAGTATTTTGACTTTTTGGCCATCACTTACACTGAGATAATGTCACCTTGTCTAGTGTCGAAGCGTCATAGGTCGCATTTTTGCTTGACTTTACTAAGTGAGTGTTACAATAAGAACCTTTTATAAGCGAATTATATTCATACCAGCTGTGCTTCACGATTTAACACATCCACTAAATAAAAACACGAAGAAGTGTGACATCTACCAGCCCCCACTGGGCGCGCGTGGTAGATTATGGCCCATTCCCTTATCTAGAGGGTAGGGCTGTGTCCCAGTCCCAGCACTGGGAACATTATAGGCTGATTGACAGATGAAGTAAATACTGCAAATTATATATAAAAGCTTTTTCAACATACTCATAAAATATTATTTTGTCCACAGGAAGATCCTATGGCCACAGACTCGGTATACCTAAATGAAGAAGAACTAGACTTTGACGAACCAGAACCACTAATTCCAAGCCCAAAGAAAAGGCCACTGACGAAAAGTATCTTTACGAGTATACATAAAGAACAGGTTCGGCGAACCAGAGATACCCGTTCCGAAGAAATGGAACTCCCTAGAAATCATATACTCGTACCGATGAATGCACCCAGCACTATGGGAACCTTAGATTATTTTGGCCAATATGTTGTTTCATTATTAAAAGAATTGCCTAAACCTGTTTCTGATCAACTTCAGAGTGTAATTATTAAACAGATACTTACTAGTAAAATGGCTTTGGAACCGCGAACAGTGGCTTCGAAGTACGAAATAAAGATAAGTCAAAATAATGAAAATGTGACGAATATACCAGAACCCGTTAGCTTTGCAGTTGTGCAGTCTAATGAAGGTTTCGAAAAGTTGAACGAAATCACTAAAAGTGTAGTTCAAAACTAACTTAAGTAAATAGTTTAAAAAACTTGTAAAAATAAACTTTTTGAAATTTTTACCATATCAACTAGTTTTTTGTTTATTACCCTCAATTGCCCCACTGCAGGGCAAAGCCTGCTTCCAAGCATTTATTAATACGCTTGCTCAATTGACAGCTCGAAGCACGCACAATCCTATAATTTGATAACTCAACATTTCCTGATTTATAATAGTCACAGCGGATCTTTGTGGCTCTGAAGTTGGCTCTGTCAACTATTGCGCAAGAAACAGTTTAACTGCATAGAGTAAGCGAGATAGGATGATGCGACAAACGTAAGTGAGTGATAGAGACAGTTATACAATGCTACCTTCACTTTCAATATTGATTGACACAAAAATAGCTACTGCGCAGGCTCTTGCAGCCAATTCAGAGACACAAAGATCCGTTGTGAGTATACGCTGACGACTATACAGATTTCTGAACATTTATGAGGCATTGAATGCAATCAAAACGCGCGTATAGTTCTCGCCAAACTTATTGGCCGCCCTGAAGTTGGCTACAATGGCTGCGCAGTAGTAAATCGCATACAAAAACAGCACCGTTTCGTGCCTTGCGCATCGTAAAGCCAACTTCAGGGCGGCCCAGAAGTTTGGCGAGGACTATAGGTACGTCACTATTTCATGTTGCGCGTTGTGGTTGGTTAGAGTACAACATTTTACGCGCGCTCAATCGCGTTGACGTAAATGTCAATTCCAAGTATTGAAACTGGATAAGCGCCGTCTGGTGGCTGTAAGCCTCTTTTTAGGGTTCTGTACCCAAAGGGTAAAAACGGGACCCTATTACTAAGACTCCGCGGTCCGTCTGTCTGTCTGTCTGTCACCAGGCTATATCTCATGAACCGTGATAGCTAAACAGTTGAAATTTTCACAGATGATGTATTTCTGTTGCCGCTATAACAACAAATACTAAAAACATAATAAAATTAATATTTATGTGGGGTTGCCATACAACAAACGTGATTTTTTGCCGTTTTTGCGATATTGGTACGGAACCCTTCGTGCGCGAGTCTGACTCGCACTTGGCCGGTTTTTTTTATATATATTTTGACATAAGAGGCTGTTTACCTTATCAGTACGTTAAAAGACTTAAAATAACGCACTGTGTGCTTATTCCGAGTTTTTTATAGTAGGTACTCGATCAGCAGTATAGTGTAGCCTATGTATGTTCAGCAGTGGTATGGACAGAGAGGAAAACATAGGGGCATAGTATATATCTTACTTTACCAGTTTATGGAATATCTTTTAAAATGGTTTAATATTGGGGGAGGAAATAGACGAGAGCCAATCCTCGAATTATGACTTTATACTAAGGAAATTCAGTCGGCGCTCTCTGCTCATATCTTCTACTATATAAAAATAACTCGGGTTTTCCTTCCTGACTCTATAACTCCAGAACGCACGAACCGATTTCCAAGGTTTTGCATTCGTTGGAAAGGTCTCGGGCTCCGTGAGGTTTATAGGGTAGGTAGGGTAGGTAGGGTAGGGTAGGGTAGGTAGGGTAGGTAGAGTAGGGTAGGTAGAGTTGGGTAGATAGTGTTAGGTAGGGTAGATGAATGTTTGGTGTTTTTATGGCAAAACAAATTTTGCGGGATCAGCTAGTTTTTTTAAGTACTCGATCAGCGATCGGTATAGTGTAGCCTATGTTCAGCAGTGGACGTTTAACGTATGAAATGATGAGATATTCTTAAAAATAGTTTAAGCCATAGATATACATACCTACGTATGACGCACATTGAAGTATTTAATAAACGTATTACACTTTCCAAATGCGTAATTACAATATTGATAATTTGTAAAGGACTCTGCTATGTTACAATATTATGTGGGTACTTTACTAATGAATCAGCGATAAGCGTATAAACTATATTTTTCCTCTTACAATATTATATGTACTTGTGTCTTGTGTGCCTATTGCAAATTGTCAGGTTTCAGTATAAAACGGTTAGCTGGAAATTCTTAAAACTGAAATGTGAATAAAAATAAAATCAGCTACATATTAAGAATTGGGGATAACCCCATCACAAATTTGATTGACAGTTCATAAGTACCTTTATATACGACAGTAGCCGACGACCTTAAGGGCGCGGCGAAGCATGAATTGTCCATACAAACGACAATATTATGCTGATATTCGGATTTAGACAGTATTTATCTAGGTTCCTACGTTTTTATTTTTTCAAAAAACTTACCTAAAATGAAGTTTAAGCGAATTCCATTTCGTACATTTTTACAGCGTAAATGGCATGTTTTCTTATTGATTTTTAAGTATTATAAAAAACAATATCTACAATATTGTCGTCGTAGGAACATAGCTCATATTATCAAGTTACAAATAATCGAAAAAAATATAAAAATCATTAAGTTTTCATTCATCATTTTTGGTATTACGGAACACATCAAATTAATCATACTTTTTCAATAGCGAGTATTGCTGTCGCGTCAAGCAAAAATGTCAATGTGTGCGTGGTCGTACTGCTCACGGTTGTGCATCGCTCGTACGGGTTTTGTTCGGGGCACTTCGGGTGTGCTTCGGGGATGTTTCACTGTTTGTTGTATTATTTGTGGTTTGCTTGTTTTAGACGATTACTTTACTTACTGTGCTGTAAGTGCGTATTTATTTATTTTCTAGATAGTAAATTGTACTTATTGTAATTGTGCGGGACGGACGTGTTCGATCAAGGCCCCAGGCTGACTGAAGGTTGTAAGGCTTCAGCTTGAACGCGTTGACGCCCCTTGCACCTATTGTTCAGTTGTCTTCGAGCAAATACTGACCCTGCAGTGGTTGGAAGGCTGCCAAGGATGTTGAGGGGAAGGCGTGATGTCCAGTTCAGAAAAAGAGTCAGGATTTCATGTCCAAAAGCGACGTCTCTTCATGGTCTCCGTTACGCAAAGTGACGTGGATTTAATATTTGAAAATAATGGCTACGATTAGGACGGTGCCTCAGCGCACTATCCTACTACCACACTTGACCGTAACGAGGACCTCAAAACAACGACCGCGCATAAACTTTAATTAACAAATTAATACCTTACGGCTAGTCGCTGAAAACCGACAGAAACCCCCCTTCTACTGAACCGATTTTGATGAGACTTGTGTCTCTGGATAGGTCTCGAGAAACCTTCCCTCCGGACCTTGGTCCAGGTTCATATCTGCTACCTTCACGGAGCCCTTGCGTGGAGAACGCCTAATAAGGGGAATTTCAGTCAGTTTGTAGCTTTATATGCTACTTTACAATACAATGGTGCACTTTAGTGCCAGGGTACCAGCGAGGGACTTGTAGCCCTACTCCTGGACCATCGATCTGTGACAGTTCCACAGCTTCATCTGTCACCTTCACGGGCACAGCCACGTGAAAGTGCGAAAACATAGCTTCTGTGCCTGTTTTCGGCATATTTAGTGAGTTTGTACTCGAGCTGGTGGGCGGATCCGCATTCACCGAGGGCTATCCGTCATCGGATAGCCCTCGCGATGGGCTACCCCATGGTGGAAGTCCGGTGGATACAGCTCCAACCCTCGATCCAGTATTCACTCTGATGTGGTCGATGATGCGAGAAAACCATGGAACCTCTTACTATATTAAGTCGGTTAGTTCCCTAACCACCAGAGCTAGGCTCCTTCCAAAAATGTGGTTGGGAAGCTGGAGAATTGGGCTATCGAATGGTAGTACCCTGATGGGTGTACCACCAGCCCTTCTGGGACTTCTGATGCCGGGAAGCGGCCGAAATAGAAAATATCGTGTTGTTCCACGGCTTTAACGCCTCTGTGTGTGTATGTGTAGCTATATATTAGCTATGTGTTGTGACTGAGTCCAGGCGTGTGCCCGAGGGTCCCCAAAGGTAATGCTTCAGATAGCATATGAATAATCCTTCAGGCACCAAGTGTGTCTGAAGGTAGTGGGCCCTCTGGCAGACGCGTAGAAACGTCCATGCTGGCACATACAGACACATTATTTCAAGTAAGTAATATATATGTACTAGAATTACATAGATGCCATCTATATATAGGGCCTGGACACAGTTCCAGGTCACCTAGAAGCGCTAAAACGCTTATAACCAAAATTCTATTTACTTACTCGAGCAAAAATGCATGTATTTACCATCTCAGAGTGAAACTGTTTTAAACCTGGCTATGTACTGTTATTATGTACAGTTTTTCAGTCATAGCACCAAGGTATACTATCTAGAACACCTAGGTGGTGTCTCCTAACAAAATAAATGTGTAAGGTAAATAATACGATTGGTAGGTGGGCAGAGCGCACCTATCGATACTTGCGACCCGGCCATTTTCGGGGGGTCCAAAAAACGTAAACAAATATTTTTTATTTGCTTAAAATACTACTTACACATTTTATCTATAGTATATTAATTCTAATTATACTAGATAACCGTATTTTAGGTACTATAGGCTATTATAAAGCCCTCAAAACGCTATTCTAAAACACCAAATTTGCCTGCTTACGCGCCAGACTATATATACGTTAACCGCCATCTGACTGCTCATTTCGAACTAAACTGTCATGGCGGTAGGTCGTGTTTACGGAATTTGACTTGTTTTGATTTTGCTTTCTTTCCGTAACTACCGCATTTAGTATGTATGTAACGATTCTAATTTACTCTTTAGACCCCATATTTACTTAATACATACTCATATACACTAAAACATAATGTTTAGTGCCTCAAAAAGTGGTCGAAATTTTATGTTTGAAAAAACTATAAAAGAAAAATTCTCGTCTAAAACTGTTTAGTACGAGCTCGCGCGCTGGGGTAAGCAGACGTATGTTTGTTGATAACATTTTATATCTACAACAAACTATACTACTATTGTTTGTGATGCCCCGTCGCGAACATCTCTCCCGCCGTGCAGTGTCGTGTCGACCCGATGTGTTGACACGGCGCTGCATCACGCATAGTGAGCGACGCACGTCGGCAGCGCGCGTGCCACGACGCTCAGCGACACGTCGCTCTGCTCTCGCCGCGGGAACTCTGCTACGCTCATTTCGGTAGTGACGAATGAGCTTCTTCACCGGACGCTTTAGAGTGCCGCCAGTGGTGCGCACCTCAGCGATCCGGACTTCTCCATCAGGCCCAGGGTATATGGCCTGGATGCGGCCTCGCGGCCACGGGTTGCGTGGCGGCTGGCCTTCAGCGACGGGGGCGGGGTGGCCTTCTGCAGGCCAGGCCCGCAGCTATGGGCTCCCGCCGGTTTTGGAGCACCGGCAGGCAGCCTCGGCGACAAGGCCTCCTCTCGGAAGGCCTCTCGGAGCTCTGTCTGTATCTCGTTCGTGGTGAAAACGCCGTGTGATGGCGATATTCACGACCTCTATTGGTCTATCTCTTGGTCGGTGAAAGCGCCGTATGATGGCGTCATTCACGCCCTCTATATGGTCGGTGAAAGCGCCGTGTGATTGCGTCATTCACGCCCTCTATATTTCTCTGAAGATCCGGTTTCCTACCCGGCTTCTTCTCGATGGAGACTAGCTTTGTAAGAGCTGTCTCGTTACTGTCGGGCACTTCTATGGCTTCTTCCCGTCATAGCATAGGGGTCTCTTTGTGCCCGCTCTCTAGCCGCCTTATGTCGCGGTTCAGGATGTCTTCTGCCCTCTTCTGAGGGTCAGAAGCTGGCTTATTTGGCTTGATAGCCAACGATTCTATGGCAAAGATTTCACGGAGCCGCCGGTTCGGTTCCGTGTCTCGCCCTTCAACGGACTGCATCCCGTTGATATGATCCAACCGCCTTATGTCTCGGTTGGAATCTGCCCTTCTCTGAGGGTCAGAAACCGGCTGTACATCGATTTCGCTGGCGAAGAATTCACGGAGCTGCTCGTTCAGTTCCGCATCTTGCCCCGCGTCAACGTTCCGAGTCCCGTTGACACGATCCAACCGCCTTATGTCGCGGTTCAGGATGCCTACTGCCCTCTTCTGAGGGTCAGAAATCGGCTATACAGCTATGGCAGAGATTTCACGGGACCGCCGGTGTGGTTCCGTGTCTCGCCCTACAACGGACTGCGTGCCGTTGACATAATGCACCTGCTGGCCCAGTGTTCTGGTGTGTGCACCATGCAATGTCCAGCCCATCATGGTCCTTGACGCGATGGGTTGGTCTCTTGGTACCCTACGGACCTCAGTGGCCAGCAGCAAATGCCAGTTGTCTTGTCCGACGAGTGTCTTCGGTACTCCCGCCGGATATATAAGCTCAGACGTCAAGTCTTGAAGGTGCCTGCATCGTGCCAGGTCCTTAAGATTGACTGCCTGTGGAGACAGGTTGAGCTTCGAAATGGTGCGCGCATTGAAGGGCACCCGATTATTCAACTGGCTTGTGAGAACGACTGTTATTCGTCACGATAGTGGAGTATCGATCCTGTTGTTTCCTATGGCATCGATCTTCAGTGGCTCAATTGGGCCCACTGCTCCTACTCGCTGAGCGATTGCTTCGTCGATCAGCGAGACGGTAGACCCGTCGTCAAGGAGTGCGTATGTGTCTGCCTCTCCCGCCGGTCCTATGACCCGGACCGGTATCATCTTCAGGAAAGCTTGACTCGAATTAGTTCGCGAACTAGCCACCGTTTCCTGCGACTTCTCTGTCTGAGGCTTCCTGTTGTAAGGAAGTCGATTGTGCGTGGCGGTGCACCCCTTGAGGCCACACTGCTTCTTGCTGCAGCTGTGGTTCTTACGACGGTATCTAAGGCAGCGATAGCACAAGTTGTATGCTTGGCTAGCTCCCATTTTTTGTCACTTGCTGCGTCTCTGTACTTTGAGCAGTCAGACGCGTAGTGACCCTCTTTGTCGTAAATTCGACATTTGTTTACCGGCTTGTCGGTAACTATGTGCGTCCTCTATATGACGCGTTTTTCCGCCACCGAGTCCGTTTCTTTAATGTTCTCGGGCGGTGCGAATGCACTGCAGAAGTGAGCTTGCTTTGTTATAAAGTCGCTGAAGAGTGACAAGTCTGGCAGCGACTGGTACTTTTCTGTGTACGTTCTATACCATTGCACACGTAGAGAATTGGGCAGCTTCTCAGTTAACTGGCGCATCAGCTCAGCATTGAGTAGGTAGTGCCCCTTCTTGAGGGCCCGCAAGGTGAGGACTCCGCTCCTGATCCGACTTGCAAAGGTGCATATATCTTTGGGCTGTTCGCTGCAGCGTGGCAGCCCTCTGAGTCGCTCGGTTTCAGCCTGAGCTATTGAGTCGGGACGTCCAAATTGTAGCTCCAATTCTCTCATGATTTCATCCGGTTTCGCGTTCCCGATGAGTTCTGAGCTCACTGTCTCCAGTGCGCGACCATGCAAGCTCCTTCTGAGTCTTGCTGTGTTTTCAATGTCGCTGAAGTAGGCAACAGTTGCCTCGTAAATGGCTCGAAAAGTCAGCCATTCTGTGTGAGCTCCACCGAAGTTCGGCAGAGTCAACATAACCTGCGACGCCGTTCGGTTAGGCGTCCATGGTTCGATTTTTCTGTCGGCTAGCGACGCTATAGCGGTTGTCAACTCCGTTAGAAACGGACGGAGTGACTCTTTCGCTTCTATTTGCCCTGGTGGCTCCGTCTTGGACGGTTCGATGTTAGCCCTCGGCTGCGGTTGGTCTATATGGGTCTGGGAGTCCGCTACAGCGTCGCCGCTCGCAGGTGGAGGCCTATCTTGCTTCCCATTGGCGACGTCGTCCTCCCTCAACGGTGTGGGCTCTGGCGCCTCTTCGAGCCAGGAACGCACGTACTCTTCATTCGAGTCTCTGTCATCCATATATTCCTCTTCAGAAGGTTCTTCTTCTGCTCTCTGAAGGGCTAACTGTGCAAGCTCCAACTTAATCTTCAGTAAGTCTTCGCGAGCCTTAGAGATTTTTCTCTGTGACCGGGTCGTCTTGCTTGTAGACGGCGGTCTCCAACGTTTATTACGGGCGTCACCCCGGGTAGCCATTATTTCCTTATGTACAAAGGTCTTGTCTTGGATCCTTTGTTTTTCATCAGAAGGCTTCAGTGTTCCTTCTGAAGATCCTTCTTCTCTCGATGCCTTCCTGCTTGTGCTCGGTTCCTGTGGTTCCTCCTCTTGGTGTGTGGGCGTATTGTCACCTATCTGTGACACGGTTGGGCTCCTGTTCGGTACGGACTGTTCAGTCCCATCAGTCGTTGTCGGCGAGCGTGGGGGCAATTGATGGTGTATACCTGCACCCGGTCGCTCCATGGCGACTGTCCACGCCTCAGGTCTCTTGTCCTGCGATCTGGTTATCGGCATTCCGACTGGTCCAAAATGTCAGCTCGAAACGGTTAAGTCCAACTCTAGACTTCAGTACGATTGGGTTAAGTCTATTTTCGAGCTTCCAAACGGCTATGTCCAAGTCCAGTCTTCGCTTCAAGACGTCGACTCGAAACAGCTAAGTCCAAACTTCAAGTTTTTTCTTGAAAAACCTAAGTCGTAACTCCGGGTTAAGTCCAATTTAAATCGTTGACTCGAAGAGGGTTCGCTTCCTTTTTCAAAATTGAAAAAATATTTTTAAAACTCCGGGTTAACTTTTAACTCCGGGTTAACTCTGGCCCTCTTGACTCCGGGTTATCCTTCAGACTATAAGTTTTTATTCAGTCTTCAAAACTATAAGTCCCAATTCAGCTTCAAAACTGCTATGTTGACACGACACAGGTTCACTATATTACTATCGACCCACAAGGGGTAAGCACTTGAGTAAGTTTTCACTGTACTTACTGTTTTATACGTGTCAACCTGTCCAGCAGCCTTCAAGGATGACCAGCTGGTCTGATACCAATCGCAGAAACTTCTGTCTAACACTTGACGTTAGTAGTCAGTCCAGACTCCAGCTATCGAAGGTCCAAGCTTCGATTGAGAACTTCTATCTCTTATATGACTATTTGTTTCCAAACAAATTCTAAGTCAATAATAAGTCTTCAGCTATAACGCTTCAGGAAATTTACAGGAACTATTTTTCGTTCTATTTTTTATAGAACAAGTCGCCCACACGACTATACAATATGCCTCTGTGTGTAAGCCTCCTCTAGGATAGCGCTTCAGCGATAATCCTTCAGCCGTAATCCTTCAGGAATTCTATGAACGTTTGTATGTTCGTTCTATCTCCTAAACAAGCTTTCGACACGCTGTATATGAAATTTCCGATTCTGAAATTTCAGCGATAACTCTTCAGGCAATCTACTTGTTCCTTCAGGATACAGTTTCTATGTATTCTCAGATACTACTGTTTCTCAGTATGCAGGTTACACAACAGAGACAACTCAAAATTCCGTCTTTTTGCGAAATGCTTCTCTGGAAGCAGCTAGGCACCACAGGAAACGGCTCAGGAAAGGCAGTTGCGTCCCAGCAAAATGGTTGTGTTCTAGAGCTAGTCCACGCGTGGGTCCCAATCCACACGTGCACTTTTCACTCCGGTAGTCGCTCTAGAAGCTTCTACTAACCAAGGTCAAACGTACGCGCGCCTTTTGACGACGCTAATCTCCCAGTTACTGGGTTTCTACACTGTTTTTGACTGTTAAAGAAATATGATCTTAACCTCGACACTTGTAAGGTTTACGAGGGGGACGTCAGGTTTCTTTATTCACTGGAACTTTTCTCACGAACGTAACGTTACGTACCCCGGTCGGTACTTTGTGTAGGTGTGTACTCTTACCAGATTTATATTGAGGGTAGATACGTCAGCAATGGTCGTCAGGCTTCTTTGTTCTCAGGAATTTTCACTGGCTTGGGCCTCGGTTTTCTTTGTTCTCAGGCACAAGCTTCACAGGAACGATACGTTTGACTTTCGATAAAGAAATAGGAATGTAACCCCACTTAACAAGGTTACGGGACGTCAATCTTCTTTGTTCTCAGGAACGGGACAACGGTTTTCTTTGTTCTCAGGAACTAGGCTCTTCAATATTGGCCTGTATTTTCACTGGAACCCAGGACGCCAGGCTTCTCTGTTCTCAGGAACGGGACAACGGTTTTCTTTGTTCTCAGGAACTAGGCTCTTCAATGTTGGCCTGTACTTTCACTGGAACCCAGGACGCCAGGCTTCTTTGTTCACTGGAACTAGGCTCTTCCTATTGGCCTGTATCTTCACTGGAACGCTGCGTGGGTCATTTGCTCAAAAATCCGGCTCGAAGGACCAGCAAATGTGCGGGACGGACGTGATCGATCAAGGCCCCAGGCTGACTGAAGGTTGTAAGGCTTCAGCTTGAACGCGTTGACGCCCCTTGCACCTATTGTTCAGTTGTCTTCGAGCAAATACTGACCCTGCAGTGGTTGGAAGGCTGCCAAGGATGTTGAGGGGAAGGCGTGATGTCCAGTTCAGAAAAAGAGTCAGGTTTTCATGCCCAAAAGCGACGTCTCTTCATGGTCTCCGTTACGCAAAGTGACGTGGATTTAATATTTGAAAATAATGGCTACGATTAGGACGGTGCCTCAGCGCACTATCCTACTACCACACTTGACCGTAACGAGGACCTAAAACAACGACCGCGCATAAACTTTAATTAACAAATTAATACCTTACGGCTAGTCGCTGAAAACCGACAGAAACCCCCCTTCTACTGAACCGATTTTGATGAGACTTGTGTCTCTGGATAGGTCTCGAGAAGACCTTCCCTCCGGACCTTGGTCCAGGTTCATATCTGCTACCTTCACGGAGCCCTTGCGTGGAGAACGCCTAATAAGGGGAATTTCAGTCAGTTTGTAGCTTTATATGCTACTTTACAATACAATGGTGCACTTTAGTGCCAGGGTACCAGCGAGGGACTTGTAGCCCTACTCCTGGACCATCGATCTGTGACAGTTCCACAGCTTCATCTGTCACCTTAGTGCAAGCCATAGCTTCTGTGCCTGTTTTCGGCATATTTAGTGAGTTTGTACTCGAGCTGGTGGGCGGATCCGCATTCACCAACCGTCATCGGATAGCCCTCGCGATGGGCTACCCCATGGTGGAAGTCCGGTGGATACAGCTCCAACCCTCGATCCAGTATTCACTCTGATGTGGTCGACGATGCGAGAAAACCATGGAACCTCTTACTATATTAAGTCGGTTAGTTCCCTAACCACCAGAGCTAGGCTCCTTCCAAAAATGTGGTTGGGAAGCTGGAGAATTGGGCTATCGAATGGTAGTACCCTGATGGGTGTACCACCAGCCCTTCTGGGACTTCTGATGCCGGGAAGCGGCCGAAATAGAAAATATCGTGTTGTTCCACGGCTTTAACGCCTCTGTGTGTGTATGTGTAGCTATATATTAGCTATGTGTTGTGACTGAGTTCAGGCGTGTGCCCGAGGGTCCCCAAAGGTAATGCTTCAGATAGCATATCAATAATCCTTCAGGCACCAAGTGTGTCTGAAGGTAGTGGGCCCTCTGGCAGACGCGTAGAAACGTCCATGCTGGCACATACAGACACATTATTTCAAGTAAGTAATATATATGTACTAGAATTACATAGATGCCATCTATATATAGGGCCTGGACACAGTTCCAGGTCACCTAGAAGCACTAAAACGCTTATAACCAAAATTCTATTTACTTACTCGAGCAAAAATGCATGTATTTACCATCTCAGAGTGAAACTGTTTTAAACCTGGCTATGTACTGTTATTATGTACAGTTTTTCAGTCATAGCACCAAGGTATACTATCTAGAACACCTAGGTGGTGTTTCCTAACAAAATAAATGTGTAAGGTAAATAATACGATTGGTAGGTGGGCAGAGCGCACCTATCGATACTTGCGACCCGGCCATTTTCGGGGGGTCCAAAAAACGTAAACAAATATTTTTTATTTGCTTAAAATACTACTTACACATTTTATCTATAGTATATTAATTCTAATTATACTAGATAACCGTATTTTAGGTACTATAGGCTATTATAAAGCCCTCAAAACGCTATTCTAAAACACCAAATTTGCCTGCTTACGCGCCAGACTATATATACGTTAACCGCCATCTGACTGCTCATTTCGAACTAAACTGTCATGGCGGTAGGTCGTGTTTACGGAATTTGACTTGTTTTGATTTTGCTTTCTTTCCGTAACTACCGCATTTAGTATGTATGTAACGATTCTAATTTACTCTTTAGACCCCATATTTACTTAATACATACTCATATACACTAAAACATAATGTTTAGTGCCTCAAAAAGTGGTCGAAATTTTATGTTTGAAAAAACTATAAAAGAAAAATTCTCGTCTAAAACTGTTTAGTACGAGCTCGCGCGCTGGGGTAAGCAGACGTATGTTTGTTGATAACATTTTATATCTACAACAAACTATACTACTATTGTTTGTGATGCCCCGTCGCGAACAGTAATATTTCTGACACTATTGATCTATTCTATGAAATTTGATTTAGATTTGCCTTGTGATTTGAACTTTGGTATTGAGTACCTAATCTACTTTATTACGGACGGCGTTGTTTACGGACTTTGTTATTATTTACGATTTGGTTTGGTTGCCCACATGGACTCCGAAAGTTGGGATGTTTCTCACAGTAAATACCTATTTCCCAATGACATAATAAAATAAGTTACATTAATAGGTACATTAGTACATCTTAAATATAAAATTCTCGTGTCACAATATTATTTACCTAATATGTAGGGTTTTAGGGTGGGTAGGGTAGGGTAGGTAGGGTAGGGTGGGTGGGGTAGGGTAGGTAGGGTAGGTAGGGCAGGTAGGGTAGGGTAGGTAGGGTAGGGTAGGTATGGTAGATAAATGTTTGTTGTTTTTATGGCAAAAAAAAGTTTGCCGGGTCAGCTAGTATTTTGTATAAATTGTTATTTCCCTATCTATCTACCAACTTGCGAAGCTTTGTTTTTTTCGTTTGTTTATTCATGTCATCATCATCGTCAATGCGGGCGTAAGTAATTATCTCAAGGACACCGCAAAGACTTACCTACACTGCATCTTTACGGTCGTTATATCTGTGACGTTAGTTCAGCTCACTCAGGGTAGGGTGACCATACGATCGGAATTGCCTGCACAAGCGCGGCTTTTTGTAAAATTCCTATTACATAAAACTAAAATTAAAAATCCAAGGACATTCTAGTTTTTTTTCTAGTTTTTAAATTATTCTAGGCTTTTTATCTGGACTTCGGTGACCCTTATTACGCTGGGGAGGCCGCCCCAATAAACTTTGATAACTGGCTGGCTAATCGACTTCATTATAAACTGTAGAAATATTTACAGAGCCACGACGACCAAGTAAAAAACGCCTTTGGCCATCAGTTTACAGACGGAAACACATAACAAATAAAGAAAATAAGCGTCCTATGAGGTGAGTAATCGAGCCTAAACGGTCGATTATCATCTTATGCATGGTATCTACTGCAGATTACCTGTTTATAAATATTATAATACCTACAAGCCAAATTTTATAAATCAGCGTGTTTTGTGTAGATCTTTTATACTTTGTTTTCTGATTACCATTACAATCGTTCAGTCGATTATTTATGGTCACCCTACACGATTTTATCACATTTCGATTTACATTTTTTAAATAGCTGAATGATAATATATAAAGTAAGAACATAACAAAATAAATGTTTATTCAAAATAACTACTTATTTTTATTTTTAATATTCTTAGCTCAGAGCGCTGTTATTTATCTGTACCTACCTACTTATGCAGAAATAGGCATAGGTAGGTACATTATTGGAATATTTGTCTTTTAATAATACTTTGCCTAAGTAAAGCTTGTATTATTTTACTTGCATGCATTATTTATAATAACAATACATATTTGAGGTTTATTAAAAGGAATACCTTCATAAATAAGACAAAATAACGCCGGCGCCGCCGTATCTTTTCGGTGTCGGTGTCTTTTGTACCTACCCATTGTTTCCCGGTTTTCGACACCGACTTCGGAAAAGAAATTTATTTTTTGCTTTGTAGTTTTTTGTTCTGGAAGTCGGTTTGATTTTTTGTTAAAAGTTTTTATTTTTCTCTTTTTAGTTTTGGTAGGTATCTCCAATTAACATGATTATCATTTATAGCCAAAGTTCATCTCATGGCGATTCCAATAAGCCCAAACACGACTAGGATACATCGTTTTACATTAGAATTCCAGTGCCTACCTTTCTGCTTCATCATCTGATCAGTTCGATGGTGCCATTTTCATCAGTACCATTTATTTATAAGTATTTGCTTCATTATAGTCGGTTAACTATTTGAGATATCTTATTCCCGTGACATATTTAGCATTTAGGAGTTACAGTGGCCATCTGTGGTCTTCTTCATCAGTTCCACTTCACCAAATGATACTTTCTGAGTGCAAATGATTGCATTGTTGATGAAAATACCAAAATCGCTATATGTTTGCCTATAATATTTGAGGAGTTCCCTCGATTTCTCTAGGATTCCATCATCAGATCCTGACTTGATGATTATGGGACCAATTAGGTAGTATACCCTTTCAAACAAAGGAAGAATTTTTGAATTCGGTCCAGGCGTCTTTGAGTAATCGGGGAACATAAATAAAAAAATTACAAAAAGATTCCGACGAATTGAGAACCTCCTCCTTTTTTTGAAGTCGGTTAAAAACACCAATATTATAAACTTACAACATCGCTTTACAAAAGTACCCATTTTGGCAAGGTTCGCATGACGTACGATATCTCCTAGATTCTCTCTAGACACAAAGCCAAGCGATTTGTATCTAGCTATCCTAAACTTGAGGATATTGTAAATAAATTTCGTAAAAACGCATTACTAGTCTGTAAATTTACCAATGATTCCCCAAAGTAGTCAACTAAAAAAAGCAAATAATGAACATACCTAAATAATAATAACATTCTAAATGCTTCCGAGACGTTAAATGATTAGGTATGGGTAGCTATCTATCGCGGCGCTGTGCGCAGCCGTATGTATGCCTATCGAGTATCTACTCGCACACACACAGCGCCGCGTGTGCGTGCAAACTGAGATAGCAATACTCCGGACGAATTTTTCACGTGACTCGAATTGCATTTGCGAGCTAGGTTCGCCGCGCTCTTAAGGGAACAAAATGCGTGACCCAAACTTCAGTAGTTTTCTGTACATTTCTTATTATTCTATGACTTTAAAATAAAAGCCGTACATCAAATAAATGTAGATAATTAAATAGTCTTTCAGATGGTATCAATTTCATTAAAATACGCCCGGCGATTTTAGTGCGTTTGTCGTTCTTTTATCGTGTTAGATATAACTTTACAAATTAATTACACTATGTTATGCGAATAGAACTCAAAATTTTCTTAGAACAAATTATTATGAAAATGGCTTAATGTAACTTTATTTTTCCCAAAAATTACGACTAGCCGTTTAGACGGGGTTCTCATTTTAAAATCAGCTACTCGGGGGTATCTGCGCCTTAATTGAAATAAATTATTCGAGTTTGACTCGATAGTGTTACACAGTTACTGGGTTGTGGAGGTCAGGGGGGTGACCACAAGCTCTTAGAGTAAGGTTATTTTGAGATTGAGTAAGGGACAGATGTATATGACGTGTATACATCTGTCACTTACTCGATATCAAAATAACCTTACTCTAAGAGCTTGTTCATATACATCTGTCCCTTACTCGATCTCAAAATAACCTTACTCTAAGAGCTTGTGGTCACCCCCCTGATAGGCAGACGCTCCATAAAATACTGGTGCTCAGCTAACTCCGGTTAGACTGGAAGCCGACCCTCAACATAGGCAGAGAAAATCAGTGGCCAAGACTTGCCGTCTCTTGGCTACCGATTTCCCTGAGCTCGAAATTAAAATCAAAGTCCTTATTTTCAAGGTTTTCGGGACGGCTAACTACGGTACCCAACTCAGTACAAGGCCTGATACGCACTTGGCTGGATTTTGAAATCTCCTAATAAAAGGTTTCCAATATTTTTACCTGACTTCCCAAAGAGGGTAATGTGTTTATCAGTCTATGTATGTATGTATGTTTGTTCCTATGTGGCGAGACCAAAAGCGTTGGCCGATTTTGATGATTCTTATGCCAATCGATTCGTATTAACCTTGCAAGTGTCACTGGCTACATTAAAATTGGAAAAAAGAAAAGGGGCGGCTATTGGGCGCCATACTGTTGGGGCCCAATTCTTTTTTTTTCCAAACCCATCGTGTGGGGTATCAAAATAAAGGGTTATAAGTGGTGATTTCAAAAATATATAACACTTATGTATTTAAATATACCTAATTCGAAAAAAAAAAGTTAACATAAAAGAAAAAATAAAAACAAATTAAATACCCGACTGCACAAAAAAGACGAAAACAAGAAAAAAAATCATGCTGTGCAGTCGGAGGATACATCTAGTTTTGGTCTGCCAGCTCGCGAATTTGTATCCTTCGACAGCACAGCTTATTTTTTTTCTAATTTAGGTACGTCTTTTTAGTTCGCTTTTAAGCATTCGGGTATTCAGATTTTTTAATTTACTTTTTCTTTCAACATAAAGACATTTAAGCACTTAGAATAAATAATTTATAAAGAAAAACTATTGTTTTTTTTTATTAATTTAGCAAGAAAGAAAATATTTTTATTATATTATTATTTAAATTACACTTCAACAGTCAAATACATTTTAGACAAAGGTTTTCGCCATGTGGATAATAAGTCAGCTAAAGTGATATTTCTCTTTGTCAAGTCTAACGTAGCGGCTGTGTCATTTATATCGGCTGCACATCTTGATCCCTCGTGGTTACCATCACATTTGCACACTGGCTCATCCTCCTCGTTAAGAGAACAGGTGCCTTCGTTCAGACAGAAGTTGTAACAGGAGGAGATCTCGCATCTTTCTCCCAAGAAACCGGCTTCACAGCTGAAATAGTATTGATTTGTTTAAGTTTTTTCAAAATCAGAATCAAACTTTTTTATTTCACATATCACATAGGTCTACATGGGCACTTATAAAACGTCGACAAAAGTACAAGGTTCGGGTTGGTCGTTTCCTATGGAGAAGAACCGGCAAGAAACTCCATGGTTACTCTTTTAAAAAATGGTTTGGTTTTACAATATTTCCATGTTACAGCATTAGTACTATGGGGGACAACGTAGGTGCGACAATAAGTCGTAAGAAACTAAAAACAAAAGATTATATAAGTTTACATGTATAACATTACGGGCAGTGGCGTAGCTACCGGAGGGCTAGAGGGGCCACCAATCACAGGAGGCCCTCGGACCCTTACCAGCAAACCTTAAATTTAACTAACAAGTAATTCTCCCACCTTCGGCAATAGGTTGCAATGCGACTTTAATGGCAACTGTATCATAACTATATTGCAGAAAAATCAATAAGTTTTATCTGCAACAAATTTAGTTTTTTTTTTTGCAATAGGTCCTTTGGTTACTTAGCTACTATTTGATGAACTCTGATTACAGAATAGTTTGACACTTAAGGCGTTATTTATAATGTATAAAAAACATAATCGAACGTAAAAGTTTACAGCACAATAAAATATTTCTATATTAGCTTCTGTCCGCGGCTTCGCCGGCATGAAAAGTATTTTCTTATCCCAATCCCAAGGGAACATTATATCAGGATAAAAATATGTGCTATTCCAGACTATAATCTGTCTCTGTGCCAAATTTCATCTAGATTCGTTCAGCCGCTCTGGCGTGATTGAGAAACAAACATCCATCTATCAATCCATCGAAATGTACATACATTTTGATAGTAATTTCACTGAAGTACAAATACAATTAATTGAGCAATTTAGGTAACATCTCAAGAAGATAATTAGGATCTGACCTTGGTACACACCCGTGAGATCACGAAGAAAAAACACAAGGGTCTAACGTAAAGAAACTTTAGTTTAAAAATCATAATAATAATAATAATAATGTGTTACCTGCACGTTGGATGCCCCTCACCGCTTAGACTACAGTTGCCTTGTAGGCAATAGTTCAGACAGTCTGATATCTCGCATCTGTCTCCTGTATAATGTCCTTTGCACTGACACACTGGTACGCTGTTGCCATTAAAAGAACAGTCACCGTTGTTAGAACAATAGCCAAGACACACGTTGACTTCACATCTTGGTCCGGTGTAAGCGGCATTACAACTGAAATAAAAAAGAACAAACATAATGTTGATCATATAACCTCCTCCTTTTTGAAAAGTTTGTATCGTTTACTCAAAACTAACATTCAATTATATATTTATTTATTTATAATAAGCATACCAACAGCACGGTCGCTTACAATTCAAATAAAATAACATTTAAAATCGGCATTTCAGTAACCATGCAAATAACAGGTCTGCATGACATTGACACAATGAATATTAGAGACAGCGAAAAAGTGTGTCCAGTAAACCTAAATCTAGAACACAACAAAACAAATTGAGTTATATAGACATATATTGTTCGGACTGTTTATATAGGGAACGTCTGTATGAAGCGAAACTCGTAGAGAAAACATCGATAGGGTAATCCGTCAAGTTGGACCTTTCATTATATAGCCTTGCCATACGTGTTAGGGGGCTATTAAAGGTAGTATTTAAGGTAAATGTAGGCAATTGAAAAATACGATGATATCGCTTACTACGTTGGCTAGTCCTAAAGCTTAAATAGTTAATCAATTGCGCATCTATGGAACCATTTATAATTTTGTGCAGTATAAGTAAGTCAGAATTGATCCGTCTTTCTTTTAAGCTAATCATCTTATAGTGCCTCAACCTATCACCGTAATCAGGTATAGCTTTTCGGATCCCATTCTTTACACATAGATACCTAACAAAACGGGCCTGAACTGATTCAACATTATTAATATAATTTGAGTAATAGGGAGACCAAATAGTGGAACAATACTCCAATTTGCTCCTTACCAGTGAGTTAAAGAGTAGAATAATGCTACTATAATTACGGAAAGGTTTTGACATTCGGATTATAAAGCCAAGCATTTTTTTAGCCTTAGCAACTATAGTATCTACATGATCACGGAAGGACAGGGATGTTTCAAAGAGTACACCAAGATCACAGATGACTGATACTCTGGTCAGCATTGATCCATCTATATGATAATCAAAGTTAATGTAATTCACTTTATTCGTGAATGTAATAGTCTGACATTTTCTAACATTGAGCGTCATTCTGTTGTTGAAACACCATTATTGAAGGACATCAAGATCTCTTTGAAGCTTCAAACAATAACTCAAGTCCGATATCCTGCAGTATATTTTTAAATCATCAGCGTAGGCTAAACAATTGCAATTTATTAGATCTAAAAGATCATTCAAGAATACCAAAAAAAGCAAAGGGCCCAACTTAGAGCCCTGTGGAACACCAGAGCCAGGAGAAAAAGGTACAGATTCATTTCCCGCCACGGCAGCTATTTGAGAACGATTAATTAAATAACTCTCGAACCACCGCGACAGAGATGAATATGATGTGGATAACGATGTGAGTTGAGCATTTAAATCATGTGCTTATTTTATAAGTACCTAAGTTAAAAGATTTTATGTGTAACTGCTGGTTGCTCCCTAATAAATAAATAAATCTTCAGTGTGGCCTCTAGATTCACGGGACCGATAAGTGTGTCAACGCTTGGGGGAGGCTTATGTCCAGCAGTAGACATCCACAGACATGAAGACACTTTCGGCTGAAATGATAATGATGAATGTGGCCTTCAAATTATTTAAACAAGGAGATCAACACGAATATTAGAAATGTCGAATATGATTTACCTGCATTTAGGATGTCCCTCATCATTGACGCTGCAGGTACCCTGCAGACAGTAGTTCTCACACTTTGAGCAATGGCTCCGCTGGGTGGTCCTAGGTGCTTCAGTGATTGCTATCAGCCTCGACAGGCGATCGCAATAGTGCCTTCCCATGATTTGGTCTTCTATTTTATAGTTTGCAACTATACCAAGTGGCTTGTCAGTATAGAACTTACTTATCTCTTTGGGGTATTTTTGATTCTCGTGGAAACTGTATTGCCAAACGGAGTCGTAACTCGCCTCACTATTCAACCAGTAGAAGTAATCTTTTGAGTTGGTCATATCTTTTCCGCTAGTCTCTAGATTATTCAAGGCAAATTCGTTATCTCCGTCCAGACTATTAGAATAAAAGTAGTTGCTTGAGCTATACAGACCACCATCATCACCAATATAGTACATGTTTTGTGATTGTTGATCAATGGCTAAGCTAAAAATATTGAGTGACGAATAGTATAAGGTCATTCTCCCGGCACCGTTAAGATTAGCCCTTTCAATAATGTTTCTGTTTAACCAGTAAATGTACCTGAAAGTTAAATACCAATACATATAGTCAAAAAGTTAATATTTATAAATAATAAGTAGTTCGTGTTTATGAGTGTAAATGTTTCTCTGTCTCTATGTTCCCTCTTCTCACTGAATGTACCGATCATGATCGGTGCACAGAGATTGAGCAATTATTGCGCGAGTAATCGTTTTATGTCATAAGATCGGCAGGCTTATTACGTAAGAAACAGCTATCAGCAATAATTGCGCAGAGATTGTGCAATTATCGCTTTACGTCAAAAAATCGGCAGGCTTTGCGAAATAATTGCTTTTAAATCGCGAATCCGCATTATGTATGAGTGATAACCACACTATAACAATTTTGCGACAGTGGTGCTAAGAATAACGGTCTGTTAATTAAATATGCATTTATCGCAAGGTGATCGCGATCGTGTTACGCATAGTTTTTAGGAGCAGACTGACAGCCATATGCGAGTATGGCTGTCAAATTGCGATTACTTTTGCCCTTGTTGTTGGTCAATTCCCAATCGCTTACTGATGGCTGAGTACCTACAGAAGTTTTCGAATTTTCTGCGGTATTTTTTTTTTGTGATATTCAGCATTCAGTGGCTACTTTAATTCTCCGCAAATTAATTCCTAGTGGATATTGTAATGAAAAATTGGTGTAGTTTTATGTATCAAGTATCTACGCAACTGGACAATTTTTTGAATCATTGAAGCAGACGTGATCTCGGTAAAGTGGAGGAGAAAAATTCATTGTAGTGTTGGCTACATTTGCGAAGTTTGCCGAAAAGTTTGACACGCTACGTTTACTGCGAAATACTTCAAAACATATTAGAATATGTTACGTCCGCCTTATGTGTCGTCTTTTATCTATTATATATATATATAAAAGAAGAAACTGACTGACTGACTGATCGATCAACGCACAGCCTAAACCGCTAGGCCTAGAAGAATGATATTTGGCAGAAAGGTTCCTCATGTCGCGTAAGTGAGCACGGATTTTTGGAAATTCCACCCCAAATGTGGTAAAAAGGGGGTTGAAAAGTTTGTATGTAATTTCCACAGTTTGTAAGTTGGGCACGTGAAATTTTAGACTTACGCTCTTGGTTGATAAAAAGAAATTATGTATTTATTAGTTTTTGGATATTCGACCCATAAGGGGGTTGAAAGTTTGTATGAAGTTTTTACAGTTTGCAAATTGGACAAATGAAATTTTATATTATGCTCTTGGTTGATAAAAATAATTAATGTTTTTATTGGTTTTTCTAAATTCTAATCTTAAGGGGGTGAAAAGGGGGTTGAAAGTTTGTATGTAATTTCTACAGTTTGTAAGAAGAACACTTGAAATTTTTGATTTTCGCTCTTGGTTGATAAAAAGAATTAATTCATATATTGGTATTTGGAAATTCGACCCGTAAAGGGATAGAAAGTTTGTATGAAATTTTTACAGTTTGTAAGTTGGACTTGTGAAATTTTAGATTTACGCTTTTGGTTCGTAAAAATAATTAATATATTTGTTGGTTTATGGAAAATCGACCCCTAAGAGGGTAAAAAGGGGGGGGTGAAAGTTTGTGTGTAATTTCTACAGTTTGTAAGTTGGACACGTGAAATTTTAGATTTAATGTCTAGGTAGATAAAAATACCATGTATTTAATATATTTTGGAAATTCTACCCCTATGGGGATAAAATAGGGGTTGTAATGTTATATGAAATTTCTTTGGTTTGGAAGGTAAAACATCTAAAATTGTAGGCTTTCGCTCCTGATTAATAAAAAAACAATGAGTTTAATTATTTCCGGAAATGCCACCCCTAATCGAGGTTAAAGGTGGCAATTTGTTGGGCTTATATATTTGAAACTTGGCATCAACACTAACAGCAAATATTTTATATTTTTTTATTGATTTTAAAGTAAAGGTTGTCATTGATGATCATTGGATGTTAAAGTTTATATGGAAAATCTCATTTCTTGGATTAATAAACTTGAAACTTGGGACAAATACTAACCTAAGTAAATAATAAAGGATATCATTATTAGTTTTTCGAAACTACCCCTAAAAGATGATTAGGGGCTTTGTTTAATAAACTTGAAATTTTGCACAAATACTAACCTTAATAAATAATGTGGGTTGCTATTAGTTATTCGTTTTTCGGAACTATCCCCAAAATACTATTTAGGGGGTGATCAAGATTCGAGATTTTATTAAACATAGCTTCTTTTAATGATTTAGGTGAGCACTAAGGAAGAGGTTTTGGAAATTCAACCTTTATAGAGACATTTAATTGTATAATAACTTTTTTACAAAAAGATATTACTGACCTCCAACTAAAAACACTACAAAGTGAAAAATAAATTTCTTTTTCGATGTTGGTGTCTTTGGTAGGTACCATTTTTTTTCGTTATGGACACCGACTTCGAAAAAGAATTTTATTTTTCACTTTATAATGTTTTTAGTTGGATGTCGGTAGTATTTTTTTGAAAAATAGATTTTTTTGTTTTTCACTTTTTAGGTGGACCTAATACGCAATTTGCCTTTAGTAAGGTACTTAATTATTTTTTGTGTAAATTCACCGATATCTCCGTCAACAAACACTGGACAAACGGTCCAGTTCGGTACCTAGTTCCAAATCGAGGAAAAGGTCATCTTAGTGCCGTAAGATTCTAAAAACCGTTGACACACCTAAAACATCTTATGGGGTTAATTCTGAAAAACTAATGATGGCAATTTATTATTGCCCAAGGAATAAGATTTTTAACAGAGTTTCCAAAAAGGAGGAGGTTCTATGTCCTCTAAATCCTAACTTAGTCGCGGGCGGAGTGCTAGTATTTTATATGGCAAGCAATGATGTTGACTATTCTGCCAATGTCTAAACTAAATTGGAAAAAAGTGTGTCGAAGAAATTTTAATCGATTTTACACATTGGCATCTAAGTTATATTCCAATTATCAAATAGATTCAATGAATTTTTCATAACAGCTTTTGTTCAAATTGACTGTATATTAATAAGGTCATTAAATAGATCGCGCGATTACTTCGTAATTATTGCTGTCTGTTGTTACGTAATAAGCCTGCCGGTGCTGTCGTGGTGCGACCAGTTTCCTTTCCGCCGGTGCCACCACATACGAACTACGAAAATCCAACATCGGGCATGCAAAGTTTTCAGCGCGATTTGAACACATGCAACCGTCCGACGTCAACCGTTGGGCAGCTGCTGCCCACCAGACCGAGGAGAATTCTCCCTTTTCAGTGGAAGTTGTGTGATTTGACACCCTGTGTGCATACTTTATCCGGTTATCCGAATATGTCCAGCTTTCGACTTCTTCGTTTTTTCAATTTTGTTTAATGAAACCATCATTTGGAACGTACCCTGTACAGCTATCCACAACAACACCTGTGGGGGTCGAATCGTCCAATTTGATTAAACCGTAAACATTGTTATTAGATCCACGTTTTAATGAAAGCCAATTAATGCTATTTGCATTGGAATCCGTGAAGAAGATTTTTTCTGTTGCCGGATCATAGGCGATGCTTTGAATGTTACGACCGCTTCCCTCCATAAAACATTTGTTTTCTTTGGATGAAATATAATATCCACATATGGCGTCGTTGTCGCTCTGCTTGTCGACGTACAGCATCCGATTGTTAACTTCATCGTACGCTATTCCAGCGACGTTTTTGGACGCAAACTGTATGGTGTCCGTTTTGTTTCCGTCGCTAGTATAGAATATAAGTTGATCTCCAAAGCTTAGGGCGTAGTCTGAAACGAAATAAATGCATATTATTCGGTCCCATTGAGGATTATTAGTTTTTGGCTACCGCGCAGTCGACCTCGAATAACTGACCGGCAATCACGTTGTCACGGCAAAATATGCTCTATTTATTTGATAGCTACGATATAAATTAAAAGAGAAAAGAAAAACATACACATTCAACCCAAATTGTACACAATGTCCTCAGAAGAGAATTTTCATGTCGTGAAAACAGAGGCTAATTCTAAGCTATGCTTTGTAACCAGGAACTAAAATTAATAATCAATATGCCTGTATTCCCCGACCGTCTTATTAATAAACGTAGACTAAGGTAAGATTAACTTTACTCTATGCGTTAGGTTGGTAATAACAAATTTCCGTATTAATAAACACGGAATAAGAAGGTATTATACTAATCTGAGGCCTTAGTGCGAGTTTTTACTTTTACTCACGCTCAATCGCATTAAGGGGCTGAATACTCAAAATAGGCTTTCTTTTAAACATTTTTTAGCCAAATCTATTGAAGATGTGGCAGCAGAAAAAAGATATGTTAATCTTGATCATATTTCCGAAAACTTTGTTGTGGCCGAAACACGTTTACGCACAAAAACCTCGATACAATTGAATGGCAAAGTAACCTCTTACCGTGATCTTCAAAAGATTTTTCCGGTAATACTGACCAGCGTACATTTGTACAATTAACAACAATAAAGTATCATAAAAGGACGCAAAACTTCATTGTCTTATATATTGAAGTTTCATTCATTATTTTTAAGTATTTCATATTATTATGTTTTGTAAAAAAGTCTATACAAATTCCATCGTGCTTCTCTTTCCATCCAGTGCAATTCGACAGTGACCGCTTTGCGGCGTTGCTAGGTGGACGTATGTCGCTTTCTTCCGCAAAAAGCAAAAATAATATTCAATTTATTTCTCGTCAATTCAATCTGTCAAAAAAATATCAGGTATAATGCAGCCAGATCATGTAGCCTGGTGGCTTTAATTGGTACTAACGAAATCACAAGTAATATTGTCAAAGTCTGTATTATTTTTATTTTTTGGCACTACCGCTGTCACTGGCATCTATATTTTGTTGTATTATAAATGACTCACGTCGTTTAGTTTACTTACTAAGTCCATAACTAAAAAGTATTTGAACCTCTTTGAAAATACAACAAATGTTATCTCAATTTGAATTAAACAATATTTAAAATATAGGTGAGGTCGAATACTATTTTAACCTTCTTCGTTCATGTGAAAACAATAGAAGCAAAAAACACAGAACATGGAATGGTCGTACCAACCACGCTGGCAGTGTCTCGAAATGACAGAACTAATAAAATTCTTCGTATCCACTTGTTTCAATCTTTGTTTCTTTCTAACATACGGCACCTAGAACTGACCAAAAAATGTCAAATTCGTGAGAAATGATAATCTATTTCTCACGAATTTGACATTTTTCGTCGTTTCAACCAAAAATCGTCCACATGTGGACATAAAGCTCACCAAGAATCACCACATTGATCAGTCCTGTATTTCTCGCAATTAACTATCCCAATTGCAATAACGGGCTACAATAATAGTTTGTTAGTCTATTAATATTGTTAAGCTAATTATTAATTGTTCTTATCATTTTGCCAAATCGGCACTGACAATTCTTATTTATTAACAAAAAATCCGCCGATCGCCCTGGAGAGTAAACTCAAAGACTTACACTTGGGGATTGCCAGAGATTTACGCAGCATTCTGGATGTAAAAAGAACAGACCGAATACGGAACACGCTGTGTTCCCAAACGGGCATAATAGACGTTAAAAGTTAAAAGGCTGTTCGGCTCAAATGGGCCAATGCCATTACGGCTCACGTTAGTAGCATGCAAATTGAGCGCTGGGCAAGCCTCCACAATCTTGAAGATGGAACGCACCGTTGAGGCCGGCCCAGAAATAGGTGCCGAGATGATTTGGACGCGTACCGTGAGGGCTGGTTCTAGACGGTGCGGGAAAAGAATGTCTGGAATGACTTAGGTGTACTCTTATGAATTTAATTGGGGATGGATGAAGAGGGAGGGGACGGCCAAAGAAAAGATAGATGGACTGTGTAAGGAGTGATATTAAAGAAAAGGGAGTCAATTATAGCGTGGTGCGGGACAGGACGATATGGAAGCAGAAAACGTGTTGCGCCGACCCCAAGTAACATGGGACAAGGGCAGGTAGATGATGATGATGATTTCAGACTTTTACCGGTAAGACTTAGTAAATCTGTTTTACCGATAAATAATAAGTTTCATCATAGTTTTTTTTTTTAAACTGAAACAACAGTTCGGCTTTTACAGTAACATATACGTGGTTGTGAGGCATACACTGTTTTTAGTATTTATGTTTTCCTTTTTAGGGTTCCCTAGCCAAAAGGCAAAAAACGGAACCCTTATGGATTCGTCATGTCTTTCTGTCTGTCTGTCCGTCCGTATGTCACAGCCACTTTTTTCCGAAACTATGAGAACTATGCTGTTGAAACTTTAGTTTAGTTTTGACTCTTTAGTTTTCCATAAGAGGTAGGCCGTTGACGGTGTTAGACACTCCCGAAGGTAAACTTTCTCATCACCATCCATTCCCACGCTTGCAGTAGATATCGTCGTGTTTTTGGCAGCATCTATCCATTGATCTCGGTTTCCTTCTCGTAGTATCACAGTGATCGGAGTCTGGTCTTTTTTTCTCGCCACATTTGAAGGGTTTCTCATCTTTCTGAAGGCTTTTACGATATCATCCGGGTTTTGCGTTAGGGTTACGGCAATTTTCTTGGCGATTTCTTCAGGGTTGTCTTTCTTGGATGGGTTTATGCCACATATTTCAAGATGGTTGCATAATTGTGCTTGCTCCATTTGATTTATTTTGTTATCCAGAACTTCATATTTTATGTTTGTGTTTTTGGCAAGATTTTGTAAATCTGTA
Organism: Orthosia cruda; assembly: GCA_964057195.1. NCBI lineage: Eukaryota > Metazoa > Arthropoda > Insecta > Lepidoptera > Noctuidae > Orthosia > Orthosia cruda. Next base: position 16,914,024 of record OZ059856.1, on the reverse strand, counting down.
CAACGGTTTTCCAATTCCTTCATTGATTTCTCGTATTTTTGGATCTTAGCCTCATATTCATCGATTTTTTCAGAGTAGAAATGTAGGGTACGTTGCAGCTCTTCTTTTATAACTTGCCTCACTTCCCTGCGCAGGTCCCGCAATACTTGCTGCATCATGCTGTCAGCGTGGACACCTGCAATGTGTGGGGTAGCAGACTCTGTATCCGTATTTTCGTCTCCTTCGATGTCGGGGATGATACATGACAGTCTTTTAGGCTTGCCACCTCCAGTACAAGATTTGCATTTCCAGTCCACTGAATCTGTATCGTGTAATACACTAAGTTGGTCGGATGTTATTGACGCACAGGAAGCATGAAGCCACTTATTACATTTGCTGCACTGCAATCCAGGAGACTTTTTGGTTATCAATTTTACACACTTTGCGCATTTTACCATTATTATTTAGATTGTAAGGTAGATGAAAGACAATTAGCGATCGTTGCGTATGCGACTGCTCTCAATTGTCACGCGTGAGCGACTCAATATATATAGATAGATAAAGTTTACATGACCGTGTTTTTTGCGCCCTGTCTATTTGTTTTTTAACTCTAATATACAGAAAAGCGGCACCACGTGACCTCACCACAGAGGGCTGATGTATATCAAAACCCAGTAAGTGCTTTGTAATTATTATATTCCAGGAGAGCGGAAAGTCATCTTGTATTAGTAACTAAATGATATATTAAGATTTCAAGAGAATACTAAACAAGGAATATGAACCTACTAATTGTACAAATGATATTAATAGCGTCATACATTCTATTGCATATTTTAAACATGCCTAAAAAAGACAATTCCAAACCTAGTAAGTTTTGGATATTTGCTAATTTAAGGTGTCTTTACAATTTGATGTGACTTTTCTATTGTAAATAATGATAAAATTGATTACTGAAAGCACCAAATCTCAATTCAAATTTAAAGTTTCCAGTTTAATATTGCACAGTCCATTTCAGTATAGTAAAACTCATTAAAATAATATAAATAAAATTATCTAGCTATGAAACCAATATAAAAAAAAATAACGTACTGTGTTCTAATATGTGGCAGTCGCATAGAAGCAGACATAATTATAATATTTATTCAATTTACACGGCAAAGACTCGTATGACACTAGCCAGATTACCTATTTTAGTGATCTTTATTTTCGTAGCAATAAGGTTGCATTCATAGGCAAAATAACAGTGAACGATATGATGTCAGATGCCAGCCGCCAGTTTGAAATAAGAACTTGCGCAGTAATGTTTTTGTAAAAACTATCGGAAGAGTCCGTTTATGATGCGGGCCTCTGTGGTCGGCCTTGTGAATTTAATTTTCAAATACTTTTCGCTCCAATTTAAAGTTTTACCCTAAGCTGTCAATGACAGTGGGCGTGGCTTAGAACCTCAGATGTCGATTGTCAACTGTTCGAATACAGCCCCTAACGTAAACATCATTTTGTATTGAAACTGAATAAGCGCCGTCTGGTGACGATAAGGAGAAACCACTTTTTTTGTATCCATGTTGACATAAGAGATCGTTTACATATCACGAGTGAGCGTGAGTAAAAACTTGCACTAAGGCCTCTGACTCTAGTCTCGGACTAAAAGTTACACCATGGTGCTAAGCTGCTAGCTAGTTTAAGGTCGGAATAAGAGTAGTATGTCTCTGGCGACTACATTTTTTTTATGTTTGATTGGTTTTTTTATAATTGTGATTTGTTAATGAAAACTTTTAGTTAAAAATAAATATATTGTATTTATTTCTACAATCATTTCTTATTTCTGAGTGATTTAAGTTTACATTGGTTAGATATTTTTTAAATTGCCTCCTTCACTTTCTAAACTGTATGACAGATGCCACTCTGGCCGCCAAATTTTTCGTTTTTTTTCTACTCTACGTCATTAACTTGCTTGGTTTCATTCACTGGTTCATTCTTTTTACTTTTAAATTCAACTGGGTTGCCATAGCTTACGCGTAAATCCAAGAGTAAGGAATGAACAGTTAGTCCGAGGTTACTCAATGTTTATTAATAAAATTGCTAAACATAAGTTAATCCTTAGGCTGACCCCACATTTGGCGTGCGCGATCCTCGGGCGTGCGAGTAGCGCGAGCGCCGCGTGCGCGTTGCGCGCGCTGCGTGAGCGTCGGGTGTTGCCGCCGTGTGACGTGCATGAGCAGAGTGCGCGCAACGCGGGGGTGGGAAGGGGTGGGCCCTTCGCCCGCTATCCCCGCCGCCCGCTACTGTTTCGGCCAAGGCGAGCGCCGCGCGCACGCCTTACACACGTCACACGGCGGTAACACTATAAAAAAAGTCCTCTGTGGGTAACACCCGACGCTCGCGCAGCGCGCGCGCTGCGTCCGTGCAGCTCGCACGCCCGAGGATCGCGCACGCCAAATGTGGAGTCAGCCTTAGTTACTCTGGGATAAGCTAGTCCAAGATTACAATGGAGTAAGCTGGTAATAAGCTATTTTTATTAATAAAACGGCGAAAGTTTAAGTCCCATGTGGCGAGCCTATTGCCATCAAACCGCCTACTCAGACATTTCAGATGGAGAAACCCAATAACACTTCCTGACGTGGGAATCGTATCCACGAGTTCCACGACCAAATGCACAACAGTAGAACAGCCACTAGATCAATGAAGTGTTTGGCCTGAAATTAATATAATAATAAACCTTGCATCACAAAAACTGGAGAATTCAAGTCGTACTTACCCCAAGAGTGCGCCAAACCAACGAACCACGTCACCAACCCCAGCACGAACTGTGTTCTACACATATTATTCTTCAGAACTCCAAATGTAGACGACGCGACCACTGCTGATCACTCTTGGAATAGTAATGTGAAACACTGGCTTTTTGAGACACATATAAAGGTCTTTTATGCATTGGTCGTTGACACGTAAGACTGATAACCAACAATGTTCTTTGTTACACAGATAATTTGAAGACCGAAAGGGGTCACGTAAACAATGTGTTATGCTGTTATTGAGAATAGGGTTATAAAATAATATCTAAATTTATCGCAGTGTAAAAGGTTATCTCTAGGGAGATAACTATTAACACCGCAACACTGACGGAAAACTAAACTAAAGATGTTTAAACATTTTTTGTAAGAAGCATCACCGAATAATTTAGCAACTCCTAAAATCACCCTTGTTTTCCAAATAAAGACACTTGTTTACTTACTTTATTATTTCATAAAACGAAATCTATAATAATGGTCAACATTGACACTATTAAGAAAATATGGATAGAATGTATTAGGAGTGATAAGTATGAGAAGGGCTACTGATAGAATGGCGGACAGGACCATACGGAAGAAGAAGACGTGTTGCCCGGTGCCAAGTAACATGGGACAAGGACAGGAATATGATGATGACGTCACAATATGGCGTAAAGTCGTCCTATTCTTATTTGAAACGTTGTACTTGTGTGTTTATAATAATAATAAATAAATAAATCTTATATCAGACAAAGTCCATAGGCCGTACCAATGTACGTAGGTACAGACATAAAAAACTAAAACATACAGCTACACTTCAGCGTGGGGCTGCATCCACCTCTCTATCATAAGCGAATCCCACCGATCTGCTAAGAAACATACAAGTATTATTTAAGGATTATAGGGTATTTTCCATCATCATCATGTCTTTTTAATGTTCCCACTGCAGAGACACAAGCCTCCTCTCTGAGAGAGAGGGAATGGGCCTTAAACAATCACGCGGGCCCAGTGCGGGTTGGTGGATGTCAAGTCTTCGAATTTTTGGTTCTAGGACTTGGCGGTTTCCTTACGATATACCAACCAACACAGTTCATACCAAGTTATACATTTAAATCTTTTGTTTCTCGCAGATGATGGAGCCGAGGAGTTGCAGAAAGTGACCGATGTATGGCGATACTTCGATACAGACTCCGGTAAGAAGGCCCAGTGCGTCGTCTGCAAGACTTACGTTGTCAAGGAGTATGAAGATTTGAAGGCCCATCTGAAGGACAGCCATCCGAACTTGCTTCTCGAGATCCTACAGGTAGGAACACCATGTCACTGCTAACTCCATCTCTCGCTTGAGAGAGAACCGACCTCGTTCGTTGTACTTTTAGTAAAATAATCGGTTTTGGTCCGACGAAAAACGGTACATACGTCGGCACAGTTACGTTGTATGGGATGAGCCATCTGTATAATAGTATAATATTATCTGTGACTATGTTAACTTATACTTAACATACATCACAACAATAGGATAAGTTTTTGTATTGCTAATATAAAACTCTTCATTCCCAGGACCAGTCCTCAGACGAAGGCTCCATCGAAGTACAGAACGAAAATGACAACGACAATACGTACACAGAAATAGTTTACCTCGAACAAGAACCGCAAACAGAGCCCGTAAAGAAACACAAAGAAAAAACTAAATCTTTCCCTAAGCTCATCAAAAAACGCGAAAGAATAAACAGCCGTCACAGCAGTGAAGATCTCCCGCTTAAAAAGGCAAAAAAAGAAGAAGAAAACGACGAACTAACAACCTTTATCAAATACATAACTTGCCTACTAAAAAAACTACCAGCTGAGGCCTTTTCTGACGTACAGATAGAAATTATAAACACTATTTTAAAAGCGAAAGCACAAGCAAATGCGGCGAATACTAGTCAGAGTACGGTATTTAATACGGAACTGGTAAATACTAGTACTAGTTCCAATATTATAACGGTTGACGGAATACAGCCGATACCTAGTTCTATGGTGGGGCATCACAACTATACTATTACTGTGGGAACTACTAAAGAAAGCGAGGTAGAAGATAATAGTTGATTTGTCAAAAATCAACAGTCCAGTTTTGTCTAGTTGCAACTAGTTTTTGAAAGGGCTCTTTTATAGGGGTCAATATTTTATCTATTTTACAATGAAACTAGGAGAGGGGTGTTGAAAATAAAGAGCAAACATATTTGAGAATTGAGATGAATAAATACTGTTTAATAATGTTATATTTATTGAAAATAACAAGATTTTATTTTTACAAAAAAATACATCTGTTTTCCTAATAAAAACACTACAAAGTGAAAAAAACTACAAGTTCTGAAGTTGGTGTTGCTGTTTTCGTTTGTTTGTTTTTGACACCGCCTTCCGCTTTTGCCTTTTTCACTTTTTGTGGTAGGTAAGTGCTCCAGTGAATGAACACCTCCCAGTGAATGAACAAAACGCAGTTTTATCCAAAAAATAAGAAATCTGAACGTTTCTACCATGTGTAGTATTTTTTTTCATAATTGCAACTCTATTTCCCATTTAAGTGGTCACATTCACGTTTAATGTCATAATTCATTTCAAAATGGCGAGTGGTTAAAGTTTAAGTCGATAGTGAAATTTTTATTTGTTCGGGCTAGAGTTTAGGACTGAGGTAAGTGGAATCTTTTTTGATTTGACATTGTAATGTAAATAACGGTATTTTTGATGGGTTATTTGTTTATTATCGTAGGATAGTAGTTTAATATTGTGTTTCAAATCCATTTATTTGCGATTTTTGTCAGTTATATTAAATTATTAAGTGTCCCAGCATTGCATCAAAAAATCGTTTAAATTCCAGTGAATGAACGGGTGTTCATTCACTGGGTAATCGTAAAAATCACGTTTTGGTTTAAAAACATAACTTACGCTAATGCTATAAGGTTCATGTTTTGGGAGCTATTTCTTAAATAGATTTCCGATCTTTTGGCCAGTATTGGGACAGGTATGTTCATTTACTGGTTCATAAAATCCAGTGAATGAACACTTCATATTTTAAGACAGATTTCTCAAGAAATTTGGTATTTCTACCTGTAGGTAAGTACCTACTTACCTACAGGTAGAAAAATAATATGGCAATCGTTTAAAATTGTTCATTTTTCTCTTGTCCATTTAGATTACCATGGATCACAAAAAGAAGTACAATAGGTTTCAATACAGTCAACAAGCACTTGAAGCAGCTCTTAAGTCAATTGCTAATGGAGAACTAAGTATAAACTACAATAAAGCAAGTAATGTGTACAAGATACCAAAATCGACTTTACATAATAAAATCACAAACAAGGTACCTTTGCAAAGAAAAATGGGCCCTCAGTCCGAGCTTACTGTAGATGAAGAAGCTAAGATTTCTGACTGGATTATAAATAAAGCTAAATTAGGTTTTCCAATGCACCCAGAAGAAGTTTTCGATACTGTTGAAAATTTTATGACCACTAATAATAGGAAAAATAAGTTTACCGGGAATAGACCAGGAAAAAAGTGGCTTAGTTTATTCTTAAAAAGGCATCCTGAGATTACAAAAAGGAATGCGGAGATTATATCCAAAGGCAGAGCCGCAGTTACTGAACAAGCTATCAGAGCTTGGTTCAAGGAACTCGAAGAGTTTTTAACAGAAGAACAAGCATTGGATATAAAAGACGACCCCAGTCGCATATTTAATGCCGACGAAACAGGTGTAATGACCTGCCCGAAAACCGGAATAATATTGGGGCCTAAAAATTACAGAAACACTTACGAGATTTCGGGTGGGAAAGAAAAAGAATCACTTACAGTTCTATGTAATTTTGCAGCAGATGGGAGGGATGTTCCTCCATTTGTCATATATCCTTACAAACGAATGCCTCCGGCTGTGATACAAAATTTTCCAGATACCTGGTTTATGGGGCGATCAGACAGTGGATGGATGGTGTCCAACACTTTTTTTTCATACATACAAATGTTTTACGATTGGCTGGTTCAGAATGAAATACAATTACCGGTTTTACTTTTTCTTGATGGCCACAAATCTCATATAAACCAGGAAATGTTCACGTTTTGTCAGGAAAAGCGAATATTAATATTCTGTTTATATCTGAATGCCACGCACATATTACAGCCCTGTGATGTCGGCATTTTTGGCCCCATAAAAAAGTGTTGGCAGAAAATCGTGCGCAAAAATAAACAAAATTCTACAGCATCCATAACAAAACATAATTTCGCAATAAAATTTAAAGAAGCCTACACCAGTGGATTAAAAGTTGAAACCATAAAACATGCTTTTAGGGCATGTGGACTATATCCTTTAAATGCAGACGGAGTTGACTATTCAAAATGCATTAGCACTCGAAGAGAGGAAATTAATGGGCAAATTGCTCTTAATCGTGATAACCGAATTCTAGAGGAGAGAAAGGACGATATGAGGAGCACTATTAAAATAATTGAAACAGAAGTAGGTCAAAGTATCAGAAACGAATTCGTTCAGGCTTACTTGACCAAAAATACGCATCAGCATGCATATTTTTCACTCTGGTTCAAATGTCGCAAAGAACTCGATGGTGTTAGAGATGTGTCTAGAGGAGCATCAATGGAGGCACTAGATGCTAACAATTCCTCCCAAAATGCTCCTCTCGATTTATCCAATACGTCGACTTCTATACTTCAATCATTATCTAACACACAATTATTGCATGGAGACATACAACCCGTCATTAATTCCGAAGCAGACCCGTGCTCCAGCACATTTCATGACCAAGATTTGACAAATTTTATCGTTCCTAGTCTGACGGATTTTAATAATATTTCTAATTGTTCAGAATATCTTAAAGACTATACGGAAAATCTAAATGAAACCACCGAAATAGTAGAGTTTATAATTAATAGTGAATTGAATCCACCAACCGTAATTCCTCTTCCATGGTATGATACTCCACAAGCTGGTACATCGTTAGACATTAGAACTGAATTGTTTCTAAGCGATGGACCTTCTACATCTTCTACTCCTATATTATTTATTGAAAGTAATCCAGAAATTGAAAAAAATTGTTCTATGAATGTGTGTACAATCACGGAGGACGATATTCAGTCAGTTGTTAACTCAAATAAAATCGACAGCTTTCTGGGGTATCCAAAAATCGCTTCGGAAAAAAAAGCAGCTAAAGTAAAAAAACCTAATCCCATGCCGTTTGGATTAACAGGCCAACGATACAAAGCGTATGTAGAAAAGATACAAGAAGAAAAGAGATCAAAAGAAGAAGACAAAATCAATGAAAAAAAAAAGGACTAATTTCCTTTTTTTGGCAAAAGAAAATGAAAAACGAAGAAAAATGGAAGAAAAAGAAAACAAAAAGAAGGATAGAGAAGAAAAGCTTTCACAAAAACGCAAAGAACAGAACAAAGCTGAGAAACACTTACAAACACCTAGTCCGGTAAATAAAGATAAACAAAATGATGAAATTGGAATGAATGACTTACCAGTGTCAACTAAGGATCTTCACGGAAAATATGTTATGGCCAAATTCAAAACTGATAAAAGAATACGTCACTATGTAGGCAAAGTCCTTATGGTAAACGATCAAGAAAAGAAATGTAAGATAGATTTTCTAAGAAAAAAAGCGGAATGTGATAACATTGTTAGTTTCGTAAAACCAAATGTACCTGATGTGTCTGAAGTAGATTTTGAAGACTTTGAAGATTTTTAAAGAAATGTTGATTTTTTCACCGCATTTATTGCAATATTATGACTGTAATAGTGTAATTAATAAACGAAGAATTTTGTTCATTCACTGGTTTCATTTCGTTCATTTACTAGAAAACGCCGTTCATTCACTAGAGTTTTGGGGTATTTTCCGATTTACTGCTTATTATAATAAAACTGTGAATGTTATGTTGTAAAACGTACCTAAAAATGATTTTTGAATATATTCTTAACACTGTAAAACAAATTTCGGCCGCTTTCATTAGTGATAACCCACAGTAAATATTTTTTAAAGTTCGCAAATTCCTTAAGTGTTCATTCACTGGTGCCATTACCATAATGGACAAGTTCTATAGTAAGGTACCTATAATGTCCACAGTGATGCCAGAATATACTACCCGAATAACATTTAACTTGAACATAACCGGTGGAATGAGAGTGTACCAGGGTGAATTGTACATGGTTCAGGACCAAATTTTTGACGTAATCGCACAACGGAAATCGCAACGAAATGTGTCACACTGAATAATAAATGTAGCACAATAGACACATTACACATACACGCACACTCATTTACATACACACTCACTTACACATTTATTTACACAAACACACTACACTACATTTATTTTCCAGTGTGACACATTCCGTTGTGATTTCCGTTGTGCAATTACATCAAAAATTTGGTCCTAATCCACACACCTGCGTACCCGTTTAAAGCATACTGGTGTGATGGTATTGAAATGGTGTAAACAATAAACAGACAAGCGATTGCAGCAACCCCGAGAAATTTGCCGTCATTTATTGAAGAGTTCTGTTGTATATCTCCGAAGTTCTTCATCAGATCTTTACCAAATTTAAATGGAACCATTTCGGAATAAACTTCTTACGAACAAAAAAAGAATTTTGCTAATCCGTTTATATATAGATTTAAAGATATTTATTTGCCATAAGAACTTATAAATAACAGTTCACACAATGAGATACAAAGTTACTTAATCAAAATAATAATATAATATTTGTATATGATGGAGTTATGCCTGAATATACATTAAAATATATATATATACATCCGAATTGAGAACCTACTCCTTTTTGGGAAGTCAGACAGGCAAGAAGATGATGTTGAGGATGATTAAGGAGATATTCAAACAGAGGAAACCGCCATGTTCTAAAATCAAAAAAGTTTGGCAAAGGCTAGGCACATTGTTACTCAACGAGGTAAGTACTGTAGGAGACGTAGCCAGCGGTTAATAATCAAAACGCTGAAATTACTTTTATCTGATATATTTAGCAAAAAATGTGCCCGCTCTTCGGCGGCTTCTATCCTAAGACCATCAAAGCTAACCAAAAAACATCTTCACTTATTTTATGTTCGAATTTCAATTACCTTTCAAGACAAGTTATCTGTTGCCAGTCTTAATATGATCAAGGAGTTTTCCTTTATATAGGGAGATACCTCACAGTACATACTTAATATTAATTCTTAGTCCGTCCTCGCAAACCTCGAGTTTAATATTCAAACTAAATCTGAGTCAAGGTTCGTCGCAGGTTTAGTTGCAGTTCTATAAAAATATATTTTGCTACTATGGTGAGACTACAATGCGACAGTCTAATATTTCGTAACTCCATTTAGGTACATTTTACGGCAGCAAGAAAAATCAGATTATTTATACAAGCTTTTATTTAACTTGCAATGTATGTATATTTATGTAAGTGTGTTCGGCTCAAATCTTGCAACTGAATTTTTAAGCAGTTATCCGCCACCGATTATGATGAAATTTTGCATACACGTTTAGCTTGGATGACAATGCATGGTTAGCTAAGTGATGTCATTCTAAACCCAATATGGCGGATGGCCCAAGATGGCGGACTAGTTATTTTTTGTGCACTGCTATGATATGGGTTTGTTGAGAAGAATACGAAAAAAGCAATTTTAATAAAAAAATTGTGTTTCAGCCCAGCGGCTTCGATTGCGTGAATGTCGGCTCGGGAATTATCCCACCGGAATATACTACCGGGATTAAAACTAGCTTAAGTGCTATTCCAGACTTGATCTATCTCTGTGCCAATTAGCATCCAAATTTGTTCAGCCGTTCTGGCGTGATTGAGTAACATCATCCGTCCACCCTTTCAAAGTTTCGCTTTTATAATATTAGTTGGATTTCCACATTTTCCACGTATCAATGAATTTAATGGTAAAATTGATCGAGAAATTAATTTTTTTAACAAATCTATTATTTTATGAATAGGTAAGGTAGATTCTTTTTAGGATTCCGTACCCAAAGGGTGAAAACAGGACCCTATTACTAAAACTCCACGATCTGTCTGTCTGCCTGTCTGTCCGTCTGTCACAAGGCTGTATCTCATGAACCGTGATAGCTAGACAGTTTAAATTTTCACAGACGATGTATTTCTGTTGCCGCTATAACAGCAAATAGGTACTAAAAACAGAATAACATAAATATTTAAGTGGGGCTCCCATATAACAAACGTTTTTTTGTCGTTTTTTGCGATAATGGTACGGAACCCATCATGCGCGAGTCCGACTCGCACTTGGCACTTGACAAAGGCAAAGTATGGTCTATGAATCGTGCCCATAAGCATTATAAACACGAGCACTTTTCATAAGCACTGTCAATAATTGACATTCTGAATTGAGCTTACTGTTGTTGGTACTAAAGTTTATATTTGCATGTCTTTTTATAACTTGAGCACTTTCAATAGTTGTCATTCTGAATTGAACTTACTGTCTTTGTTCCTGAAGTTGATATTCGCATGCCTTTTAATAACTTGTTAGTTTTAGGTACTGATGTACTAAATTTTCTGATAATGGTTTCTAAGTTAGGTAAGTGCGTTATCTACTTCGCATTTGATGTCAGAGGGGTCAGCAGAGATAAGATAAAATTTTACGCACATGAGTCGAATCGGTTGTCGTCCTATAGAACTAGTACCTGTGTTACAGTGTAGTTAAGCTGATTAGCAAAATATTATATACAAAAACAATAGATCACTTGTTTTACATTGTAGTCTAACTTAATTGCACAAGTAAAATTTCAAAATTTAAAAATACCCCCGACACATTTATCTTGAGAAAACATCCCGATTCAAACAGTAAAACGCCCATAAATTTTGAACGGCTGAACCGATTTTATTCAAACATAGCTGAGAACACTCTCGACACAATCACCTTTCAAACAAAAACAAAATCGGTTCATCGGTTGAGGCGCTATGATGCCACAGACAGACACACAGATACAAGACTCCAGTAGAGTCTAGTCTATTGTTCGCCATGGCTTATGGCATAACTCTTTGTTTAGACCCTCAGGTCGACAATGATTCCCTATGAACAGAAGAGTACTTTAAATTCGACAGCCAATCACAACCCTAGAGGCATCGGATGATGTGAAGGGGTGAACCCTTTACAAAACCAAACAATTTTTAACTCCATTAGAAAACCGGTCCTTATGACAAAAACTAGCCAGGTGCGAGTCGGATTCGCGCACTGAGGGTTCAATACAAACAGCTACATTCACCAAAATAGTTAAATAACTTTAGAAGTTCATAAACTATGAGGGCAGCGAACATTGCTCTAACGATAAGATAAACAGAATTGAGGGACAAAATTTACTTTGCCGTTGGAAACTGTAGTCCCCATATTTCGACATAAGTCGCGGTCAGATTACTGACTGCAAACCTAAGTTAATGATCTTTTTTTAAATGTATTTACAAATTTACGGTTTTCGCCTTCATGATTATAGGTCCCTGTAGATTTTGATTAAACTGATTTTGAGTGTAAAATAATATGCGTCATTAACGGTTGTATCTCTTGATTGCGTTGATCTAGAAGTTTGATATTTTCACAGCTGCAAGGGGTTGCAAACTTGATTATACGATATTAATTTCAACTGGATACCTCCACGCGTTCCCGAGATAAAAGGTCTTGACAGGCAGACGGACAAAAGTGATACTTTATGGGTTCCGTTTTTTTCCTTTTGAGGGACGGAACCCTAAAAACAAAAGATTTTATGTTCGATGACCTTTCCATTTTCATTGTTTGACATATTTTTTTTTGGTTAAATTAATATTTGTTTACAATTAAAAAAATATTTTTAAACAAAATTTTTTGCTTACCGTCATCCTTATGTGCAAATTGCACTTCATCCATTTCAACTCAATCGGTTGAAGATAACTGTTTTAAAATTCAGTTACAAGATTGACCCACTTAGACTAACAAGGAAAAATAAATAAATGCTTGGAAAAACAATCCCAACTAAAACATAACATGTAAAAAACACAAGTCTCGCAGCGCAGTTCTTCTACCGCAAAAAGTATTGAGATCGAATGTAAAACCAAGTTGAATAATTTATTCAATAGGTACCTTAACCATTAATTAGGTTAAAAACAAGCACAATAACCGACTTGATTTTACTTTTACATAAGGCGTCGACATTATTGTGTTCTTCTAATAATAATTAATTAAATTCAGGCTTCTTGCTTTATGCAATATTTGAACTTTTTGCAATATAGGTACTGTTCTTTATTCAATAATTATGACCTAGTAATTTGAGTTCTATGTTTATAATGTTTAAGTAAATTAGAATTAAGTTTTAAAATTATATAATCTTGCTACTATTTTTAGGATTTCTTAGGTTAAATATTGTTTAAATTCTGTTGTTCTACCATAAGCATATTCTTAGAGCTCCTACAGCCTGTGATACAAGTTTTCCTAGTACAGGTATATTTACCTTTTCTTATTTCTGAATAAAGATTATTATTATTATTATTTATCCTTACCGAAGTCACAGGCGCACGTAAATGTCCTGAATGGCTTCAAGAAACGTACGGCTGTGCCTTTGTTTGCTCGACTTGTTGATGACACTACCGTGCCCCCAGATACACCTTTTATTGGGTTCTTATTATAGTATAATATATTTCTTTCCCACTGCAGGGCAAATGCCTCTTCTCATACAGAGAAGTCACGAAGTTGATCACCACGCTAAATGCGGGTTGCTCATTTCAGGGGGTGACCATAACCTCTTAGAGCAAGGTTATTTCGAGTGTGCGTAAGAGACGACTTGTAAAAATCTGTCCCTTTTTCACAGTCGAACCTAGTTTTGACACGTCATGGTACGGGGCCAGGTTTCCTCATAAAGTTTTCCTTCACCGTTGTCAGCGATATGCAAGATTAAATTAGAAAATATCAATTTTAAAAATACACATTGGCCAGCATTTGAACACATGGTCTAAATCATGACAGATGAGATCTTAGCTGCTGGGCCACCAGGATATCATATCAGCCGAAAGACGTCCACTGTTGGACATAGGCCTCCCCCAAGAGTCACCACTTTGACCGGTCCCGTGCGTCTCGTAACCAGCGGATCCCCGCAACCTTCACCAGGTCATCGATCCACCTGGTGGTAGGCCTACCAACGCAACGTCTTCCGGTTCTCGGTCACCACTCCAGAACCTTTCTGCCCCATCGGCCATCCGTTCTGCGAGCAATGCGCCCTGCCTACTGCCACTTAAGGTTACACTAGTCGATATTTTTTCCATACAAACGTAGTCTGGCGATTACTCCACTGTTTGACAGTGTACATTCAAAATAAAAATTATATAAATTTTTCTCATCATTATCTAGGTTTAAGTAAACAGAAGAGTAAAAAATTACAATATTTGAAAGTTATGAGCGTCGAAAGTTCCATATTTCAAAACTAATTTTATCGCATCTTTGGGCGGAAATAAATACCATAAAAAGAAGGAAAATTATTGCAAAACGGCCACCATACAGAGATTGATTAGTAATTCAACAACGCAAATAATTTTATTTTGAAAATATACATTTAATAGTTTTTCATGATATCTTGGCTCCCAAAGGTTTGTTAGGGCCGGCGCTCACTATCGGCATGGCACGGCAAAGGATTTTTCGTGGACAAATGATTTTTGACCTTGCCACGGTACCGCACGGCACTTTTCAGCATGCCAAAACATTCTGCCACTGCATGCCGCGACATTTATGTAGAAATAAAGAAATTTCAACGCTAAAGTCATTGAAATAAGGTCGAAAATCATATGTCCACGAAAAATCCTTTGCCGTGCCATGCCGATAGTGAGCGCCGGCCCTTAATAAAATTTCGCGCGCTCGTTTTCGTCCTAAATCATCATCCATTTCGCTACAAATTTGCAAAAGTGCTAATTCGTACGAGAACTAGCTTCTTACTGCGCATCACATCATCAATCTCTTTCGCACGTGTTGTCGGATGGGACAGCATGCATTTAACCCCGCGCACAAAATAGTTCATGCCGTTGACTAGGGGAACCTTAAGTTTGGCAATTCTTCGGGCTATGTCGGTAACCCTGGTTCTTTTGCCGATCACTTCATTTCTGATTCGATCACGCAAGGATTTTAATTATAGTACTTAGTAAAATAAATTTTATTTTGGTAAAGTTTAACTTGACCACGTGGTGAATTTACTACACGTGGTGAAATTCGCCATGTGGACCATGAGTAATCGCTAGTCATACATACCGTTATACGCATATTTGGTCCGTGTAACACGACGAGAATTAGGACGAATTGTCATACTCGTAAGTAGTAGACCCCTTTCTGACTCAGTCGGTTAAAAATAAATATGTACAATAGGCAAAAGATAGCTGTGTATTTTTTAGTTTAGTCATTTTATGCACAGTAGTCGCAAGCCTAAAAAAGCGTGGGGTGCTTGATGTCAAATGTCAATTGTTATAATACTTTTTGACAGATATTGGGAAAAGTAGAGTCATTTTGAAAATATCTTAAAAAGCACCTTTTTACAAGCTTTTATTTAACTTGCAATGTATGTATAGCCCTCGCCAAACTTATTGGCCGCCTTGAAGTTGGTTTACCGGATGCGCAAGGCACGAAACAGTGCTGTTTTTGTATGAGATTTCCTACTGCGCAGCCATTGTAGCCAACTTCAGGCCGGCCAAAAAGTTTGGCTAGAACTATAATTAAGTGTATTGGGGTCAAATCTTGCAACTGAATTTTAAAGCAGTTATCCTCCACCGATTAAGATGACATTTTACATACACGTTTAGTTTGGATGACAATGCATGGTTTGGTAAGTGACGTTATTCTAAATCCGATATGGCGGACGGCCCAAGATGGCGGACTAGTTATTTTTTGTGCACTGCCATGATATGGGTATCAAACGAAAGGGTTTGCTAAGAAGATTACGAAAAAAGCTTGTTTAAGGAAAAGTTTTTTTAACAAATATTTTTATTTAAAATAAAAAATATTTTTTTGTTAATCATTCTTCTAAAAATTTATTGAAAATTATTTTCTATATTTTAGTTTGGTTTTCTATTGAAGAGTGTTTTTTTTTTTGTTTTTTAACTATTATTTCACAGTTTGGACAATAGGTACTAGTGCCCCCTTAATCCCGTTTTAGGATTGTTAATAAACCTGCCTGACTTTGCCCAACTTTGTTTTGATCTGGTCGGCGTCAAATCAAATCAAAAATATTTATTTTCAATTCGAGTCTATGCAGATGCAATTGAGTACCACTATGGAGCGACTGCCTATCTCACCTGCACAACCCAGTAACAGGGTAACACGATAACCCTTGGCAAGACTGCAGTTTCCTGGCTTCAGAATGGTATCCGTATAGCAACTGTCAAATATCTATAAATGGCAGCTGGGATCACGTGCTTTCCGAGGCTCGGAGGAACCACGCTATGCAAAGATGGTCACCCATCCACGGACCGACCTCGTTACGCGTTGCCTAACCTTGAAGATCGTGCGACTGTTATTACTAAGCCACGGACTCCTCTTGGCATAAATACAAACAATTTTAGATAGGATAATTTAAATCTAGCAAAAAAAACGTCTTTTTTATCAACTTTATAATAATAAAATAAAAAATTGTATTAGCATGAAAATGTGAGTATTTTACTGTTGATAACATTACGTACTAGTAGCAACACTGATAACGAAACAACTTTGACCTAAATAACAGATAAACAAAGTGATTATGTTAAAAAATGCGGACAAGTACGAACGCGAGTTAGTGACTTGGGTTCTGTAGAAACGTAATTTGTGTGTTAAATGTTTTTTTTTATATCCTATAAGCTCGCGCTTGACCATTATCTCACATGATGGTAAGCTCACGCTTGCCTAGAAATAACCTATTCACTCTTGACTTACATACCCCTAGATTGTAGGTATCGGGAAACACAGACTCCGGCAGGGAATTTCTCTCCTTAGCTGTACGCATAATATGTGTTCCCAAAACGTTTTGAGCGTATGGTTTCATCTTCAATCTTCATTTTTTTTCCTGTAAGTTATATAACTGCATTTTGTTGAGGATTGCCAGAAAGCTATAAAATAAAAGTATTTAAAAAAAGGTTTGCTTTTCTTTATTTTGTTATATGTGGCGTCTCGTAAGTCAATCCAAGTAGTGGGCTACTGCTTAACCGGGTGATCCTGTGCAGACTAAACTATAGCTTCCATCCAGGCATAAAAAGCTAATAATCATACATAAATATATACTATAATTCGGAAAAAGCCTACGTGAAGAAGAACGGACAAGAGCTAGTCTTTTCTTTCCTAAGTTGATGTAGCTTTGTAGTGTAACGCTAATTTAGGCAGTTAAAAAGTGTGACGTAGTTAGTAGCAATTTAATCAATCATCATAATATCAGCCGAAAGATGTCCACTGCTGGACATAGGCCTCCCCCAAGCATCGCCACTTTGACCGGTGCCGTGCGTCTCGTAACCAGCGGATCCCCGCAACCTTCACCAAGTCATCGGTCTCTACCTGGTGGGAGGCCTTCCAACGCAACGTCTTCCGGTTCGCGGTCGCCACTCCAGAACCTTTCTGCCCCATCGGCCATCAGTTCTGCGAGCAATGTGCCCTGCCCACTGCCACTTAAGCTTGATAATTCTTCGGGCTGTGTCGGTAACACTGCTTCTCTTGCGGATTTCTACATTTCTGATTCGATTTAATTAATCAGTAAAACTTAAATTTTAGAATAACAATCTCTATGATATGTATAAAATATAAATACTATTGTAACCGATAGGATTTTTTTTTGGGGTCGTTGTAACAAATTCCCACTTTTAAATAAAATTAAAATACATAACACTAAAATCGATACATGGGTGGAGATTGTTTGACATTATTTTGAATTATTAATTCAAGTATAAGTAGTATATATGAATATCTGTATATATTTCCTTTGGCTTTAGTTTCAATTTGCAAAGGCAAAATTTCGTCTACCTATCTTATTCAAGGCATACTGACCTAGCACTAAGATGCACCGGAGTTTCTGTTTAGGGGTAGACGGAGCGTAGACAGCTAGACGCCAGTTTCAAGCCACAACAGACGGAACCCTAGAAAATTTGAACTAGATAATTGTTCTCTGATAACATCTTACAATTGAGTAGCAAAGAAAAACATTGTTAACGGTAGTCATAACAATAAAAAGGTCTTCACCTCTGATGGAATAATTATAGTATCAATGTTAGTACTCGTCACCATCAGCCTTTTATCGTTCCCACTGCTGGAACACAAGCCTACTCTCTATGGGGGAGGGAAAGGGCCTTAATCCACCACGCGGGCCCAGTGCGGGTTGGTGGATGTCACATGTGTTTGAATTTTTGGTTCTAGGTCATGTCGGTTTCCTCGCGACGTTTTCCTTCACCGTTTTAACAGCAGTAGTGATGAAATAATTTAAGAACATATTAAGCGCCTGCCACCTACGACACGTAAGTCGGGGCCGTTACCACAGAGCCACGACTGACTGTTCTTATGTTAGTACTGCCACAGATAATATAATACTAGCATACAGATGCCTCATCCCATACAAAGAAACCGTGCCGACGTAACTAGTGTTTTTCGTCTGAGTATGCTGATTATTTTTATAAGTACTTCGATCGCGATCGGTTCCGTTCCACGGCTATAGATAGTGTTAGCGTTAGTCTTTAAATACAGTGACGACTTGTTTGTTGAGTTTCATTGTACCAAAATGTGTTACAATACAAATTAAAAAAACCGGCCAAGTGCGAGTCGGACTCGCGCACGAAGGGTTCCGTACCATTATCGCAAAAAAAACGGCAAAAAATCACGTTTGTTGTATGGGAGCCCCCCTTATAAATTTATTTTATTCGGGTTTTAGTTTTATTTGTTGTTATAGCGGCAACAGAAATACATCATCTGTGAAAATTTCAACTGTCTAGCTATCACGGTTCATGAGATACAGCCTGGTGACAGACAGACAGACAGACGGACCGCGGAGTCTTAGTAATAGTGTCCCGTTTTTACCCTTTGGGTACGGAACCCTAAAAACAGAGTGGCATGCCTCAGAAATTTAAAAAGGCGCCATCTATTGGATTCTTTTTTAAATGATTCGTTCAAATAATCTTTGAAATATGAATTAAGAGAGCAATATTTCTTATTTTTTTGCTGAGAGTTGATTAAACAAGAACATACAATTTTTATTACCAATTCCAGAAAATGATAATTTTGCACACAATTCAATAACAATACCCATGCATATCGCGCCATCTAGTGATATTTATTAGTTATTAGAACCAAATTTTCTTTGATAGCTCTTGGACCCCCTCTTAGATGGTACTGGTATGCTTGTATTATGGTACTGGCCAGTCATTTTGGCAGTAGTGTAGTTGTATGATATCACTCTGCCTAGCGTTTTACAATTATGTCGGGGTCGGGTTTCAGTGTAGCTGGGTGCATCTGAGTAGATACCAGTATTTTTCATTAGGCGACTGCTTTTATCCTGACCTCCTCAACCCAGTAACGAAGTGACACAGTATTCTTTGGTAAGCGCAAGACTGGTGTCAGAGCCTCAGGGTCAGCACAACGCTAGCGCTTGAAGCCTCTAGATAAACGAGGAAGTCAAAACAAATTAACGAATTAAGGTTATGTCCGCAAAGGTTACATTAATTAGTTTATACACGTGGTTTCAATTTATAACTAAGTACCAATTAAGTTCAATATTGTATTATTTAGGCGTAGTATTTAAAGCTTTCTAAGTTCTATCTTGGACATTGCTGACAACGGTGAAGGAAAACATCTTGAGGAAACTTGAATATAAGTTAGTAATCGCTAACCCGCGTTAAGAAAGCGTGATCAATGCTCGTGCCTTCTCTGTATGAGAAGAGGCATTTGCCTTGCAGTGGGATATTACAGGCTGGTATTGTATTATATAGAGATACTAGCTTCTGCCAGCAGCTGCGCCCGCGTGAAAAGTGTTTTTCAATACAGTTGTTAAACATGGCGTACTTTCAGAGGCTATAATTATGATTCGAAAATTGAATCTTTTGCACAGGCATCTTTCTATTACGCGGTCGTGACTTTTGTTTACGAGCTCGATCATTAGTTTTACAGTTGAGTTTTAAATTTATAAGTCAATTTAAAAAAGTTTAGTAGCAAAGAGTTATCATATATAGAATAAAATGGGATAGATTTTAACGAGGAAAAATTAATGATTCCGTACTCAAAAGTCTTTTTAATGGTTGTTTAATGAATTTAATTACAGTTTTAATTTAATTATTTTCACATCGGCTTTTTTCAAAAATCGAAAAGGCTGTATAGGCTGTTTACGTTGTAAAAAAATATGTCCAGTTGCAAAAACGCGCCATTTTCTGTTTTTTTTTTTTAATAAACTAAATCTAATTCTTTGATTTATTTTTACTATTGCCCACAACTGTATTGAAAAACGTCGTGTGATACACGGGTGTGTAGGTTATTGCAATAACCTACTTTCCACCCTTGTATCACAATGTACTATTATCATCCGAGAAAGAACATTATACCGGGATAAAAAGTAGCCTATGTGCTATTCCAGACTATAATCCTATCTTTGTGCCAAATTTTATTTAGATCCGTTCAGCCGTTCTAGCGTGATTGAGTTACAAACATACATCCATCCAAACTTTCACATTTATAATATTATTAAGATAATTTCAAAGTCAGGGAGTGTGCGGATGGAATTGCATTGCATTTGATTGAGGGTAGACCTCAAAAACTAATGTAAAAGGTCCGCTATATTTTTATGTATTTTTTCGGTAAATGTACTGTATTTATCGTTATATTAATATAAAACGTCTAATAATAGTCCAATAACGACGTGTGAGTGTTATCTTCAAAAGAAACGAAAGAACCAGTGAAAAAACAAACTATACTGTTAATTGCCAGAAGTGTCAACAAAACCAATTAACGCGAAGATATTGTGTTAAAGTGAAGTAAAACTAAAGCAAAGTGTACCTATAGTGATTTAAATACATTGTCTAAGTAAAATTAAGTGCAAAAAAACAAAACAGGAAAACAAAATTATTTCTCATGACTAATTCTGTAACGACTTCGTTTATTTAAAAAGAAAAAATTGCACTTGATGGACCCGGTGCCGTATTTCCGTCAACTCTGTAATAGTTCAAATGGTCGAGGGGCTGCAGAGTGTATCTCGATAACGTGAGGTCGCAAGTTCGCGTCAAGCATCCGACGAAAGTTTTTGGATTTTAATAAATTTCTAAAATATTGTTTACTGCTTGACTAGTTCCGAAACACTCCATTACCAAGATGGAAAATGACCAAGATGATAATATTACGTTCCGAAAACCACAGCGTTCGAGCTCGCTTTATGACTTGTCATCGAACCAATCCCTCTTTGACACTACAACGACCAGTTTAACGAGTTTACCAAACACATCAATCATCGAATCACAGAACAACAAAGAGCTTTACGATAAGATTAATCATTTACAAGAACAATTACTCATTGCAAACCAGGAAGTAACAAACTTAAACTCAGAAAACACTACTTTACAGCAAGAACTAGAAAAATGTAAACAAGTAATAAATAGTTATAAAAAAATCTGCACAGCCGAAAAACCGATTCGGACACCAAAACCTAAATCTGTCAAAAATAAATTTGTTTCAAAAACTCCGAAGTCTTGTAATACGCCTCCAATATTGCAGACTGTAAACAGTAAACAGCGATTGGAGGAAAGCTCAACATCGCAAAAAAAAAACCATGCGTCAAGGATTATTAAACGATGACCACCAAAAGACGAAACCAAAACATATACGTAAACGTAATAAAATATGCATACTAAGCACAGACAATAAAAATAAATTGCTTTATATTGCAGAGAATACTTTCGAGAAATATGGCCTCTGCCATTACATCACACCTCATGGAACTATAGAATTCCTGTTACAAGGCATCAAACAAAAGTTGGCAAACTATACTTTCCACGACTTCTGTATTATTTTGATAGGTGAGGAGGACTTTAAAGAAACAAATAAATATTTTAATAGCATCTTACTAATTAGACAAATATTGCAAGAAATATCGAATACAAATATAATCGTCTGCACTCCGACGTACAAATTTTTCACAAACAACTACCTATATAATTCTAGAGTGGAAACCTTCAATAATTTATTATATCTGGACATAATAACTCACGGACATGCATATTTTCTGGACAGCAATAAGAACCTAAGGTATGACGACACTATGTTCAACAGACGAACTGGTGTGATAAATAACTCTGGCATGAAATCAATTTTTAAGGATATTTTTGACATGACTATGGACATACAATTCTCAAATACTGACTTTTCTCAACCTGACAATCAAATAAACACAGTAACTGAACCAGAAGGAAACGAGCAGTTTTTTCTTTAGTCAAGTTAACATTTTGCATCAAAACATTGCTGGATTGTTGAATAAATCAGACCTGCTGACTATACAATTAGAAAATTTGCAAAAACAAGGCACAACCTTGGATGTATTATGTATAACAGAGCATTTCATAACCTCTGGACATGAGAGATTACTGTACATTCCGAACTTCCACCTAGCTGCTTGTTTTTCACGAAGCACTAATCGGGGAGGTGCGTGTATTCTAGTAAGAGCGGGGCATCAGTACAAGGAATTACCAGACGTAGCAAAGCAGTCTGTAACAGGCGTGTTTGAAACTTGTGCAATAGAATTGACATCCTATTCAATTATTATTATATGTGTTTATAGAGTACCAAAATATAATTATTTGACATTTTATGCAAAACTTGACATTGTATTGAAAAAAGTATGTTTATCAACGAATAAAAAAATTGTGTTATGTGGCGATCTGAACATTAATGTATTGTTAAGAAATAAGTTTACTTTAGAACTGGAACATTTCCTACTTAGTTATAACTTAACACTAGCTCTAAATCAGCCTACTAGGCTTCATAGTAACACGTGCATTGATAACTTTGCACATAATCTTCGTAAAGGATGGACAACTAAAATTATTGATCTTATTTTGTCAGATCACACATCACAAATACTTAAAGTACCTATAAATAAAACTTGTCGCCTAAAATCTTGGAAATCAATTAAAAAAGACTACTCCAAAGAGAACCTTGAAAAATTCAAATCTTGCATACAAAAGTTATCCTTCAAAGAAGTATATGAAAGCAATGATGTTAATGTATCCTATAAAAGTTTTAATAATCTTTTCTCATTGTTTTATAATCTCTGCTTTCCAGATAAAATAATTACGATAAGCACTAATAAACAGGTCAAATGGATATCGCGTGGCATTAAAACCTGTAGTAAAAACCAAAGACGTTTGTTATGGGCTTACAGACTACATGCCACAAATAAAAATAAAAGTAACTTTAAAAGTTACAATAAACGGTACAAAAAAATTATTAAATTAACGCAAAAAGCGCAAAATGATTACTTCATTAGAAATTCACAAAACAAATCTAAAGCAACTTGGCAAATAGTTAATAGATCCAAAAATTATCTACCTAATGAACAAATAATGACAATAAAAAACAAAAACTTGACTTATACAAATCCGAATGACATAGTAAATGCATTTAATGATTATTTTATTGACGACATAGAAAGCAATACAATTAATGACATTCAATTAAATCATAAGCCCAGTAATTTGACAACGCAATCAATATTTGTGCAGCCTGTTCTATACTCAGATATTATTTCAGCCACAAAAACGCTTAAAAATACAAGTACTGTAGGGTTTGACGGTATATCCACAAAAGTAATTAAATTTGTTATAGAGATCATAGCACCTGTGCTAGCACACCTTATTAACTTAAGTATTACCGAAGGTATATATCCAGAAGACCTGAAAAAAGTTATAATAAAGCCGCTTCACAAAAAGGAAGACAAAATAGATATAAAAAATTACCGACCAATAGCCAAAATATCCGTATTTTCAAAAATTTTTGAAAAAATCATTTATAACTCATTACACCAATATTTTACCAAATTTAACATTTTATGCAAAGAACAAAATGGTTTCCGAAAAAATAAGACACTGAACATGGCAATATTTGATTTTTTAAATAATGTGATGTCTGCAGTTGACGATAAGACTCCCATCTGCGCTATTTACACAGACATGACCAAAGCCTTTGACTATGTGGATCACAAAGTTCTATTAGATAAATTACACAGTTATGGCATCAGAGGTAACATTTTAAGATTACTGGAATCATATCTATGCAACAGATTGCAATGTTCTGAAATCACAAGAGTGTGCTCAGAGACAAAAGTAGAACGAACATATCTGTCAAAATTCAGGACTATAAAATATGGAGTGCCACAAGGAGGCGTGCTTGGGCCACCACTATTTCTCATTTACATTAATGATTTGCCACGAGTGACACAACAACAAATGATTTTGTTTGCAGATGATAGCACTGCCATAGTAAAATGCAAAAATTTAAATACCTATCAATTTGAAATTAACAATACACTTAATGACATAATTAATTGGCTTAATATTAATAATTTATTAATTAACCTTAAGAAAACTAAAGTAATGCATTTTCACCAAAAAACAAATACACCGAAAATATGTGTTAACTATGACGATAACGAAATAGAAGAGGTAAAAGTAACAGTGTTTTTAGGTATCCATATTGACAACCATCTTAATTGGAAAGCACATATAGAACAATTATGTAAAAAAATAAATAAATCTGCCTATGCGCTCTTCCAATTATCGAAAAAAGTAAACAGAGATGCGTTACTGGTTGCCTATCATGGTCTAGTAGCTTCGATTTTACGATTCGGAATAATATTTTGGGGCAATTCTTCAGACAAATTACTAATATTTAGGGCACAAAAAAGATGTATAAGAGCCATGTGTGGTCTGAAAACAGATGATAGCTGTGCACCTTACTTTAAATCCTTAAAAATACTTACATTGCCGGCGTTATACATATTAGAAATTAGTATTTTCGTAAAAACAAATCCAAACCTTTTTGAAAAAATATCTACTGTACGAGATGTTCCAATTCGTAGTCAATACAAAAATGCCTTGTGTAATCGCAAATGTAAAACTGCTTTAATAACAAAGAGTGTTCTGGGTATGGCCCCACGTATTTACAATAAAATTCCAGATGCCATAAAAAAATTAGATTTAATACATTTCAAGAAAAAAATTAAATTATTACTTGTTGATAAATGTTATTATACTGTTGACGAATACTTAGATGATAAATTAATTTAACATGACATTACTATATTGTTATTATATTCATTTTTTCTTTTTCAATAAGTAACTACTGTAAGTGTGACTTAAATAATTGACACTAAGCGAAACTATTTTTTAATAAATTGACATATTTTATTGAATTTAACTTGTAATAAATCAAATTTGAACACCATATTTGTACGCCTCCTGGCATAACATAGCGCTCCATTACATGTAAACTAAGATCTGTATTTATAAACACCTATGTTAACAAATAAATGATTGATTGATTGATTGATTGATTGATTGCATGAACTATCAGCCTGTTCCATCATCGGAATACAAGATCTACGGCGATGCCTCATGGGTCCTCCCACCTATACGCACGGTCATACGTTTAGGGAATATTTTCTTTGTGCGCACAGCTAAGGAGTGTAAGTTTCTGCTGGAGTGTTTCCTGATAGCTACAACCTTGGGGTCTTTAAGAGTCCCTACAAGTTTCACGAGCCGAAAACAGAAAACAGCAACTTTTTCAGCGAACATTTCTCAATAACTACAAGATATATGATAAAAATAATAATGACAATAATAAAAACGACACAGGTCCGTCGTCTACAAGCGCTTGAGCTAGACTGAAATCTGAATGTCTCGCAAGAGCGCAACGGTTTATAAGGCATTATTTAGACAATTTATTACAATAAAATAAGTACTCAAAAATATAATATAAAAATTGGATTCGATTGATAAACACCTCAAATTTCAAATTATTAACCAGTTATTTTTATATTGAACATATTCGCGTAGACGACACTTTCGCACATGATAAAATTGTCTTTTTTCCGCGTGGACAACATTTTTTTTAAAGTAAAGATACAATAAACTTTGAAAACTAAATTGGTGGCTTACCAGTCTTACTATATGCCCAGTCCATACCATTTTTTGCAGATTATTATTCGCCACCAGTAAGCTGAAAAAGCAATTGAAAAACCTGGTGTTTCGCGATTATGTAAAAACGTGTGTTAGGAATTTATTTTTTCTTATTTAATTTGAGCAGTTATCAAAAATATTTATTGTACATTTACTAGGTAACTATGTGACGCAAAAAATTGCATTAGTAGATTTATCATTTAACTTGCAGTTTTTTTTATTGAAACATATTTACAATTGAATATTCTAAAAAAATAAAATACCTATATACAAATACAAATGGGAGACGGAAAAGAGCTCATTGTGCATAAAAAAATTCGTCCACATCGATGTCAATGGGAAACGTGCCCAGAACGCTGGCAGCATTGCCACGTTGAATGGCAATGCTGATTCTCTGGCCGAAGAAAAGGCCAGCCCTTTGGTCACGTGAAGAGTCGACGAGCTTTGTGCTAATTTCTTGAAAAACTCGAAGCGCACTCGGACCCCATGGACCTAATGTTTCAACCCCAAACGGCTCAAACATATAACTTCCAATAAGGTTGTTATATTTGCGCCGTTTGAGGTTTTCTGCACCAGCAGCAGCCGCCCGAGCACAGCCTGCCGTGCTAAGAAGTTGGGATGGCGCAAGGGTGTCGACACATGTTGCATCCCACACCAAAGGCCTACCCACCTTCCAAGGCATAATGGTCATCCCGTCTGGTCTCTTCCCATCGTCGCGTGCCAAGTTATTGGGTTCTAAAACTGCTCCCCGGCGACAAGAGCCCGACGTATGATGTCATTAATGCTGGCGTGCCGTGCTATCCGGCCAGCGCTCCTACTGCAGGATAGGTGACATGGTGACCGAGGCGGTCGACTGCTTCACAACATTGACAACGATGTGGAGCTCCGCTAGGAGTACCCAAACGCAGACATGTAGCGATCCGGAAGGTGTTTACATAGTACCTATGTTGAGTTACCTTGCAGTTATTGAGAAATTTGCGCTGAAAAAGTAGGTGTTTTCTGTTTGTAGCTTGAAACTTGTAGGGGCTCTTAAGTGAAGAGTGAATAGGTTACTTCTAGGCAAGCGTGCTTCACGGTCGACCACATCACCATGCATCCGATTAAACTGATTGTTAGTTGTCTGAGCAGAAATTTTATCGAGAATTATCCTGATCGTGTAAGTACTTTTCCGGGAAAAAAAATATGGAAATACCATGGAAACACAATAGTATATTGGTATGCATAGGTATTGTCAAAATCTATGGGTATTTGTGGCAAGAACATACATAAATCTAACTAGATGACACTAATGTATGTTGATGATGTAAGTAAAGCTCAGATTACGATCAATGATCGTAATCTGAGCTTTTCATTTAGCATTATCGGAACCGGAAATCCACGGAAATCAAGAAAAATGCCTTTTATGCCATATTGAGCTGTAAAGAATATGTATAGAAAAAGTTGGCCGAGGCATTGCAAATGTTTTCTTTCATTGGTAAGTAAATTTGTTTTTAAATTGTTTGTGAAAAAGTGGCACGCTTGGTTTTCATACAGATGGAGGGACTTGCGTTATCTAGTTAGATTTATGTCTGTGGTGGCAAGTGGTGTGATATCATAACTAACAATAAAGTAAATGTTAGCGTGACGGAGGACAGGACAGAATTGAAGAAGAAAACGTGTTGCGCCGACCACAACTAACATGGGACAAAGGCAGGAAGATGAAGATGGAATTGGACAACTTAAGGTCTATTGATGAAACCGCAATCAACCGAGTCAGTTTCATTCAAACCGGATACAGAGTCATACATATTTGACATGGAACGACTGCCTATTTATGTCCTCCAAAACCCAGTGACCCGGTACCCCGATGTCCTTTGAAAAAATTGGTGTTGGCTTTTCTGGCTTACCTACCGTGCTTTTCAGGGCGCGTAGGAGACTTGATGATCAGCGGTCACCCATCCACAAACCGACCTCGGCAAGTGTTGCTTAACCTGCATAATTTACTGGTAACACGGACTTTCCGAGGCATGGAGGAATCTCGCTATTCAATAGACGGTCGGCGGTCACCCATCCACAAACCGACCTCGGCAAGTGTTGCTTAACCTTGATAATTTACTTGTATCACGTACTTGCCGAGACACAAAGGAATCTCGATATTTAATAGTTGGTCAGTGGTCACCCATCCAAAAACCGACCTCGGCCAGTGTTGCTTAACCTCGAATCGATCACCCGCACGTCTGTTATTATTTAGTCATGATGAAACTAAAGATCTTGAAGCGACAATTTTTTAATAAAAATTACCACTCTTATCAACGAAGAAATAACAGGCCTCATATGACTCAAGCAATGATTTGGCGTTTTTTTTTTACATTTGTGTAATACTAAATCCGGTTTTCATCTATTAAGATTCTAGATTCGACTAGTGTGTATTTTAGTTACAATCAGGTTTTTTGTGAACGTAAAACGACGCAGTTTCGTATGTAATAATAAAAGTTGCCAGCAATGTAGCCAGCCACCATTACGCACTGTGCTTGCGTGGTGAATTACGGCCCACTTCCTCTTAAACTCAAATAATTTATTTCAATTAAAGCATTTAAAAGTACTTTTGAATTGTCAACCAGTCGGTTAGTCCAAAAGATGAAGCTAGTTGTAATTTTCAAAATGGTAACCCTATGTGGTTACCATTTCGAAAATTGAGAATGCCTGCAAAACCCTCCGCCGAACATTTTAGGAATACAATAAAATAATAAGTTATAGGTAGGTTTTAAACACTGTTTTTAACTTCAAAAACAAAATTCTGCCATCCAAGCGAAAAATCGAACAAAGTGAGGACAGGACGCCAAATGTCCGAACAAATCCGGACAAATCCAGATGAACGTAACCTTTGTAATTGTTGTACATTCCCATTATGAAGAATAATTTGCAGCGTCGGTAGTTCTCTATGGAGAAGAACTTGTAGTTAGTTATAGCTGCAACAGAAATACATCATCTGTGAAAATTTCAACTGTCTAGCTGTCACGGTTCATGAGATACAGCCTGGTGACAGACAGAGAGACAGACGGACCGTAGATCTTAGTTATAGGGTCCCGTTTTTACCCTTTCGGTGCGGAACCCTAAAAAGACGTGCACGTTAAAAGTGTCTAGAGTGAAACAAACAATTAAATAATTAAAGCAGGCCGATGTCCAGCAGTGGACGACCTCGGCTGAAATGATGATAATGAGGCAGCTAAGTTATGGCCAATCCCAACAGACGGCGCCCGTTCTCGAACATGACGCATGGATTGGCACCACTCAACTCAACCATCATGAAGAGAACCGAATGATCCAACACATTTTCCACCATTTGCGTGAACATGACACACTCTTTACTGCCAGGGCACAATCAAATCAATGAAAATGATAATAATAGAAATCAAATATTCAGTAAATGGTATCTATGTAGTTGGTACATAGTACTCACACGTCTGCAGTTATATAATAAATAAATAATATCACAGAGACAAGGCCTGAGTCACAGCAGTACGAAATTTATAAGCTGATTCTGAAATTACCAGGTGTAAAATTTTCCGGGTCTGGCAGTCACGGTAACAACTTTGTTGTCATTATTTTTATGACAGTATGAGCAACTCATGAACAGATAATAAGGATACCAGAGAAGACTTGACTTCATCAAGCAGAAATGAATAAAGCAGTTGTCATTAGTTTTGAAGACAATACGTTTTGAACAAAGTTCAAGAACAAACGTCCATCTCACAATACCTCAGCAGACATACAGACAAGATCTTCTTCCGTTCGTCCGCGAACACATTACAATCAGGATACAAGGCTCTTTTTTAGGGTTCCGTACCGGAAGGGTTCAAACGGAGCCCTCACGTGGTTGTCGTCTGTCTCACAGATTTTACAGCCAAACGGTTGGAGCTACAGTCTCCATATTTTCACAGTATACGCATCTTGTTGACCCAAACCCAATGATATTCAAATAAACAGATATGTTAGGCCTCGGTCTCGAATTTTGCGGGCGGCGGAGCGGCAGCGGCGGCGGCGCGGGAGAGCTCCCGCCGCGCCGCTCCCGCGCCGCTGTTTTCGAAACCCGGTCCATTTGACGATACGCATAAGATCCTGCCGCTCCCGCTCCGCTGCCGCCGCCGCCCCGCTGCCCGCGGAATTCGAGACCGAGGCCTTATGAGCGCGCGCATTGTGAAGTCTCGAATAGGTCACAATTGTGACCTTTAGTCTTTAGTTTATGTCACGCATGGCGAAGAGCGATAGGCTTTGTTGAAACAAAAACAAAATAAAACAAAATGCCATCATGTGTATTTAGAAATTGTACCAATTATGATACCAAAATAACATAAAACAGAAGGGATCTCATACCAATTTATTTCATATTTTTCCCTAATATTCTGATATTTGGAGGTTAGAAATAGAACAACATTGGTGGTCAGAATAATGTTTGTTTACATTCACACGCAAGTGACAAACACTAGCTGTCTCTTTTTTTCTTGTTGGTTTTATCAAGCTATCCCTTTCGACTTGTAGTGAAATGTCAGATGAATGAAAAGTGTTTATGTTTGCTGCCGCTGCTGCGCGGAACACTTTTTTCAATTGTTTTGTGAGTTTATAACGTATCTGTTTATTTGAATATCATTGCCCAAACCCATATAAATTGTCAAAAAAATGTTTTAATGTTTAAGGGGCGCATACAGCAAAAGGCGGTCGCAAAAAAAATACCTGCCCCATCGGGTTTAGAGCCAGGGTACCGTTGTTTAGAGCTTGTTGAGTGGATAAATACTGTTTTTTTTTAAATATTGTTAAACAAAGGAATGAGAAGTCACCAAAGTCTAGTTTTTTACAAAATGTTGTTCCGAAGAATTTTTTAACTTCACATTGACCTAACTAGGTACTTGAAATTTGGCGATAATAAATATAAAAAAGGCGAAAGTCTGTGAATGTGTTTGTATGTTTGTTACTTCTTCACGCTCAAACGGCTGGACGGATCTGGATGAAATTTGGCACAGAGATAGATCATAGTCAGGAATAGCACATAGGATATCATGAATCAGGAATAGCATATATTTTTATCCCGGGAATATGTTCCCTCGGGATAATTTACAAACATTCACGCGGGCGGATCCGCTGGCAGAAGCTAGTTAGGTGTATTTTACTAACAAATACCAATATATTTATAACTACGATTATTTCTTTGAAATTCTCTCATTTTCCCTATTGCAATCAACTTGTTTTTGCGGTTTGGTACGGAACCATAAATGTGCGAAGCCCAACACGCACTTGACCGGCTTTTTCAATCATTTGTTCATGGTTTAAACGGATGTCAGAGACGTATAAGTACGTACCTACGTGACTTATAATCATTGCCAATCATGAAGGCTCCTATATTACCACATACCGCTATAGACACTTTAATTCTCCACTTAGGTACTTACAAAATATATTATTTCTATCATAAGATCGATTCACAGGCTTAAAACACAAGTAAAGTCATTAATATTGCAACTGCATTGCATCCAACCAGTGACAGGCTTGTCAAGTTGTCAGCCATCTTGTTGTGGGGTCAACAACCCTTTTCCTTTGTTAACCGATTGCTTTTAAATAATGTACGACGGTTTAGCAGCACAATAAAATAACTTGATTTGAGTATTGGCTGTAGTGTAACGGTGTTGTATAATTTTATAAAGGCAGATAGAGAGGCAAAGACTTTAAGAGGCAATATGGAATACTAATTTCGCCTGCGTAAAAAGTGTTTTATCTTCCTAAGGGGATTTCTTCCACATTTACGGGATAAAAACTAATCTTGAAAGATATCCTATGTCTTTCCCAGGGTCTCAAACTATCTTCATAACAAATTTCATCTAAATCGGTACAGCCGTTTAGTCAAAAAAAGGTAACAAACAAACAGAGTTTCTTTCGCATTCATAATATTAAGTTATATGGTATGAATGCATGAGAAAAATATTGTTGCTTCACCAGTTTTTCGATAAATATTTAAAACGAGAATACAATGTGAAAACAGAATCAAAATTGACCGAAAAACTAACAAGATACGACAATTTTAAGCAAATATATTTGTCCCTTTTTGTCTGTTTCGGCATTGGCAGATAAAGTTTGAAAATAATATATATTTGTCCGGTTTTGTTTGTTTCGGCATTGCCAGATATAAATTCAATTCCATTTATTGCATCCATAATATACATACAGGTGGTAAATTGTTACACAAACAATTATGGACCCTGTCGGGCACAACATTCTAGATACAATCAGTGTCTAGGAGAGAGTAATAGCGGTTAATAATAACATTTCAGTTGTATTTCCAATGTTTTTATTTGGTTTAATGTATCTAATAATATGCCTACAATTTTCTATTTATTCAATTTTTTTTTCATAGTTCCATTTGTGTACAGCTTACTACTTCCGTGGGCCATAGACGCTCACACTGTTGTGAGTAGAACCCCACTGTTCGAAATTTGAATTGAAAACCTTTATTTCAATTCAAAATTCAAGATAATTATCAAGTTTTGGAATAAAAAACTCTACGTTATACATGACTGAGTTCAAATACCATTGTATGTAACCCCCTACGTTTTTAGGGTCTATTAATACGAAAGATCACTTAAAAATGAACCTAAAATATAGAACGCTAAAGTCGATGTTTGAGTTTAGTGATGGATTGAAATTATCTCAAATTATCAAGTACTTACTATAATTATCAAGAATGAAAGTATATTTTTTAAACTAGCACATAGTCTATCTGTGCGCCAATTTGATCCCAATTCATTCTACCGTTCAAGCATACTTACGTCACAAAAATTCGTAATCTACTACATTAAATTCTCGTTCCATATAATAAAAATAAAAAATAAATTGATGATAATGGCTCGCGTTTGACCACTATCTCACCTGTTGGTAAGCGGTGAAGTGGTCTACGGTGAAACACGCTTGCCTATAAGTAACCTATTCACTCATGACTTAAAATATTTTTAAACGTTCAGCAACTAAAAAGCGTTTTGATCACTTAAATAAAACAGGCGACGTATACAGGAGCCCCTCAATCAAAGGGGTGCGTGTAAAGTAATAATAATAAGAGACGGTATGCAAACTGGGGTGAAAAAGGATCGATTTTGCAAAAATACGCAAGCTTTGTCCAGTATTATTACAAAAAAATAGGTGTAGATTTACGGTTTTCGGACTTTTTCCTTTACTTGTGCTATAAGACATTGCTTCTTGCCTTCTGGTCAACGGGAAGTACCCTGTAGATTTTGATTCCCTTGCGAGTATATAATATGTGTCATTAACGGCTCTATCTCTTGATTGCGTTGATCTAGAACAGCCTTTCCCAAAGTGGGCTATAACGCCCCCTTGTGGGCGCTGCAGGCCTAAAGGGGGGCGGTAAGAGATCCAGAAAAAAAATGGAGGCGTTGTGTAGAGGCTTGGGGGGTGATTTGTAATTTCATTTAGCTAGGAGGCCTCTTAGACACCGAATGCATGAGCTCTCGACTCTCAACTAAAACTTGTGAACATCAACTATTATTAGTTAAGAGATTGCTCAAACTCGGTTCGATATTTCTCTCCGCGTAGTTCATATATCTGTCCTGTTTTATTGAATGTATAAAATAAAAATCATGTCAATCGGTCGCTCCGTTTCGAAATGAAAGTAGACACAAACAAACAAATAAAAAGGCAACAGAGATACTTTCGCATTTTAATAGTTATTAGTACTCCTAGATAGGTAATTTTCGTAGATAGAAGACCGCGGGCAATCATGTTTTAACAAGTTTTTGTTAAATAACACAATAATTGATTATTTTAATTAGTTATAGTGGTTTTTAAGTAGGTGAAAAAATGGGGGCGCTAAAAAATAATTTATTCTCAAAGTGGGTAGTAGACAAAATAAGTTTGGGAACCACTGATCTAGAAGATTGTTTTTTTTCACAGCTGCAAGGTGTTGCAAAACTTGAGTATACGATATTAATTTCAACTCGATACCTGCACGCGTTTTCGAGATAAACGGTCTTTTGACAGGCAGACGGACAAGAAAGTGATCCTATAAGGAAGCCTTACTCAAAGTGTGCTCCGCGGAATCCTAGGGCTCCGTGAAGCCTCTGCAGGTGCGCCACAAAAATAATGGTTATAATTAAAAATATACCAAAGAATAATTAGGTTTGCATAGAAAATGTTGTTACTATACGACAGTCACTAAAATTATAATATTTTTCAAGCAGCTAGTCCGCTAGATTGCGCTAGCGGACTAGCTTTGAATCAGTTATAATAATCCATTGACAAGTTCATTGTGTGCCAATGGATGCCGAACCTGATATGAGACTTCAACTCTCTTCTATCAAGTCTGATAATATAGAACAATGTATGAAAAGTAATAGTTCATCATGATTTAAGTGAGGTAAGTTGAAAATTACAGCAGAGGCGATATTGCTACAAGAAAGCAGAGGCTGTAATTATCAAAGCGCACGTATGTCATACGACGTTTTATAACATATTTGCGAGGAAATAAATAAAACTCGGACTTTCTTAAACGAATAAATCTTACTTACCTACTTCAAGATTTTTTAATCGTTCACAAATTAGCGATGCGCGCGCGTCAGCGCTTTTTTTTAAGGAAAAGGCACAAAAACAGCCAGTATTACTAATAAAGTAAATTAATATTTTTGTGTTTTGTTACAGATAAATGTTTGTAATTTAAGGTCACAATTAATTAAATTAAAGAATGAAATGTTTATTTATTATATTTTATCTCTCAAAGTTAATTTTATTCATAAAATGTTGACCGCTTTTCTGACATAAAAACTCTTTGCTAAGATTTAAAAAAGTACCGTTCGTTTTAGACGGAGGACTTGATAAACCGTGCCTTTTACATTACAATAACGCACAAGTACGTAATGAGATACATTACGATCTTGAAATTGGTGAAATGAGAGACCCTTTACGAGTAAATGTGTTATAAAAAACATTTCATACCTCTCATTAGCTTAGTTAGATATAAGTAATTATTATGACATGATTATCTGATAACCAATGATATTCAAATAAACAGATATGTTATGAGCGTGCGCATTGTGAAGACTCGAATAGGTCATAATTGTGAACTTTAGTCCTTAGTTTATGTCACGCATGGCGAAGAGCGATACGATTTGTTGAAACAAAAACAAAATAAAAAAATGCCAGCGTGTGTATTTAGAAATTGTACCAATTATGATACCAAAGTACATAAAACAGAAGGGATCTCATACCATATGTAAGTACGCAATACGCCTCAATTTACTAATTTAATTATTTTTTTTCCTATTATTGTGATAATTGGAGGTTAGAAAAAGATAACAACATTGGTGTTAAGAATAATGTTTGTTTACATTCACACGCAAGTGTGTTAAGTACGGATCCCTAACCAATAGCGCTGACATGCAAATTCCTCCGTGTTGACGCCAAGCGCATAGAAACTGCACCGATGACGTCAATCCAGCCACGAGCCGCCGACGCAGCAAAATTGGACATTAGCGTTAAGTTATTTTTAATAAGTAAATGGTCATTCCATATTCTAGCATCGAATAGGTTTCACTAATTATATTGTAATAATTTCTTTTTAATTAAATTAGTTTAAAATCATTTTGGTTTTTTTTCGATCCACCGTCTGCAGTTTACGTAATTGGCGCAGTCGGTAGGATACTCGCGGGCCGGTTCGCGAATCGCGTTAGAATCAGTTCATCACGATCGCGAGTCATCCGGTGACTATCAAGTCGCATCACGAGTATCCTGAATCTACGGGAAGCTGCGGAGCCGCGTGGAGAATCCAGCCATCGATTCACGGAGGAAGACCAGAGATGAAACACATGTGAGTGCACCAGAATCTTTCTCGTGTTGCTTCCTATCTACTCCTAGTTATTTTTATGTCCAAGATTTTTCATCACGAAATATCTCATCCTCGGGAACCTGCATCACGACAGGCACGCCGATTTGTAGTAGATATTAATAGAGATTTAGATAGTGAATTAGATTTAGATTTAAACAGTTTATTTGAAATTAAAATGCCTTATGACCCTGATGTAATTTTCAAGGCCTTACGCCTTGTGCCCGATTTTGACGGGAACCCAAACATTTTAACTAGATTCATTCACATCTGTGACCGAATAGTTACTCAATATGCAAGCCCCGAGGTAGGCAGTGAGCTAGGGAATTTATGTCTTTTAAATGGCATCCTAAACAAGATCACAGGGACTGCCGCATCCACCATCAACTCGAATGGAATTCCTGAAACTTGGGCAGGTATTAGATCAACTCTTATAAACAACTTTTCAGACCAGAGGGACGAGACAGCTTTATACAACGACCTCTCGTTGGCAACGCAAGGTAACAAGACCCCACAGGAATTTTATGATAAATGTCAAACATTGTTTAGTACTATTATGACTTATGTGACGTTACATGAGACTGTATCAACGACTATCGAGGCGAAACGGACTCTTTATAAAAAAGTCACTATGCAGGCTTTCGTACGCGGGCTAAAAGAACCTTTAGGCTCACGTATAAGGTGCATGCGTCCGGAAACTATAGAGAAAGCTCTAGAGTTCGTGCAGGAAGAACTAAATATAATATACCTGCAGCAGCGTAACGATATCCCCAAGGCTCAAACTGCTCAGAACGCACCAAAGGTTCTATATAAACCTTCTATTCTGCCTGCTATGCCGTTTAACGCGTTTAATGTTCCGCGACCCCCAGTACCTAATTGGCCTGCTCCAGTAGGACAGCGCGGGTATCAACCTCAGCCTCAGGCTTTCAAATTCAATACGCCTGACCAGCATCAAAACCGTATGCCTACTCGAACTCAACAAATGTTCCGTGCACCATTACCTCAAAGTAACGTTTTTAAGATGCAACCCAGGAATAATCCTCCACATAATCCGGGTCCGAGGCCTATGAGCGGTGTTCAACACTTTGTCCCAAGACCATTACCTTTGATGCCAGGACATGATTGGCAACGAAACGGTAATCCACCCCCGAATAATTATTTTAAGACGCGTGAGTTAAATTTGAGTGAACTTGCTTTGCCTGATAGTTCCTATTATTCTGCTGACTGTTACTATGAGCCAGTATATGACTATTACACAGACGGTAATGACTGTTATGTTCTCTATGACTACGACTTTAACACCAATATGACTGACACTGACTATAGTTCAGCTGCCGGTAATCAAATAGCAGGTGTGGCAGAGCCACAGCTAGGCCCTAACCATGCTGATCAGAACCAGGACCAAAATTTTCAGTTGGACCAGAAGTCCAAAGAGCAAAGATAGACGTTAATTTACAGACCCAAAGACAGTTACCCTATATAAAAATTTCTTGCCCTCCTCTAAAATTTCTCATTGACACTGGCGCTAACCAATCATTCATAAGCCCCGAGGCTGTGCAAAAGTTCTTCTACGACTATCCTCTTAACTATGACCCTTTCGAAGTCACCAACGTACACGGTGTCAGCAGAAACGAGTACTCTATAACATTACCGTGCTTCAACGAATTCAATGAGGCCGAAGGTATAAAATTATTCATTTACCGTTTTCACGAGTACTTTGATGGCCTAATAGGATTAGACTTATTATCAAAATGGGAGGCTAAGATAGATCTAAAAGACTTTCAATTAGTAACTCGGTCTGCTACGAACCAAATTAAAGTATATAATTCACGCAACGTCAATCTGTATGAGGATATTATCCCTGCGAAAAGTTCTAAATTAATTAGAATACCTATCAACGCCCCGGATGGCGATGTCTTAATAAACGAACAAGTTCTCTGCAATTGTATCATCCATGAGTGCCTTACCACCGTTAATAATAGCCGTGGGTACGTAGAGTTAGAAAATCCAACTCCTAACGATATTATATTCTCATTAGACCAGCCAACTCGTGGAGAACTGTTCAATGCTGAGTGCACACAGCTGAATCAGTCGAATCGCGTAGATGACGTACTATCGCGTTTGCGTACGGACCACCTTAATGCAGAGGAAAGAGCTAACCTCCTAACACTTTGCTCCCGCTACGCAGATGTATTTTACCTCGATGGAGAACCATTGACATTCACCAACAAAATCAAACATCGCATAAGAACAACGGATGAAACTCCCGCTTATACTAAGAGCTATAGATACCCTTTCGTTCATCGGGAAGAAGTTAGGGACCAAATCACCAAAATGCTAGACCAAGGTATAATAAGACCTTCCGACTCTGCATGGAGCTCACCCATTTGGGTTGTGCCCAAAAAAACTGACGCTTCAGGGAAACAGAAATGGCGTATCGTAGTCGATTTTCGGAAGTTGAATGAAAAAACGTTAGACGACAAATACCCCATACCAAATATTAGTGATGTCCTCGACAAATTAGGCAAGTGCCAATACTTTACGACCTTAGATTTGGCAAGTGGTTTTTACCAAGTGGAGATGGACCCTCAGGACATCCCAAAAACCGCCTTCAATGTCGAACACGGGCATATTGAATTCCTCCGAATGCCCATGGGACTCAAAAACTCACCGTCCACCTTTCAACGGGTAATGGACAATGTTCTAAGAGGCCTTCAAAACAACATCTGCCTTGTTTATCTCGACGATATCATAGTCTACAGCACCTCTCTTCAAGAGCATATGAATAATTTGGAAAAGGTCTTCCAAAGACTTAGGGAGTCCAACTTCAAAATTCAAATGGACAAGTCAGAATTTCTAAAACTAGAAACTGCTTACCTAGGACACATTATTAGTAGAGACGGCATAAAACCGAACCCCGACAAAATTTCTGCAGTTCAAAAGTATCCAATCCCAAAAACCCCTAAAGAAATCAAACAATTTTTAGGACTTTTAGGTTATTACCGGAAATTTATCCCAGATTTTGCTCGAATCACTAAACCTCTTACCCTATGCCTAAAGAAAGGTAGTAAAATTACTCTTAGCTCCGAATATGTCAATGCCTTTGAAACTTGTAAGACCTTATTAACCAATGACCCTATTTTACAATACCCAGACTTCAAAAAGGAATTCAATCTCACAACAGACGCTTCGAATGTCGCTATTGGAGCCGTGTTATCTCAGGGACCTGTAGGATCGGACAAACCTGTCTGTTACGCTTCACGCACACTTAATGACAGTGAGCTAAATTATAGCACCATTGAGAAGGAGTTGCTAGCCATAGTTTGGGCTACCAAGTACTTTAGACCTTACTTGTTCGGTAGAAAATTCAAAGTATTGACTGACCACAAACCCCTTCAATGGATGATGAACTTGAGAGAGCCCAACTCACGACTGACCAGATGGCGACTCAGACTAAGTGAATACGACTTTACTGTAGTGTACAAGAAAGGTAAATTTAATACAAACGCTGATGCTCTCTCTCGCGTAGAAATACATAATGAGGAAACAGATGAGATAAACTCAGTGATCGAAAATATAAAAAATCTCAGATCAATGATCAACAACCCATTGGAGGCATCACCTCAACCAACAGACCCCTTGACTGACACCAACTCATTGACCAAAAGTACCGAGGATCTCAGATCTATGATTAATAACCCATCGGAGGCACCACTTCCACCAACGAACTCCTCGACTGACACTGTTCATACCAGTAATGAGCACCCTATACTGGAAGTTCCCATCACAGATGAACCTCTCAATAAATTTCATCGCCAGATTTACTTTACTATAGTAGGCGACATAAAACGCCGACCTACAGTAACTAAACCTTTTGAAAATCATACGCGAATCGCAGTCCAAATTTCAGAATCTAACCTAGAGAGTGATACTATTAATGCTATCAAAGAATATGTGAACCCTAAAGTCAAAACAGCTATCTTGATAAACCCACCATTAGCCATGTACAAAATAATACCCATCATACAAGACAAATTTAGAAGTTCCTCAATCAACCTAGTACTAGCCAAGACAGAACTCGAGAATGTTAAAGAATACCTCCGACAACAAGACATTATCCGACATTACCATGACGGGAAGACGAACCACCGTGGTATAAATGAATGTCACCTAGCCCTTTCACGGAAATATTACTGGCCAAAGATGAAAGAACAAATCACCAAGTTTATTAACGAGTGTACCATCTGCGGTCAGGCTAAATACGACAGGAACCCAATTAGACCTCAATTCAACATAGTACCTCCGGCTACCAAACCACTTGAAATTATCCACATGGACCTGTTTACAGTTCAGAACGAAAAATACATAACGTTCATGGACGTTTTCACAAAATATGCCCAAGCATATCATTTGCGAGACGGAACCGCCATTAGCATTATTCATGCATTGTTACGTTTCTGTACCCATCATGGTCTACCTATGACTATCATTACTGATAATGGCACCGAATTCACGAACCAATTTTTCTCTGAATTTGTGCGGTTGCATAAGATAACTCACCACAAAATTCTACCTCATAGTCCAAAGGACAATGGTAACATCGAACGTTTTCACTCGACGTTATTGGAGCATATTAGAATTCTTAAATTACAAAATAAAGACGAACCGATAATTAATCTCATGCCATACGCCATTATAGCATACAACAGTTCCATCCATAGTTTCACCAAGTGCAGACCTTTTGACCTATTGACCGGACATTTTGACCCTAGAGACCCAATCGACATAGATCTGACTAAACACATACTACAGCAATATGCGCAGAATCATAGACAACAGATGAAGCAAGTTTATGAAATCATTAACGAGTCATCTCTTGCAAATCGTACAGCCTTAATTAACAGTAGAAACAAAACTCGGGAGCCCGAAGTAGAATATACCCCTCAGCAACAAATTTTTATTAAAAACCCCTTTTCCAGTCGCCAAAAAGCTGCACCACGTTATACGCAGGATACAGTACTCGCTGACCTGCCTATACACATATACACTTCGAAAAAACGTGGCCCCGTAGCCAAATCGCGGCTGAAACGTATCCCTAAATCAAGCCAATTGTTACAGAATCCTGATACTACTGACAGTCCAAGCGACACACCCTCAAGAGATAAGACTTGAGACATTAGACGATGGACCGGGACTCCTACCATACAGATTAGGACCGACCAGACTAACTACACATTACCATTCATTCATACAGTACATTCAATTAACCGACATCGAAGATAAAATTAACTCCGTACAGATGCAACTAAAGACTTTTAGAACTAAACTCACTAACGAGACTTATATGGTTTATGAATATCAGATTGAATATCTTGCAAACAAACTTAGTAAGGTACTACAACAAGTAAAATCTTTGGAACCTGTTAGAGTCAAAAGAGGTCTTGTAGATAGCCTTGGGTCCGTTATAAAAAGTGTCACGGGCAACTTAGATGCCTTGAAGTATGATGAGGCTATTAAAACTCTACAAAATAATGAAAATAAAATAATATCAGAATTTAACAACCACATCAGCCTTAGTAAAGAATGGATGTCCCAACATGGTACCGTCCTAGACCAAATAACAAAAAATCAAGAAAAAGTTAACTCAACGTTAGAACTACTTATTGAGAAGAGTGCTTATACAGATTACAGCTTAATAAAATTCGCGAAGTTTGCCCAAATTTTAGGAATTATAACCAACAATGTAGAAGATTTAATGTTAGAGATAATTAGGTTAGAAAACATAATGGCTTTTATACGGGCTTCTAGCACCCATCATTCTATGATTGATATAGAAGTTTTAAGATCTATGATAGATAGGCTCAAATCCATATATAACCAAGATCAAATCCTAAACTTAGAGTTAAGAGAATATTATAATCTAATAAAACCAGGTTCCTACTTTATTGAGAAGAGAATAATAATAATATACAGTTTTCCTATAGTCTCTAAAGACCTTTATGATTTATATAGACTATCCATTGTACCCAATAAGAAACAACTTGCCCTTATTCCTTCCTCTCCCTACATAGCAACAAACGAGAAATCATTCGTTTACATAGAGGCTGAATGCCCGAAGTACAGCAGCATTCATATCTGTGAAAGGAAGACAAGTCATCAGATCCGGACGAAGCCTGATTGCATCCAAGAGCTCATCATCAACCAAGGCCTAAGGGAGACCTGCCAATTCACCAAGATCTCACTCTCCAAGCAAGCAGTAGAAAAGCTGGATGATCAACATTACGTTATCTCTCTGCCTCAACCTACCAAAGTACAGCTAGCCTGCAGCAGGAAAGACTTCAACATCCTACAAGGAAGCTATCTCGTCACCATACCCATGAACTGCTATCTGGAAACACCAGAATTCACTATCATTAACGACAACAATGAGATAAAAGGACAGCCACTCAAGTTATCAAAAATCCCATACAACGACATGAACCAGACAGCTGATTCCACTCACATTATCGGCTTCAAGTCAGTCAACTTAGAAAAACTTCACAGCATCCAGAACAAAGTATTGATGGAAAGCCCTATCCAGATTGACAAGACTCCGTCGGTTGTCCTATATCATACAACCATACCGTTCTACATCATCGTACTATGCGCAACCATACTTATCATCTTGGTTATAAGCCGCAGATACAAATGCTGGAACCTTGGAGCAGACGATAATGAGAAGAAATCAACTCTTAAGATACATACATATGAAGATGTAGAAACCAGAAAACGAGATGAAGTCCCAGCAACATTTGCACTCAACATGATCAAATAGTTGCTGTTCTGCGGGTGGAGGTGTTAAGTACGGATCCCTAACCAATAGCGCTGACATGCAAATTCCTCCGTGTTGACGCCAAGCGCATAGAAACTGCACCGATGACGTCAATCCAGCCACGAGCCGCCGACGCAGCAAAATTGGACATTAGCGTTAAGTTATTTTTAATAAGTAAATGGTCATTCCATATTCTAGCATCGAATAGGTTTCACTAATTATATTGTAATAATTTCTTTTTAATTAAATTAGTTTAAAATCATTTTGGTTTTTTTTCGATCCACCGTCTGCAGTTTACGTAATTAGTGACAAACACTAGCTGTCTCTTTTTTTCTTGTTGGTTTTATCATCCATCCCTTTCGACTTGTATTGAAATGTCAGATGAATGAAAAGTGTGAGTGCGGAACACTTTTTTCAATTGTTTTGTAAGTGTATAACGAATCTGTTTATTTGAATATCATTGCTGATAACTAATAAAGAATAAGTACACATAAGCTTATTTTAATTATTGAAGCAACAAACTATAAAATATTTGGGTTTCCAAAAGGGTTTCGTTGCAAAAAAAAGTTTGAGAACCGCTGTTGTAAGGGTGCCGTTTTTTCCTTTTCAGGTTCGGGAACCTCAAAAATGGTATTCTTGTGAAATATTTCATGTATCGTGTAGGTAGCCCAATGGTATAGTTTGTCAGTTAATGAATGAATTTGATTGAATATGTAGATTACAAACAAACAAGGCCAAATAACTTGTACAAATGTTACTATCACGTGTAGGTACCTATTTATGAATGTGTGTGTTGCCACCTGCTTGGTTGGAAGTTACAAAATCTGGCGGTTTGGCAATTATATGTTTAGCAATTGTCTGAACGTTACTAGAATTGACTGACTGTAAATATACATGACTAGAATGATCTCTTTACAGAATTAAAATTAAAAAGATGTTTGTTTGAGTATTCAACAGTCTTCAAAATGGAGGCGGTTTTTAATTCGACTGTTTTTGTTTATGCGATTACTCCGCCAAGTATGAACCGAATTTGATTATTCTTTTTTATTTGAAATCTGGTACTTCTCTTGTGGACCCATTTAAATTTGATCAAGATTGACTGATCTGACTGATCTTTTTAAGTTATAATGCATATAAAAAGAGAATTAAAAAAATATAGACTTCCAAAGCCAAACACTACAAAGCGAAAAATAACTTTCTTTTCGGAAGTCGATGTCAAAAACGAAAAATAAAAGGTACCAAAGACACAGATTTCCGAAAAATGTTCAAAAAACCTGGATGAATTTAGATGCGGTTCTCAGCATAATTTTACGAGTATTTCATGGGAGACGTTTTACCCATATTATGTCACCAGTAAGAAGCAGAGGCCGGGGTTGGTAGTTAATTATTTTAGTATAGAGTATTAAATCTCGAACTTGTCTATTGAACTACCATGTAGCCTATAAATATTGCTTTGGGCACCTCTATTATACTAAATTAGGGATTTTTTTCGTAATAGAAGCAAAAATCTGAAATATAGATAGGTACCTACTTATTACTAACGAAAATCAATACTAGCTTCTGCCTGCGGCTTCGCCTGTGTTATCACTACTTATTATAAAATAAAGTCCACCGCCGCGTCTGTACGCGATAAACTCAAAAACTACTGAACTGATTTTCATGCGGTTGTCACCAATAGAAAGAGTGAGAAACGAGGAAGGTTTTTGTGTATAATTTGTTACGGGCGAAGTCGGGGCGGTTGCTAGTATTTTAATAAAACGTATCGTAAGTTATTCTCCCTCCATACCATAAACTTCATAAAAGATAGCTTGATTTCTGCGACAGCTGTCAGTATCAAAACAGTAACAATAGCGCTTGACAGGCTAACAATAACGTATATGTCAGTTTGACAAATGTCGCAGAGATCAAGCTATCTTACATGAAGTATACGCTAGGCCACATACATGGCGTCATAAAGCACTCACAATAATTGGTTACTAAATATTACGTTTACGAAATTAGATTTATTTTTTCTTCGCAACTGTGTTGAAAAACGTAGTTGGATACACCGTACACGTGAGCAATTGTCATATCGCTCGCGGCTGCGGCTGTTGGTACAATTTCGTTTATATTATAATACAAAAATTGTGAAACGTGACCTAATTCGCATGCATTTGTTTAATTTTTTTTTTGTTGCTAAAAAAATCAAGAAATACCTGTTTTTGAGAATACCTAACAATTTTTACTTGATATTTCTTTGTTTTATTTTTGTGATTTCGTAATATTGTATAACTTTATCTTGAAACTTATGGCCGCGGCTTCGCCAGCGTATAAGAATATTTTTTTACTAGGTCGCAGCGTAGATTTGGATGAAACTCGACATTTATGAATAG
Source organism: Orthosia cruda (assembly GCA_964057195.1). Taxonomy (NCBI): domain Eukaryota; kingdom Metazoa; phylum Arthropoda; class Insecta; order Lepidoptera; family Noctuidae; genus Orthosia; species Orthosia cruda. The sequence continues at coordinate 16,869,086 of OZ059856.1, read as the reverse complement.
AGTAGAACTGGATTAGTACACAGATATTAAAATTTTCATCACGGTATAATGTCCCATTGGGATAATAACACTTATAACGTGGGCGAAACCGCGGGCAAAAGCTAGCCTTGTATCCTTACTCAAGAACTGGAACATGTGCTGTTTCAGTTATGAAGAAATTCCAGCCATAAATTTTTCTTTTTAAGAATACTTATAAACATTCACTTTGTTTTTTTTTTTTTTAAAGCAAAACTAGTACTAGTAACACGAAAAATCCATGTTAAACAAATAGGTGCATAAATCAATTATTTTTTTCAAGCCTTTTAATCTAGCCGTTACCACAGATAATATAATACTCTGTTACTAAAGAAATATACTTTAGAAAATAACCGTTTAACGGCACTGAAGCGGTGGAACTGGAAGGCCCCCTTAACGAATCTGTACGAAATTTGGCACAGATACATTCAATATCACATCGGCTTACTTTTCATCCCGGTAAAATGTCCCCTTGGGATAAAAAAAAAAACTAATCACGCGGTTCGCCGCTGGCAGAAGCTAGTGTTTACTAAACGCAACGCGGTATGATTTTATCACGGGCGTGAGTTAACTGCTCGCTCTTCCAACGACTCAATATAGCTGTAAGACAGTTGATGTTACCTATATTAAATTGATATATATTTCAATTCGAGACAAATCCATCCATCTAGGTCATAAAATGTTTGTAAACAATACCCCATTCAATAGAAACGCCCAGTTTACGATGGTCCGCAGTCGTAAAAACAATCTGTCAATTTCAGCACATTTTTAGCGTAGTGCCCATTTTTGCCGCGTGTCTAAATATACTGGATATTGTTACCTACATAGTTCAGAGTGTGGAGAATTTCTATTATGTAATATTGTTGACATAATACCTATTCAGTCGTTGTGCAATGGTTTGGTACGTATATAAGCATATAGGGATGTATTTACAATACTGATACAACTGCCATGAATCATCAACTCATCATGGTAGGAGTTGAAAATGGCAAGCAAATGAAATAAGTGGAGTCCTAGCCATCACAACCCAAAGAGTAATATAATAATATGGAATGTCACAACCCTATTTCATTTAAACATCTTTTGCCAAGGACAGTAGTTAATAATTCCATGCCTTTTCCCCATTCATAACTAGAATGTACTGAATGGACTTAAACATTCCATATAAATTCTATTTAAATAGGAACAATAGTGATTGATTATAAAATGGTTTGAGCTCATTCTTAACTATCTAAATGAACACAGAGACATACATAACATCACACTTGTAGTGTATTCCCTAATTCCCAGAAGAGTTTCAATTCCCAAATCCTTGAGGATTTCCCCACAATAAAAACAATTAATAAAAGAAGAAATGAAGGAAAGATGTGACAAGAGATACAGAGAGCTGTAAAAATGGGAAAAGTCTTTGCCTACCAGTGTCTGCAAAGGATAAGCAAAAATAATTATTGGCCATTCTTCTAAAACCCACTAAGTCCCAAACAGCTGTTTCAATAGGTTGTATGCATTGTTTCCTTTGTTTATATGTAATTGGTAAATATATAGAAAAAGCTAAACAGTTGTTTTGTTCATGTATAGCGTGCGATTGGAGAGGCCTATGTCCAGCAGTGGACCACTGTAGGCCTGATGATGATAATGTCAAGTCTCAAAATATTCTAATTAAACAACATCATTTTTTTATCAAACTCTTCAGTTTATCATACATCCAAACCAATCAGTTGGGGATAAATGTTTCAAAAAACAAATGCAAAATAAGCCACAAACATACTAATAAACTAACAAGAAAATTTAAACAAATTCTTGTGGGAATCAGTTTGAAACTTACTAACTTCAAAACAGCTGTTTCAGAAGGCTGTATGGGCACTACCTTTGCCAGCCTATGTAAATATTTACAAAACAAACATCTGTTTTGTTATGTCAAGAAGCCATAGACATATCACAGCTGATTTTATTTACAAAAACAGTAAACAAAACAAATTTTGGTTTTTTAGTTTATGTATGATTATTATTGATATTTGAGTTAAGTAGGTTAGATAGGCATCACTATATGTACAAGTAAAATTTCAAAATTTAAAAAACCCCCGACACATTTATCTAGCGAAAACTTCACGATCTAAACAGTAAAACGTGCATAACTTTTGAACGGCTGAACCAATTATATTCAAACGAAGCTAAGAACACTCTCGATACAATCACCTTTCAAACAAAAAAAAACTAAATCAAAATCGGTTCATCCGTTGAGGCGCTATGATGCCACAGACAGACACACAGATACACAGCAACACACCTCAAACTTATAACACCCCTCTTTTTCCGTCGGGGGTTAAAAATACTATTAATTAGCTTAACTAGTTAGACTGGAAACTAATTTGAACATAGTTGGAAAATTGCTAGGCAGATGATTATGGCATTTCTCTGATAGATAGGACCTGAATGAATGAAGCTATATCGCAAGCGATTGAAAAGGCTTAAAAGCCTCTGAATTGAGTATTTGGAATTAAGAATTTGTCAAACCTTACTTTAATGCCACAGTTTAGACCACAGAGAAACTTATATATACGGACAGTTTTGACAGATTTTCAGACTAAAGGAAACTTAAAATACTTAATTCAGAAATCGGAGAATAGATATATAGTCATTGAAATTGATAACTTTGTATTGTTTACACTGAAGATTGAACATAGTTTTATTCATAAATAAGCTTTGATAATAAATTATTTCTTTAAAATAAGCTTTTTTATTTAACTTTTCACAAGAAAGCTCAATCAAACACTGGGATGTGCATTAAATTTAACTTGCAAGACTTGATTACAGATGAAACTTTAGCTTATTTATGAATAAGATATGAAACTAGTTATGATATGTGCAGAGTTATAAACGTGTGTTATAAAGATTACATAGTAATAACACTCACCAATATGGTATTTCACTGTTTTCATATCTCCTTTTATTGATATTATTGTTGATTTCAGTCCATAGGTATTCCAAATCTTGATGTTTGTCACATGTAAATCACATTTGTTAAATACCTTTTTCTTAATATTCTTGTTAATATGTTTTGTTCATGAAATAAAGTTTCTTGAGTTTTTGTCCATCAACTTTCTTGAGCTAAAAAATAAGTTTTAACCCCACTCGTGAAGAGTGAAGGGTACGTTTTTGACCTCTGACAGAAACATTGAACCATATGGCGGGCTCCGAAGAGCCCTGGGATAGGACAGGGATAAGGGATGGGACAAGGTGGGACAGGATACTGCGGACAATTTCGCGTAGAGCGGCCATCGCCCACGCTCAATTCTTCACTTAAAGTATTACATTACAAATTAATTATAAAAAACTTGTAAAATTCCAAATATACTCGTTTTTTTTTTTTTTTGTACATCACAGAAAGCTCCTAGACGTTCAGGCCGCAGTGCCCGCAGCTGAGATCAATATACTATACTGTACAAACATATATAATAGACTCCCAATCTTCAACAGTCGGCTTTCACATTTACCGTATTGTTAAATTTTTAAAATCTACAACTAGGGTGCGCCGGGCTGGCCTCACACACGTACGTTTAAAGCTTTGGACGGCAGGTCCTCCCGCCGGAGACACACCCGGCGCGCTCAAATAAAATACAATCGCTCTCAAGATAAATAAACGATACGACTAGCGGCGCAGCAGCGCGGGCTCCAGGCCGGCGGAGCGCCCGACAACATAAAGAGGCCCCCGCCGATGCCCGCGCCTGCCGCGCCGGCCACCGGCGGCCCCCCGGCGCTCCGAAGACGCCCTATTCATTTTTTTGTGTTTTTCTCTTGAGTTTAGGGCCAGAGCGGCGCCGCCAGCGCCCGAGGGCCTCGGCTGCACTTACCTACTAAAATTTTCACAAAATAATACCTAACGCCGGAATTTGGTCGGCGGAAGACCGCGGCCGCGGGCAGCACAGGGCTGCGGACGGCCGCGCCTTGCACCTCGAAATAAAAAACTTAGCACTGAGCGGCGGACGCGACCCGACGGAGCCGCCGAGTCGCGCCCGCGCCACTTATCACTAACTTAGAGTCCGTATGGCGAGCGGTGTTCTACACCGTCACATTGAGGAGCAGCTTGAGAGACAGCGCGCAGTCGGACTCCGGGCGGCAGCGGCCCTCGCGCCTCCAGTGCGTGGGAGGCGGCGGCAGCGCGCACGCGGCCGGGGCTGCGCCCCACTTGCTGGCCGCGTACCGATCGCCGCCGCGTTCTGAGTCGCGGCGGTCGCGGCGCAGCGCTGAGCGGCGACGACAGCGGGCCTGTGGACTGCCCACACTACCAATACTGCCGACACTGCCAATACTGCCCACAGACATGACGGACAATGGAGGACTGGGCCGGTTCATGACGGAGGTCCCCAGGTCTTCTTCGTCGGGTTGCTGATGGTACTCTGGCTCCTTCACGGTTGCGTTTGCACGGACACTTTATGTATTTATATCAACGGGCACTGCGTTGTTTCAGTCGGGGGTGCTCCGTTACGTTGCTCACGTCCTCAAAGTCGCCAGACTTCGATGTTTCACAAGATGGTTGCCGTCGCCGCTCGCACGCGAGATTGTGTGTGTATGTGGCTTCGCTCGATGGTTGCGATCCGCCGGGGTCGGCCTCGAACCGCTGTCGATCTGCTTGGATGACACGTCGAAACACTTAACTGCTCACTTTCACGACTTAATACGTCGGCGGTCGCACTGCTAGCTTCTATGATGTTGATCGATTATTATGGGAATAAAATATGGACGCCACCTCTCCATTATTCACACCTTCACCTCTCGATTTCGACTACGTGACGTCGGTGGCGCTCGTCGTATTTATATGGTAATGGCGGCTGCGCGCCGAGTGCTGCGCGGTGGGGATATAAAGCGCCCCACTAATGACGCTACTTTTTCTTCCAGCTATTGTTGCAGCGATTAGTAAAAATATTTTTATTGTTATAATGATTTAAAAAGTAAAAAGAGGATCGACTGAAATTATGCATTATAGACTTGGATACGTGCACCGTACAACTCACAACTGAACTGAACTGCCACGTGCAGGGACAGCTCTGCAATGTAGTCGTTGCGACCCTGTGACGTAACCTTGTAAGAGCGGCTGATATTTCAATATTAACGAGATTTTAAAGAGAACATTTGGAATTTTAATTCATATTTATTGCTGGAAAAGTACTAAGAACTACATTGCGTAGTAAAATAGAATATTATTCTGTATACATATAAAAAATAAAAATCGTTTATTGTTCAAGTGGTAGGTGTCTCTGACATAAATCTATTATCTTATTATTCTGCATTAACGCATTTAATATCCAAATATCTCTGAAAACTGTATTAAATGGGTTAAAGAAGACACTTGATCAAACAAACAAGTTATGGGAAATTCGCACGTAATAAGTAGAAAATCTGCAAATTAAAAACTTTATTGCACTTAAGTTGTTATATTTCTTACCGGTATGTTGAAACATTTCTTAAAATGATTGTAATAAAATAGCAAAAATTAAAAAAGTACCATACCAAATACTAACACAAAATTTGGCTCGGACCTGGGACCACGTCGCTTCAAAGTTACGTCGCACAACCGGTGGGCGTGGCTAAGCGTGGATTTTTTTTGTTGCGAAAAAAAATGCAATACGGGTTCCGAATATAGTGAACGTAAATGGAACGTCTCAGAATTTCTGATAAGTGGACCAATTTATGATGTCAGTTTTACGAGCGTTGCATCCTGCGATGCACTTTAAAAATATTTTCTAGGAGCATGTTTGGTAGACATTATTGAAATTGTATAGAAAAATGTTACTTTCATTTTGAGCACTAACCAAAATATACAGTTACATTTTATAGCTGTTCTCATAGAAATTGGAAGCTACTTTGATTGCCAATTTACCAGCGAGTTGTGACTTGTCAGCGTTGTTATAATCTCACAATCACACATTTAATTTGACATTGCAGTGACAAATCACCAGACAAAATTTACTCACATGAGTATGAGACACGTGAGACTTTAAAATCACTGGCGACCAAAGTTACTGCCTATTAACCTGTTTTGTAAAAGGGGCGCCAGGACTAATGGAGAAAAGACTATGGAGTGTGAGATTTTTACCTCACTAAAACCATCCCCATGATCACCACACACGTAGGACCCCCGTGACATAATAAAAGTCCACCCCGAAACCCCTACTATCTATACCTAATGTTAGACATAGTTACATAGCATAGACTTAGTTCATAGGTTATTCAGTAATTTCTCATTTGGCGATCTATTGTTCTTGTTAGCTACTGACATGTCCATAGAAATGGTATAGTACAGTATTTTATAATTGAAGTCTTAGCTGTAAGTCTTTCATGTTATTTAAATTAATACATAAATATCATTATCTAACTATATAGTTATTAGCTGGTATTATAATCAACTTATGGTACTTTGTCGTTTTATGCCAATCTCCTTAATATTATGATAGGATTTCTTAGTCCGCTCGACTTGCTAGGTAGTAAAACCTAATCGATCATCATCATAAGAGCTATCAGCGAGACAACATACAATTATTTTTGGCGTGAATCCGCAATATATCTGTCACCTGTAAATAAGGAAAAGAAATCAAACATTTTTTTATTTAATTATGATAATAAAACTATGTAAGCTGCAATAACTAATGAAGTACCTACCTGTATAATATACTACTAAAAACTAGTACTTAATCATTTATTCCAGTAATCGTTCGAGTGTGGGCAATTCCTTCGTTATCTCTAATCTATAGCCATTAGTAAAGTACTTATACAATTACCAACTCTAATGGAGAAACAATGCAAAGTGGTGCTTTAATCGATGACACAATTGTGAAATTGGTAGTGTAATTATGGAATCAGGGGCAGATCCAGGCTTTATTTCTGGAAGGCCAGAAAATTATCACATTTAGGTACTTGAAGTGTGGTAATTTCTTACCTATCACAGTGTACACAATACACAAAGAACAGATGTATGCACAAAGAAATTATTGTTATCATTAATATGCTATACTATAGGTCTCTCAGATTCTCAGCTCCTTATTTTATGATTGGAAGAACAATGGCTTTCTTAAGGGTTTAGCACTTGTCTACCTGAGCAAGTGAATGGATCCAATAATCATGGAAACAAACGATAAAATAGAAAAGAATAACTTTTAAAGTTTCAACAATAAATAGATTATGACTGAACAAAAACCTAACCCAATTTCTTCAGAATATTATTCTCTTATCTTGAGCCGCCTCGAAACATGCTTTGTGATACACAATAGCGAAATATAATGTGTTTTTTAATGATTGTCTACTGGAAAAAGTCTCAAACAAGTCTGGTTTCGTTTAGTGTTTCGAGTTGTTGTTTATCACATGTTCTTTTCAAATCCTAGTGTGTGGTCCAAGGAATTTGTAAAAACCTAGCAGGGCCCCTATGTAATGTATTATTGATTTTATACGCTTATTTCCAAAAACGGCACAGAAATGCATTCATCGATGACACAAACATTGAAGGCGTCGTCGTTTAAATATTGTAATGTGTAAAAATTAACGGAATAAATAATTAATTTATTTATAAAGCTACAATAGTTTCTACGCTTATCTTAGAGCTTGTCTGCAAGCATGATGATTAACACTCCATGCCTTCTTTGTATGAGAAGTGGTATTTGCCCTGCAGTGGGATAGTAACCGGCTGATATTATTATTGGCTTTGGCTTAGTATAGCCCTCGCCAAACTTATACACGAAACGGTGCTGTTTTTGTATGAGATTTCCTACAGCGCAGCCATTGTAGCCAACTTCAGGGCGGCCAATAAGTTTGGTGAGAACTATAATTAGATAAATTATTTGATCTGAGTAGATAAACTATACAAATTAAAATATAGACAATATTACAAAAAGTTGGATTGAATAAAATTTTAAACAGTAAATAATAATAATACTCGTTGAAACACTCTACGTTCTACAATGTTCTTGTTCATGACAAAGAAACCATCAAAAGTGTTAGTTACTGTTGATTTCATTACTACAATGATATGAATGAATGGAACTGCTACCTGCTGAATGTGCTACAAATAACTGATAAGCACTTACGATGTAACCTAAAAACACCACGTTAGTGTATTTTTTGGGAAATAAAAGATTCTATGCGATTATAAGTAAGTTCTTATTGTTTACTAATTGATTGACTGATATCAAATTGAGCAACTGTAATGATAGCTGTATGTATATAAATAACTAATAATATTAAGTGCCGATCGTTTTTATTCTTAATCGACTTTGTACTAAAACGCGATTTCTAGAACAATCTGGAAAAAAGTCTAGACGTGAATGGCTCGCTTTATTTTCCGCGTACCAATCTGCTAGCAACGTTGAAAAAAAATACCTACGAGCGACGATGAAAACAAGGAGGTTGAGGGTATAACCCGACCATGTTTGGAAGTACGCTCATACAAAGACTCCCGTAATTTCCCCTTGATATTTAATTTATCCGAGTTATTGCAAATGGCCGCTGTGTACTTGTGATTGTGTTATTTTCGCATTAACCCATTGAGTAGATAAGAAATTGTTTGTTTTCATTGCAATAACTAACTCCTTGTTATCAGAGCTAATAATAATAATGTAATTTAGTACCTATACAGCATATTTTATTTACTTAGTTTCATAACAACCTACTTTTTAATACGTAACATGGCACACTAGTAACGAATAAGTTCCTTTTTCGTCGCAAGATGTAAACAATCTATTTTGGTAATGTAACTAATAGGTGTACAAGCTATTTGTAGCATGTTTACACTCTCCTGCAAGGTTTTAAAGAGAAAGTTTAAGGGAAATGCGCTCGTTTTAACTTGTTTAGGTAACATTTTATAGCGATGCCTCAGTAATTTTGCAAGTAGGCACTATTGCAAGGTTTCGACTCGATACGTCACTGTACGTGACCACGGACAGCCGCGAGTATTGCGTATGTTTTCCATTGTCTGCGTCAGTTTGACCTCTGTATCAGCAACAAACCTTCCTGTCAAGAAAAAAAACAGACCTCAGTAAAAGACAGACAGGAACTGGAGTCGTCAAGTTGTGGGAGCCAACCCCCATAACTAATGGTGCGACTGGTAAAAAGGGACAGATGTATACAAGTCATATAAATCTGTCCCTTACGCAAAATGGAAATAACCTTGCTCTAAGAGCGTATGGTAACCCTGGGGGTCGCCGAGGGGAGACGTAGAAAACGACTAGTGGTATTTACGAAAGATTGTTCGGAGAAGGCAACACACTGATAAGGCTGGAATTAGTGGCAGGCTATGGAAGAGGCCAGAGACCTCTGCCCAGCAATACGACAAACTTAGGCTGACAAAAATAACATTATGGCCCCTGTCCTTTCGCCTGCTTGGACTATAATTTTATCCCACATTGCTGTTCCCGTAGTACTCTAGTCAATATAATAAACGGTATAAACGCACCCCAGACATAACAACACAACACGTCGTTTTTTTTTCTGACATTGCAAAGTGTAAACAGCAACGCTCCGTTCGACCTTTGCAAAGAGACAATAAAGAAAACAGGTGTTTTTTTTTTAATTCAAGAGGGTCTTTCGTTTACCGTTTTCTAACTTGACCTTTTGTTATTTGTGTTTATTTATTTATTAATTACAGGTTCGTAGGTAACGGCATACGGTGTGGCAACGGCTATAGTTTTACTTGACAGCCCAAAAAAGGAGTGTACCTAATGTTTTTACCGAGTTATGAAAAGTTATTTGAGTAGATAACTGCCTATCCTAGGTCTTTTATTTGTATTTTGTTGAACTTACGACTTTACGGTCCAGTTTGATTCGTAGTCAACTCAACCAATCGTTAAATATAGTAAGTAAGTAACCAACGGTTTTAAATTTCGTTAAAACGTGCTTTTTTATCAATTGTTTGTCTAACAAATAGTCAATTAATTAACTCTTCGACTTATTTGACCATTTGTAATGCTAACAATTGTTGAAAAAGTCATTTTACCGCAATTTGAAACCTTTGGTTACCGTTATTAACCAATGGTTGAGATAACTACTGGTAAAAAACTTAGATTCACATTATGGCTTTGGACCAAATCAAATCAATTAAGTAATCAAGGGTGTTGGGGAAGTCATCAGTTTCTGAATAGGCAATTTGGAGCTATGAACGTGTCAAACCGATGCCAAAGTTTGACATGTGTTCAGAAAATAGAGTTTCACAAATACTCTTTTTATCGAATTCTTCATTGAGAAAACGGGGGTTAGATTAGAGGGTTACGGAGCTAGCGTCAGAAAAGCAAGAAGCAGTAGCCAAATCTCGAACTTGGGTACATTGTAAAAATATTCTTTAGGCTAGATATACATGAAGAATGATAGATGGTTTTATTCTAGCGTGACGGTTGACAGGGGTATTGGAAGAACAAAACGTATTGTACCGACCCCTAGTACCTACAAGGGATAAGGGCAGGGAGTTGATGATTTATTAGGCTAGTTATTTATCTTAAACATTTTTGACAACGGTGAAGGAAAACATCGTGAGGAAACATAGAAATCCACATCGCTTATTTTATCTCGCATTTGATTGGTCTATTGTTTATACTCTTGGCGAGTCTTGGCCCTTGGCCTTGTGTTGGTCGTGTTGTGGTTGATGGTGAAGCAATCTTGCCTAGAAGTAACCTATTCACTCTTGATTTAAAGACACCAAGGCCAAGGCATCTGTATGAGAAGAGGCCTTTGCCCTGCAGTTGGACAATTACAGAAGCTGGTATTATAATTAAACTCTATGCGCAATGAATGCTGCCTGACAACAAGACCACACAGCTCGCAACATTTCATAAAATATCATCTTATCATTCAGTGGCTGTTGTTCATGCAGTAGGGTCAAGTCAGGTCACGAAATAAATTTACATTCGGCCTAATTAACGTTATCAGAAGCTGTATAACTTTAACCAAACAAGCTTTGGCCAGGCCACAGATAATTTATAAGCGTCAGACTCTCCATTACATTTTGACACCTCAAAGTGGCGCCACTTTCTTTGACTAACTGTCAAATCCAGTACATTTGAAACGTAGTTCCATTTTTCTTCACCGTTCAGGGTAACTGGCCGTTAAAATTTTATTTTTATTTTATTGATGCCTATGAATTCGACCTATTTTACTACTTTACTTTCGGCTTTTGTTTGAATTGGAAGCTTTCGGCTGTATTGGCAAAATTAACTGTGAATTTGTGTTGATGAACTAATTAACATTATTTAAATTGACGTGCGAATTCCATAATCCCTTGTTGGAGAACTAGGATTGTATGGCAGAATCTGAGGGCAGAAGGGGTTTATATTATTACATACAAAATACACGTTTTTTGAATGGGAGCCACACTTAAATATTTATTTTATTCTGTTTTTAGTAAAAAAAATTATAGCGGCAACAGAAATACCTACAACATCTGTGAAAATTTCAACTGCCTAGCTATCACGGTTCATAAGATAAAGCCTGGTGATAGCGCAGTTATGTGGGACTCTAACCCACTAAAACTCCACGGTGTCCTCCTGTGCCGGACCCTCCTCGGGGGAGTACCCCCATCACCCGGCACACCAGAACACGCTGTGCGCCGTGGCCACCCCAGGGACCAAACCAGCACATGGGTGCCAGACGACCCCGTGAATGGCACCCTTGGTCCCCTTGTGACGGGTCGAGGTCAATGGCCCCGCCACCTACCATTTTTCGGCCGCAGAGGATAGGGAGAGCGGCCATCGTTGTACTGACACTCCTCTTCCCCTGCGGCCCCACCGCGTCCGCCATCAGACGGTGGCGACCCTGTCCAGGCCGCGGAAGGTAGGGAGAGCGGCGCACCGCAATACCGGCACTCCTCTCCCGCCGCGGCCTCCACCCTCAGCCGCGATATCGTATGGGTTTGGGAGGCCCCATACGACATCGCGGCCCGCCTCAGTTGCGGTGTTGCCCAGGCAGCACCGCAACTTACATGTTGGCTGCTACGTCGTCGGCTTATCGCCAAAAGCCCTGACGAGCGGCCCCTCCTCGGGTTCCTCTTCGCTTCACCGTGGGTGACCAAGCCGCGGTTACTAAGCCCCCCCGCCTCGACAATGCGGGAACCCACCGGGGGGGAGTTCCAATGACCTGCAGGGAGGATTAGGGGCTTGATAACGTAATTGCAATTATCATTATCATAAAAGTTACTTATTTATTTATTTAAACTTCATGTACAATGGTGATACATAGGCGGACTTAATGCAGCAAGGCATTCTCTACCAGTCAACCTTTATCGAAGTTAATCGAAAACAGGGAGTGTGGTGGTTTTGATAATCGCTTATTTGTTTTGTTTGGATCGAACCGTGAAGCCGAATTATTAATAGGTAAAAATCTATCCTATGGCCTGCCCAGGATCTCAAACTATCTCCTTACCAATGAAAAGGTAACAAACAAACAGAGTTACTTTCGCATTTCTAATACTATATTTTGCCAGCGGCTTCGCCCGCGTGAAAAGTATTTTCTTATTCCAAGGAAACATATTCCCGGGATAAAAAGTATCTTATGTGCTATTCCTGACTAAAATCTATCTCTGTGCCAAATTTAATCGAGATCCATTCAGCCGTGATTGAGTAAAAAACATACATCCAAACTTTCGCATTTATAATACTAGCTAGCTTTTGCCACCGGCTTTGCCCGCGTGAACGTCGAAAATGATCTCGAGGAAACATATTCCCGGGATAAAAGTATCCTATGTGCTATTATATCTCTGTGCCAAATTTTATCCAGATCCGTTCAGCCGTTCTGGCGTGATTGAGTAACAAACATACATCCATCCAAACTTAATATTAGTAAGATTAGTATCAATGGATTAAGTATGGATACCGTTGATCTACTTTTTTTTTTTTTTTTTTTTATTCGTTATAGGCTCGCGTTTGACCACTATCTCGCCTGATGTTAAGCGATGATATGGTCGAAGGTGGAGCACGCTTGCCTAGAAGTAACCTATTCACTCTTGACTTGAAGACCCTACTAACTACTAATTCATTATAATTCTCACACCAGCCCCCATGTGGCACTTTTCAAACTTTATTTTTAAAGAACCCTTTAAAAACTGTGTGAAAAACGGATGCCCCTATAACTTTTACAATAGGCCGTACTGTAGCAAGTACCTACTCGTATAGGGGTAAAAAATTAACACAAAGGTCGATAACTCATAATTAGAACTTGGGCCAGCGTTAACGAATGGTCAATGTAAAATGTTTTGTTATTATAACCTTTTATTTATTCTTTAAACACAAAACAAACAAATTAGGACAGGTTATGTACAAAGGCGAGCTTAACTCATAAATTGAGTTCTCTATCAGCAAATCTTAGTGCTATAGACTATAGATAGATTTGCAAATGAGGACAGTACCTATGCTTGATTCATCAAAAACTTAAATTAAAAACACCAAAAGAATGGATACGAAAAAAATCTCAAATATTAACATTATAAGCGGGATATTTACCATGTTTACTGTTTGTAGCGAGTTTCCGATATTTCGGTGCTTTGCAAGCTCAGTTCAAATAAAAAGTCAAGATGGAACGTTGCAAACAACAAAGTGAAGCCGGTTCAAAGTAAGCCTTGCCGTATAAATACACAATTATACGCGCACACGTATAACGAAACTACCCCTTAGCTTGTCAGTTGAGCTTTATTATTTGATCTGTAAGCTCGAAGGACAAGCTAAGGCGTAATTTCGTTGTATGTGAGTGCGTGTAATTGTGTATTTGTACGGCAAGGCTTAGTTTGAACCGGCTTCACTTTGTTGTTTGCAACGTTCCATCTTGACTTTTTATTTGATCTGAGGTTGCAAGCACCATGATCACAGATAAACTAAACGGTAAATATCCCGCTTATAATGTTAATATTAGTGTTAGTGACCATGACAGTTTAAAAACTTATATCGAAAAAAATCTGTTGTAATACGAAGCTCGTTTTCGTACTTCTCGTGGTGTATTGTTTTATAAACATAATTTAACTACTTCGGTTTCGTTATATTCGAATTATAAAATTGACAGCATTATGATACACATAACGACATCGGGTTGCATTATGCGAATCTTCATAAATTCTAAAACACAAGCAAAGACATTCTGAACATACAGCCAGGTACATATAATATTACTTCGAAATCGAGACAATGTAAATTATGTTTTTAAAAATGGAACAAGTTTAGAACAAAAGTATCGTATACTATTTGGCTGTTGCGGCTACAAAATCTTTGCCTTATACCTAATAAAGACTAAATAAAAAAATAAAATAAAAAGTGGACGCGGGCAAAAATTTCTGAGTGAAATTTTATTCCAAATTTTATTAAAAATGGTTTCAACATCAAGTGATATTGAAAATACTCCACCAGTATGCTAGTATTATATTATCTGTGACCAGATATAACAAATAGAGCAGTTGCGGCTACAAATAATTTACTACCAGAAAAATCAAGACATGTATATGAGAAATGAAATACTTAAAACACACTTCCTGAAATACTTATTTGTCTATATCTGTGTTTTATTCCTTCCTTCGTAGATAAAATCTTGTATGCAACTGTACGTTATTGGTCTTTTAATAACTCGTGCCCACCTATTTCGGTACGCGCTACGCTTGTACCGAAAAATAGCACTCGTATTAAAAGACCGTCCATAACGTAACAGTTGCATAAATAGCTATTGTCTAACCTAAATTACCATAGGCACAGACTCAGTTTTTTTTTGTTTGCCTTTTTTTTCGAATACCAAAAGACTGACTTTTGACAGCATTTTTTTTTCTTTTATGGATCGTTACTACTTTCGTAATGAACATGATACCGGTGAAACTAGGTACCTACTTATCTAGGATTTAGGAGATTGGCCTCTAATAAAGGTATTTTTTGGGCTAAGAACAGGGGCGTAGCTACCGCCGTATCTGCCGTATCAATTATACGGGGCCCCGGGCCACGGAGGCCCCCGACGTGCGCAAGCAAAAATTAATAAAAACTTCCCAAATTTCTTTTTTTGACCTGTCACTATTGTCCATAGAGGCAGAAACTTTAGAAAAACTAAAGTCATCATCGGCTATAAATGATTTAATAAATCAGTTTGCCGAAAAAAAGGCAAGAGAGTGTATATTTAATTTGAATTGATTGTAAAAATTTTGGAAAAGTGACATAGATAATTATGATGAATAAATATTTCTTTTAACTTTATGCAAACAATTATTTTTCTTTTGTGAGAAATCTTTACCCTTATAAGGACCCCCAAACAAATTTTTATACGGGGCCCCGCCAAGGCACGCTACGCCACTGGCTAAGAAGATAAATGTATAAGTCTGTTTGTTAGGATAATTGGACATCATGGCTTTGGATAAAACTTGTATTCACATCATATTAATGGATTCCATGGCCTATGGATTAAAACGGTTGTTCGTTCGTTCAGGTAGTTTGTCGAAAAATCGTTATTTTAGGTGGAAAGTCGAAATTTATTTCTTGGGATAATTTACGACTTCCACGCGGGCGGAGCTACTGGCCAAAGTTAGTTGATCATATTTTCGTATAGAGTCGATAGTTCGATACCAATGCTCAAATTTCAGTCAAATTCCACTATAATGGATTTCGTCTACGTTTAACTAAATATGGTTGCCGTAAATTACAGGAAAGCCAGCTGATTTACCTTTTAAAACTCAACATTTATTGCCCAGCATAACTTGACATGCGGCAAAATAAAGAACTAACATAAGTACTGAACTCTTGCTTAGAGCTGTAATTTTCCTTAGCAAGCAGCGCCATCTACAAATGCCAAGATAAACTTGTCACTTTGTTTAAAAAGTATAAACACGACAACAGCTGTAAAACCTGCCAGGATGTGGGTTACCAGCTGATATGTTTTGTATTTATTGTGTTCTTCTCTCTTTCTAACATATTGGGGAAGGAAAGAGAAGGTTGTAGTTCGCGTGGGAGCTTGGTCCCGGGTCCTGACAGTTATTTTGATAAAAAGCGGGCGTTTCTTTTTATTTTTATAAATGGGAGACGGTCGATGGAATGTTGGGCCAGACAAGCTTTAGGTTTTTTTTAAACTTTATGCCAGGCACAGGTATAGATATGATTTGTGCTAGTAAGAATGATTTTGTGTAATAAGTATAATACGTTGATATATCATCTCGTTATCGCGTTACACACGCGTTTTTTTCCTCGACACTATTTATTTCAGTCTTTATGTAGATAAAAAGTAAATGAGAAAGGATTCTTTTGTTTTTGTTCCAAGTTTTGGTGTACCAAACTATAGTGAAGGAGCAGGCTGTGTAGTAATGTGTCTCTAACCAGGATTTTTACACATAAACAATACTTTAGATCGAAATATTGTATGTAGGGTTATGTAGGCTGGGCTAATTTTACTTTGATTCACCGAAGTATATTACTTAATTATATACACAGGATGTAATTTGGCACAGAGATAGATTATAGTCTGGAATAGCACATATATTATTATTATATATTGTTCCCTCGGATGATAAAACACTTGTAATAGTTGCAGCTTACGACATACATGTGGTAACATTTACACTGCCAAGAACAATATTTCTGCTGCGACATGGAACCGCTGACTATGTCAACAAATTGATATCACTATGTTATAAATATATGCAAATCCAATTTTGTGTTTTTTTCGTTACTTTATCACTCCTAAACCGCTAAAGACGGGACAATGGAAAAGGACATTAAATACTTTTTTACCCTATTACTGAGACTTCGCGGTCTGTCTGTCTGTCTGTTTGTCTGTCTGTCTGTTTGTCTGTCTGTCTGTCACCAGGCCGTATCTCATGAACTGTGATAGCTAGACAGTTGAAATTTTCACAGATGATGTATTTCTGTTGCCGCTATAACAACAAATACTAAAAACAGAATAACATTAATATTTAAGTAGGGCGCCCATACAACAAACGTGATTTTCGTGCCGTTTTTTGCGATAATGGTACGGAACCCTACGTGCGCGAGTCCGACTTGCATTTGGCCGGTTTTTTTTTTATCCTGGAAGAATATTTCCTTATGACGACGTTGCCGACCCAAAATTTAGTAGGTTTTTGTACTAAAAAAGCCTCAGATCTAAATGTAGATAATTAAATTGCCTTTGAGGTGGTGACAATTTCATTAAAATACGCCCGGCAGTTTTGGTGCGATTTTCGCTTTTTTGTCCGTGTTAGACATAACTTTACAAATTAATTACACTATGTTATACGAATAAAATTTAAAATTTTCTTTGATCAAATTATTAAGAAAATAGTCTAATGAGACATATATTTTTATCAAAACATTACGACAAGCCGTTTAGACGTGATTCTTATTTTAAAATCAGCGACGACAACTAATGAAATACCTATTTCCAATGATATTCAAATAAACAGATATGTTATGAGCGCGCGCATTTTGAAGACTCGAATAGGTCACAATTGTGACCTTTAGTCTTTAGTTTATGTCACGCATGGCGTAGAGCGATAGGCTTTGTTGAAACAAAAACAAAATAAAATAAATGCCATCGTGTGTATTTGTAATTTATTTATTTATTGATTAAAATAAATATTTTTTAATGTTAGATGAATGAAAAGTGTGTATGTGTGCTGCCGCTATGTGCGGCACACTTTTTCAATTGTTTTGTGAGTGTATAACGTATCTGTTTATTTGAATATAATTGCCTATTTCTAAATAAATCTTATTCATTGTTTGTTTCGATTCATAAATTAAACGTCACAGAAAATGATGTCTATCTTTTTTTATCAGGGATCCTTGTTTGTTATTCCATAAAACGATGATAAACCCCTTATCTCTTTGATAACCGATAACAGAATCATCTAGAACGTAAAAGCCATTAACACAAAATGTCGAAATGTACCTTAACATCATCAATATAAGATCATTAGCCAAAATTGCGAAATGTCACTTACGCTAATTGATACCTTAGGTGTAGATATTTTCATTGATAACGGTTAATAGTACTTACTATAGTAATTTCCTGTGAGAGGTAGTTTTTTTTATAGAAATTACGTTACTGCTGAGTCATTTTTTATTTAGTCTTTTTCTTTGTTAAATTCGTCATCCTTAAATGACGATTTCAGGCTGCTATAAGTTTACTTAGAAAACGAAATGTTGATGACTGTGAAACTATGAAGTACTTATGTATAGTTCTCGCCAAACCTCTTGACCGCCCTGAAGTTGGCTTTCCGATGAGCAAGGCACGGATCATATGCTATGTTTACCTGACTGCCGTAGGAGGGTCATGTGTTTATCAGTCTATGTATGTATGTTTGTTTCTATGTGGCGTTCTAGAGACCATAAGCGTTGGCCGATTTTGATGATGCTTACGTCAATCGATTCGTCTTAAACTCTTAACCCTGCGAGCTCTCGGTAGAGAGTACTATATTCCTTGCCTGCGAGTGTCACTGGCTATATTAAAATTGGAAAATAGAAAAATGGCGGCTTTTGGGCGCCATATTGTGGAGGCCCATTTTTTCTTCTTCCAAATCCATCATGTGGGGTATCAAAATAAAGGGTTTTATGAGGTGATTTCAAAAATATATACTTAACACTTACATGTTTAAATGTACCTTATCCGAAAAAAAAAACTAAAAAGTTATAAATAAAAATAGTTAATTCAAAGAACCAAAAAACCCGACTGCTTAAAAAGCGAACTGAAAAGACGTAACCAAGAAGAAAATCATGCTGTGCAGTCGGAAGATATATCTGGTTTTGGTCCGCCAGCTAGCGAATAATATGTATCATCCGACTGCACAGCATGATTTTCTTCTTGTGTACTTACGTCTTTTTAGTTTGCTTTTTAAGCAGTCGGGTTTTTTGATTCTTTGTACCTATTAACTTTTTTTTTATGAGTTTTACTACTGCGCAGCCATTGTAGCCAACTTCAGGATGCCAAGAAGTTTGGTGAGACCTATACCTACCTACTGCATTTCACAATTTTACAGCTATGAGAAGGCAGGATCAGCTTATCATAATCAAGGCAAGTCAATTATTTTCCTTCAAGCTCGTTGCCTCGCCTTTATGTCAGTGTTCTACATCTGACTGCGAATATCTACATATGCGAATATGTGCATATCATATGCAGCTGCAGCAGAATGAACGCAATATTATGTTGTTGTTGTTGTTGCAGGCTGCATCAAGAGTTGTTTCCTATACGGACCTTGTGGAAACTAGAACAAATTGCCGTGCGTTCAAGGATTTTTGCCATATCTATTATTGTAATCAAATTTAACAGCTCACAATGTTAGGACTCATTAATATTAATCCTAATTATTAATCGTGGTGCTAGACAACTAGGCTTATCCCAGTTGTAAACGACCCTTTGTGCCTTTTGGCCTTGTTTGTTCTTTCTCCTGCTTGATATGGAGGGAAGTGGAAACTTGAGTTTTTTCGTAACCCTCCGTTATACTTTTCTGATTATTTTCGTTGCGGAATCCAAGACAGTTAAATTAATTCTCCGGGACTTCGTCGAGCTTCATTGCCTCGGTGCTTTTCTGGTGGTCGCCACTGTTGATTCTGGCTTTCAGGAGTTGCAGTGGTTTGGAAAAAGAGCGGTGGGAATGCCACAAAAAAAAAACCTATTAGTTACAATCAATGATATTCAAATAAACAGATATGTTATGAGCGCGCGCATTTTGAAGACTCGAATAGGTCACAATTGTGACCTTTAATCTTTAGTCTATGTCACGCATGGCGAAGAGCGATAGGCTTTGTTGAAACAAAAACAAAATAAAATAAATGCCATCGTGTGTATTTGTAATTTATTTATTTATTGATAGAAAAAAATATTTTTTAATGTTAGATGAATGAAAAGTGTGTAAGTGTGCTGCCGCTATGTGCGGCACACTTTTTTCAATTGTTTTGTGAGTGTATAACGTATCTGTTTATTTGAATATCATTGGGTACAATATAATTAATATCAATAAGCCTATTGAAAAATGGGCCCTAAGTAGGATAAAATACAGGAGGATGATGATTATCCTTAGCCAATCAATCTTTTACACTGAAATATACAAATTGAGGCTTTTTCCTATTTATTTTATGAACTATGTTTATTTTCTAGAGTTTGCATAAATGTTAGAAAACTTTTTCGGTAAATATCCATAGATTCGTTTTTTAAATTAGAAAACTGATTTCTAATTAGTTTACAAAACTAATCGCTCCATTAAAATAAACTAATAAGTGTTGTTCGTAAAGTTGACCAGTCCCAATTATTTTTCTCAGTGTAACCCAACCTTAAAAAATATTCAATTAAAATGGCTTGTTTTCGACGAAACTGGCTGCCGAAATTACCAGAACAATTTGTTATCACCTATTTTGATAAAATAACCTTATTTTCAGCATTATATAAAACAATGCTATCATTAAAAACAAACAAAGCCATCTGCGTTTGTTGTTATTTGATATCAAAAATATTAACCGAGGCACCAAAATATCCGCGTGCAATCAGTATTTATAAATAAAATATAATTATTTTGACAGTTATTTGACATTTCTTGAACTTTGTATTTCGAATGATCTAGATTCTAAAAAATGTCATTGAATTGAATCATGGCGGTAAGTGCATATAAAAGATGGATGGTTGAAATAATTTGAGCTAACAGCAAAATTAAACTTCAACAGGACGATCTTCAAGGTTAAGCAAAGCTTGCCGAGGTCGGTCCGTGGATGATTAACTATCCATAATACGAGAAGAATTCTAATATGATTTATTGATTAATTATCATTGACATCTTTATTTTGTTGCCGACTGTAATTTTCAACATAATATCACCCCTGTATTTTTCTTTCCCGGAAGGGCTGTCAAGCATCGTATATCCACTGCACTTTACGATTACAGGTTTCACCAAAAGCCGAGACGAAATAAAACTGTTATTAGTTAGTTACCGAAATATTTATAGCTCTTCGGTGTAGGGCAAGTACCTACGTGCGATGGGTTTTGGCCACTAAAATACACGCACTGGCAAAATTAGCGGAACAAGAAAAAAATATCGCCAAACCTTTTTTTTTATCTTTGCGGGGTGGTTTTTCTTTTGTTTTCTAATAAAACCAACTATTCCCTAATTGATAAAACAATAGAACTTCACTTTTCAAGCGATTGTTTTAACTTTATTCGAACTCACATCATTTTGAAAGAATTTTGCGTATAGCCACTTCATGGTTTAGATTTAAAATTTTGTTAATTTTTCATTAACAATCTGAGTTATTTGTTTCATTTTTAATGATTAGATCTTTTTAGAAGTTAAGGACATCATTGTGCCCAACTTTACCCAAACCGGGAGGCCCAGGGCACTTGAGATGAGAAGAAATGATCAAACCTACAGGATAACGTGCATAATTCATCGTTTATCTGTTTCAACCATTTATTGCAGTTTTAATGGTTTAGAGAGACTAATGCTTTTGTGAGAGTATCAGAAAAAGGCAGGCATCTCGAACTTCTAACAGAAATAATCTTTTTATTTAGTTTCGCTTTCGAAAAAACCCGCGTTTAAAGCCTATTCAAGTCAGAATAGAACGAAGGAGATTCTGGTTCTGAAAGAAGCTGATTCTGGTTTGTTCGTCTCCGCCGAAAGTCCAAAAATGGAGACACATCACCTTTGAAACAGAACAATGTTTGCCCGGGAATATCAACTTTAGTACACTGACTAATGGAGTAAAATATTGTTCAGTGATGAGTGTGGAATTAATTTAAATAGAATTGACAAACGGCAATGAATGTGTAAACATGAACAAGAACAACATAATCTGTATTTTTTTTTTGCTACAGTGGCATATGGCAGAGGAACAATTTTAGAATCAGGTAGGATATTTTTGGGAGCTCGTACGGAATTGATGATGATCGATGGAGGGAATCTTATTGTACATCGCTATAGAACTGTTATTTATGGATAAAACGCGGTATCGTATGCCCCTTTATGAGTGATTACTTCGTTATGGTCTAGGAAAATCCACGGCTGCATACCACTTTTTCAAATCCAGCCTATCTTAATAATGTCAATATCGCAGTTTTGGCGGCGCCGGCGCGATCACCAGACATGCATCGATGCATCCGATAGAACACGTCTGGGAACTGCTAAAACGAAGAGCAAAATTCATACTCCCTACACCTGTCAATGTGGGTAATCTGCGAAGCGCCATTGAATAGGAATAATAAAAACTACCACAAGAGACAATGAATAACATTATTCTCAACGTGTCTAGCTAGTCCAGTTCTCAGCGGGTAATTTTTTTATTAAGAGCAAGTGGAAAAAACACGCAATATAATGTGATATTATTTTATTTTAAAAATGTTTTTTTAATTAATTTTTTTTTAACTTTCCTTGGTAACCTTAAAAAATCTACAATGTCCAGTTTTCCCATTAAGTCATATTACTCACAAAAAATGTACGTACTGCGAACTCATTTTTATTTTAAAGGTGTATTTTTAAGTAAGGAAAAATGTCCTAATATAAGTTTTTAACATTAACTCATAATTAATATAAAAAACGTAATTTTTATTTTGTTCCGCTAATTTTGCCGGTGTGTGTACATTATATTTAAATGTGGGATGGATCTTTCTTAAACCATAACTGGCAAAAAGATACACTACACTTCTGCCTTACCAACCCTTCGGAGAAACATGCGTATTGTTCTTACAAAATTGTAGTGAAGCCGCTTTTCATAATCCTTCGATTTGTTACGATAATTAAGTTGTTTACGTATATATTTGTTTACATATGTTTCTGATAAAAATAGCAGAAAGAATTTGGCTTGTGACGTTATAGCAAAGCTAGTGACGCACGGCACCATACCGTCTCTAGATTATAATCATAATTTTAAATCATTGGCAATTACGTGATTCAACTTCTAACATTGTTTTTATTATTGATTTAATTCACGTAAGTCCACACCGGGTTAATTTAGCAATACCGTTTCAGTCATGAAGTTTGTAAGGCAATATTATATTATCTGTGGTAGGGGTTTGAATTTCCGAACGAAAAAAAATCTTTCAATGAGGCTGCTGCAAAACGGACAATCCACTATCCAGGCAAAACGTCAGATTGACAGCAAATTTTGCAGTGCTTTTCGTAAGAAAAATATTTACGAATTTAGCGAAATGCGAAGGGAATTTATATTAGTTATGTTAGGAATCATATGTATATCGACACTGTCGTCTTTGCTAACCGGATATGTGCAGATTGAAACGGATAAAATACTGTTAGACACCGTAGTGGGTGCAGTTGGCGCAGGTAACTTCTCATATTGGCAATTAGGACACACTGGGCCTCTCCTAGTAGAATTAACCTCATTATCCGGTGATGCTGATCTTTATGTATCTGATTCAGTCAGGTAAGTAGACCTAAATATTCATTTTCATGTGGTTTCTTTACGTTTTCTGTAATCGGCTTTTCTAGTCGGAAATTTGTTTTTATTTTTCTTATAAGACTACTAGCTTTTGGCAGCGTGTGTGTCTGGAATTATGCCACGGGAACATACTACCGGGATATAAAATAGCCTATGTGCTGTATAATATTCTCTGTGCCAAATTTTATTAAGATCTGTTCAGTTGTTCTGGCTTGATTGAATTCAAACATCCATCCAAACTTTCGCATTTATAATTAACTTATAAATGCGAAATAATTTTGAATTTTTTTAGCCATTGTCACGTATATAAGACGTGAACAAGAAAAGAGAAGAAATGAAACTCAGTTTGAAATTATAAAAAAAAAAAACGGTATATTAAAAAAAGAAAGTAAGGTTCGGCCTAGGTCGTTGCGCACTTGTCTAGCCTTCCACACTTCCCTGGCGAAGTCCCGTCCTCCAGGCGTAGTCCCGGTCAGCTCGGCCACTCCACTCAGGCGATGAAGGAGACAGAATGAGAATCCGGCTCAGTCAGTTGAACCGTGACGTAATTCCTAGGAACAAAAGCCGAATCATTAAGCTGCCGGTATAAGGGGCGCACGGGAAACGCCAGGATGCATGGCAAGAACTAGATTGGCAATTTAGGGCTTATAACGGCGGGAAGAATTCTAGGTGTAAAGAATCTAAATTAATAGTAAATTTAAGCAAGCAGAGACGGTTACAACGTTAAGCTTTGAAAGTTTTAAGTAGAACATAATGGAAGAAAGGCAACTATAAGCATTACACACAGGATAGAATAAAGCTACAATATCTACTCGGACTCGTACCTCCAAATTAAGACAAAGAAAATACAACAGGTAGGTAACGGCCGTTAGAAATCTTTATAAAATAATTTTATAAGAAACCTGTTAAACGGATCTGGTCTATCTTAGTCTTACTAATGTAAGACTAAGATAGACCAGATCCGTTTAACAGGTTTCTTATAAAATTCGAATTGGAATCTCCATCTTAAAACGGGCAAATTATATGAGAATAAATATGTTAATTTTTTTCTTATAAGGCTAAAATGAACCATAAAACCCGTTGACCGGCCTCTTTATCTAATTTAAAACTAATAAGTGTCAAAAACTGGCCAAGTGCAAGTCGGCCAAGCAATAAAAACATGTTTGTTGTATGGGAGCCCCACTTAAATATTCATTTTATTCTGTTTTTAGTATTTGTTGTTATAGCGGCAACATAAATACATCTGTGAAAATTTCAGCTGTTTAGCTATTACAGTTCATGAGATACAGCCTGGTGACAGACAGATAGATAGACGGATTGTGGAATCTTAGTAATAGGGTCTTTTAACCTTTGGGTATGGAACCCTGATAATTGAAAATTGTTTGTTTGGAGGTTGTATAGACTGGTGGGTAAAATACTGGTACTCAGCTGAATCCGGTTAGACTGGAAGCCGTCCCCAACATAGTTGGGAAAAGGCTAGGTAGATTCATTTAGTTTTTATTTTAGATCTATGTTTTGAGGCTGCAGTGCACTCTGGGTGAATATGTCAGATTGCCAGAATAAAAAATAAATGAATCCTAATGTGTATATTCCTAATGGGACAATGTTTCTTTTTTTTCTTTAATAAAATAAATAATTAATTAAAAATGTTTTCAGACCTAGTTACGAGACAGATAAGAACAACTTCAGCTCCGTGACATGTGGTCCTGATATGGTCAGCATACCTTCTGAATTTCCTAGACCTATTGGTAAGTTTAGTATGTAGAAATATTTTAATTATGTACCTTGCTTATAGTTTATCTTTGACGTCTACTGCAACAGTATTACAGGATTACATTTGATTATTGTATGTGTGTGCGTGTAATTGTGTATGTATACGGAAAGGCGTAGTTTTTACCGGCGTCACCTTGTTGTATGCAATGTTCCATCTTGACTTTTTATCTGATCTGAGGCATGAAACTGTAAAAAATTCCAAAAAATACTATAAAACAAATAGTCACTGTATTTAAGTAAAAAACAGTCACGAACCGAGAAAACCCTTTTACTTGCAAGTTGCTGCTAACACCATCTATAGCCGTGGAACGGAACCAAACGCGATCGAAGTGCTTATAAAAATAATCATCTTAATCAGACTAAAAACGCCAACTACGTTGGCATGGTTTCTTTGTATGGGATGAGGTTTGTATGGTTGTTATGTGCTTAATAAATTTATTTGTTTTCTTTTTCACTAAATCCAGGTTTCCTCACATCTTCCAGGTATTGGAGTCTTCGGCCACTGGTCCCACTTCCTCTCGGAGTATAGCATCCAAGTGTTCCTGGACACCTCAGCGGTGATAAGCGAGGAACATTTGCTGGCTATCGAGAAGGTTCAACAAGGGCTTGGCGAGAAATATGGAGGTAAAGTTATTATTCTCATTGTAATGGTCTTCACAATCATCATCTCCAGCGGAGTCAGTTTCCGAATATGTCGGGGTCAGCTTCCAGTTGAGCTGAATGTAGTTGAATTTATTTGAGATCGGCAAAGCATGTCTTGTTCTCACATGATTTAAATGGGACTATTTCTAGTCATGTCATCAGTGGCGTATTTATAGATTAGGCGCGCCGGGCCAAATATTTCAGCTGCCCCCTAGTTAATAATAAAAGGAAAATCTCTTCACTTCGCACAAAAAAAACCACCTTTGTGTGGGTAGCGAGAGAAATTGGCTCGAACATTTTAGAACCCCGTTCAATTTCTTTTGATAGAAAATAAGTTACGAAGCGGCTTGAAGAGCATAAGTTGAAAAATGGCTGGTTGGTTCGTGACGGCGTAGACTGCCACTCGCAGCTTGCCGCCCCGGGCCGTCTTGGCCTAGAGGTAAATACGCTACTGTAATTCCTTCATTGTAACGATTAGTTGTAGAAGGCCATCGTTCTTGTGGCCTGTAACCCACAGAATGGGGGCGGCCAAAGCTTCGGCCCATTGTGCCCAAAGCCGAATTTGGCCGAAAATTTTATTTTTTGCCGAAGACTGCCGAAGCCGATGGTTCAGTCGGAGACTAAAAAATACGAACCAAATTTAACTGTATTGAAAAGTGGTTTGAAGATTCCAAACCTTTTATTTTTTTCCATTTTTTTTTTACTTTTCCTTTCCATAAAAATTTGGCCGACCAGTACTTAACACAACAACGGATCTTTGTGTCTCTGAAGTTAGCTCTGCGAAACATAGCGCAAGAAACAGTTTGCCATCGAAAATGTTGCATACATAAGCGAGATAGGACGATGCGACAAACCTGAGCGAGTGAAAGAACTGCCTCCTTACAATACTATCTTCTACTTCAACATTGGCAAAAATATATCTACTGCGCAGGGTCTTGAAGCCAACTTCAGAGACACAAAGATCTGCTGTGACTACTATATGTGGCTATTTGGACAGCTCTGTCATTCGCTACGTTCAGAACCTATAAGGTGCAGGTGGTTGAGCAAGAAGGGCAGTCAAATATCCTGCAAAGGGGCTCCACACCGACACTGTGTAGCGACATCTGTGAGGCCACATACGCACTAAAATCCTGCAACGCGCAAGCAGAGTTTTCTGCGCGATTTGAACACATACAACAGTCAGACAACAACCGTAGGCAGTTGTCCACCAAACAAAACACCCGTCTGGTCGGAGGATTCTCCCTTTTCTATGGCGGTTGCGGGACTTAACACCCTGACAACTCCAAAACTGTGTTTAGAAGGGGCATGTGAATACGCCACTGATTATTATTTAATTCTTCTTTCTACAGTATTTTTTAATTCTTTAATCCAGTCATGGCTTAGGTTAGGGCGTTTCTGAAGCCACAATAATAGACTGAAGCGAACTCGCCACTCGGTCGGCTATCTTCGGGAGCGTTCGTGTGCGCGAGACATTAAAAATGTCGTGTTTCTTGTATAGTGAACTAATATAAGCAAATGTTGGCACGGTCGTGTTTTTACTATTTAAATGAATGATCCCAGTCTTGTGTAATAAGTAAAATAACTCGTGGCAATCTCCAAGGTTAAGCAATGCTTGCCGACGTCGGTCCATGGATGGGTGACCAGGGCCTGATCTAGCAATTTCGTCGCGCCGGGCATGGACAATATTTACCGTCCTTTAAAATGACGCCTAGATACGGCCCTGCTATATGGAGGTAGGTAAATGATTCAGGATACAACCCGTTATCTATTGAAATATTGCTTTAATGACAACTTCGAGAGAAGTGAAAACACAGTGAGCTCGAAAATTTCACCTAAAAATGTTCGCAACATTATGGATGTATGTATGTATGTATGACATATAACGGTGGGTTTACAACAAGAACATTCTATTTGGCATCAAAGAGTTTGACATTCGAGAGCGAAGCAAGCTTGAAAATTAGAGCACCACACCACGAATAAGTTAGGTTTTCTGATGAAATGAAAAGGGCTGTTAGTTCAGTTTGGCCGCCCCTTATTTATGCCGCTCTGGGCATTTGCCCGGCTCGCCCCTCCATAGATCCGGCCTTGTGGGTGACTTATCTTTACATACCAAGATTTCGCCGTGACTCGGCAATCACGTTAAGCCTTTGGCATTGACAGGCCTTACGGACAGTCAGAAGCAAAGATAATATACTAGCATACAGATGCCTCATCCCATACAAAGAAACCGTGTCGACGTAACTAGCGTTTTTCGTCTGATTAAACTGATTATTTTTCTAAGAACATCGATTGCGTTCGGTTTCGTTCCACGGACAAATAAAGGGTTTATTCGGTTCGTGAATACTTTTTTTAAATACAGCTACGGCGATTTGTTTTATAGTATTTTTTGCACGTTTTTACAGTTTCGTTGTACCAAAATGTGTTACAATACAAATAAAAAAAATCGAGTGGGTACCTCAGAAATTAAAAACCGCGCCATCTATTGGAATCAATTTTAAATGATCCATTCATACGCATTTCAATTAATAAAATTAAGAGACCAAAATTCCTTAATTTGGTGCTTAGGAGAGTTAATTAAACAAGAACATACATTTTTTATAATCGTCTCTAGAAAATGTTTAATATTTCACAAAACTCAATAACAAATCGAAGCTTATCATGCCATCTAGTGCATTTTTTTTAAACGAATTTTCTTTCTTCGCGTTGGATGTCCGTGGTCAAAAGACTGAAAATCTGACACCAATATTGCCATGGGATATTTGTGTTATCCGTTACCCAGTTACTGGTTTCTGGAGGTCAGATAGTCAGTCTCTCCATTATATTACTGGTACTCATCTACATCTGGTTAGACTAGAAGACGACCTGTGGACTTTCTTCGCCGTTTTTCTCCATAACAATCTACTTTTGCGAATGGACAGTGGAATCAATTATTATTAATTATTATTTTTGACATTCAAAAGTGGCGCTTAGCCGGTTGAATGCTTCAATTAAAGAAACAATTAAACAGCCATTGTGTCTCGCGTAGATCGACGTTTAGGGTACTCAAGGGGTAATTGAAATAAACGATTTGACTTTGATCCCAACATGGGAGAAGAACAACAACGAATTAACAAGAAGTTCTTCTGTCTCCTCAGAATTGGAGAAGCGTAAGGAAATGCCGGCTAAACGCAAAGCTGAAGATGAGCAGGCCTCGCGTGTGCTGAAGCTCTTCGGCATTCTCAATATGATCTTCGAGATGTTTGTTTTATAGGTAAAGTACTACCTTGATTGACAATTCGACGTCATAAGCTGCCATTTGAAAGCCTGTCTATAATTATCGATCTTTGCATTTGATATACAATAAAACGATAAAGACAATAGAGCAATAATAATACTAACCTGTAAAGTACAATTTCCACCAAACGGCATGCATCACATCGGATCGGGAAGGATGCGGCGACAGCCGATCGTGTCCGGCAGTATGTCGACGCATACGAACGGCTCCGTACGGCTTCCGTACATATCCGTTTCTGCGCCGGTATGTTCGATTCTGGTACTGGTATGCTTTTGCACCAAACTAATCGGTTTTTCTTCTAAATCCATGATTGTATGAGTGACGACGTCAAATGACAGTGTACTCTCGAGAATGAATGGTGCCGCCGCGAAAGTATTCGATCGGATACGATGTCATCCGAACGGAGCCGACCGCGCGTTGTAGCATGCTTTCGGCTCTGAACGCGTGTCGCGAAAGACCCGTGCGGTCAAGCTGCTGTGCGGCTTGGTAATGAAGACTTTAAATATTGTGTACACGGCTTAATTTCGTTTAAAGATTGTAAAATCCGTTCCGATCCGATGCGATGAGTGCCGTTTGGTGGAAATTGTACTTGAATGCCACACTGCAGGGTAAAGGACTCTTCTCATTCAGAGAAGGTACGGGCATTGTTCACCACGCTTGCTCAAGAAGGGTCATATAGTAATATTTGATATAAAATCGAGCATCAAAAACGAATGAAAAAGTCTATGACAATTAAAATGCACTAGCTCAAAAGGCTGGAGATCTGTAAAAATATAGCAAACACTAGATGACGTATAACATGAAATTACTTTTGTATGGATCATTTCTAACAGTTACATAATGATCCATACAAAAGTATTTCGCGCGCTTTTGCGAGAGGTACCTCGAAAAGGAACCTCCTTTTACCTCTCGAAAAAGCGCGCGTTGATTGTGTATATATATAGTCTTTGGTGTTTAGTCTGAACGTTTCTAATAAATTGTTGTTGGAACCTATTTTCATTTAATTAAGTAAGCTCATCAGGTAGTGGAAAAAGAAACGTTCGTGTCTCGCACAAAATGAGGAATTTCAAGTTTTCTTTATAACAGAGAAAAACAAAAGTTATATTTGAGTGAAAGTTTTATTTATTAAACACGTACAAGTTGAAATTATCTATTTAAATGCGAAGTAAGTTGTATGAAATGAGCAAGCAAAAGGTACATTAATTTATTTGTACTATTTATCACGATATTTTTTGTATCGAAACTTTTTTAAGAACAAAGCAACTCAAACAAAAATTAAAAAAAAAAAAACTCTATAACTCACTTGTGAATAATAGCAATGAAAAATTCACAGTTTGATTACAGGTGTCATTATGTGCCTAATTACGGTGAAATTAGAGCCACTTTATGAGCAAGTGTGTTGAAAAAAGGTTTTTATTTTAACACTCGCATAAATTGGCTACATCGCTCGTGTTAAAATCTCGACTTTTTATGCACGACACGAATGTACTATTTTGGTGCAGTCAGGAGACACTATGTCACTTGATTATTTATTTTTTATTGTCGGTGCTGCGTTCTTTGTTATTTAGAACATATCGATTTCTTTATCACTTTTGTCATCACTAATTTTTTTACTTCTTTTTCTCTACTTATTTTTTATTTCAATTTTTCATTTGGTTTTTTTTCAGGCATTATGGGGGCTTTTACGCTTTTATCAGAGATTGACCGAACGTGATAGGTATTATCACGCCAAAGCGTTACAAAAAGGGTGAAGCTTTGGCCTCTTGATCGGAACGCAGAACGCTGCGGTATGCGGTGCGACACAGACCAAAAACGGATCAGGAGACCAAAGCTTCAGTTAGCTTCGATATATGGTGTGCCACAGTAGGAGAGGCTTCGTCATTGTCAGAACTCTCCATACAAACGAATCGTGTCAGTGAATGTCACGTTTAATCGTAGAAACTGACCCGTTTCCACCGACCCGTTTCAATCGGATGAATGTGACAATAGGGATGTTTCCTGGACAGAAAAATGATAATTCTATTTAGTCCGTCAGTGAGATTATCAAATAATATTGGACACGTATTTTTTGCTTTGCCAAATCAATAAAAGTTTACAAAGTTAAAGCGCATCCAAGTTCAGGAGTGGGGGCTTGTGACGTCACTAATGCAGTATAAAGTGTACCAGCGGCGTGACGTCACACGATATTTCAACGCATTATATCATCGTCACTTTATGTTTACGTGTCAAAAGAAAAATACGTGAACAGTATTTTTTATTAATCTACACACGAAAAAAAAACTAATTTTCAGTAAACTACCCTATTCTTACAATGGCAACTGAAAGTTGCGTTATTCTTTAGCCTGACTAAGTCTCAGATAAGCAAAATTGTTTTGTCCTTTTTTAACCCCCGACGGAAAAACGGGTGTTATAAGCTTGACGTTTGTTACTGTGTGTCTGTCTGTGGCATCATAGCTCTTAAAATGATAAACCGATTAGGAGCTATGATCGCGTCGGGGAACCGCTACGTAAATACAATAAACTGCTGTAAACGTTGGCGGTTCCCCGACGCGAGCACGAGGCTTATTTTACTTTTTAGAGGTTTTTGTGTCGGGGGTTTTTTATTTTCATGTTGTGTAATGGATGCCAGCGCAACAAACATTGATCAATAGTTCGGTATGTAAAGTATTTTTTATATTTTTAATTATTTATATCTCGTTTTTCCAAGCTAGAGATATATTTTTTACAAGGTTTGCTCGTGCTGACGTCTGAATGGCATAGAATTTGACATTGACGTTTGACATGTACAAAACGAAAGACCTAGCGTTTTATTGTATGACAAATTGTCAATTACCCTCGTGTTGGTAGCTCTGGGTTGGGTTTTTTGTGCAAATTGGCCTTAATTATTTCATTAATAGAGGCACTGAAAGTTTCCTTTATTTAGAGGTCAATGAAAAGTCGAGTATTATTGTTAGAATAAATACGATCTTAAAATTTTAAGACCTACAAATAGAAAATTAAGGCTTACATACCTAAAATCTCGAAATGGTTGTGGAATCGGCATGGGTTGTTTTTTACTTTACTTACCGAATTGTATGATAGTTTTTTTTTATTCAAAACCTTGGCAAAATCATTGAATGTTCATCGATGAAGCAAATATTTTTTTAAAGTTAACATAAAAAATTGATTTGTCTTTTTGTATTGTCGCTGATTAACAGAGGATATAATGATCTAATAAATAAATTGACATGATATTTAAAAACCAACTTGGCAAAATGGGGTTTTGTGGACCTGTCCGATACCCGATGTGAGTACGGTGCCCCTGTTCAGAACATAACATGCTGGAGTGCTCCAAGTGATCATACAACTACACTTCTAGACCTGATGAACGCCACTAATGTTGCTATTAATATGGCCACCTATTGAAGCCAAAGTATTTGAAAAGTTATCTCAAAAGATGAACAATTTGAAAATATTAACAGGCAACATTAAAAAAAAAAGACAGTGTTCTGCACCTGTAGCCATGTTGACAATCTACAATCGATAACGCTAGTAGAAAACGAATCAATGTATGAGAATGACACATCTGAACGTTAAGTCACGTGGTCAGACCATATAAATAGAAGGCGTTAACGATTGTAGAAAGAGATTCGATACGTAACGTTTGTAATTTGGCTACGGGGGCTGTTGTTTAAATATCTATTTTAAGTAGGTAGTCCATTTTTAGCCCCTAACGTCTCAGTGGTGTGCCACCTTAGTCCACATAATAAAAAAAACACTTATTGGATCTTAATCCAATGAGGGTTTTTTGAAATGATCCGATCCTTAGATCTGAAATTTTTAACAGGGATGTTATAATAAGGTATTCCGTTGCCGTAAACGAAACTATCTCATATCCGAAATAAAAATCTTTCTGTCACCGTAAAAATCTGTCAATGTTTCGGATAATTTCGGGCAGAGTCTCAATGGGACACTTTATGACCGGTTTTTCTGGCCGGCCAAGACGCACGCCAGACGCGCGCGATACCTGCATGTTTGTTTTACTTTTACAATTTCTTGAAAATCGAATTTTCGTTACCGAAATTATCCGGAACTGACGGATAGCCCGAAATTATTTCATTTCCGTAACCGTATCCGAAACAGGTAGCATTTATTATATTTTTTCTGTATCCAGATCCGAAATTTTATATCCATAATATCCCTGATTGAAAAAAAAGAGAGTTTTGAAGTGTAAATATTAATTTTAAGCAGTCTTTTGTGTTACTAGCAAATTAGTATAAGTACATAATCAAATAAAATTAATTAGCAAAAATCCGCAGACGTTACTTGATTGATATTTTAATGACTGCTAAAGTGAAATAATTATTAATTTGAAAAACTTTATAAAACAAGCTATTATCATAGTGTCCGACCGAAAGTGTGGTTACGGTTTCGGCCAAAAAATAGTTATCGGCCGTAATTTCGGTTTCGGAAAAGTTTCTAGTCGCTTCGGGAACAGTAAGTTCGAATGTCGATTATTCTGGAATATTCTCGAATTATCTAGAACAGTGTGGAACGTTCTAGAAACATCTTCCGTGCTGTATAAAGACCGGTCTTTTACGGGTTACGGTTTCGGCCGTAGTTTCGGTTTGGGCGAAAAAGTGACCGAATATTCGGCTCGACCAAAACTACGCGTTCTTGAGCTGATATATAGACAATATTTAAAAACTGACTGCCTGCTATCTGTGTTTAACCCCCCACGGAAAAAGGGGGGGTGTTATATGCTTGACGTGTGGACCTCGTAGTCGTGTCGGGCGACTGTATGTACCGAAATTTTGTGAGTGTGTGTGAAAAGAAAGTTTGTGACTTCTTTACGAAAGAAGAAAATTTGTGACTTCTTTACGCTCAAATGGCTGAACGGATCTGGATGAAATTTGGCACCGATTATAGTCAGGAATAGCACATAGGGTACTTTTTATCCCGGGAATATGTTCTCTCGGAATAATTATCGACATTCACGCGGGCGAAGATGCTGGTAGAAGCTAGTATTCGTATACTGATTAAATACTTAACTATTGTTACTTTGGCTATTGTTACTGTTACTCAACGCACGTGGCACGAGGCTTATTTTCTACTTTTTAAAGATTTTTGTGGCGGGCTTTTTTTGTTTTGCCTTTAATGTAACATAATAATACTTTATAGAAGTAATAGGTTAGGTTAGGAATAGGTTATTTCTAGGCAAGCGTGTTTCACCGTCGACCACATCATCGCTTACCATCAGGTGAGATAGTGGTCAAGCGCGAGCCTATAGGATAAAAAAAAAAAAAAAAAAACTTTTTTTTGTGGTCTCATACCTCCTTAACGGATGTACTGATTTTGATTTAGTTATTTTATTTTTGAAAGATAGTATTCTCGAGTCTTCTTAGCTATGTTTTATGAAAATCTGTTCAAAAGTTATGCGCATCTTACTCTTTGAATCTGGTATTTTTCGGTATCGTATTATTACGTGTTTCGATGGATGGTCGATCCAAGCGTATCTACTACTAGATAAATTATGTAGTTCAAAAAGCATGGGTTTAATAAGCCTCGGGGGCTTTTAAATTTAATTTATCTTGTTCTTTCACTGCGTCTTTCGACTACGAGTGTAATCATTTTGTGGAATGGATCAAGGCTGCTGATCGTCCGGGGTCAGACTGGAGAGAAACCGTGTGCTCGGCTAAAGCCGTCGGCAACAGATGCTTCTTTGTGGCGGACCGCAACTTAACTGTCCATCGCCCTCCGAAAATACTTAGTTTCAGAATATTTCGCTTATTCAAAGCCTATGTATTATTTTTATATGAATAAGTACATACACCGCATTGTAATCATTGTCTTCTTGTCCTTGTCCCATGTTACTTGGGGTTGGCGCAACACGTTTTCTTCTTCCATATCGTCCTGCTTTTCGTCACGCTATCACTGACTCCATTTTCTTTCGTAATAATAAAGTGATTTATTAATTTATTTAGGCATTTATGAAACTATATACTTTATTCTAGACATAATTTTGAATTATTGGCAGTTGTTTTTATCCGGCTCAAAGGACCAAAAATAATGTACGACGAAGGTCTATACACTTTGTTCAAGTGCACGATGATTGTTCTGTACACTTGTGATGATGGAAACGCGGGGATAAAGATTTAAACACAAAAAAAAACACTGATTTATTTTACTGTGGACAAAATGAACGCGCGTATGCAATCGGTGATGTAGCTTAACCTACTTAATATTACGAAATGTTCGGGTTCACCGTACAGGCTGTGTTTTTTGTTACATCTTAAGTTTCAGTTTCGGCGAAACTGGATAAGGAGCCGATAGCTCTGTTACGGTTTCGGTCTTTCGCTCGGGCACTACTTTTATCCCGTTTAAATCTATAATATAAGAAATCCGTGGCGTGAAAAGGCTACAAATAGACGAGCAGACAGCAAACTCTTTCATTTAATGCCAAATCGTAAGTGTGCTTAAAAGATAATAATTTGTCCGCCATCTTTTGGAGGCCGCCATATTGGATTTAGAATGATGTCACTAAGCTAACCGTGCATTGTCATTCAAACCATCGTATTTCAAAATTTGAGCTCAATGTTTTTATATTCAGTTGCTAGATTTGAGCCATACATATTTTTGTTTAAATTTCATGCACAAAGGTACAATGGGAGACTTAGGCATTCTCTTATCAGTCAAGCAAGCGAAAACATGGCACTCATTGTTTTAAAAGTGGGCATCCAAAAAGAAAATATAATAAGCTGCTTCATACATTTATATTTTATAAAATACCTACCTATATAAATGTATTAATAAAAGAATGAAAAGAAGATACTTACACATAATACAAACATAGGTACTTAAAAAGCAAAATAAATAAATGTTTGTAATAAACGAAATAATAATCATAATAAATTCAGCAAAAAGACGTCCACTGCGGAATATAGACCTCTCCCAATTATCGCCAAATCGACCGCCCTGTAATCAAAATTAAACCTTTAAATATTCAAGTTGTGGGAGTATTAAGGATTCCTACCTTGCCGTCAAAGAAGTTCCCTTACAGGTGTGGATCACGTGAAGGATGAAATGATAATCTTCAGTAATGTTGCGAACTATGCATTCCATGAGCACATTCACATTAAAGAGATAAACAGAATTCTCCTGTCGAAATCATGACACACTTTTTAGATTTTGGGAGTGTCCATACAGACCACACCACACCTGCACCATTGAGGACTTAATGAACACCACTGGCCGCAAATTGTCTTTTTTTAAATTGTCTGTAAATAATCTTTGAGTTAATGATTCATTTAAAAGGTTACTCAAAATGTCTGCCATACTGTCTAGAAAAATGAAGCAAACATTTGGCAAACATTTTAAGTATCTAAGGGTTAAATTACACTTCGAAAAGAAGAAGCACAATTCTGAAAACACATTCACAGAGGTAAGCATGATTGAGTCAGAAAAAAGTCCACAAGCATAGAAACAGTAAGAGCTATTAAGACAAAGACAAACAGTAGATAGGTAACTCGCGTCTTGTCGTGCGATTCGGGCCGAGAGCAGGGCCTGACTGGCGGTGGAACGGGGTGCGGGGAGCAATGCGCATGCGTCAGTGTTGCCAATCTTTATGTTAATTTAATGACCTGGCTAATGAGGCCTTTTAAGCCTAGTTGTTTCCGTCCTCGCCGCCGGGGCCCGCAGCGATGTCACCGTCATGATATTCAAACCAGCCCGCGCAATGCTGAGCCGTAGTTAAATTATTAGTTAATTAATAAAAAGTAGTTTCTTGTCCGTTCTGCTCCACGTAGATACTTGCCGAGCGGATGGTGAATCACTTAATCATGATCCAGCTATAGTTTTCCCCCCAGCGAGGCCCTGAGCAGAGGTTGGACCCAGCAGGGGGTAGTCCTCAGCGTGATCGATTCGGTTTAGCTTTTGTGCCTGTCTGGACGCTCCAGTTTAGTCTCCACAGTATCGCCCGGTTAAGCAGTAGCCAATCACTCAGAAGCCCATCAAAAAAAATATCTTTATTTAATCCGTAATTCACTCTCCAAATTATTTGACCAGTTGTTAGGCTAAGTACGCATTTATCGAAAATTCAAAACATCATTGGTTACTATTTTTAACCATTAGTTTGAGTTGACTACGGATCAAAAACTGGGCTTAAATTAAGTCTTTAGTTTTTTGATAGTCACTTAATACTATCTTTATTCTGCATTAGAATGCGGATGTAACACATTCTAATTTATTTTTGAGTATTTGGCAGCAAATATATCGAGTCAAACTTTATCTATAACAATTTTTTAAACAATACACTCCTTGTGAATTCACCCAGAGTAGGTATAGGTCCGTCTCAATAGCCACGAGGTTGAGCAAGATTGGATAGGGTTCGTTAGTCCGGTTAGATTTTTGTATAATCTTTGGTCTGTTTATTATAATAAAATGGTGGTGGGCCCAAAAAAATTGTCTCCTTTCCGCCAAAAAGAAAACCTTGACGAACTAAAAACAGCATATGCATACTAATATTATAATTAATGCGAAAACTCTGTCTGTTTGTTTACCTTTTGATTTTGACGCCTGAAAAGCTGTACGATACAGTTGAAACTAGGCGCATACTCGTAGGTAGACCATGTCACGCACACACTGACATTTTACTTTAGATATTTAACATCTATAAATTCTGTCAGACGTTTTTAGTTCATTTAAATATTTGCAATATTATCCCTGTTATCGCAGGGTACTACAGTCAACTTCAGAGACACAGAAATCCGCTGTGAGTATTAAAGCTCTGATAGTTACATACTCGAAATAATGTTTCTAAATTTTATTCTGACACCCTTCTTGCCAAGGGATGTCGTGAGGTCGTGGTCGTCAGAGAGGCAGTCATCCCATGTAAACCCCAGCCTTTGTGGTCGCTGACGGGTACCTAGTTACCTACTCAGTTGTACCAGGTTAGACTGGAAGGAGAACTGGAGGAGACTTGTTCTATTGTCAATGTTCGACCGAATCCGAAACCGAATTTCGGCAACAGTCTCGGTTTCGGCCGAAACCGAAACTTCCTTACAAGGATCGTGTTTTGAGGGAAAAACAAGATAAATGTTATTATAATCAGTCAGTCTTAATTGTTTTATCTTAATCAAAATAAATCACACGAAAACTCACAACAAACAAAACGAACTGCAAACACAAATCAGTCATCACATGTTTAGGTACGTGGACGCGGCAAAATTTCTTCGTCGCTTACTCGCTTGGATGGAATTTAACGCGCCGAAGACCAACACAGCGCGAGAATTCCTGAATGCAGATGCGGTTTCGGTTGTAGTTTCGGCAGGTTCACCGCCGAAACCGAAACTCGTTTTTTTTGCCGAAACTTGAGCGAAACCGATATTTCGGTCGGACACTAATTGATTGTCATTAGAGATCGATATTATTTTATGTCTGTGGAATTTAGCTTATTAATTTAATTTTACTCTGTATTATTTAATAGTATTTCCTCTTAAAGTTTTTTTTTACCAGGCAGAATGATTTTAGATTTAATCATAAAATGCTTCCTACTAGTAATAAGACAAAAATTTTAATAAAAATATATATTTTAAATTATCATTCGTGGATTATTTTGAAATTTTATATGTTAGAATAATTTATGTAAATAGTACTAAAGGTCTATCCACACATATCAGGGCCGTGCCCGGGACGTGGACGGACCGTGCCTCGTCAGGGGCTCAAAAATATCGTTGTGTACATTTTATATGAACTCGTTCACACACGTCCGTGCACGGGCCAGTGACGAATCTTAATGATTGGGCCCGGCCCTGTCACGTCCCTGATGTGTGGATAGACCTTATGTGTACCAACTGTTGGTTCAGTGGTTACAAGAGACAGCTGTGTATGAGGTCCTAAGTTCAATTCTCAGATCACACATTATGATTGGATTTTTCCTATTAGGCAGTTCTCAATAGCAACCCTATCGGCATTTTAACCCGGTTAATGGCAACTGTGTATTCCTATTGTCCCCGTTAAAGGGGGCAATAAATAAACGTGTAGTGTAGTAGTTTTATAATTAATATGTATGTTCAGTTAAATAACTTACAAGTCCCACATTCACTAAAAACTTAACTTAGAGTTAGTTGCTAACACGTAAGAAGTTAAATTGACAGTAATTATGTCATACAATATTGTCAATTTAACCTAGTGAACCCAACTTTCTTCTTTAATGTACCGGCAACCCGTACAAATTTATTAAAGTTTGCACCAGTGATTCGTGCAGTTAGAATACTTAATAGCATCTCTCTGCGTTTGGACATATTTTCTTGCTCTTTGGCGGAATTCCAGAGGGTGACACTTAGTGTTTTGTCCACTGTGTAACTTGTGCTTCTACCCAGATCCGTTACTTGGGACTGTACTATTAGAATGTATGACTACTTTTGTTAGCTTGGGTCTTACCTGTTAAAACAAATGTATGTGTTAATAAATAAATAAAAACTAACTCTGTGTTAAGTTTTTAGTGCAGCTTGGCCTATAGTCCCCGTCACGAGAAGCTATTTGTGGTTCCATTAGTCAGACGTGTTCCAGTACCACGAAACATTAGCTGTAGGTAATATAACCTGACCTGAAGTGAAATTGCTCGTTAGTTTCGTATTTATTACACGTACCTACAGTACAAATATTTTCTTAGGCATAGCACGCACTGCGATTTTTATTCGCGCGAATTTTTTCCCGGCCATTCTGTGACCTATGGAAATGCATGAAGCTCCACGCACTGCGGAAAAAAATCGCGCTCAAATAGTAAGTACTAAAAAATTCGCGCGAATAAAAATCGTAATGCGTGTTAAGCCTTAATGTCCCTCGGCAAACTTCGTGTTTCGTCAGTCGTCGGCTTTCTATTTCTATCAGTTGCCCTTAGCACTTGGTGCAGACCGGACGCTCTCAATCAACTTGTAAGTATAAAGAGTTGTTAATACACTTTTAACTTTCAGGCGCACGGTTGAGTGATTGACTGCTGCGCTGCGTGTCGCGGTTTCGATTCCCGCACCGAACAAATATTTGTATAGCCTACAGATAGTTGTTCCGGCTCTGGGTGTTGTGTATGTGAGTTTATGTTTGTAAACGCACCCACGATACAGGATGAAATTCCTAGTGTGGGGCAAAGCTAAAAAAAATACTATGTAATTTATTTTTAAAAAAATGGGAAGAAAGCTGCTGTTTTTACAGCTCTATATGTATTTCACACGGAAACCAAAAGAAAACAACAATAAGGTACCTACTTAACTAGTTCGGCATTCAAATATTCACGATAAATGTAATAATTTATGGATATGGATTCGGTTGTATTCGGAATAAAGTACTATAATTACAAAATTTATATCTTCGCGTTACGGGACTTTAAGTAATTTAAACATGAAACCTGTATAATATGTAAAGACATTAATCTTATGTAACTTATTGTATTATTTTGTAACTAGTCAATAAACTAATTTAATTATTTCAAAAGACTTTTATTTCTCAGTAGTCTTGACAATAGGATTGCGCCCTTTTACCCCGGTTGTAGCCCAAGAGCTAGTAAGTAAGTAATCATTTATTTGCTCAAACATGATCAATCATGCTGAAGTAACTGGGTTCGATTCCCTGGTCGGACAGTGTCAAGGCGGATACAGACATTGCGAGGCATGCGCCGCTCACGCCTCGCAATGCATGCCTTTTGCTCGCAACGCACGCCTTTTGCTTTGATTTGAGTTGTTGTAGCACATGCCTCACCACAAATATGTACATTGCGAAGCATGCGATGAGCGCCGTGCGCTGAGCATGCCTCGCGATGTCTGTATCCGCCTTAAGAAAGATAGATACTTTATTGTACACGTACGTTTTCGCCGACATCCCCAAGTTTAAGGTGTCAGTTAAACGCTAAAAGATCCCCTAAATTTAGATGGTCGAAATGTGGGCCAATAAACCGGCACATACGTATACGTAAGTGATCTCTCAAGCAACGAAGATGGATAGTGATTTATTTGAATTTATGAATATTTAGAAAATGTTTCTAAAATATTCGTGACATTTAGGGAATGGAACCGGAGCAATGCCGCGGGAACAAGCTAGTGAATAAAAACTTCCATACACAAGCGTGAAATAATTTTATTTACAAACTAAATCAACAACACATACACGGATTTGAACACATTCAATACTTTGTCATTTAGTGTTAAAAGAAATACAACAACAATATAAAAAAGTACAGTAACATTTTCTTGGAGAAATCATATTTTTTGTCGCGGCGAAATAAATATATATCTTGTACTTAAAGCCTTTTGATTTTACACAGTCGGAACTGGTTGGAACAACCGCCGGGATTTTCACGGGCAGTCATACAAGCAAAAGATGGCGCCTCATAGCTTTTCAAAATATATGAAAGTTGGCTCGCAGACATAAATCTAACTAGATAACGCAAGTTCCTCTATCTGTATGAAAATCAAGCGTGCCACTTTTTCACACACAACTTAAAAACAAATTTACTTACCAATGAAAGAAAACATTTCCAATGCCTCGGCCAACTTTTTCTATACAGTATTTACAGCTCAATATGGCTTAAAAACCATTTTCTAGATTTCGGTGGATTTCCGGTGCCGATAATGCTAAATGAAAAGTTAAAATTACGATCATTGATCGTAATTTTACTCCGTTTTTTGACACGCGAAGTACATACAATCGCGTCATCTAGTTAGATTTATATCTGTGGTTTGGCTATATGTGCAAGCGAAGATAAAGAAAAGAGAATGGACTCTGATCCAACGCCCTCGATTTGCCCGTGGTCGCAAGCGCATACCTGCCAACCAAGGTTGTTGGAAGGTCAACTAAATTTAGGTGGCTCCGTCTACACGATAAGTTTTTACCACAACACAACCGGTGATGTCCTTGGTTGAGTTGGGCGGTTGTTCCGACTGTGTAGAAGGCCCTTTATTTTTAAACACTTTCTAGCCGTAGGCACAGATAATATAATACTAGCATACAGATGCCTCATCCCATACAAAAAAACCGTGCCACTAGGGTTTTTCATCTGATTATCCCGATAATTATTAACCGAGTTCGGTATCACCATCTAGTAATCAATCGATATCGATAGATAAATCAAATAATCAGTATAATCAGTACATAACGTCGGGACAGTTTCTTTGTGTGGGATGAGACACCACTGCCGTAGGTAATTGTTTAAACACTGGCTAACGGATTCTAAATTCAAATTCTCCATAGAAAATTTGAATTTAGAATCAGCTTAAATCATTTATGATTAGAAAGTTTTTATAAATAAGGCTGATTTAACATAGTACATTGTTACATGTACATTGTACAGTGTAGATATAACTTAAAAAATAAGTGTACAAAAAATGCAAAAAATACATGCAAAAGCTATAATTGACTTAAACATCAGATCTTTGATTAATTAAACTTAATAAATAAATATTTTGGTACGGACATGACTTAGCTATCTAGCAATTGTGAAATATTGGTGTCTAGATTTTAACCCCGCCTTACTGGCCAATCCAGAGTGAAATAAAAGAGGTTTTAATATGGCAACACTTTTTATTAGGGTGAGAGCAGTGGCCTAGTGGTAATGGCCCCGACTTACGTGTCGTAGGTTGTGGG
Organism: Orthosia cruda; assembly: GCA_964057195.1. Classification (NCBI taxonomy): domain Eukaryota; kingdom Metazoa; phylum Arthropoda; class Insecta; order Lepidoptera; family Noctuidae; genus Orthosia; species Orthosia cruda. Next base: position 16,826,420 of record OZ059856.1, on the reverse strand, counting down.
TTCAAATCTAAGCAGGCGCTTTACTTTGTGTAAATTATTTCATCACCACTGCTCTAAAAACGGTGAAGGAAAACATCGTGAGGAAACTAGCATGTCCTACGAGTAGAACCGAAAATTCGAAGACATGTGACCTCCACCAACCCGCACTGGGCCCGCGTGGTGGTTTAAGGCCCATTACTTCTCTTACAGAGAAGAGGCCTGTTTCCCAGCAGTGGGAACATTGAAAGGCTGTTGATGTTGATTAGGGAACCTGCAGTGTGATATAACAGACTAGTTATTTAACAAATTGCTCAAGAGTTTCCTAGCGTGATCGAATCAGAAATGAAGATATCCGCAGGAGAACCAGGGTTACCGACATAGCCCGAAGAATTGCCAAACTTAAGTGGCAGTGGGCAGGGCACATTGCTCGCAGAACGAATGTCCGATGGGGCCGAAAGGTTCTGGAGTGTACTGAAAGACGAAGCGTAGGCTTCCCACTAGCAGGACCGGTGACCTGGTGGCCTGGTCGATGTGGGGACTTGGGGAACATAGACCATTTTCAGCAGTGGTACATGGCTGATCTTCACAAATTTAAAAAAAAAATCGGCTCGCGTTTGACCACTGTCTCACCTGATGGTAAGCGATGATGTGGTCGACGGTGAATCACGCTTGCCTAGAAGTAACCTATTCACTCTTGACTTGAAGACTCCCAGGGCCCTATCGAGAGCTCTTCGAGCAAGGTTATTTCTATTGTCCGTAAGTATGTGACTTGTATATATCTTGTCCCTTACAATGGAAATTTCCTTGCTCTAAGCCCCCTTACGCACTAGCGGTTAACCGCGGGGGCAGCTAACCGCGCGGTTAGCCACTTTAATAGCAACTGCTTGTGATCGTACGCACTCTGCCTCAACATTTCAACCGCGGCGGTTGCGGGCACTTTACGGCTGGCCGCCATCTGAAACGCACTGGCGGTTTAGTTTGCGGCGAGTCGCCGTTGATGTCTGTATGTATGCAGAGCGGGACTCCCGACCCTAGGACCGTGCACACCACCTAATTATTTAGTGCTCATTTTGTGCTTCCCAAATTATTTGGATTTAGATTTTGTGCTCCAAAGATGAAGGAGTAGAGCTCATTTGAAGCAAAGCTACCGCCTATGTTTACAAAAATAAAGGAACGAAACATATGTAATTATTTAGTGCATTCATCTATAGGCAAATAAATAAAAATACATATTACCTATGGAACAAAGATGAGTAAAATAAAAATAATTAATTAGGTACTAACAAAACTATTTGTCGTAAAACCAACTATCTTGTAACTTTTTCTGAGTTTTTTAAACGCCACAATTATATAATAATTTAATATCATAAGCACTAAACTCGAGGATGCCGCTCTGCGTACATGAGCGGTCCAACCGCTTGACGCGGTTTCATCGCCAACCGCTAGTGTGTAAGGGGCTAAGAACTCATGGTAGGGCCCCAAGTTATAGCTACCAGGAAACATGGTATTCTTTAAAAAAACAATATTGCTTGCAGTATTCTCCTTGCGTGCAAGGCACTTGCAACACAAAGACAAGAACAAATCTATGGCATATTTAAAATCTACAACAATAATTTACTACATACTACTGTTATTCTACTCATCTTTCTTGACATTCTTAGCGGTCGCCAGTTTCTTTTTACACTCTTGATAAATTCCGTCCAGGTCAAATGCTGCTTTCACATTGTCTTTTGAGAAGAGGAACCTGAAATTTTTAAAAATAACGTTAGCGAAGTCTTTTTTTTATTAAGGCGGCGACTATTAATTAGGTGAGGTGATTTGTTCGATATTTCGACCCCCGTTCTCCCCTAAGTGAGATGTCATCAGATTTGGGTCGACCTCGTCACCCCCCGTGAGATTTTTTAAATACTTTTTATTTTTTTGTGTAAAACATTATTAAGCTATTGCATAGCTTCTATCGCGGGCCTTGAGCGTGGAGACCGAATCCAGAAATTCCGTAACGATACGTGACAATGGTGATCAATGTGGACCTTATGCTAATGAGAATAAGGGTCACTTTTGCTTGTCAAAGAAAAGCGACCTTATTTCAATGTGAATAAGGGTCACTTTATTTATTTTTTGCGGGGGGTGGTAAACGGTTAAGGCCCCTCCCTTAAGGGGTTAATCCTATCTTGTTCTCCTGGATGAAGTAGCGGTCGGCAGGAGGGAATTTTTTTTGTCAGAAATGCGCTAACTCCAACCGTTTCTGAGATATGAGGGTTTTAAATTTTTTGTTGGTCGTAAAAAATTATCCTTTATCGGTCTCTCTGAGCTGTTTCTGTGACAATGGTGATCAATGTGGACCTTATGCTAATGAGAATAAGGGTCACTTTTGCTTGTCAAAGAAAAGCGACCTTATTTCAATGTGGATAAGGGTCACTTTATATTTTTGTTTTGTTTTTTAGAGTTTTATTAATCGGAAATAAATGGGGTTTTGGCTCGCTACGTTTTCGAGTTTTTAACGTTTTTATTAATTTAAAGGCTCAAGTTCGCTTGGCAATGACAAGTTAAAATAAGAATTTTTATTATGAAGGATGTAGAAAATATTTTTATGTTCTATTGAAGTTGAGGTTCTTTATTTGTATCCTATTTTAAATTCCACCGCGTTCAATGTAGACTTTATGTATGTGGGAATAAGGGTCACTTTGAAAAAGCGACCTTATTGTGGTATAAATAGGGGTCACTATTTAAATTTATTATTTGGGGAAAAGGTAAAAAATATGACGATATTGTGGGTGATCTGCATTTACTATTTGGGAAAAGAAAGTAGATTTTAAGAACAATAGGTGAAAGAAAATGACTTAAATTCTCAAAAATTGAATGCTATGCAATAGCTTTACCGCGGCTGTCCCCAAGTGCCACACACGTCTATTTTTTATTTAATCTAAGACTATTAAGAACGTAGTCTAGAATCCCATTGAGAAAATCAAATAATAAAATACCTAGTAGTAGACACGGTTCGATCGACAATCTATTGAACACGTAATTATGACATATCTTGCGAAAAATCCCAAATTCAAATAGTAAAACGCCCATAACTTACCTAAAAGATAAAGTCACCCTTTAACATAAAAAAAAACCTAATCATCAGCCGTTTAGAAGCTATGATGCCACAGACAGATGTATCTGTACATGCACATAAACACAAACACACAGGTACACACGTCAAACTTATAACACCCCTCTTTTTTACATAAAAAGAAAATTAAAAGAATATTCATTCTATTGCATTATGCGAAAAATCTATAATTACATGATTTTTATCGAGACCTCCACGTGAGATTGAGTGAAATTTGGCACAACCCTTCTCTAAACGCTTCAATTAATGGAAGCCCCCAAATCGTAGGCTCGCGTTTGACCACTATCTCACTTCATGATAATAATTGTGTATAATCACAGATAATATAATACTAGCAAACAGATGCCTCATCCCATACAAAGAAACCGTGCCGACGTAACTAGCGTTTTTCATCTGATTAATCTTGTTATTTTTGTAAGTACATCAATCGCGTTCGATCCCGTTTCACGGCAATAGATGGTGTTAGCAGCGACGTGCAAGTAAAAGGGTTTACTAGGTTCGTGAATGTTTTTTTCATTAAATACAATAAAGGTTCGTTTTATAGTATTTTTTTGCACGTTTTTACAGTTTTTTTTTTTGCACCAAAATGTGTTACAATGCAAATTTTAACAATCGAGTGGAATGCCTTAGAAATTAAGAAATGCGCCATCTATTGGCATCAATTTTAAATGATCCGTTGAAATAATCTTTGAAATGTGAAATAAGAGTCCAATATTCCATAACTTTGTACTTAGGAGAGTTGATTAAACAAGAACATACAATTTTTATTTAAATCAGGTAATGTTATTTTACACACAATTCTATTGAATTGTGTGTATATATCGCGCCGTCTAGTGAGATTTATTTGAACCAATTTTTCTTTCTTAGCAATGAGACCCCGTGGTATAATAATTATAGTGAATTATTTGGGAATATTATTATTTTTTATTCAACTTTTTTCTTATTGGTTACATTTTTAAATATTTTTACAAAACACACAAAAAAGAAAAACATTTAAAAATATAAAAAATAGAGGCCCACCGGTATCGGGAACAGGGTCCAAGCTACCGGCGGTCAGGGCTCCAGAGAGAGGAACCTCCTAACAATACGAGCCGTGTCCAGCAGTACTGCTTTCTGGATCAGGCCCTTGACCCAGCCGCCTAACGAGAGCCTCCTAAGGTGTTGGTCGAGGCTCGTGGCTATTAAGCCATGGGCTGACACGACTATCGGTACAATGATATATTATTATTATTATTATATACTTTATTGTACACCACAAAAAAAACATACAGGACAAACGTGCAAATACACAAGTGTACAATGGGCGGTCTTATCGCACTAGGCAATCTCTTACAGACAACCTTTGGATGGACTGAATGATAGGAGAAGAATTTAGGGTTGTCAGTGTACAAAATATCAAAAATAATATTACTTAGACTTAATAACATACAATACATACATACAATATTACTTAATTTACTAATACATATCAAATATATAACAGAGAAAGGAGAAGAATAAAAATTATAGTGAAAGGTAATGCTCCTTCACCATTATAATAACAACCCAAAAAATAATATAAACGACGCAAAACCCAAAAATAATATTTATTTTTAATCATTTTTTTTTTTTTTTTATTGAATATTCAACCCAAAATAAACGAGTAGTTACGTAGTAAATTAAATTGGGTATAATAATTAAGGTTTTTTTTTTGGATCATTGTTTATTTAGCAATGAATGCAAGAGAAACAATCCGTATCCTACCCTTTGAACTGACACAATTAGGGTGCAGGTCATCATATCTCCATAGAGACCTACTGACGCTTGCAAATGTGCAACAAGCTTAATTTTTGTGTTTGAAATTTTAAAAGTACCTTTAAATGTTTTAATTGAAATAAATTATACTGATTTTGATTTTCATAGGTCATTATACCTTGTTAGCCCGCAAAGTAATTCAAAATGCATGCGAGCTAGTTGCTGGTGGAAACGTGGACTCAGGAACGTTTAGTTCTTTTAGCAAGCTTATAAGGAACTCTTTTTTTTAGTTTTGATGTTTGATGAAAATCGGTTCAGCCGTTCAAAAGATATTGGCGTTTCACTGTTTGAATTTGGGTATTTGCGCAAGATAACGTGTCGGGGGTTTTTACATTTGACTTATTATAACAAGTTTTAATGGACTAAAAAGTACGAAATGTATTACGCTGGTTGATACATTTCCAACGGGCCCAAACACGATATAAATATATATATCGAGTTGACCACAAAAAGAAAAATCCCATATTTGCTAACTTTGACCTTGATTAATTTTTTTTGCAAGTGCGGGATAGATGGTGACTTTTGACATTTAATTTATAATGGTGTTCTGAACATTCGTACCAATTTTCAGCTCTTTCAGAATTACTGTAAACCTACCCCTATTTTATGGTCTAATTTGACCGGACTATAACATAGTGTAATTTATGGTGATGGACATGGAAATTAGCATTCGTTTGTATACGGAAATGTGCTGATTGCCGAGGGACACTAGAAAATAGTTGTACTGTACTGATTTTAGCTTTGTATGAAACTGTAGGCGGAATCGTCTATCTACTTTGTTAAACCCGCCGCGGCTGTCCATAACCCTCCTCTGGAGAATACCCACTATCACCGGCGCACCAGAACACATTGCACGCCTTGACTACCCCAGGGACCAAACCTGCACATGGGCGTCAGACGACCCCATGTATGGCACCCTTGGTCCCCCTGTGACGGGTCAGGTCAGTGGTCCCGCCACCTACCACTTCTCCTGCGGTCCCACCGCGTCCGCCATCAGGTGATGGCAACCCCGTAGGCCGCGGAAGGAAAGGACAGCGGCACACCGCAATACCGGCCACTCGTATGGGAGGCCCTGGGAAGCCCCATACGATATCGTAGCCCGCCTAAGTTGCGATGTCGCCTCTGTTACCAGGCGGCACCGCAACCTTCTTGTTGGCTGCTACGTCGTCGGCTTAATCGGCAAAAGCCCCGACGAGCGGCCCCTCCTCGGGTTCCTCTTCGCTTCACCGTGGGTGTCCAAGCCACGGCTACTGAGCTCCCCCGCCTTGACAATGCGCGAACCCACAGGTTGGGTTCTCATCTTCGCCTGGCCATCAGTCAGCACCAGCACTGTGGGTAGCTGGTGACTAGTGGGTCTATCTAGTACCCTGTACGTTGTGGCTGATATTGTTAGTATGACGGTAAACCACTTACTTCTGCAGCTTCCCGGTGTGATCAGCCTGTGGTCTCCTCATCTTCTCCTGGCCATCAGTCAGCACCAGGACCGTGGGTAGCTGACGACTGGTAGGTCCATCTAGTACCCTGTACTTTGTGGCAGATTCTGGGTATCTGAAAAGAGAGGATTTGTAATTAGTACGGTGTACTAGTGTAGTACGATTTAAATTTAATGGCAGAATACGAAGCGTGTCGCTACCCAGTAGCAAATTCATGTAACAGTGGGGTGTGTGAGGTGGGTATTGCGCAGCGGTAGCGCACATCATGGTGGCATAAAGTTTGACGCTTGCGGCCCTACCGCAGGTAGGGGTGTCCTGTCAAAAAATGTATCGATATTACTATTCGATGTAAAACATCGGAACCAAACATCGATTTTATCGGTATATCGCTTGAAAACCTATATGTTTACAATATTTATTCAATATCGAATACTTATTTCAAAAGTATTGGTAATGGATAATCTATATATATAAAAATGAATCCCTATTTCCCTTGGTCACACCATCACGCGTGAACCGCTGGACCGATTTCGCTTATTATTTTTTTGTTGTGCTTGTTATTGTTAGGAGAAGGTTCATAAGAAAACTAAGTTGTTACTTTACCTACATAGGTAGGGTAGGTATGTAGGTAGGGTAGAGTAGGTAAGGTAGGGTAGGTAAGGTAGGGTAGGTAGTGTAGGGTAGGTAGGGTAGGGTAGGTAGGGTAGGGTAGGTAGGGTAGGGTAGGTAGGTAGGGTAGGGTAGGTAGGGTAGGGTAGGGTAGGTAGGGTAGGGTAAGTAGGGTAGGGTAGGTAGTGTAGGGTAAAATCAAAATCAATTTATTTTTATTTTACATAGGCCTACATGGGCACTTATAAAACGTCGACAAAAGGTGCACGGTTCGGGTTGGTCGTTTCCTATGGAGAAGAACCGGCAAGAAACTCCATGGTAGGTAGGATAGGCTAGGTAGAATAGGTTAAATAGGTAGGGTAGGGTAGGGTAGGTAGGGTAGGGTAGGGTAGGTAGGGTAGGAAGGATAGGGTAGGTAGGGCAGATGAATGTTTGATGTTTTTATGGCAAAACAAAGTTTGCCGGGTCAGCTAGTTGAGATTGAAAATGGAACTGAAATTAAATTGGAATTTTATTCAAATTGTTTTATTTTTTGGTTTGTAATTTACTGAACTGGAACTGTTTTACATCTTTTTTAATTTTATTTAAAGTTGTAAATAGTTATATAAATAATTACTAAAATATATTATATTGGAATTAGATAATAGAGTTGAATTGAAACTGTAATTGAATTGAATTGGAACTGTACTGAAATTGATACATTTATTTTAATGTATTTGAATTTAATTTTTACAATATATTTTTATTAAGCATGAATTATTTAATGTAGTAGAGTAAAACGCTTTTTAATTAATTTCTTTATTTATCGAAATAAATACTTAAAAACAAAATATCTTAGGCAACTCAATGGCTGAACAGATTTGGATGAAACTGTAGATATCTATGTTGATATACAAACGGTAGTATGTTTCCCTTGGGATATTTTCTGACAAAGAAACAGGTGAAGCTGCTGCCAAAAGCTAGTTTAATACTAAAACCCATACCTTCCAACATCCAGCTTCCCAAACTTCAGATTCTCCAAGCTATAGCTGGCAGACAGCTCAGCGAACACCGGAGCGAAGTTCACGCAAGCCGGGTGCCATGCAGCATAGATACAGACAATCCAGGTGGTGTTCTTGTGGTGTTTGAGCTCATCGTCCAGGACTTGGGGGCCACGGAAGTAGGTGACGTGCTCCGGACCCATGTAGGTTGGTTCAGGGAGAAGGAGGGCGGAGAGAATGAGTATAGCACCGTATGGGAGGCCATAGCTGGAAAGGAATAATGTCATAGTCATTCTCATGTTGTAAATAAAGATATCTTAATTTATTTGGGACTAGCTGAGCCCGCGGCATCACTTCCATAAAGGATTCCGCACCATCACCACAATATTAAATATTCATTTTTATTCTGTTTTTAGTATTTGTTGTTATAGGGGCAACATAAATACATCATCAGTGAAAATTTCAACTGTCTAGCTATCACAGTTCCTGAGATACAGCCTGGTGACAGATAGACAGAGGATTCTTAGTAATAGGGTTCCGTTTTTACCCTTTGGGTATGGTACCCTAAAAAAGATTTACTTAGGGTTAGGCACAGATATATGCTTTCACCATTATGAAATATCATGTTAATATTAGTTCCGTGCTAAATCAGACTCATTACTGCCATTTACCGTTAACGTGAAAATTTATGCTAAACAGTTTATTATCACAGAGTTGATAATAACAGGGTATATAAAAAGACAATGACACAAAAATGCTGTAAAACTGATACATAAATAACTTACAAGTTTATTTATAGGAGAAATACCAGTTAAAGTTAAGTTAGGGACAATTATTTTTTAAATTTGGATCTCTGATGAACAAAACAGAATAACCACATAGGGTTTTCTTTTGTTTTTTTGGAACTCTGATGGCCAAAAGAATTTGCGAACCTGAGTGTGATATAAGACCTCGTTTCTTTATATCCTCAACATATAACTGGTTCAAACAAGACAAGCAACCACATAAAACTGGTAAGAATGAGGTTTATTACAGGATTTATGACAAAAATACATACAAGAGTACTCACCGAATGTCAGCGTAAAACCACAGAATTAGATTCGCAATCTTCGTATAAACGAACGAAGACGACAGATAGTTAACCATAGTAACGCTTCCCGCCTTCCTCGTCCTCATCATTACGACTATAATTAGGAAAAATAGGATTTCCGTCTCACGACTGTCCAGTTCACAATCCGCACTTGGAAATAAAAAGTTACAAATATAACCTGTTTTCTTACACGTAACATAAGTAAGACTTAACAGAATGTTAAACCAGTAATATGGCTTTAATAACTGCTTCAAATCAGCTTTATAAGACATTGTTAACAGTTAAAATTAAATTTATATTATCACAAGTCTGGGATCGCCAGCCGCAGATTGTGATGTCCGGGCTAATTATTACTCCTATACACGGTGTGAAATTATGAATTAGAGGTATGGATTTGTCAGATGACAACAGGATGGCGATATAGCCTTCATAGTGAGAGTAAAAGAGACAACATGTGAGTGACCAATAGAAGTTTGTACAAAGTGTTTGGTTTCGTGGAATGGGTGTTTTATAAAGTGTCACTTCCCTGTTTTAATTCAGTAGGAATTGAAGCAAAGGTATCAAATTGTACAGTCTAGGTATTTTCTAATATTAAGTTAAAAGTTCTCTGTTTTCTCCGTGACGTAAAGTTACGGAGCCCCCAGGACAAATAGAGCAATGTCCTGGTCGAATGGTAACTTAGAAGTGGCAAAGGAAATAGAGATTGACAACGCAAAAGATGGGAGGACGAACATAAATTCACAGCAGGACCGAATCGGAGAAGAGTTGCAAAGGAGCGATAGCTATGAAAGTCATTAGACAAGGCCAATGATATTCAAATAAACAGATATGTTATGAGTGCGCGCATTGTGAAGACTCGAATAGGTCACAATTGTGACCTTTAGTCTTTAGTTTATGTCACGCATGGCGAAGAGCAATAGGCTTTGTTGAAACAAAAACAAAATAAAAAAGTGCCACCGTGTGTATTTAGCAATTGTACCAATTATGATACCAAAGTAACATAAAACAGAAGGGATCTCATACCATACGTATGTACGCAATACGCCTCAATTTACTAATTTATTTCATTTTTTTTTCCTAATATTCTGATATTTGGAGGTTAGAAATAGAGAACAACATTGGTGGTCAGAATAATGTTTGTTTACATTCACACGCAAGTGACAAACACTAGCTGTCTCTTTTTTTTCTTGTTGGTTTTATCAAGCCATCCCTTTCGACTTGTAGTGAAATGTCAGATGAATGAAAAGTGTGTATGTTTGCTGCCGCTGCTGCGCGGAACACGTTTTTCAATTGTTTTGTGAGTGTATAACGTATCTGTTTATTTGAATATCATTGGACGAGGCACACTGAACTTCGACTAAAATACTTTAAGTTAAAGAATAACAACAATATTAGGACAAGAGAGGAGCTTCAGGATTAATCAGGATCTTCATCCTGGCTATTGATATTGAATAATACGTATTCAGCAGTAATTCATTCCTCGCATTGTGCATGTGATTACAGCTTCAGTGATGTGTAGACGTGGTCACGTGGTGTACCTACTTAAACATATTATGACGATTACAACTCTTTGAATCGTTTTATCTCAAAAACGGTGGCTCTTAGGAAAAAAACCGGCCAAGTGCGAGTCGGACTCGCGCACCGAGGGTTTCGTACAAACCTCAGCTTAAAGGTAATATAGACCTGAGTATTTGTGAATTTCAATTTAATACCTCTACGCGTTCATGAAGAAAGGGGTAGTAAGTTTAAAATTATTAAAAAACTTTTATTTATTTATGTACACAAAAACTTACTTATTATATGATGTAACTAAAAATGTACGGTTTTCGCAATTATTCCTTTATTTATCTGTGCTATAAAGGTCAGACCGCACTACGCGTCAGCGGAGCGACTCGACCAAATGTACTTTGTTTGAAATTGTATGAGATAAACCGCACAACGCGGCAGCGGAACTACGCGACGCGACACTTTATCTCATACAAAACATATTTTGTCGCGTCGGGTAGTTACGCCTAGTGAGGTCAGACCTTAAGACGTTGCTTCGAACCAAATTTCAAGATTCTGAGTTCACGGGAAGTACCCTGTAGGTTTTGATTCCTTTGCGAGTGTCGAAAATTTGCGGCTTAAACGGATGTATCTTTTGATTGCGTTGGCTTCAATGATATTCAAATAAACAGATATGTAATAAGCGCGCGCATTGTGAAGACTCGAATAGGTCACAATTGTGACCTTTAGTCTTTAGTTTATGTCACGCATGGCGAAGAGCGATAGGCTTTGTTGAAACAAAATAAAAAAAGCCATCGTGTGTATTTAGAAATTGTACCAATTATGATACCAAAGTACATAAAACAGAAGGGATCTCATACCATATGTAAGTACGCAATACGCCTTAATTTACATTTTTTCTCCTAATATTCTGATATTTGGAGGTTAGAAAAAGATAACATCATTGGTGGTCAGAATAATGTTTGTTTACATTCACACGCAAATGACAAACACTAGCTGTCTCTTTTTTCTTGTTGGTTTTATCAAGCCATCCCTTTCGACTTGTAGTGAAATGTCAGATGAATAAAGTGTGTATGTGTGCTGCCGCTGCAGTGCGGAACACTTTTTCAATTGTTTTGTGAGTGTATAACGTATCTGTTTATTTGAATATCATTGGTTGGCTTAGAAGTTTGATTTTTTCAGCTTGATACCTCCACGCGTTCCTAAGAAAAAAGGTCTTGACAGACAGACGGACAACAAAGTGATCCTTTATGGGTTCCGTTTTTCCCTTTCGAGGTACGGAACCCTAAAAGGTGCTAGATAATTATTATATATTTGGCGCGTGGCCTAGGAACTAATATCTTTTGTGTTTTCAATAGTTACTTTACAAAACTCTTACTGTCAAAAGATCATTGAAAATACGAGAAGAAACACAACAAACAAATATATCAAAAACAATTTAATATCCCATACTTAAAGTATAACATTATCGTATTAGTGATTGAATTTACAAAAAAAAAAAAAAAAAATATTTTATTTTAAACCTCAGACAGCACGTCCATTTTATAAGTAGGTATCCTACATTCTGCATTTAAATTCTTTATTGTGTGCGTATTTGTGGTAGCGGAGAGCGTAATTTCAGCTTATCGTCTAGGCTCAAATTACGCTTTTGCAAAGCGGTAACTACTACAATCGAGCAACACACTTTCAATCACAAACGAATGAAATTCCTGATCCATACTTTCATCTCAGATCGAATAAAAAGTCAAAATGGAACGTTGCAAACCATATACAAAGAAACTTCAAGAAAAGTTTATCTGTCTACGTTGCAAACAAACTAAGGCGTAGTTTTGTTGTACGTGTTTTTGTGTATGTATATGGCGAGGCGTAGTTTTAACCGGCATCACCTTGTTGTTTGCAACGTTCCATCTTGACTTTTTATTTTATCTGAGACTCATAATTATGTTTAAAAATACGTCTGCCAGACAATGTATAGGTACAACACGTATAATTATATATATTTATTATGAATATAATTGACAAAATGAAAGGCATTACGATCGATTGATCGAATTTGTATGTTACGCATTTACCACGCTGATTTTGATGACAGAATTATTTTTGCTAAAATACATCAGTCAATTGAATACATAATTAAGATAACATCGACTAACCTACAAAGATTACAGGGAGGAGTGGCAAAATTAAATTAATTGGCGAAACAATCGAAGTACAGTGTAACTGTACATTTAAATTATTGTCCATGGTGATCTTAAAGGTGTGATTCCGGAGCTGACTGCAGGCAGCCGGTGTTTTGTTTTCGCCAAACTTCTTGTCCGCACTGAAGTTGGCTTTCCAATGCGCAAGGCACGGATCGGTGCTGTGTTTGTATGAGATATATACTACTGCGCAGCCATTGTAGCCAACTTCAGGGCGGCCAAGAAGTTTGGCGAGGACTATACTACTCGATATCTTCCGTAGCTACACGTCGCTTGCCTAGAAATACATAGAAACCAGTAGTCGTGTTGCCGCCTGCAACCTACGGAATCACATCATTTATACAGAAATAAGAATTACTTAGCTTATGCAGAAAAAAATAATAAGATGAGACTAAAAGTTATATGGCTAGATCAATCGAATTCTTACTTTGATGCAAAGTACAGAGAACAACTAAACATTGGCTATCTATATTATTTAAGCGAAAATCACGATTGTACCCATTCTGGAGTGTTTTCTGGGCCCTTATGCGCCTTCTCTAAATGCTTCTTCAGTTCATGCCTCCTAACAAAGTTCGCAGGGCATTTCGGACAAGGCAACCTATATCCTTTATTATGTCTCCGCTTTGCATGGTCCGACCTACGAGACGCAGAAATAAACTTTTCCCCACAATCTTCACATTCATAAGGCCTCTCACCTGTATGCCTTCGTCTATGGTAAACGGCGGCCATTTTGGAAACTAGTTTCGCGCCACAAATGTCACATTCGAAATTTCGAACGCGTGTATGGACAACGTTGTGTTCAGCCAGTCGTGCGTGGGTGTAAAACCTTTTTCCGCACCACTGGCACTGATGAGGTCGTACGTCCATGTGTATCCAGAGAATATGGTTTTTCAGTTGAGGTCTAGAGTTATACGTTTTGCCACAGTGGGCACAAGTGAAGGTAGCAGGATCGCGGATGTTTGATCGTCGATTTCTAGGGACATCTTGCGCATTAGGCTTAGCACCAGGTTCGCATTGAGACCTATGTTCTCTATAACACCCTCGATTGGTGAACTGAACGCAGCATGCGCGACAAGTCCTAACTGCATGCATTTGTGAATGAGATTCGAAGGATGCAGTTCTAGGGAACGTCCTGCCACAGTCTGTACACGTCAACGCCCCAGCTTTGTGCGCCTTTTGCACGTGTTTCTTCAACAGTGTTGTGTTTGGGCATAAAATCGGACACTTTTTACATAGGAAGAAAATCTCATTATGTACAGAAGACAGATGTTCTTGCATTTCTTTCCCTCTAACGAAGACTGACCCGCAAATGATGCAGGCCTCTTTATGTCCACTATTTCGTAAATGCATATTTAAGTAGTAAGGGCTTAGGAAGGTCTTTCCACAATCCGGACAGTGACAAGACGGTCCAACACGCGCTCCTCTAGGTTTTCTTTCGGCTGGTTTTTTCGTGACTATATTTTTTAATCGATTAAGGATTGCTTTGGGATCGGTAGTGTTGTAGTCTTTGATTGTTTGTATCGAGAGGTCTGATGTCTTTACGAATGCAAAGACTGATTTGGCGGGCGCGGTTCCTGAGTTTGTTATGCTAGCAAGATTGAAGATAGCTTTCCGCCATAGTTTTTCTGAGTTTTTCACAAAGAGGCGGAATTCTTGGGCTGCGAGGGCTGTGCTGGCACAGGCGACGCACGCTCCGAGCGGTACTAAGGATTCTTCATGCATCTGTAAAAAAGTAATAAGGAAATAGTACTATTTTTGAGATAGGGTGCCTAGCTGTAAAGTTTTTAGCCAAGAAATGTAAAGTTCTTCTGTGCAAATCGGGTCAGCGACAGTGGAAATTCGCGGAGAGAAGGTACTAAGCGGTGTAAGCGATGCGTATTACACGGCACTATGGGCCTTCTTTCCGCGAATCTCCAGTGTCGCATGGCAGTGCACCTTAAGAGAACTAAAGGAAATGGAGTAGGAGACCTATATAAGTTGGGATGGCACTTGATTGCCACAAAATACAGCTTAGGTTAATCTAAACTAACATTAAAAAGCGATCAAATTGTTTGTTTTAAAGGCAATATCAGAAGTAGTGAGAGGACAAAAAAAAAATCACTGATTGAAAGTTATTGATACATTCATTGGGTTTCATAGACACTGTACGATAAGATAACTAAGACACGCCACGGGAGCGGAGCCGCGTGAATAATCTAACTTAGTATTAGTGCCTAATAACAATTTTAGGGTTTAAAACAGAATGTGCACTTCGCAAAATAGCATAAAATAACATAACACAAAATAAGAACGCATAACACAACACAACAAAACAAAGAATGAAATTATCGTGCTAAAATAATGTGCAAAAATATAGGCAGACAATATTAAAATGCTAAGATTTTATAAATTTTTGTATTCAAGCCTATTTTAAGGGTTCCGTACCTCAAAAGGTAAACAAAGGAACCCTTATAAGGTCACCCTCTTGTCAGTCTATCTGTCAGTGTGTCACCACCGATTATCTCAGGAACGGGTGGACCTACCCAGTTGATACTAGGGTCTAGTCTGAGGTCTGTCAGTCCATATTAGCTGAATAAAAATCAAGGTCCTGAGTCAACACGATAAAAAGATATAGGCAACTTTAGATTTTCGCGAAAACTTGGAAGTACC
This sequence comes from Orthosia cruda, assembly GCA_964057195.1. Lineage (NCBI taxonomy): Eukaryota > Metazoa > Arthropoda > Insecta > Lepidoptera > Noctuidae > Orthosia > Orthosia cruda. The sequence continues at coordinate 16,811,064 of OZ059856.1, read as the reverse complement.
AAAATTTACCTTAATTTTCAACTTTTCTTTTTTTCGGAGTTTTCCCTTCACTTGTGCTGTAAGACCTTGCTTTTAACCAATATTGACAATTCTAGGTCATCCGGAAGTACCCTATAGGTTTTGGGTCGAAAACCTTTATGGTAGTTCCCGTTGACCTAGAATGAAGAAATTTGGCAAAAAGTAAGGTCATACAGAACATATAAAGGAAGAATTTCTAAAATGTTGAAAATTAAAGGGTGTCCCCATACATACATAGTTGACGCCAATTAGGATAGTCCTCGAAGTTGTATGGGCGCTCATACAATTTAGAGGACTAGTTTGCAATAATGATACGGAACCCTTCGTGCGCGAGTCCGACTCGCACTTGGCCGGTTTTTTTCCTATTTTATCTTAGTTCGTCCTGAATTTATGCTAACCGCTAGCGGCATAACGGAAGCAAATTATCATCGTCTTAGGATTTATCTTGAGTAAAAACAACCACTCCAGTCTTTCCTCTGAATAAATCAATGCATTCTTAATAAAAAAAAAAGCTATATTCTATTCTTAATTTATCAAACATCACTTAATTGTAAGGCATATAAAGTATCATAATAAATTATAATATAACACAAGCACTCAGATACAACTTGAGAAATCAGTCTATAACAATAAATGTTTACAAACGAAGGGAAGATTTTGTTGGGGGTACTCCGATCAGTCAAGAGTAAAAAGTTACTTCTAGGCAAGCGTGTTTCACCATCGAATACATCATCGCTTACCATCAGGTATAATAGTGGTAAAACTCGAGCCACAATGTGACTGTGAAACCACACCAAAAACGATGCCCCATCTCCTGTTCTGCTCCTTGTGCACAAAAACCTTCACCATGAGAGGAATTGCGAGATCAGCATTAAGACGTGGCTAAGTTCTGGTCGAAGCACAATTTATGAATTGAACATGGAATCATCGACACGCAGATGTTCAGACATTTTAATCCTTCTCAAATGTATTTCTGAGCCTTCTTGTCACAGGGTTGATCTCGCGTTTCGCAGGCTGCACTTGAACCACAGTGTAATGCACTGTTAAATAATGCTTTTTTAACTCACACGGTCTGACAAAACGAGCTGAACACTGGTCGCAGCCATGCTTAAAATCCTTAGCTCCTCTGTGGCGCCTTTTTATATGGTCCAGCCTTCTTGAAGATGAGAGGAATCTATCCCCACAATGTTCACATTTATAGGGTCTTTCACCAGTGTGTATTCTTTGATGTAGCTGGTAACCAAGTTCAGTAGTTAGTTGAGCCCCACAAACGCACTGGAAGACGCTTCGCTCAGTTTTATGCACTCTTTCGTGGGATTTCAAATGAGCTAACGTAGAGGTCCGTTTGCCGCAGGTTTGACAAACGTAAGGCAGAACGTTAAGGTGTTTTTGAATGATATGTATTCTTAACGACGGTTTTCGGTTGTAGGTAACACCACAATGGTCGCAAGTGAAGAATTTGAATTCGACTGGTGGTAGGTGCAAGAACTCGCATTCTTGCTGGTGGTGTTTGAAACATTTAACGTTTTCGAAGCTCATGTTGCAAGAACTGCAATGGAATAGCGAGTGAGAGTGTACATGGGCTCTTAGCGCTCTTTCCTTCTCAAAACTGATGCCACAGTGATTGCAAGAGTGCATTAGTTTGCTGTGTGCCTCATTAAGATGCCGTGTCAAAAAATCTTCCTCATCAAACAATTTATTACAGACATGACATTCAAATAGATTAATGTTATGGTTAGCCAGCAAATGTTTGGCTAGTTTCTTCTTGTGCACGACCATTCGACATCTGCGACAGGCACGTTTGAGGGTGTTTCTAAGATGGTAATTCAAATAATCAGGCGTCGAGAATTTCTTCCCACAGTCAGGACATTTACACGTTTCTTTAATCAAGCCTTGTGGACGTCTGGCTTTTCGAGTTTTCACCGGTTTAACCCACTTCATATTCAACCTGTCCGCAGCCTCTGTTGTGGTAGCAACTCTAGCGATTTGGTCTTTCACTATAGTTTTTTCGTCGTTATAGAGGATAAAGAAGGCTTTATCTTCTTCAGTGGCATCTGGGGGTTGGGAGATGTAGTTACATGCTTCTAGCCAGTGGTGTGCGGACATTGCACAGAGGTTCTTGAATGTTATGGCTGCGAGAGTGTCGTCAGAACAGCTTCGACATAAGCTGCAGGGAAGCGCAGGGTCCAACTCCATCTGAAATTACGTTTTCAATCAGTCCGCTCCTCTTGTTTTAAATGTGTTTTTAACTTGACCAATCTTTGGGTAAGTTGGAGTATTTGACCAATCATTATTTTGGCAAATATAAAGTATAGCTTAGAATTGTTTTTGATTTTGATAGACAGCTTTATGTAAGTTGAATGCGAAAAATGCGTTGGTGAATGCCTAATAATAATTGATTATATCACTTAGTTATCTGTACTTAAAGTCATACCAATGACATGCAAGAAAATGTACAGGATATTATGTAAAAGTAACATTCGATTTGGTTTAACTATTATAATACTGAAATATCCGCATGAAAGTTGGAAAACATCCCATGGCCCGCATGGGAATGTACTACCGGGATAAAAAATACGCTATGATTAATAGGTTGGACATTTGCAAAAGCAGACCTATGTAATTTAGATGTAAGTAATATGTAACCTTGTTTGATATTTCAACTTGTTTATACCTGTGTACAAACAACTATTTTCTAGTGTTCCTCGGCAATCATCGCATTTCCGAATACAAACGAATGCTAATTTTCATGTCCATCAATTAATTATTATATTTATCGTGTATAATAATTTGAATTCAGAACTAAGTACTTTATTGTTGTTTTGTTGTGTGAAATATAGAGCTGTAAAAATAGTAACTTTCCTCCCTATTTAAAATTAATTGCATTATGTTAGAAGAGTATTAACAACTCTATATACTTCTAAGTTGATTGAGAGCGTCCGGTATGCACCAAGTGCTAAGGGCAACTGATAGAAAGCCGACGACTGACGAAACACGAAGTTTGCCGAGGGACTGTACTATCTGTGTACCATCTGGATAGTAAAATATTTCTATTGGATTCTTCTCCAATGTCCAATATATCAAAATTTATCGGTTACATTAGCATTTATAATATTAGTGTGGACTTAACCTAATCAACTCGTATTTCGTAGAATTAAAGGTTTCTTAAGCATCTGTGGTTTTTAGTCAGAAAATAAATAATAAAATCATTGTATACAATTGTTTTAAAGACGGGTTTATTTTAAATTTAAAAATTACAAGGATTTCTGAAGGGTAGTTTTTCTTTTTTACATACGATCAGTCAGTGCATAAAAGTGCGATGCAGATGAAATACTTTTAGTACCATTGACGTCCAATCTGTCATGCAAATTGAAAATACAAAATATCAAGAATATTAATAAAATTTTAAGACATTGCAATAATATAATGTTAGATATAAAATATTATTTCGAAACAGAAGTACAATCAATTTATTACTTTTATTAAAAAATCACAGAAGTATGCCAAAAATAACACGTTAACAATATTGCATTATACAAAAAAAGTGACATATAATTTTTACATAATTTTTGATACAAGTAACATAAAATATAAACGACCCTACATGATAAATTTTAACTTGATATGGTTATAGATAATTAATGTCCTATTGAACCCATTTTTTGTATGAGACTAGGCCTGTGCCCTGCAGAGGAAAAGTTACGGGCTGATATTATTATTATATTTAAAAAAAAAACGCTCTATAAAGGACACCACGCCTCAAGTCCCTATCATCACTAGTTGAGAATAGTCTTCTCTCGTTCGCCATTCATCTCGAAACTCGGCAAATCTAAGGTTACTTCTCCACAAGATGTACGAGTTAGGCACTCGAAGCTGTTTAAACGGTGTGTAAGTTAAGTGATGCGAGGATGCGTAGCAGACTCTTTTAAACTGTGCTCGTACATCCCTCGCACGCTGCTCTCGCTTTTTAGGTACCTATGTAAAATACATAGCTCTGCTAGCCCCTTTGCAACAAAGCTGCGCTAAGCCTGGCTAAGAAAATGAAGTGATCCCATTGGTCGATATTTCCCTCGCTTTAAAACCTCGCAGATATTTTTGTAAAAAAAGCACTCAAATCCAGTTGCTACCATACTTCTGCGGTAATCTAGGTATCTGAATTCATATTCCCTTTTGAAGCCTTGATATTTCCCACTTCCGGATGCTTTTTCATATGCCTTTCATACCCTCTTCTTGTACTATACTTAGCACCGCAGAAGCAAACATGCCTTGAAGCCTTGAGTTTTGCCACATTAGGATGCTTTTTCATATGCCTTTCATACCCCCTTCTTGAGCTATACTTAGCACCGCAGAAGCAAACATGCCTATCAGTGACCCCATCGTGAGTAGTTCCATGTTCCAGTAAATGCGCACGGCTTGAGAACTTCTTTCCACATTTGTCACACTGGAATAGCCATCCAACAGTATGTCTTAACTTTATATGCATCCTCAAACAATTTTTCTTTTTGTATTCCGTTTTGCAGTAGTCACAAATGAATTTTGACATCGTATCGTTTTGGTTGCAGATTTTCTTGTGTTGGAAGAAACAAAGACGGTTTGGCAGTCTCTTGCCGCATCCGCAGGCGATAGGTTTGTGTTGTATATTCACATGCTTACTCAAGTGCGCGGCATCTGCGAAGGTTTCACGACACTCAAGGCATTCTTCACGGCCTCTAACATGTTTGAGTGTATGCGATACCAAAGCGGATTTTTTTTCGAAACTTTCTGAGCAAATCGGGCAAGCGAATACAGTCAAATCGTGAACCTTACAATGCTGTACATAGGCGTCAAAATCTAGTATTTCGAAGCAGAATCTGCAGATCTTTTTACGAGATGCACGTAAATGCATATTGAATTTGAAAAAGCATTGAAATTTTGCGGCACAATTAGGACATGACATTTTGGACTTAATTATAACTATTTTTCCTGGACCACTATGACCTACTGTTTCGGTCTGGACCGACCGACTTTTGTATATCATTTGCCGACGAACCCTCAATTTAAAGCCCTCTAGGGCCGCCTTCTTAGTTGTAATCTTACTAACTTGACATCTTGATGTGTCTGTGTAAGTTTTTATTTCATTGCCAATTTCTAAGTAAACATTTTTAGCTTTATTTGAGGGTACGAACATGTATAAGAAGTTGGTGATCTGATTCCAATGTTTTGCGGATTCCTTGCAACGATTTATGAAGGGCAGTATTGATTTTAGGTCCTTATCGCATCCGAAGCAGATTGTGTGAGGCAGCGGTGCTGAGTGCTCGACCTAAAACAATAGGCTTGGCTTCAATGTGTCCATCCAATATGCAATTACACAATTAAGTATACAAGTGCACAGCAAATCCAGTTCATTTCGCGAACCAGTACTGTATTATATCTGCCAGTAAGCCAGGTGCCTTAGATTTTAATTAAGATTTTGTATGTTCAGGTTTTTATTCTTGTATTGAATATAAAATGTCAATTCTGCATTAAACAAATCTGCATTATTCGTTTCACATGCCGCGGTAAGGCGAACGATTATTCTTAACAAATGTTTGTTTTTATTTGTATATTAAAAGTATATATGATTACGGTCCCCAACATTGCCAATCTAGTACTAGTCATAAGTACATAATTCAATTCAAAAGAAAAAATCTGACCTATCGCGGATTGACTAGCAGATGTGAAACGCATCGAAACCTCAACGCGACGAGAGAGGGTCGCCACGGCAACATCCGGTCTGACCCGCCGCATTAGACGATTAACGTCATAAAGTGCAACTAAAGGAAATAAAACAGATTCCTAACCCTTCTAAAATGAGGAGGATTCCAAATATAAGTTTCTTCGTTTAATATCGTTTCTATAAAAATATACCCTAATATTTCATCATCTTTCTACAACAGGTTAAGCAACCTCCTCCAATCTCGAAACCTTTGGAGTATTATCATCACTCAAGATCGTAGCAGCAAGGTGCTTCCGACTATGATGCAGCAATCCCCTGCAGCTACTAAACTTCTGGTGACAATCATTACACTCAAACTGAAGCAGTTTCCCCTTTTCTCCACCATGGACCGTGCTAACATGCTTCTTGAGTCTGTAAGGCAATCGGAACCTCGCTGGACACAACTGGCAAGCATGATTCAAAACTATGTCAGACTCTCTATGGCACTTTCTGATGTGTTCTGACCGTCTAGATGACGCTGAGAAGGATTCTCCGCAGAACTTACAGGCGTAAGGACGCTCGCCAGTGTGTAAGCGCACGTGTTGAATGTATCCTAACTTCGTTTTTAATACGATACCGCAATGTCCACATTGGAAAGACTCAGTTGATTCGTGTTTTTTGACGTGAGTGGTCATGTGAGCTGCTGCTAGTAATTTTCCGCAGTAAACACAAGGCCGATGAGTATTCTTCATGTGTACTATTTGTATGTGTGCGGCGACGAATTTCTTCCCAGCAAATTTCTTTTTGCAGTAGTCGCAATAGCATTCTGAATCTGCGCTTCCTCGCATACCAACTTTGATGCTTTTATTCTTCTTTTTGACTGTGATAGTTGCTTTGTTTTTAGTCTTGTGGACGTCTAAGCGAGTTTTGTCAAGGTTACAGCACTGTTTGACATGGTAGTGGTAGCATTTCTGGTTTCTAAACAATTCATCGCAACCGGGACATGTTTTTGGGGTATGGACTGAAAGATGGGCATAATACGCTTGTTGGCTCTGGAAGTTGCGGCCACATTCCCCACAAGTACAGGCTCCAGATGCATGGGCCTTCGAGAGATGCACCTTATACTGCATATAAGTATGGAACATAGCAGGACATTTCTTACAATCATATGGCTCTCTGTTATGCGTTTCATTCAAGTGCGTGATCAACTCTTGTCTCGTCATAATTTTAGCACAAATATGGCAAGCATGTTGGTTGTTGGACGACTCTTTCAAATGCTGGCACAGATGTTGGGCATACAAAAACCGTTTACCACAGCACGGGCACTGACATTTAGTACTTTTAACATTCTCACACCTACTTTTCTGTTTTGATATCTTCGGTGATTCTGTAAAAACTACCTTTTTTTCCTCTTTTTCATGCGTAGTAATACAGATAGTATTTTCAGTGACTATTGCTATGATTCGGTTGTTATGGGCTTTTTGGTCTGGTATGCTGGTCAGCAGTTCCAGGGTGGTCTCCCACTGTATGGCCGCTCTTCGGCACTGGGTCCTGAAGTCTGCTGCTTGGAGAGCTGACACTGAGCATATGGAGCACAGGCCTAGAGGCAGGTCATCATCCAGCGGCACCTGCAACCACCGCACTAGTCAAACGGCCAATAAGCTGTATTCCTCATTCATTTTTACTTATATTTAGGACTTAACATGTGTATGTCTGGTATTTTCTTGAATTCTACTTGATGCATTAATAACCGGTTTAACTTAAGATTATCAAAAGTTTAACGGTAATAAACGAATCCTTATAACATGATCCATAAAATTACATAGATTTTTCAAACCCAAGTATTTTTTCATCTGTGTTGTGTTGATAACATATACATAGTTGACAGTTTGATAATTATTTAAAACTTATCCTTAATTAAAATTACAATTACATGAGCATAGAATATTGTGTTCAACTTTTTTCACATCAAAGCCAACCAAGAGCATCAGTTCAACTCATATTTCATAATTTCAATCTTTTAGTAGCTCACTTAGCCAAGTAACTGTCTACAACCAGCTTTTATTGAAATGAGGACATTCCTGAATGTGATTGTCTTGTCAATTGAATATTGATTGAGGTAGATCAAATTGGTTGACTGCCAAATATCAAGCAGATGAAATATTTGATCCAGGTTGTAATTTAGTGTTTGTTTACTTTTTACAGAATGAAGGAAACCTGTTTTTGGTTGAATTTACAAAGCCAGTTATGGTAAAAATAATATTTTCTATGAAGAAATAATTTTCTTAGTGTAGTTAATTAGTATTTTTATTGTAAGTTCTATGGTCAAAATAATATAACGATGTATTGCAGTAATCTATTGATACTTGTATGACGTCATTTTAGCTGACCCCGTAAACGCTTGCTACGTATGGAAGGTGAAGAATAAAGGATTTGAAAGCTTATTTCTAAACATTCAGAATGGTTCGGGATCGATTAAAAGAATAAATTAACGATTAAATAAGAATCAAGAAGCAACATCAAACGAAATGATCGAAAAACAAACAGTTTTTATTTTCAACCAATTCTCATTCGCCGCCATCTTGGGACCACCGCGGCGGGAACTGCGGGAAGACGCCGTTCCGTTTTGCACAGAAAATAAACAAATCGTTTGATGCCGAGCTTGGATATGTGACAAAAATATCGTACCTCGACTCCTGTGATGACTTCTAGCAGTTCAGCAAGCGTAACAGGCTTGTCCCCATCCATCATAACCGTGTCTTCTAAATGAACTTGCCCTTCTGTGGTATCGCCCATACATATTCGGCATCTTTCTGACCCGTCTCCACGCACTATATGGGACACTAAGGCCTTTATATCCACTTGCCGGTTCATTTTTCGGAATCTATCTAATAAATAAAGGTATTTTCGTTGATTTTTCACTAATTTTCTCGATAATTCTGAATTCAGTACGTCACATGCGCCGCTGACTGAGAAGGACGTGAATTTTTTGACGTTTCTAAATATAGAGAGGTGCCTGCGTCGATGTTTTGATTTGTCTATTTCGATACACTATTTTAAAGTAGAATTAATCGATTTCATTTAAAAAGAACCAAATAATTGTTTTGGGTTGGTTGTGGATTTTTAATGTAAAAAACAGCGAATGATATTAAAATGCTAACGTGTTCATCCTATATTGCAATGCAAGAATATGAACATGGTAGTTGCGATTTTCAGATTACAATTGATTGTTATTCGATTTTGGCCATAATATTATCCACATCAAAACTGTATATTTTCAATCCTCTAAGAATTCTTTATTTCTTCAATCCTTATCTATCTACCCAATGCTGAGTGTTAGGTTTTCTCCTTTACTCGCCACTTTATCTCGTTCTGGGTCTCCTGCATTCAATCCTTGTTACTTTTTTGTACGCTAAGTATTGGGCTCGCCAAACTTCTGGGCCGCCCTGAATTTGGTTTTCCGATGTGCAAGGAACGAAACGGTGCTGTTTTTGTATGAGATTTACTACTGCGCAGCCATTGTAGCCAACTTTAGAGTGGCCAAGAAGTTTGGCGAGAACTATATTAATGAGGATAAATTATTATTGATAATAGTTTGTTTCGTTAAAATTGTTGTGAATATCTGTTGTTGGCGCAGTGGAACCGTGCTGGGCCCGTGACATCTTACGGATATCTGCCCTCCAGGAGAAGTCAAGCATTGGGATCCAGTAGAAAAACAACAACGCCTTCAGTCCATTTCACACTTACATTTTATTCAATATTATACAATAACCTTGATAAAAGACTACATCTTTACTACAAATATAACGACTCAAAATTACAGCTTGCTCTGAACAATTCTCAAAAACGAGAGACATAAAATTTTCTTCACAACAATTGTCAAAACACTAAAACTCTACGTTTGAAAATTAACTTGCTTGTAAACATAGACTAAAATCAAAGACAATTAGAATTCATCTCTAGAACAAAAATGACTATTCCATTTCTTTCATTCTTTATATATAATTGTAAGTTTTTTTAATAATTTCATTAATTGTCCGCACTATTAAACTTTATTTTAATACTGTTTGTTCCGTTCCCACAGATAAACCGTGAAAACGGTTTGTGGGGCATAGTTCATAAGTAAAGATTTTATAAACTTGTACTTTGATAAATAAAAAAACTTTTTGCAAAAAAATACTACCGACTTCCAAATACAAACCTACAAAGTGAAAATAACTTAATTTTTTGAAGTCGGTGTCTTTCGTAGGTACCATTTTTTTGCGTTATGGACATCGACTTCAAAAAATTAAGTTATTTTTCACTTTGTAGGTTTGTATTTGGAAGTCGGTAGTATTTTTTTGCAAAAAGTTTTTTTTATTTTTCACTTTTTAGTTGTACGTACCTAATAGACAAGTTAGTAAGGGAACTATTTCGCCAGAATAGATTTCATGAAACTTGAACATAACCGGTGAAATGAGAGGTCTGCTTACCCCTTAAGAGCGAACTAGCGTGATGTTATGTTATGAAATGTTATAAACAACAAACAGACATGCGATTGCAGCAATCCCGAGAGTTTTGCCGTTATTTATTGAAGAGTTCTGTTGTATATCTCGAAGTTCTTCATCAGATCTTCACCAAATTAAAATGGGACCAATTTCGACACATACCTTTTCAAACAAAAAAAGAATTGTAAAAAAAAAAGAATTGTGAAATGTCACGTTGTATTGAGATCGGTCTATCATCACTGACAGGACTATTGTTGCCAATAAGCCTGACATACTGGTGATAGACCGACTAGAGCGTCGCGCAATGATTGTTGATATAGCGGTCCCCTATGATGAGAACCTCGTGATGGCTGAGAGATATAAGAAAAGTATCTTGATTTGGCTCGCGAGTTTGTCGTCATGTGGGATGTGAATACAGCAATCATTGTGCGGATAGTCGTTCGTGACGGCCAATGGCATAATAGCCAAGAGCTTCGACGAACATCTGAGGAGGCTCTCGTTGGGCAGCTGGATCAAGGGCTTGATCCAGAAAGCGGTACTCCTGGACACGGCGCGTATCGTTAGGAGGTTCTTCTCTCACGAGCCCTAACCACCGGTAGCTTGGACCCTGTTCCCGATACCGGTGGGCTACTACTTTTTATATTTGTAAATGTTTTCTTTATTTTATTGTATTTTAATAAGCAAATATTTAAAAATGTAACAAAATAAATAAATGACAGTCTTTATAATTTTAAAATTGGTGGCTTTGCTCAGTTCATGTGATTTAATCGATATTACTAAGTAGGTTGCATCTCTATGAGAAACCGTTCCTTTTCTCTTCAGCAGCCAATCAGAACCACGTTTAGTTACTACATCCATAACCTATATTACCCGTCTCGTTGAAATTATTTTCCCGCTGAATATAGGGAAATAGTTTTGAACTGATTTCACATGAAGCAAATTGAATACACGATGCGTGGGTATTTACTGTTTCCGTAAATAGTAAATTTTTGCAGCTTTATATTAGTATTGAAAATAAAATAAAACAAAATTTTACTGATTTTAAGGTAACGAAACAAAGTACAGCAACATTAGCAACTCAAAGTCAGCTGTCAAAGTCTAAAGAGTGTCAAACTTGTCAAAGTCCTTCAATTTCATTCGGTTTTGTTTGTGGAAAAATCAAAATGGTAATTTAATTTAATTTTTCTAGCATAATCCTTGATAATTTCGTATTTTAATTAACACTGGCTTGCAAAGCGTTGTGTAAATAATCTGGCCGCACAGATATTTTGTGTGATTTGTGTGTATTTTCTTGTGAAAAAGTGTTACAAAGTCTAGAGGGTTAAACTTCGAGAAATATCGAAATTTTTGAGAATTCTGACTAATTTCCTCTTGAAATACAGCTGATATGGGTATGAAAGAGTGTCCTTATCATTATAATCACTATGGGTAATGTAAAAGAGTTATATTTTATTGAATAAAAAATGATAATAATTCCGGCGATGTTCAATTGTCATTGTCTATGAAAGTATGACTTCAGAATACCAAATGTTCATGTGACTCGCGATAAAACTTGCAAATAATTATATTCTTAACTTTTTCTCTACTCCAATGGATATAATACAATGTAATACATTTATTATAACTTTACATTCTTAGATCCTCAAAATTATTTTGGAGAAAAACTTCAAAACTTAGCTTCCAGTACTTTTACATAATACATATACAGTTTCTCGAATCAGTTCAGTTTTTAGGATAGACCAAAATTATAAAAATATGCTATGCCAATAACAGATTTAATTTAATAGTTATTTTTTAGATTCTATTATTAGGATCATTATTACACCCTAACTAATCAACTAATTTCTAAAACATTATTTAGTAAACCACTATCTATGTTTTGTAATTTATTAAATTACTAAACTGGTCTCAAAACATTCTAAACTGCTCTCAAAACATTTTAAACTGTTTTCCTGAACAGGAAAACTTGAGACAACTTACCTTTTTTAGATATAATTTTAAGATATGTAACACCCAGCAACCTGCACCGATAATGGCTTACTCTATCTCACAGATAGACCTGTGTACCAGCAGTGGGACTGTTATAATTCTCGTCAAACTTCTTGGACACCCTGAAGTTGGCTACAATGGCTAAAATAAAAATAATAAATCTCATACATAAACAGCTTCTTAAAAAATAAAGAGATTTAAGAGTGATTATTATTTTCTCTGTGCCTTGCGCATCGGAAAACCAACTTCCGAGTTTTTTAACGTATTCACACGTGATAACATATTAAATAAAAAGAGGTTTACTGTCTCCAGACAGCACTTATCAAGTTTCAATACAAATTGATGTTTACGTTAATGCAATTGACCGTGAGTAAAAACTCGCACTAAGGCCTCAGGGCGGCCCAGAAGTTTGGCGAGAACTATACAGACTGATGAACTTAACCATAACTTGCATGAGCTCCATCATTATTCCATACACCAAACTTTGTCACACACTACATTAGAATTTAAAAAAATAAACATAGCAAGCATAGCAATTCATCTGCTGCTGACGTCCATGTAGCAGTGCAGTGCCACATAGAAGATTGTGTTTATTTGTACACTCAACAACGTTAGAGTGGGAGTAAATTAGGCCTAAGAACAAAGTTCTTATCTATTGATCACAGTGTAGCCTATCAACTTTTCATGTGTGTGTGTAAAACATAATGTATTGTCTTCCATCACATAAAAATATTCTTTACTGTTATGTTACAGCAACCACAAATCCTAGTACTGAAGGAGGGGACGGACCAGTCGCAGGGCAAGCCGCAGCTTATCTCCAACATCAATGCCTGCCAACTGGTTGTCGATGCTGTGAGTACTCATTGTTTTCCAAAAATATTTTCAAGACTGTATAGCTTTGACTTTCAAGCTGATTGGCTAATCTATCTGACCAGGAGTAAAGATCTCGGAAACTTTTTACATCTTAATTACTCCTTTTTTATTAAAACCCAATCATAAAAAAATAATTTGTATGCCAATGATTATAACAAACGGATCCAATTTCTGAAGAGCTGTGTGGATCATGATAGTTTAAATGAGGCTAACAATAAAAACTACATACCCAACTTTATTCACCCTTAAATCTCTTTACTTTGACAATTATCTACTTTACCTATGACCAAAAAACTATTTTTATCGCTTATTTACTTGACCTATCATTTTCAATTTTACCTAAACACTTCATTACTAACCTGATTATCAATTTTACCCTCACTTGGTCAATAATTTTACCCTTACCTATTAACCAACTATGCTCATAAAAGATTTTTACTTTACCCTGGCCTGTTTACCAAGTTTACCCTAACCTGATTATCAATTTTACCCTCACTTGGTCATCAATTTTACCCTTACCTATTAACCAACCATACTCTTAAAAGATTTTTAAATTTACCCTGGCCTGTTTACCACTCTTACTACTTTACCCCTCACAACATAAGTGTAATATACAAAACATTTACCCAAACCTAAAAATCTTTCCCAACTTATTGCATATAATATTATCCACTATCACTATTCAAAGATAATGTACCTAATCATGAATGATTGTTTCAAGGTCCGCACAACCCTCGGCCCTCGTGGCATGGACAAACTCATCGTAGACCATAATGGCAAAGCGGTGATCTCCAACGATGGAGCTACCATCATGAAGTTGTTGGATATTGTGCATCCCGCTGCCAAGACTTTGGTGGATATTGCCAAATCTCAGGATGCTGAGGTGAGCTTTTATTTATTATTACACATAGTGGATGGGGTGGTTAGATTGAGGTTGTGGGTTCGAACACTGTTGAATTTGTGACATAAGTTGGTGCAGATGCTCAACCTAGAAATCTCGATGGTGTTAGGCAACAGGGATGTTTCCTGGGTAGAAAAATGATAATTCTATAAATAGTCCGTCAGTGAGATTATCGAATAATATTGGACCCTTATTTTTTGCATTATCAAATAAATAAAAATTGACAAAGATAAAGCGCACCAAAGTTTAGGAGTGGGGGCTTGTGACGTCACTTTGTCGGTATAAAGTGTAGCACACCGTGGCGTCACACGATATTTTAGAAAAGAAAAATAAGCGGCTGATGATATTTTTAGGTTATCTAACTGACGGACTAAAAATATATATTTTTTGTCAACTACCCATTGCTTAGAAGATGTTTACTTCAAAGTTTCGGGACAAAGTTTGTATTTCGAATCTTTTAATCAATTGCTAAACACGATCGAGATTGTTATAAATAAGAGTGCATGTGTTAAGCTGGGCTTAACTTGTAGAACTGTAAGCCAGTATTTGCTGTATGGCTTTCATAAAACATAAACTAAATAAAATATATATCAATATATTTTTTATTGAAATTTCATTGTTTTCTTAACTGGAATGCCTTGTCTAAATATTGTTTACTTAGCTTTAAAATGATGGAAGTATTGATAGTTTTCGTATTAGCCAATGATTAAAACACACGGATCCAATTACTGAACAGCTGTGTGGATCATAATAGTAACAATGAGGCTAATTACAAAAAAACTAACAAAAAACTGTGAACAGAACATGGGTACAATATGGTTTCTACACTTTCAGGTTGGTGATGGCACCACATCAGTCGTAATCTTGGCTGGAGAACTTCTGAGGAGGCTGAAGCCTTTTGTTGAAGAAGGTATGTAAAGGATCTACAAAAAAGTCTTATAACATTGTTTTACCCTAGGTTTTATTAGCCCTAATAAGCTGTTCCCGGGTCTCCTCACGATGTTTTCCTTCACTGTTTTGAGAGCAGTGGTGATGGAATAATTTACACAAAGTAAAGCGCCTGTCTGGGCTCAAACCCCAAGACCTACAACTTGTAAGCCGTGGCCGTTACCACTGGGCCACCACCGCTGCAATTGGGACTTCTACAATCCTTTGGATTACGGTCTAATCCCTCTCACAGAGGACACTTCTGTCCCAGCATTGAAGATATTGTAGGCTGATACTTTGATATTGATAGCCATTACTAATGATTATAACAAACGGATCCAATTTCTGAAATCCAATGAGGATCACATTAACAGTTATGAGGCAATTTCGTGTCTACCCAACATTCCCGCCGTTACTCAACAACAATTTTCATATAACTTTTTCTTTCAGGTGTACACCCCCGCATCATTGTACGCGCTATCCGCGTGGCTGCCAAGTTAGCGGTTGATAGAGTTAAGGAGTTGGCTGTCAAGATTGATAACAAATCTCCTGAGGAACAGAGGTATGTTTGTATTTCTTTTTCTCCTCAATTCAGTCTGTCCTAGGGGATGCAGCAATAGATAGATGGTAGTTTGTGATCTTGCATGGATTGGAGCTACTGCTCCACCCGTTCTATTACTGCAGCTCATAGCTGTTTTTAGGGTTCCATTCTCAAAGGGTAAAATCCTATTACTAAGACTCCGCGGTCTGTCTGTCACCAGGCTGTATCCTATGAACCGTTATAGCTACAGTTGAAATTTTCACAGATGATGTATTTCTGTTGCCACTATAACAACAAATACTAAAAACATACATAACATACAACAAACATGTTTTTTTTGCCGGTTCTGCGATAATTGTACGGAACCCTTCGTGCGCGAGTCCGACTCACACTTGGCCGGTTTTTTCTGCGCGAATTTTAGTTTTTTTTGCTAAAGTCTGGATTGTTGCAAATTCACATAGGATTTCTTGAATTTTAAGCTTATTTAGGATATTAGCTTTAGATAATACAGGCTGGCAAAAAAATATTAAAACAAGATTGACTGAAATCTGAGGTAGAATATTGTAAGCCAATGATTATAACAAACGGATCCAATTTCTGAAGAACCATGAGGATCATGTTAGTAGAAATGAGGCTTACAATAATCAGTTTACCCCAACCCAACCTCATCAACTTACTCCAATCCATCTTTACCGAGATCATTTTGACCCAACTATTTTATACATATTACCCAGATATAATCCCCGGCACGTAAGTTAGCAAGAGTCGTTAGAGACCTAAAAAATTACTTTTGCGTATTTTACCGACATAGCCCGAAGAATTGCCAAACTTAAGTGGCAGTGGGCAGGGCACATTGCTCGCAGAACGGATGGCCGATGGGGCCGAAAAGTTCTGGAGTGGCGACCGCGAACCGGAAGACGATACGTTGGAAGGCCTCCCACTAGGTGGACTGATGACCTGGTTAAGGTTGCGGGAAGGCGCTGGATGCGAGACGCACGGGATCGGTCAATGTGGCGACGCCTGGGGGAGGCCTATGTCCAGCAGTGGACGTCTTTCGGCTGAAATGATGATGATGATTTTGCGCTTCACTAAGCGGGGCGCGGGGAATGCTCCGAGCGCGCGATTGGTCGGTCAGTTGACACACGGATCGACTGACCAATCGTGTCGCGTCCACGTTCCGTTCGCTCTATAAGGTGGTTGGTCAGTTCGCGTAATATCCGCGAAATTACCCCCACTTCGCCATAACCTTGGCAATTTGCATGCCAGGGATTATATCATGCATTTACCACTTTTACCCAGACTATTATCATTTTTACCCAGATCATGACGAACATTACACCCTTTTTTAGTCAAGAATGAAATTTTTTAATGGAAAAGTGTGTCTGTGGAGTTTCTTGCACGTTCTTTTGCATAGAGACCTACCGTTAAACAGGTTGAATTGGAACACAGGGGTGAATAGAAACAAAATTTGAAGGGAATTTTCAAGTTATTTAAAAATGGTTTGCAGGATTTTAGTAGGTACTCTAATATATTAAATGACTAGCGGTAGCGGTAACGGGCTATCTATCTACCTACCCTACAAACAAACAAACTCTTCAGCTTAATAATATTAGTATAGATGTCAGGGTGGACTGTATGTTTGTTGAGTAAAACTTCGGGCTTCTTGTTTGTTAATTTATTCTTCTTATTCCCAGGGGTGGCTTGCTGCTGATGGTTGAGTGACGAAATGTTGAATGACAAATTTGCAGCAAGCCTCCCATTATTTATACAATTTAGCTTAGTGCCAGTAAAAGGGTGGCGTAGAGCGCAGGTAGTTTCCGCTCGGCCAATCGGAGCGCGCGTCGCGCGCCCCCTCCCGTGCCCCTCCCGTGCCCCTCCCGTGCCCCTTCCCGTGCCCCTTCCGTAGTCTGCACATGTGGTCGGGGCAGGTCTCGACTTGTCCGATATTATCCGCGTGGTGATTTTAACCGCGCTCCATGCCACCTTACAATTATGCTTACTCATATACTTACGTCCAATGATATTCAAATAAACAGATACGTTATACACTCACAAAACAATTGAAAGAGTGTTCCGCGCAGCAGCGGCAGCACACATACACACTTTTCATTCATCTGACATTAAAAAATAGTTATTTTAATCAATAAATAAATAAATTACAAATACACACGATGGCATTTTTTTATTTTGTTTTTGTTTCAACAAAGCCTATCGCTCTTCGCCATACGTGACATAAACTAAAGACTAAAGGTCACAATTGGGACCTATTCGAGTCTTGACAATGCGCACGCTCATAACATATCTGTTTAATTGAATATCATTGCTTACGTCCAAGGGAGTAATACAAACCTAATCTAATTATTTACATGAAAAGCCCTACTTAAATCTGTCTTTATTCCATACTTAAATCTAAACCTTAAACAATCATGCAATCCTACTTTATCATAGTTATCTATTTACTTATGTCTATCTGGGTTATTTATTTACATCGGTATCATAATTACACATAATACTCCTTCGCAAAAGAACAAATTTGATTATCATAAAAAGGCAAAGTGAGTCAATCTTAAAAGAATGAAATATGCTCTCGCGGACCTTTTTTAGAACTTTTAAAGAGGAACAATTCCATCACATATGATATTTGCGTAACTGAAACCGTTTACGCAGCGTACGCAGTGGAAGCTCTTAAAAATTTTTTTTTTTTTTGCCCGTTCTTGCAACATTTTTCATTTATGCTCCGCTCCTATTGATCTAAGCGTGATGTTATATAGCCTATAACCTTCCTCGATAAATGGACTATCCAAAACAAAAATAATTTTTCATTTTCAACCAGTAGTTCCTGAGATTAGCGCGTTCAAACAAACAAAACAAACTCTTCAGCTTTATAATATTAAATATAGATTATTTAAAAAAAAAGCTGTGCTTTGTTTGAAACCAATAAAGTGGTATCACATTTAAAATCCCAATCAAAGTTGTGTAAATATGTTGTGTATATTTCTTATCTATACTAATATTATAAAGCTGAAGAGTTTGTTTGTTTGTTTGTTTGAACGCGCTAATCTCAGGAACTACTGGTTGGAATTGAAAAATTCTTTTTGTGTTGGGTAGTCCATTTATCGAGGAAGGTTATAGGCTATATAACATCACGCTACGACCAATAGGAGCGGAGCATCAATGAAAAATGTTCCAAAAACGGGGAAAATTTATTCTTTTTGAGACGCAACGTATTTAGAGTAGGTGGGCTAGCTTGGTAGGTAGCCAGTTGACGGGAGCGAAGCCGCGTGGGACAGCTAGTTTTTAATATACATAAACGATTTACCCCGTTTATTGGAAAACAAACTAAACATGGTGTTATTTGCTGATGACACATCTTTAATTTTTAAAATAAATAGACGTACTTGTCAGGTTGACGACGTAAATAACGCGCTACGGCAGGTTCAGGATTGGTTCACTGCAAATAATTTAGTTTTAAATGGTAAAAAAACCAAGTGCGTAAAATTTTCCTTGCCGAATGTAAAAAGTACTGATTGTGACATTATCTTAAACAAGGAGAAGCTAGAATTCGTCGATAAAACGGTTTTCCTGGGGATCACGCTAGACTCAAAGTTACAATGGGGTCCTCATTTAATATCACTTGCAGGGCGGCTAAGTTCGGCAGCTTATGCTGTTAGAAAGATTCGTCAATTTAGTGATGTAGATACCGCGAGGCTGGTCTATTTTAGTTACTTTCATAGTATAATGTCTTACGGTATTTTACTATGGGGAAGGGCTGCAGACATTGAGTCAATTTTTATTCTGCAAAAACGAGCCATCAGAGCGATATACAATCTTCGCCGGCGCGATTCTCTAAGGGAACTGTTTAAGGGCATTAACATCATGACGGTTCCTTGTCAATATATTTATGAAAATATCATGTACGTGAGAAAGAATTTACATCTTTTTAGTAAAAACGGAGATAGACATAATTACATTACTAGAAATAGGGACCAATTAGTTCAACCAGGTTTCAGACTGGCTAAAGTAGCCTCTTCTTTCATGGGGTACTGTACAAAATGTTACAATAAAATTCCTCCCCACATTCTAGAACTGAATGAGACGAAATTTAAAACTTGTATAAAACGCACACTATGCAGGCAGGCATATTATAAGTTGGGGGATTACATCACTGATAAAAATGCTTGGCTCAATGCTAGTCTTGCTCCACAACCACTAGGGCACAAAAACAAGTGATATGCAGAACATTATTGTTCTGTAGAATTGTTGGACCTGCTGAAGACTGTATGAATATATTTGTATTATATAGACTCAATTTCTTTTAGTATAGTATAACTGCGCAGCACGTGTGTGAGTACTATGTACCCAACTGTAAATCTACCATTTGCTGTACCTTGGTGTCGTTCGTTGACTTGTGTTTGCCCTGGCAGTTGAGTGTGTCATGCTCTCTCAAATGTCTCTCTGATGGTGGCGTGTGTGTTGGATCATTCGGTTCCCTTCATGATGGTTGAGCTAGGTGGTGCCGATTCATGCGTCATGTTCGTGAACGGGCGCCGTCAGTTGGGATTGGTCTTAACTTAACTGCTTCGGATGCTAGTGTTTTTCTAGTGCTTATTATGTAACTGCACAGTACATGTGTGAGTACTTTTAATACTTTGTACGTAGTATAGTATGTAGTGATTCTGGGTGCATTGTCCTCACACATATAAATTTATTAATGTATGTACTTATGTACCTAAATTTTGTAAAAAAACATATATTTTTTTTAAAAGAGTAAGTATGGAGTTTCTTGTGCGTTCTTCTCCATAACAAGCTACTTTCCGAATGCACGGTAGAATCAATTTTTATTCCCTGTAAATTTTAATGTATTCTAACGTTCAAAAGTGCCGCTTTGTGGCCTAGTTGAAATAAAATATCTTTGTCTTTTGTCTTTGTCTTTGTCTTTGTCTTTGCCCATTCACCGCTGAATTCCTATTCACCACGTGTAATGGTACTGACGCTTACGAATGTGCAACTAGCTTCATCTTTTGCTTGACAATTCAATAGTAAGTATTAAATGGTTTAATGAAATACATGATTTCGAGTTTGAGTTAACATTTCCCAACCATTTTATCAGTACCCAGAACATACTCAACTAGTGTAACAATTTTTTTTACTCTTTGCTAACTTTTATCACACCAGCCGGGCGAGCACGGCCACTGTGATAGGCTTGAGTAACGTTTCACAATTTACCACGGTCTTTGCTCCTAAACTGTGTTAAAAATGTCTGACTCAAGCCTGTCACAGTAGGCCGTGCTCGCAAGGCTGCTTGAGTAACCAAAATTAACCACTACAATCTATCTTCACCAGAGAGCTGCTTACCAAGTGCGCGTCCACGGCCATGTCTTCGAAGCTCATTCACCAGCAGAAGGGACACTTCTCCAAGATGGTGGTGGATGCTGTGTTGTCTCTGGATGCTCCTCTTTTGCCTCTGGATATGATTGGTAAGTTTCTCTTATTAATAACTAGCGGTCCACTGCGGCTACGCTCCCGTCAATTGGGGCTACCTACCCTACCCTTCCCTATCTCTACCCCCTACCTTGCCTACCCTACCCTACCTATGAACCAATCTTTTTTTTTCACCAATAGTAGCAGTAGCCTATGTTCTTTCTCAGGATGCCATCTATCCCTTGCAGCCTTGGCCTAATTTCATTGAATTCCATTCAGTGATTTAGGCGTAAAAAGGTAACAGATAGACAGACAAAGTTACTTTCGAATTTATAATACTAATATGGATAGTCCTCTTGGTTGTAGGTAGTGGGTTCGAACCCAGGCAGGCGTTTTATTTTGTATATTTGTTTTTTGCTTTTGCAAGACCACTTAGGTGTACATTTAAAACTTAGATATAGCACAAAAATTTAGCTGCGTCCGGTTAGCTGACGCCATATATTGACAGGCAGATTTATTGACTGAAACAGAATTTGTATGGCCAATGATTATAAACAACGGATCCAATTTCTGAATGCAAGTGAGGATCACACGTATTATGAGGCCTTTTAAATTAATAATAAAAGAAATCACCTAGCTATTTCTCAGCTGTGTTGGGGTTGGCTAATAGTCTAACAGTCTAACCGGATTCATCTGAGTACCAGTATTTTACATTGAAAGACTGCCTATCTGACCTCCACAACTCGATACTCCTTGGCAACACTGGTGCACAATATTGTACTGGTGCAAAGTGTCCACACACTGTTCGTTCATTTGAACGAACAGTACCTGTCCTGGCTGACTGTTGACCCACTTCCCAGTGTTGGATTGAGCTGAATTTGCACATAAGATGTTGATTTCTCGTGACAATGCCGTATTTGGCATAAAATCTTGTTATATTTTTTTTTTTAACCAGCTTCTGCCAGTGGCTTCGCCCGCCTGACTTTCAGTCGAAAATTAAACCCGAGGGAACATATTCCCGGGATAAAAAGTATCCATAGGATACTTTTTATCCCGGGAATATTGCTATTCCTGACTTTAATCTATCTTTGTGCCAAATTACATCCAGATCCGTTCAGCCATTCTGGCGTGAAGAAGTAACCAACAAATAACACTCACAAACTTTCGCCTTCATAATATTAGCGTGATATAAAAGATTGTTTTAAGCAAAAGTTTTCTTTCTAAAACCAATACACCCTCTTCATCATCCAGGAATCAAGAAGATCTCCGGTGGAGCTCTAGAAGACTCCTGCCTGGTCGCTGGTGTGGCCTTCAAGAAGACTTTCTCCTACGCTGGCTTCGAGATGCAACCGAAGAGCTATGAGAACTGCAAGATCGCTCTGCTCAATATCG
Organism: Orthosia cruda; assembly: GCA_964057195.1. NCBI lineage: Eukaryota > Metazoa > Arthropoda > Insecta > Lepidoptera > Noctuidae > Orthosia > Orthosia cruda. The sequence goes on along the minus strand of OZ059856.1, from coordinate 16,788,841 downwards.
AACTCGAGTTGAAGGCTGAGAGGGATAATGCAGAGGTGAGTGGATTATTTACATAAAATAAATGAAATTGAAAGTAGGATTAATGCAGTAGAAATGCGTTCCATGCGAAGTATGTGTGGTGTAACTTTAAATGAAAGATGGAGGAATGATATAATAAGACAATGTTGTGGTTTAAAAGAAGCTCTAGTGACTAAAATTTAAAAGAGTAAGTTAAGATGGTTTGGCCATGTTAAGAGGATGAATGAAAAGCGACTAACGAAAGGTATTTACAAGGCAGACGTGAATGGAAACGCCGGGAGGGGACGCCCTTGAAAGACACACATAGGCCTTATTGGTGATGTTCTTCAGAAAGGCCAGGTGCGCAGTACTCATAACCGGCGTGTGTGTATGACTAGACCATCGACCACATAGCCACTAGACGCCTAATAACAGGCGATCGATGTCTGTCAACACATATGACTAAAAAGATCATATACAGGTAATACTGATCGCCACTCGACAATTTCGAATTAGTAGCGACCACTTCTGTGAGCCATAAACACTTCCGTGAAAGTCAATAAAAAAATTATGAAATAAATATTATAATGGCCTCTTGTACAATACGTTGCTATGGTAACAACAGCCAGACATCGAGTTTCCGAAAAAATAACATAACATTAAATTGATAAGTTAATAGTTACATAATTATATTTATTTTCTAATATTATTTATCGGAGTTCATATTATACTGGTCAAGTTTGTAGGTGAACTTTTTAAAGTTTTTTTTCGCTATCTCTTCTCCTCTATAATTTCTTAAACAAAACTAGTGAAGCACCATATCCTATGACCAAATCTTTTATCGATAGAACTAGAAACCTTACAAATACAGACATTAAATTGAATAGTTTATTAATTGTGAAACGAGTTTTTGATTACGTTTAAATATATAGTTATATTAAATGTTTACTAACATTTAATATTACTATATTTAAGAACCAACAACCGAAAAAAAAGTATGTTTAGCTTTAGAATTTTGTTTCTTTTTTTTTAATTTTAGCATTTTATGCTATTACTAAAATCTTAAAACGCCGTATAATTAATAATAAAAAAGGTAATATTAATTTTAAAAAAATACAAATACTATTTATAAAAATCGATACCTTCCTGGTTTTATTTAAACCTGTCCCACCCTTAATGATGCGTATGACCTTGGTAAAGGACCAATCAGGGCGCAGTCGCCCCGTGCCTCATACCTCAGCTAGTTGACAGAATTGTTTTGATGTATTAGATCAAGCATTAGGCGTCTAGTGGCTATGTGGTCGATGGAATAGACGTATGAATGTGAGTGAAGCAAATTAAGTATGTAAGGATCGTAGCAGGTGGCGTTCTGTAGTTTCTACTATATATATTCTTCTACCCCCATGGGAAGCAGGCGTGAGTATGTATGTATATAACTGTAATTCTCTTAACGTGGGGTACTTCAACTGATTATCCCGAGGGAACACACTACGAGGATAAAAATACCCTATCTCCTAATCCATTGCGTGACGTCCATCAGAATATACTTGCAATTTCGCTTATTAAATATCGACTATGTTGTTTTTGGCACAAATATTTCTCAAGACTAATTACTATATTATAGTATTATCAAAAATTGTACGAGTAAAATTTGTAACCCATAGCTGGTGTTGTATTTATGCTGGCCTGTGGCTGGTGACTTCGCACGTATTATTCTAATGAACATAAATAAAAGTTTTTCTTCTTTCGTACAAACGTAAGGTTTTTATTAAAGAAAACTGACAATAGGGATGTTTCATAGGTAAACAATGATTATCAAATAATATTGGACACGTATTTTTTGCTATATCAAATAAATAAAAATTGACAAAGATAAAGCGCATCAAAGTTCAGGAGGGAACTTTGAGGGGGCTTGTGACGTCACTTTGTCAGTATAAAGTGTGGCACGGCGTGACGTCACACGATATTACAACGCACTGTATCGTCTTAATTTTTTGTCTACGTGGTAAAAGAAAAAAATACGTGTCCAATATTTGTAGGTAACTGACGGACTAAATAGTTTTTATTGTCATCAACACTAAAGCAAACACAATAAAAATATGAATGTGCCAAACAGGTGCAATTATACTGAAGTGATGCGCTTACCTACATTCGGCAATCGATTTTTATTTTAAGTAGCTTCTGCCAGCGGCTTCGCCCGCGTGAAAGTCGGAAATTATCCCGTGCGAACATATTCACGGGATAAAAAGTATCCTATGTGCTATTCCTGATCATGATATTTGTGCAAAATTTCATCCAGATCCATTCAGCCGTTTGATTGTGAAGAAGTAACAAACATACAAACACACACTCACACAAAATTTCGCCTTTATAAATAAGTGTGATAGGTTGCGTCTGGCCAATGATTTTAAACAACGGATCCAATTTCCGAATGGTAGTGAGGATCACACGTATTATGAGGCCGTTCACAAGCAACAGATACATGGTTAATAGCAGACTAGGTTTCACCCGAGGCTTCGCTCATTTTGTAACCAATGTGCTTATTCCGATTTTTTTAACGTAGGTACTCACTCGTGATAACGTAAACGATCTCTTTGTGCTTATTTCGAGTTTTTTAATGTACTCACTCGTGATAACGTAAACGATCTCTTTGTGCTTATTCCGAGTTTTTAATGTACTCACTCGTGATAACATAAACGATCGCTTATGTCAAAATGTATACAAAAAAGAGATTTCTCCCTACCATCACCAGGCGGTGCTCATCCAGTTTCAATACAAATTGACGTTAACGCGATTGAGCGTGAATAAAAACTCGCACTAAGGCCTCAGACCAAGGGCCTTACCATAACTGTGCTATGGAGATAAACAAGATAAAAAGCTCCGTTTGCCACTCACTGTGGAACCATGATAGTTTTGGCACGTTATGTTAAGGCCCCAGTACATTGGAAAGATTATTATTTCTTCTTTTTTTTAACCAACTTGTATAAAACAATTTTACCTTCCTGCAACATTAAGTTAAGAAGACACAGACACTGACCACCGCTAATTCCTTCACAGGTACGCGTAGACAACGTGAAGGAATATCAGAAGGTAGTCGACGCTGAGTGGCAGATCTTGTACGAGAAGCTGGCAGCCCTGCACGCTAGTGGGGCCAATGTGGTGCTCAGCAAGCTGCCCATCGGAGACGTGGCCACACAATACTTTGCCGATCGGTAAGTCAATCAATCAATCTTCATAGCCTTTTACCAAATATGTTAGTGTGAAAATATGTTATTTTCTTTTAGGTGAGATAGAGGTCAAGCGCGAGCCTATTGATAAAAAAAAAAAAAAATATTATGGAGTCGGCTCCCAGTCTTGCCATGGCTGTACTGTAATTTCTTAAACTTTTTGGTCAGTTGGTTGGCTACAAATGGATATGTTATGGACCAAGTGATCAATACTGCAATATTTATAATGCCCGGGCAATTTCAAAATGTCCAATATGAATAGGCAGTATTACAAAAACGATAAAATAATTAATTTGACCGTGCTTTCTGAATAATGTCCATTTCTTATTGGGCTGGATAATATAAAGATGTTGTTTTTAATTATTTTAATGTTGACATTGGTTTTAATATAGAATAGATAAGTACGATTACTATTTAAGCAACAAAGTCGATGGTGCGCTCGCTTTGCTCGCTCTTTTCATCTCCTTCTTACCTAACCTATCCATGTTGGGGTGCCCTAAGCTCCCGAGTTCGCTTCGCTCGCTCTTGGACTAATTTATTGACCATAATTATTGGATTGCTAAACTGTTTCGTAGTAATATTCATAATGACCAAACAATGTGATAAATATAGAAATTAAATCAGTATTCATTACATTGCCCGATTTGACTTGACTAGAATTCAATGCTTGGGCATCATACATACACTGATTAATGACTTGGTCCATGACAGATACATAAATGTATTTAGTTTTTATCTACACTCACAATGTAATTGTATAAACATGTACTTTTTTTTCGTGGATGGTTAAAATTTAATAAAAGCCATTACAGTGCAACATTTTCCTTCGATTTTCAAACAAGTGCATCATAAAATAACTTTTAATTTTTATAGCACACTTTTACTTGTTAATTTATTGGCGCGTATAGGCTCATTGAATTAATGTAGAAAGATAGTGGCATTGTCTATGGATAGTAGTTTATGCAACGGTTATATTTGTGTATCACACGATTACACCTAATTATATGCCGTTCGTTGCATACACTATTTTATTTTTAACCGTCTTTCCAAAAAGGTGGAGGTTCTATGTTCGACTTCAAGTTTGTTTTGTTTTTTTTTTTTAATAACGGCAAATCTCTCGGGATTGCTGCAATCGCATGTCTGTTTGTTGTTTATAACATTTCATAACATAACACCACGCCAGTTCGCTCTTAAGGGGTAAGCAGACCTCTCATTTCACCAGTTATGTTCAAGTTTCATGAAATCTATTCTGGCGAAATAGTTCCCTTACTAACTTGCCTATTAGGTACGTACAACTAAAAAGTGAAAAATAAATAACGCAAAATTGGTACCTACGAAAGACACCAACTTCAAAAAATTAAGTTATTTTTCACTTTGTAGTTTTGTATTTGGAAGTCGGTAGTATTTTTTTGCAAAAAGTTTTTTTATCACTCTAACAGTTGAAATACAACAAAAGTAGAAACTGAAAAAATATGTGGTATGGCGGGCAATTTAGATTCTCATTGAGCATGACTGCGCAACGCCCGCATCCATAGACAATGGCACAATTTTTCTATATTAAGTCAATGGCCCATACGTGCCAATAAATTAAAAAGTAGAAGGGTGCTTTTAACACCAAAAAGTTATTTTATGGTGCAGTTGTTTGAAAATCGAAGGAAAATGTTGCACTGTAAGGGGTATTTTTTAATATTTTATCTAGCCACGAAAAAAAAGTACGTGTTTATACAATATTTTTTAATTCATATTTGGAACATTGCATTGTGAGTGTAGACAAACTACTATTAGTTTTTTCGTTTGGGTCTTTATTGTATAATTGACACAACATTCAAGTTATTAAATCGTGCATACCAGGGGGGGTTGCTGCCAATGATTTTAACAAACGGATCCAATTTCTGAACAGCTGTGTGGATTGTTAAGTAGTATATGAGGCATTTATTTATAGTATCTAAGTTAATATTCGTAATATCAACTTAGATGTTTGATTTTTGTATTAATGTGTCCTCGATATCTCCCTCTTTCAGCGACATGTTCTGCGCGGGCCGCGTGCCCGAGGAGGACCTGCGCCGTACGCAGCGCGCGTGTGGGGGCGCAGTGCTGAGCTCCGTGCGGGAGCTGGCCCCCGAGGCGCTGGGCTCGTGCGCAGCCTTCACTGAGAAGCAGGTCGGAGGCGAGCGGTACAACATCTTCACTGGTGAGTGTGTTCCCGAAACGTGAATCTACGCGAGACACTATGGCTTTTTACCCGACTGCCGAAGGAGGGTAATGTGTTTATCAGTCTATGTATGTTTGTTCCTATGTGGCGTTCTAGAGATCAATTTGTCGAGACGTCAATCGATTTGTCTTGACCTTGCGAGTGTCATTGGCTAAATTAAGATTGGAAAATAGCAAAATGGCGGTTTTTGTGCGCCATATTATAGATGCCCAATTTTTTTCTTCTTCCAATCCCATCGTGTTGGGTATCAAAATAACACTTATAATATGTTTAAAAGTACCTAATTCGAAAATAAAATGTTAACTAAAAAGTAATAGGACTGCTTAAAAAGTGAACTAAATAGACGTAAAAAAGAAGAAAATCATGCTGTATCGTTCTCTCCAGAACCTGCATTAAACATCTACTACTTATTTGTTTACATTAGTTAAAAGGTTTTTTTACCAACAAAATTGCCAATAATTTTGGTTGACTGAAATCATTTTTGTTTCTTTTTCCATCTCAGGAATTATTAAAAATAATACTGAGTTTCAAAATATTGGAAGTAAATTTTAAAAGACTAAAAGCTCAAAACGATATAAAGACTCAGATCAAATAAAAAGGACACTTGTGTGATTAGAAAAACGGAGTGCCTGGCGAATTATAAGTGCGGATATTTACTTAAAATCTTGTTTTAACAAAATTATGTGCGACCCAGATCAAATAAAAAGTCAAGATGGAACGATGCAAAAAACAAGCTGACGCCGGTTAAAACTAGCACGCATATACAACGAAACTACGCCTCACCTTGTTGTTTGCAACGTTCCATCTTGACTTTTTATTTGATCTGAGTATAAAGACGGGTCGCATATCATTTAGTTATAACAAGATTTCAACTAAATATCCCCCACTTATACTTCGCAAGTCACACAAGTTATAGGCGAACAATTTCATGTGACAACAGGGGTGAAGGACAAGTACTGTGAGTAAAGCAAGCAAGCAGCAAGGTACTTCGTCCCTATAGTACTGCGAAGCGAGTAACGCACTTCACAAGCTCCAATATAATTGAAGACGTTTACTCTAAACAAGCAAAAAGATTAAAAACTGTAAACCGACTAAGGGGTGTGTTTAGCCTATGTTACCCGAGCCATAATAACGGATCGATTGACACCTTATTCATCAAAATAAGATGAATAGTTCAGGTGCTACGGTGGAACATACATACATAGACTGCTAAAATCATAACCCTTCCTTTTGGTTTGCCGTAGTTGGGTAAATACAGTCGACTGCCGTATAAATATGGAATAGCCATTTTCATGTTTTGCCGATAGTATTTTCCTATCCCCATCCCCTTTTTATCTCGGAAGTCCCCCTTACCTTATAAAATATTCACTGCCCTCGTTCCTAATCCTCTCCTTTCCTACAGGTTATGACAAAGAATATGCACCCTCTGGTAAGACATTTAAAGACATTATTACCATTCAGTAGTACCTAGTAGTTATTATGTATTTTCGTAGAGATTTGTGTCTTTTACTTACATCAGAAAATAAAAGAGTTTATTTACGGCAGGTATGACACATAGCATAAATTAAAAATCTGCCTTTTCCCAACTATATTGGGGTCGGCTTCCAGTCTAACCGGATTCAGCTAAGTAACAGTGTTTTACATGGGGCGATTGCCTATCTGACCTCCACAACCCAGTAACTGGGTAACACGGTACCCCTTGGCAAGACTGGTGTCAGATCTCAAGCTTCTGACTACTCGTAACGACTGTCAAAGATCTTCAAATGACAGCCGGGACCAACGGCTTAAAGTGCTTTCCGAGGCATGGAGGAAACTCGGTATGTTGAAATGGTCACCCATCCACAGACCGACCTCGTCAATCGTTGCTTAACCTTGATGATCGACCAGTGCGGCTATTATTATTTAGCCATGAGCTCCTCAACATACCATAAATTAAAATATACATTTATTTCTGAATCACTTCCATATATTATTGTGTATATTCCATATATTACAATGTAACTTATAGATTAGTGTTAGTAACATTTATTCTACGCTGTGCGAGGCACGCCGATCCTGGGAATGCAGCGTGCAGTCGTATCCATCGTCCCAAGATCGGACAGTCCCACCTATCAGCCAACGCTCTAAGAATGGCGTGAAAGCATCAAATATAACGAAAAAGAAAGAAAATTTAAATACAAATAGGGAAAAGTGTGTCACATCCGCACAAAACGGTTACGGCACTGGTTTTCAGTCTAGAAACGATATGTTAGCTTTTTCTCCTTTAGAAAGTTCTTTGTAAGCCAATGATTATAACAAACGGATCCAATTTCTGAAGAACTGTGTCGATCACTAAGTAGTATATGAGGCTTACAACAACAAAATTCAGCAATTTTTATGCTTCAGACATGTGTATACACATGTTTGAAGCTTGCATAAAAGTGTGCTAGTATAGTAGTCACAGCGGTACTTTGTGTCTCTGAAGTTTGCTGTTCCAACCATTGCGCAAGAAACAGTTATCATCGAGTATACTGCATACAGTAAGCGAGATAGGAAGATGCGACAAACGTAAGCGAGTGAAAGAGGCAGTTATACAATGCTATATACAACATTAACACAAAAATTGCTACTGCGCAAGGTCTTGCAGCCAACTTCAGAGACTCAAAGATCCGCTGTGAGTATTATATCTTGCATGCATTTGTGACGTATACCAATCAGGAAGTTAATATGGCTGCCATGTAACTGAAAAGTGTACATTGCACACTGTCATGCAAGTAAAAACAGTCCCGGTAAAAATTTTGGTGAAACGAGTGTGGAGTGACCTGTCATTCCACCCTAAAGCTATGTATTGACCGCTCACTTCACCTTAGTTTCAAGGGGGACTTGTTTACAGAATAGCATTGCAGGTATTTGTATTTTCGCCCTTAGGATAAGCAAAAACTGGGTGTCTACTCCCTATCTCCGTCTTAGAAGTTACGGGACCCGTCCGAAAGTATTCTGAAACTTCGGAGTGAAAATAACAAACGTTAAGTTAAATTTTTCGAATGGGTAAAAACTTATCTAATCTATTGTGTTGTCATTCATTCTTAGTTCAGGCACGAACCAAGCATCCATCCGTAGGTGTTAAGGAGTTGGAAACGCCCGTAACAAAGGCCGAAACACAGATATAAATCTAACTAGATGACGCGACTTATGTATGTACTTCGCGTGTCAAAAAACGGAGTAAAGTTACGATCAATGATCGTAGTTTGAGCTTTTCATTTAGCATTATCGGCACCGGAAATCCATCGAAATTTATAAAATGCCTAAGTATGCCATATTGAGCCTCTGCCAACTTTTCCTGCCAGTTTTTACAAAACAGTATAGAAAAAGTTGGCCGTTGGAAATGTTTTCTTTAATCGGTAAGTAAATTTGTTCTTAACTAGTGTGTGAAAAACTGGCACGCTTGGTTTTCATACAGATGGAGGACTTGTGTTATCTAGTTAAATTTATGTCTGTGGGCCGAAACTACGGACTTTGTGATTAGGTAGTAGACCCCTGTATAGAAACAATGTCTACTATGTATTTTCCCCTATTAACCATCATATCTCCGTCCCCCAGGCTGTCCCGCCGCCAAGACGTGCACGCTGCTGCTGCGCGGAGGCGCCGAACAGTTCCTGGAAGAGACGGAGCGCTCGCTGCACGACGCCATCATGATCGTGCGCCGCACCATCAAGAACGACGCCGTGGTCGCTGGTGAGTTTATCTGAAACAATTGTTTATTCTTCTTAGTGTTTCTATGGCAAATACAGTTATTAATTGCTTCACTATTCAGCTACAGCAACACAATTCGCTGACGCAGCCATAAGGTACTCAAATGTACAGGTAACAGGGCATGTGATACGGGTTGAAAGATGGGCCATGGGTCTGCGGAGAGACACTGAATATCGACATCATCCGTGGACGTTGACTTTGTTCGAAACGATAATAAAATGTTTATTACTCATTTTTCATTCAAAGTTATGTTTTTGATTTGCTATAATGGGATTTTAGAAGAGATCCATTATTTCCTTGCTCAATTTTTTTTTAAATGTATTCGACCTATTCTGATCTGAGGTACGGGGCCCCAGTGCTAAGTAAGAAAATTTGGTTCAAATAAATCTCACTAGAATTGTGTATAAAATCAACTCTTCTAAGCACAAAATTAAGGCATATTGGGCTCTTAACTCAAAGATTATTTCAACGGATCATTTAAATTTGACGCCAATAGATGGCGCATTTTTAAATTTCTGAGGCATTCCACTCGATTGTTTAAATTTGTATTGCAAAACATTTTGGTGCAATGAAACTGTAAAAACGTGCAAAAATACTATAAAACAAATCGTCACAAAATTTTCACGAAAAGAGTAAACCTTTTTACTTCTATGTCGCTGCTAACAACATCTACCTAACGCCATGAAAAGTGACCGAACGCGATCGATGTACAAACATAATCAGTTTAATCAGATGAAAACCGCTAGTTACGTCGGCACGGTTTCTTTGTATGGGATGAGGCATCTGTATGCTAGTATTATATTATCTGTGTCTGAGGGCGTAAGTCGTCTTCAAAAGTTGTAAGCCAATGATTATAAACAACGGATCCAATTTCTGAAGAACCATGAGGATCATGATAGTAGAAATGAGGCTTACAAATACATTACTATAAAAAAAACCTTTAAAATAGTAGCTGAATACTAGAATATTACCACTTATCAATATACCATGTCCATCTTCCAGGTGGTGGAGCCATCGACATGGAGATCTCGAAGCACCTGCGCGAGTACGCCAAGGGCGTCGCCGGCAAGGAACAGCTGCTGGTGGCCGCTGTAGCGCGTGCCTTCGAGGCGGTGCCTAGGCAGTTGTGTGATAATGCTGGATTTGACGCCACCAATCTGCTCAACAAGCTGAGGAACAAGCATCATAATGGTGAGTCTTCGCATATTTGCGAGTGTTTTTCTAGCTTTAGGACTGATACCCCACCTTATGGATTTTTACATCACCTTGTGGATTTTTACCCCACCTTGTGGATTTTTACCCCACCTTGTGGATTTTTACCCCACCTTGTGGATTTTTACCCCACCTTGTAGATTTTTACCCCACCTTGTGGATTTTTACGCCACCTTGTGGATTTTTACCCCACCTTGTAGATTTTTACCCCACCTTATGGATTTTACCCCTATATTAGTGATTTTTACCCCACCTTCAGGAGTGTTTTCTCCACCTTGTCGTGGGGTCTCATCCCATACAAAGAAACGTACTATACTGATTATTTGATTTATCTATCGATATAGATTGATTATTAGATGGTGATTTATCTATCACCGTGGAACGGAACCGAACGCGATCGATTTACAAAAAATAATCGGTTTAATCAGATGCAAAACTCTAGTTACGTGGCACGGTTTCTTTGTATGGGATGAGGCATCTGTATGCTAGTATAATATTATCTGTGACCTTGTGAAGTTTTACCCCACCTTATGGATTATTACCCTACCGTGTAAACTTTTACCCCACCTTGTAGAGTGTTTTCCCCACCATCGGTATTGCATGCACACCTCGGGTAGTGTTTCCCCACCGACAGAATTGTTTGCCCACCATCCTTCCATCCTTCCTTCCCCAATTATGCATCAATCTCACCAGCTACGAGCCGAGCGGTTACCTACTGGGATACACCTATTCACTATGCGCGCCGGCCGATCGTATCCAAACGTTAGCCACGACATCATCGTTGGCAGCGCTCACTCAGCAGTCTCTTTGGCTGCATGTTTTGGTTTGGGGCACAGAGGGCAGGATATAAGGTGGAACATGGTTTGCGACGCGCTCCACATACAAATCCTGCCGCTGCACAGTCGAAAAGCCGCGTCTTTTTTTTTTTATAAAAAACCTTGCCCCTCACTAGGAATTTTAGCCAAAAAGCTGGGGATCCTTGCGAAGGTGAGAAGGTACTTCACGCCGAAGCAGCTCCTCAATTTGTATCAAGCGCAAGTTCGATCATGCATGGAGTACTGTTCTCATCTCTGGGATGGATCTGCCAAATACCAGCTTGATGCACTAGAGTCGATCGAAAAGCGGCCCAAGAGGCTCATCGGCGACGAGGCGCTGGTCAAGTCAAAGCTCCAGAGTCTTGAACATCGTCGCCGAGTTGCCAGCCTGTCAGTTTTTTATCGGTTACATTTCGGGGAGCGTGCGATGGAATTGCACGATCTAATTCCACCGAGCCCGTTTCATCATCGGACTACCAGACGTACGGCGATGCGCCATCGATACATGGTGGACATTCCACCCATACGCACAAAACGTTTTGAGAACACTTTTATTATGCGTACAGCTAAGGAGTGGAATTCCCTGCCGGAGTCTGTGTTGCCCGACAGCTACAATCTGGGGGTCTTTAAGTCAAGAGTGAATAGGTTATTTCTAGGCAAGCGTGTTTCACCGTCGACCACATCATCGCTTACCATCAGGTGAGATAGTGGTCAAGCGCGAGCCTATAGGATATAAAAAAAAAAAAAAAAAAATTCTTCCTGTATCGTGGGTGCGTTTACAAACTCACATACACTTACACCCAGAGCCGGAACAATTATCTGTAGGTCATACAAATATTTGTTCCGTGCGGGTATCGAACCCGCGACACGAAGCACAGCAGTCAATCGCTCAACCACTGCGCCAACCGTGCGCCCTCTTGAACGACCTCTTAAGATGCAACAGCTAAATAAGTCTTATTTGATTTGTCCCAGGTGACGTGTGGTACGGCATCGACATCCAGAAGGAGGACATCGGCGACAACTACCTGTCGTGCGTGTGGGAGCCCGCCATCGTCAAGATCAACGCCATCACCGCCGCCTGCGAGGCCGCCGCTCAGGTAAACACTCGTCATCTTCCTGTCCTTAGCCCATCTCCAGGCTCCTTCGATGCGATTTGAACACATAGAACAGTCCGACAACAACCGTGGGGCAGTTGTCCACCAGACACTTCACCCGTCTGGTCGGAGGATCCCGTCTGGTCGGAAGATCCCGTCTGGTCGGAGGATCCTCCCTTTTCAATGGAGGTTGCGGGACTTACCACCCCGTTCCTGCCTAGTTGTTAGAGTCGCCTCCCAATCCAACCTGGTCCGGTTACTTATGTTTTACTTGGAGCGAGACTACCTTTCTGAACTCCACAACCCGTAACTGTGTAACACGATACCCCTTGGCAATATTGATGTCAGATTTTATGGGTTATGACTACCGTAACGACTGTCAAAGATCTTCAAATGACAGCCGGAACAAATGGTTTAAGAAACGAGCGCTGGGAGTGAGAAACGTGGAAGGTTTTTGTGTACAATTTTTCAATAAGCAACTAGCGGATGCCTCGCGGTTTCACTTGCGTCGTTTCTGTTCCCGTGGGAATACAGGGATAAAAAGTAGCCTATGTCACCCGGGGATAGTGTAGCTTCTCAACGGTGAATGATTTTTTGAAATCGGTCCAGTAGTTTTTAAGTTTTCCGTTACGTACAAAAATACAATTTTTTCCTCTTTATAATATTACTATAGGTGTACTAACACATTTTAACGTTATTTTAATGTACCTAGTTGCAATGAATTTGATTTAATTTAATGTTTTAATAATCTAATTTATAATTCTATGTTTTAATTTGTGATTTCTATTACTCATTGTTTTATTCTGTGTTTTGTATTGACCTTGTATAGATTTGAAATCACTACATATCATATAATAAAGTCCCCCGCCGCGTCTACGTGATAAACTCAAAAACTACTGAACTGATTTTCATGTGGTTGTCACCAATAGAAAGAGTGAGAAATGAGGAAGATTTTTGTGTATAATTTGACACGGGCGAAGCCGGGGAGGGTTGGTAGTTTGAAATAAATGTATTAACTTGCTTTCTGGGCCACGGAGCCACCTTAACAAGCGTTGCTTCAACTTGAAGATTGACCCGTGCGGGTTTTTATTTAAGCACAAGCTCCTCCAGTACTAACATATATATTTGTGTTATTTCCAGATCCTCTCCGTCGACGAGACGATAAAGAACGTGAAGGGACAAGACATGCCGACAGCCGGAGCGCCCATGGGCCGCGGTATGGGTCGCCCACGCATGGGCTGATCAGCTGAGCCCACAGATATAACTACACTCACATAAATACGCCTTCTGACCAATCTGTACTGTTGAACAGTTCTCTCGTAGCAAGAATAGGGATGTTTCCTGGGTAGAAAAATGATAATTCTATTTAGTCTGTCAGTGAGATTATCAAATAATATTGAACACCTATTTTTTGCTTTACCAAATCAATAAAAATTTACAGAGATAAAGCACATCAAAGTGGAGGGGCTTGTGACGTCACAATGTCAGTATGAAGTATACTAACGGCAGGACGTCACGATATTTCAGCACATTATATCGTCGACACTTTGTTTACGTGTCAAAGGAAAAAAATACATGCCCAATATTTTTTATTATTCTACTTTACGGACAAAAGACAAATTTTCAGTAAACTACCCTTACCTATATTAATAACAGCCTGTATTATCCCACTACAGGGCAAAAACCTCATAATATGTATTGAAAAAGTCACAAAATAGGTCTGGGGCGGGCCCCCAAACATTTTATTCAGTGGACCACTTGGCCAATGGGGGCTAACGCGTATGAATTCGCCGCTAGAGGCGCTAGTGTGGCGTGAGGTCTGCGATATGTCAAATTGCATAGTTTTTTGGCATTTAGCGCGAGTTTGTTTTCATTTTTTTTTGTATTGGTGTGAATATATTCAAAATATGTCAGGATAATTTTTATGTCCTTCATCAACCACTGCTCTAATAGAGTTTTACGTCCGGGAAAACGTTATTCGCCTTTTTTTTTCGCGTGAGTAATGATTTCAATTCAAACTTTACTTCTATGCGCGTTATAACCACGTATAACAGCTATATTTATGGAACTTCAAAGTTCCAAGTTTAAACAGACGCTTATCCTCATTGCCAAGTGACTGATTTTTGTCTATACCCAGAGAGCTGTCCTGTTTTTCGGCCAAAGAATCAGCATAATCATTCAACTTTATCAATAACTTGGTTGTTTCATATATGTGAGAATTTGCATTGGATTGTTAGAACTGCTAGCGCTGCTAAAATGTCCTGTTTTTGTTGTCATAACATCACGCCTGTTCCCAGATGTAATAGGCAGAAGGTATTAGATACTTATGTATCTTTCTGCAATTTTTATAAGAAGTTTTAAAGATTGACAGACTTACTGTCGCATTTATTTTAACAGTAAGTGAAAAAAATTATTTGTATTGTAACTGTTTTAACGCACGATTGGTCTCTTCACGCTTAGTACTAAGTTATTATAGTATTACCTATTAATTATATTAATAATAACTATTAATACCAAGTTGTTTGTTTTATTTTTTATCAATTTTGTAGCGGCATCTATAAGAACCCTGCATCGCGCTAAACATATACAACAATCCAACAAAAAATACCGTTTTTTACAAGCTTTTATATAACTTGCAATGTATCTAAGTTTGTACGGGTAAATCTTTCAACTGAATTTGAAAGCAGTTATCCTCAACAGATTAAGATTAAATTTTGCATACACGTTTAGTTAGGATGACAATGCATGGTTAGTTAAGTGGCGTCATTTTAAATCCAATATGGCGGACGGCCCAAGATGGCGGACTAGTTATTTTTTGTGCACTGCCATGATAAGGGTTTCAAATGCAAGGGTTTCCTGTGAAGAATACGAAAAAAAATTGTTTAAAAAAAAGTTTTTTTTTGTAAATAATTTATTTCCTATTCCTCCGTTATTCTTTTCTGATTAATTTCGTTGCGGGATCCAAGACAGTTAAATTCATTCTCCGGGACTTCGTCGAGCTTCATTGCCTCGACGCTTTTCAGGTGGTCGCCACTGTTAATTCTGGCTTTTAGGAGTTGCAATGGTTTGGGAATAGTGCGGTGGAATAAACAGAAAACGTGTTCACAATATTGCATCAAATATGAATAACAATGATCCTCCTGCCAAAAGTTATTGATATCTATAAAATTACGTAATTATTATTATTACCGACTTCAAAAAAATAGGTTATGTATTCGGTAAGTAACTATGTAATATTGTTGGAATTGCACAATATTCACTTATGGTATAGTACTCGCCACAGAAGAGAAAAAAACACCTACAGTAGAAGTCGCAAGTAGGCGGGGCCCGCGTCGTTTAGCATATGTCTGCTGCCCCGCCCACACTACGCACATCAGTCTTATTACAACCGCCACGGTGAAAAGAAATTGAAAAATAATACAAAAATGCCCTATTCTGCCGTTTTAGAATGTAAACACGATAGCAGAACTAAAAACTTAACAATTGGAGGTATATCATACCATCGGGCAGTCTTGATTGATTTTATTACGATTAAAATTTGCAAAAATCTCAGACCAACAAAAAAAGATAGACGCGTAATATATAGATAAGAGCGTCGCGAACATCAAAAGTGAAGCCACATTTTTATCTATGTGTGTTTGGAAGGGTTGCCATTTGTTGATTTTTTTCCCTATAAAATGGGTAATAATATTATTGTGTGGGTAGGATAATATTGTTCGAGTAAGATATTGTTGAGTATGATATTGAACCTCAAAAGTAAACGATTAAGGTACATTATTAATTATAACTCACGAAAAGAAATATTTATTTTGTTACATCGCAAAATCTATTTAAAAATAAACAATTAGAAAGTGGCGTTACATGCTTATGATTTGGAGATCACCTTTTATGAAATCCTTGCTTGTGTTAGGAGACTTCACTCTTCCGCTTAGCAATATCCATTAATTTGCAATATAATGCAAAAAAATAAATAAATAGATAAGTTTTAAATAATAGAAAAAGCAAACTTTATGTGAACGAGCGTTATACAGAGAAAAAAATGCGCGTATTTGTGTGATGTGTGGGAGTATAGGGGAGAGTGCGCTAATGTGTGAGGGTGTATAGTTTGTATGAGTTTAAATTAGTATATTTAGTTCTACTCTGTACCCCAGTTTAGGTGTAAGTTAGCTTCTGTGACAGTGTCTTGGGATCGGAATAAGTAAAATACAGCTACTTCCTATAACCATGCTCATAGAAATTCTATTAAAGGTTATAAGTTGCTGAAGCGTAAATCATAACATCGTCAAGTGTAGAGTCATTATGTAAATCGTTTTGAAATAATATAGATAATTATATTTTCAATCAACTTTATTAAATTCAAAAATACCACCATAACAAAATCACTGACTCCAAAAAGTAATACAAAGATAAATGGTCTTATTAGATAAAGATAAATGTACTATTTCTTATAGCTACTATCCATTTTCTTTTTGTTTCATTATTATTTGGAAATCTAAAATATTAAAATAACATAAAAAAAAGAAAACAGGAATATAACTCGAAGTAAGAAATTATATTAAATTTGTTTAATCGAATGGGGTAATTTGAAATCATATTATGGCAACCCACGCACTTTATGTCACCGATTTCGTTGGTTGAGGTTTTTTGTTCCAAGGAACTTAAAATTCATAGTATATTTAATACATAAACGATGTTATTTCAAGTACTTACATGTGAAATGTGATTCCGTGAGACTTTTTATGTGCTTTGCTATTGTTTTTACAAGTTTTCACTACACAGGAAGGCATAATTCTATTTTTTAATATATGTTAACTAGACGACGACTCGTAACGTACTAATAGCGATGAGCATAGTTTTAGTGCAGGTGTGTGCGTGAGAGTGTATATTTACTTGGAGGAGCATAGTTTTGTGGCTTCACTTATGATGTTCGCGACGTTACGTCTATCTTTTTTTGTTGGTCTGAGGCAAAAATATATTTTACTAAACAACACTAATTAGTAAAAGTTAGTGACCATGACAGTTTAAAAACTTATACAAGTAAAAGTTGTTTTTATTTTGTTAAATTTAAGGTCTACTTCCTTTTAAACTCAAACATTTTGTTCTCGAAGAAGATTCCAACTATGCACATGTCATAGTCAGCTACTCAATTAGAGATTGCCGTTATCGATAACGAGTTATCGATATTTTATACTTACAATGTTTTCTGTGTTTTATATCGGAAAAAAAAAGGAAACCTGTGTTTTTTTTGGTGATTCAGTATTAGTAATCAAACACATTTCCATATTCAAACCTTTTTTCTTTCTAATCTGCCTTAACCAAGTTTAAAATAAATAAAACATACGTAACATTCTTATTGAGAAAAGGTTAATCGAAAAAGTGTAATACAACCTTTAAAAAAGTGGGTTTCGTATTATTTTGAGACTATATATTCGCTAAGGATCGAGACAGAAAAGAAAAATGGATTGAAGCGTCTGGAAGGCAAAGTTAGTTGCCTGCAAAAACTAATACCTACAATTTGTTCAGATCACTTCGTATAACTAGATTTTTTAATTAAAAGCGGCAAACAATACCTAGCCGACACAACAGTGCCAAAACAAAATTTTTAAAATTTTCAAGAAGTTACATAATTATTTCTCTGTTGTCCTAAGGACAATGTACTTATGCAATTTGGTCATTTTTACGGTTTCATATTTAAAAAAATCAAGTTGTCATTCGAACCATGGAAAATTATTTAAAAAGCAGAAATAATGCCCAAAATATTAAGTAACTTTATTGGAGAAAAATTGTTCGAAGATAAAAAAAAAAACATCAAATTGGAGAATTTCCAATTCCCACATCAAACCATGTAACTGAATTGATAAAAGCTATTACAGAACGCTAAATTAATGTGCGGATACACAAACAAAAAGGCAACTTCTTAATAATCTGTGTAGCAGTTTTTACTTTAGGTAATTAATAAAACCATTGTTTATTATCAATAGAGGTCATAAGTATAAGTTAAAAAAAAATACGAATGAGTAGACATGTGATACGAATCAAAAGCAAAAACCAAGAGAATATTGGTTTTTATTCACTTATTTTTCAAGTTATTTTCCAGACACAAGATATGACATTTTGATAATTATTATATTTAAAACTGACAACCACAGACAAACACCACATTCGCCCCCCGTTAGATTAAGTTGTGTAGTCCGACATTCGAGCTGGGGGTCGTCTGTCTCTCGTAGATCTTCGAAGAGTGGGAAGCGAGGGCAGCGCTTCGCTAAAACCATTCTCAGGTGGTTGGGATTCATGAAGAGTTTGCTGGGTTGACTGGACTTCCTCTCCACCCTCCGCGTCCTCAAAGAGATCTTGATCTTCTGGTTCAGGACGTGGATCATGGATCTGGTTCGGCTGTAGTAGCGGTGGGAGAGGAGCGAGTTGTCTGTTTGACACGGTGGCTTCACGACCGTCAGCTAATCTTACATATGAATAAGATGGATTAGCTTCCAATAGTTCCACTTCTTCCACCTCTGAGTCATATTTAGAACGTCTAAGATTATTTTTCATTAGTATGGGACCAGGCTCCAAAAGCCATGTTGGCATAGATTCCCCATTCACCGTCCGACGTGGATGATTAAAAAATCTCTCATGGGGTGTAGCATTAGTAGACGTACACAATAAGGAACGTATTGAATGCAGAGCAACTGACAGAACTTGCTCCCAACAAGATGTTTCTAGTTCCTTGGATCTAAGTATAAGCTTGATGGTCTTCCATAGCGTACCATTAAGTCGCTCCACTTGACCGTTCCCCTGTGGATTATACGGTGTAGTTCGACTACAAGCAACGCCATGTGTTACCAAGAAACGTCGTAATTCTTTAGACATGAAGGCTGTTCCCCGGTCAGAATGTATGTATTGCGGGGTGCCATAAGTACAGAACAAGTCTCTAAGACATTTTATAACACTGCTGGTGGACACATCTTTGCATGGGTAAGCAAATGGGAACCTTGAATACTCGTCTATAATGGTCAAAATGTACCGATTCTGGGTGTTAGTAGGTAGGGGACCTTTGAAATCGATGTTAAGTCTCTCAAATGGTGTAACTGCTTTGATGAGGTTACCTTTACTTTTCAAGAATCGGGGTTTGATTTCTGCACAAATACGACACTGTGACGTCATCTTCTTTACATCATCTACAGTGTATGTTAAGTTTTTCGATCGTACCCAGTGCGCCATACGCACGATTCCAGGGTGACCCATGATATCATGTAATTCAATCAGTCTTGTATTGCTGTTAATGTTTGAGCAGACGCGTGAAAGAGTATCAGCAGTAACGTTTTCTTTACCTGGACGGTAAATTATATCATATTTGAAATTTGATAGTTCAAGACGCCATCTTTCGATCTTTTCGTTTTTAATCTTGCTATTGTGGCATTGATTAAACATAAATGACACAGATCGTTGGTCGGTTATGAGAAGGAAACGTCTTCCAATTAGATAATGTCGCCATTTTCTCAAGGCTTCCACCGCAGCACATGCCTCCTTTTCAATCGAGGATTGACGACGTTCCGATTCATTAAGAGAGCGGGAGAAGAAGGCAACAGGTCGGTCATTTTGGGAGAGGGAAGCCGCTATGGAGTGTTCCGATGCGTCTGTTTCTACAGTGAATGTCTCGTTTTGATCTATGACAGTTAGGGCGGATTTCTTTATATCCATCTTCATCTCTTGAAAAGCTTTGATTGCATCTTCCTTTAATGGAAATTCAAAGACTTTTGTGAGAGGGTGGACTTTTCCAGAAAAGTTTCTGATCCATTTCGCATAGTGAGCGAACATACCTAAAACCCTTTTAAGGGATTGTGAGTCAGTTGGGACAGCTAGATTCATTAGGGGACTAAGGCGTTCTTCATCTGGTTGAATGGAGCTGTTCCCTATCGTGTATCCTAGTAGGCTGATAGATTTTTGCCTGTATACACACTTGTCTTCATTCAATGTAAGGTTATACTTAGTAACAGCTTCTTTGAATCGTTTTAGGTTCTGATCATGCTCTTCCTCTGTTTTACCACAAATTGTTACGTCATCAAGATATGCGTAAGTGCCTGTCAATTTCTCTTTAGATATGACGTAGTGTAGAGTCCTTTGGAAAGCAGCAACTCCATTGGTTACGCCAAACGGGATGCGAGTAAATTGATACAGATCTCCACAAGCTTCAAACGCCGTATATTTCTTCTCGCTTTCCAAAATAGGCACTTGATGATAGGCACTTCTAAGATCAATTTGGCTGAAGACGTTGTTTTCTGCTACCTTTGAAACAATCGATTCAATGTTCGGCAAAGGGTACGCATCCAGTTCAGTAAATCTGTTGATTGTCAATGAATAGTCAATAACAAGACGTTTTCTATGCGTTGTGCCTCCAGTAATAAGAACTTGTGCTCGCCAAGGTGAGTTACTGGGCTCAATGACTTTATCCTTCAGAAGTTTTATTATCTCTTCTTGTATAAACTTACTGTCAGTTTCAGAGTGTTTTCTTGATTTAATAGCAACTGGTCGCAAGTTGCTAGACAAGTTGGTAAAGAGTGATACCGCAGGAACCGTCGCTTCCATTACATTACACTCCATAAGAGGTTTTTTAGGGCCTCCAAAATAAATTTCTAGTTTCGAATGATCCCTTAGAATATCGTGACCTATAATAACATCAGCGCAAAGGTCATCCAGTATATAGAGAGGTTTTCGTGTATAAGTATGCTCGTTCATGCTTAGATTTGCGTAGCAATATCCATTTACTGATGACGTATTCTTCCGGGAAGCCAATGTCACAGTTTCATGCCAAGGGAAACGTTTTAGGTTCAACATCTGAGCAAAATTCCTGTCAATGAAACTAGTCGAGCTTCCACTATCAATTAAAGCATCAGCTTTGTAGTTATTTATCATAATAGTAACCGTAGTTTTACGTAAACTTGTAGGGGATGCTGCTGAGATTGCTCCTACGTGATTCACTGGTCCCGAATCAAACAAAGCATTGTTCGTTGGCTTGGTCGTTGGACTTCTACAAACTTTAGCAAAGTGACCTTTCTTTTCGCAATTTTGACACTTAGCGTGGAAAGCTGGGCATTTAATCCTTTGGTGCACACTGCCACCACAAAAAAAACAGCGCCTGCGTGATGAGGTTGCTGCAAGATTATTAGGATTTTCGAGTTGAGGTTCCGAAATCTGAATCTGATTGAAATCCAACGGCGAAAGTTTGCTGTCAAAATCCCGAGTTCTTTTCTGCCATTTCCAGCGACAATGCTTGATTGCGTGCCTCTTCTAAAGTTATATTTTGATTCTCAAGGAGACGTTGCCGTATTTTCTGAGAATGTATTCCACCAATAAAAGCGTCACGGAGATATTCCTCCCTATATTTTCCAGCCGATACTGCTTCGAACGTGCAATTGTATGCGAGCTGCTGAAGTGTTCGCATATAATCGGCAACAGTCTCGTCTGGTCTCTGTTTGGTTGTTGTCAACATATATCTTGCATGCACGTCGTTTTTAGATTTAATATAAAGGCCATCTAATAGGCTTATAGCTATTGCGTAAGAGTTTGTGTCCCGTAAGTGTGAGTATACATTTGGAGAAACGTTATTGAGGAGTACCTTCAGTTTGACACCATCCGAAATTTTCGATAGTTCTGTCTCCGCCGTGAGGAAGTTATTGAACGTCTCTTTCCAGTAACGGTACTTGATTTCGGCATCTGGAGACCCCGGGTCAGTGTCGAATTTGTCTGGGCGTAAAAGCCGTGTAAGATATTCCATGTTTTTATATCACTCGCACGTAATTAATAAGTGAATAAAATTGATACGAATCAAAAGCAAAAACCAAGAGAATATTGGTTTTTATTCACTTATTTTTCAAGTTATTTTCCAGACACAAGATATGACATTTTGATAATTATTATATTTAAAACTGACAACCACAGACAAACACCACAACATGATTTCGCACATGTAGTATCGTTATAAAAAAGACAACAGCCTTAAAAATTTACAAAGTGTAATATTCAGTTTCGACAAAGTGAAAAATTTCATCAATGTACGTTTAGTCAAGCTGAACATAGTACGAGTGTAGCCATCATATATATATATATATCACAGTTGATTTCGACTACAATCAACAGCTAGATTTTGAATCTAGCTGTTGATTGTATTTTGTTTGAAAGTAAAACGGAATGTCGATAAATAAGTCATCGACAGTGGTGCATCCCTAGAGGAGGATTTGGGGATAGGAATTGTAATCACCTCATTACGCAAATATAAATCGTAAGTGTAACGAAATACAGCTCTAAATTGAATGCATTTACTATAGTGACATCTAGCGGCGGGTAGCGTAACTTGCTCATTAAACTATTCCTTGTCAGCTTTGAACGGATAAAGTAATAAATACCTAAAAAGAGTAGATAATTAACAACTGTATGTTCATAAAATTGTCAATTATTTTCAAACAAGCGACGACTGATATATTTCCTACTTGTAAACTACCAATCACACCACAGGTTTCTTAGTGTTAGGAAGTAAAATTAACTTTTAAATGTGTGAGTTTGGATACGCTGGTTCCAATACTAATGAAGCGCTAAGCGACTTATACTGTCTTCTCTGTTCTGTGGTCCTCGCCAAACTTCTTGGCCGCCATGAAGTTGGTTTACCGGATGCGCGAGGCATGAAACGGTACTGTTTTTGTATGAGATTTCCTACTGCGCAGCGATTGTAGCCAACTTTAGGGCGGCCAAGAAGTTTGGCGAGTGTGCTTCTAAACATATATATATATATCTCCGAAACTAGTAATCAGATCGTAATCATTGTTTTTTTTAGATTAATTATCTTTCTAGTTAGGAAATAGTGCAAGTTTCATCAAAATCGTTTCAGCAGTTTACAAGATACGAAACATAACGACAAACAGCACGAACGTCGTTTCTTAGTGATATTGTAAGTACCAAAAAAAACAGCGAAAAATATAAACCTTTTCCCAAAAATTAAACCGACTTCTAAAGAAAAACACAAAAAAGTGAAAAAATTACATAATTTTCGAAAGTCGGGGTCGCAAATCGGAAACAAAAAGAGGTAGATTTCAAAAACACCTACTTCCGAAACGAAAGTTATTTATTCACTTTTGCTTTTTTCATATAACTACGATGATTGTCTTACCTACAATAGATACCATACTCATAGTTACATGTTTGAATGTAGATTTATTTTTGTCCTAATAAAACATTAAAGACTGGTTGAGTTTTCTTGTACATTGAAAACAACAAACACAAAATAAACGCGAATTTGTGGTGCTGCGCAACTCCTTACTCTTACAGATCCGTGCGCGATTGGAGGACTAAATTCCATGACTGGAGAAAAACACGGATTTGCAAAGGGAGTTAGCGTAACAAACCTTGTGCAAACTATTCAAATCTTACTTTATTTTAATCAAAAAAAATGACGATTTACTTCATATTTACATGTTTACTCAAATAGAATACTTAATCCATTGCGTCAAGGCTTAAAGGTACACGGTAAAATTAAACTACACGGTATTCAGGGCACTGAACACCGTGTCCCTGAATTTTTCGGTCGCTATTTTGGGGATCCAAACTTCCTAACATTTATTCCACCACCCTAAATTTAGGTTAGGGCTCTGAATACCGTGTACTGTAATAGGCACTTTACTTCGTAAAATTACGTGTATCTACACGCGCCAAGCGTACACACGCCTTTGAGAAATGCGACGTTCGTCCATGGCAATTTGAACTTTATTTTTAAAAGGTAGGTATCTAATAAATAACATTTAACTATATCTTGTTTCAAGTAATGACGACTAGCCGTTCAGACATGATATTCATTTTAAACTCAGTTACAGAGGACACAGAGAAACTTAGCTTATTACACTACACGGTATTCAAGGCACTAAACCCAAATGTCACTACCCAAATGGGTAGTGTCATATCTTTTAGGTATTTAGGGTCCCCAATATAGCGATCGTAGCGACCCTTTGGGCGGAAATAAATACCATAATTATGAAGAAAGAAAATTGCAAAACGGCCTCCATACAGGGATAGATTAATAATTCAACAATGCAAATAATTTTATTTTGAAAATATACATTTAGTAGTTTTTTCATGATAATTAGACTCCCAAAGGTCTGTTTATAAAATCTCGCGCGCTTGTTTTCGTCCTAAATCATCATCCATTTCGCTAAAAATTTGCAAAAGTGCTAATTCGTACGAGAACTAGCTTCTTACTGCTCATCACAGCATCAATCTCTTTCGCATGTGTTGTCGGATGAGACAGCATGCATTTTAACCCCGCGCTCAAAATAGTTCGTGCCGTCGACTAGGGGCACCTTAAGTGCTTATTACACTACACTGTATTTAGGGCGCTAAACTCTATTTTAGGGAAGTTGGTGTAATAACTGTTGGTGAGCTAGGGTTCCCAAAATAGCAACCGAAGCAATCAGGTACTCGGTATTCAGGGGCCTGAATACCGTGTATTGTAATAAGCGCTTTAATGGTGTAGCGACACAGTATTCAGGGCCTGAATACCTGTGTAGTGTAATAAGCGCTTTATATATGGAATTTCGCTCCACTAACACCGGCCAGGTGACACGCAACAGTTGCTTTTGAATATTATAGTGATAAATTAAGACATACCACATCTTCATGAATCATAATGTAAGTCGGTGTTTGTGTCAGGGACTGAATTACCCAAAAATTAAGGTACCTTAAAATTTCGGTATGACGTCATACCGTTAAATAAGGGTTACCGAAATATTTTGATATCGTTATTTTTTTCAGTAGCTGTATTTTGAGGTTTGAAATGCATACCGGTATATTTCGGTAGAAGTACTATAACCTTTTATAAATATTTTGGTAGCGGTACCTTACCTTAATAAATAGGGGTTTTCTTTGACTCACCGCCTCGCCACTCTGTCTGTCGACCTGTCGTGTTATTATAACTCAGTCGGTATTGGTTTTTATTTCCGATCGGAAGGATACGACTGTGGCCGGACTAAGCCGAGTGCCTACCTAAGGTTTTCTTACGTTTCTCTGCTTTCTTTAGATTTGTTTCTATGCTATTTTTTTAAATACATATTAGTTAGGTACCTACACTACCTACGTCCCTCTAATAGGCTAATTTAGCAACATTACAATATTGGAATACATGACAGTTACATGCCTGTAACTTGTATAAAAGTGTGCTAGTAGCTTGCATGCCAATGTGCCATAATAACTTCTGATTGGTTAATGTCATATTGGCATATATGCAAGCTACTTGCACATATTTATGCCAGATATAGGCATGTGTATTTTTATCCATACTCTATTACCCACGTCGGTAGGAAGTTGATTTCGACTAGGTACCTAACTAAGAGGACCCATAAGCAAGCTTACCTACTGGCAATCTGCGAACGTTGGCGTGGCATGTGGTTTAGTAGGTAGGTATATAATGTAGGTAGGTACATTTATCTTACAAAGGTCACAACATGCATGACAGGCCCGCGGAGCGCCCCGGAGCCGGACTCCAGCTTCATTTCCCTTAATTTTTACGTCTTTAAATATTTTGGGCCCAGTAGGTGGACACGCCAAGCTAGGCCTAGCTAGGTGCGAAACCGGTTGAGTGCTGCTCTATGGGTGCGAAACGTGGAAGGTCACAAAGGATACACGACAAAACATCTAACGCCAATTCAAAGTTATCGTTTTTCAACCACGATCTTCGTCGCATGGTCGCATTCTCGGTATTTACTGGCCCGCGACTATCTCCTACGTAGAGATTTTGGAGAAATGCCACGAGAGCCCGATCGACCACTAGATCAAGCGTCGCAAGTGGAGATAGATTGGCCACAAGCTCCAAAGGGGTCTCGATCACATACCCAAACAAACTTTGGACTGGAATCCCCAAGGGAAAAGAAAGCTTGGCCGTCCCCGTCAAACCTGGCGTCGCACCATGTTCCGAGCATCGGAATGACGTAGAGCGTGGTGAAGCGCGGGGAGGTAGCCTACATACTTACTACATGTACTTTATTATCACATGTATGTAATGTTGTTTTTAGTATACAATAAATAATAAAGAAGCGTGAAGCTCAAGACCAATCGCGATGGTGGATGTTTATGGACGCCCTCTGCCCTTTTCGTTAACCTTCAAAAGGCGCCAGGACTTTTGAGGAAAATATATGGGAGTGTGGTCTTTAACTCACTAAAACCACCCCGGCACACATCCGTAGGAAGAATAAAAGAGCGTCTCTCCTGAGCTTTGCTGTGCACGGCAGCACGTGTTCACTGTGCCACCGTCTTTCCTGGATTCACTTGGTGGGTGGACAGTCTCCAGTCTGAGCGCCCATGACCCCGGAATCCCGCCTGCTTATAATGCAGGGCGGGTTTCGACGTTTTAGGCATCGGGGCGATTGGCTTTCCGGCTCCTTCTTTTCTGAGTGGGATCGGCCCTATAACGACCTCGCTCGGCGGTTTTCTTCTGAACCATCACGGTCTCATCGAAGGAGGCCATTTTCCTTCTGTTTTCTATCTCTGGCAGCATGACCCACACCACTGCTAGAAAAGACAGGTCTCGCCCGATCCTGGCGACTAAGAACTGCCGCTCAGAGGCCCACTGGGCACTCCTCGAGCATGTGCTGTGCAGAGTCAAGGTCGCCTCCACAGTGGTGGCAATTTGCCGTGGTGTCTCGCCCAATTCTATTCAGATATTCTGCGTGCCCGGGCAGTACCTGGCTGAGCCTGTAGGAGATGCGTACCTCTCTTTTCAGCAATGCTTAAAAGTGCGGCAGGACGGCTTCGACAACGTGCTTGTGTAAAAATTGCAGCTGCTGTAGCCGCTCGCGCCACCGCTCGAGCAGCGCGTTTCACCGTTCCTGCCGTCTCTGCCTAAATACAGCGATTTCTGGCGCGCTATCACCATTCTGGCGGATGCCGCAAATTCGGTTGTAAACCCTCGCTTCCATATCCGCCAGAATATCTAGCAGAGGAAAGCGTGCCAGGAGTGTTGCCGCCTCAAAGGATATCGTTCCGTAACCTCATGCGATACGAATGACCATTTTCCGCTGCAGACTATTTAGTCCTGCAGCGTCGGACACCTGATAGTCTGCTTGACCAAACAGGCGTCCCATTTAGGGCCATCGATCGCATGACACTGCGTAGAGGCGGCGAAATTCTTCTCATGGTCCCGCGAAGTTGAGTAGTAGTGTCGCGTATGCAAAGCACCCACTGCCTTTTCAACGCAAGGGACCAACGCAACCATCCAGGGTTAGGCCAAGACAGTTAATGTATCAACCCACCTGGGCTTGCGCATCTCCAACTGTCACTGACAAGCTGGGCAGCTATCTGCCCCTCTCCAGTTTATGGAAACATAGCCTTAGTTTTATGAGGTGCTATCTACAAACCCAGCTCGCAGATCGACGCCACGACTGTTGCCACCCCGAGCTCGGAAAACTGGATGGTCTCGTCGAAGATGTCCCCGCCGGCTAACACCACGGTGTTGTCTGCGTAAATAACGATATTAACGCCGGCGGGTGGGTCCACACTAAGGATCAAATCGTATGCAAGATAGTCATCGTCATCATCATCATTTCAGCCGCAAGACGTCCACTGCCGGACATAGGGTTATGGATGTCAGATAGGCAGTCCTTTCATGTAAAATACTAGTACTCAGCTGTATCCAGTTACACTGAAAGAAGAGCCCAACCTCTTCTTTCTTTCTATTTAGTTGGGAACAAGGCTTTTTTCATCTCGCCTGATGGCAAGCTATGATGTGGTCGACGGTGAAAAACGCTTGCCTAAAATTAACTTAAAGACCACAAGGTTGCAGCTGTCAGGAAACCAAGACTCCGATAGGGAATTCCACTTCTTAGCTATGCGCATAATTAAAGTATTCGCAAAACGCTTTGTACGTATGGGTGGGAATGGTGGGATGTCCACCATGTACCGGTGGCTCATTGCCGTACGTCTTGTTGTCCGATGATGTAAAGGGCCAGGCGGAATCAAATTGTACAGTTCCATCGCATACTCCCCGAAATGTAACCGCTATAAAACCGACGGACTGGCCACTTGGCGTCGATGTTCAATCCTCTGGAGCTTTGAGGCGACCAGTGCATCGTTGCCGATAAGCCTCTTGGCCCGTTTGTCAATCGACTCAAGTGCATCAAGTTGATATTTGGCAGATCCGTCCCAGAGGTGAGAGCAGTACTCCACGCATGACCGAACTTGAGCTTTATAAAAGTTGAGCAGTTGTTCAGGCTTTTTTGGAGCCAACTGAGCCTTTGCCTCAATGAATGGACCAAAATTGAGGGTTGATGTTAACGTAACACCAAGAAAGTCGAGATGGTCCGTTATCGGCATGGTTACACCACGGAAAGATGGATTCGGGTGGAATAGGCTCTTTTTTGCGGCAAAAAGACACGCCTGAGTCCAATCAGCATTGAAACTGTCTGGTTTGGCATCGCCCCATTTGGAGACTGCCTCCAAAGACAGGTTCAAGCGCTCAACCAAGGCCTCCCCAGTAGCCCGTGCGCCGGACACGTATCTCTCAGCAACTCCTGAGTGACTCCTGCGTTAATACCTAAATGACGCGTAGCCATCGATAACCACTCGGTTGGACCGATTTCTCAGGAAGTCAGCAATCCAGTCACACAGACCACTAGGCAGACCGAAGGAAGGAAGTTTAACAATAAGGCTCTCATTTCAGACCCTGTCGAAAGCCTTCGAGATGTCAAGGAAGACAGCAAGCGCATCCCCGTGCCTCTCGATGACCTCACTCCAGCCGTGAATGGCCCTACGCTAGAAGATCCCCAGTTGACCGATTTCGGCGGAAGCCGTATTGGTTGTCACTGAGGATGTCGTTGTCTTCTAGGTATGCCAGGAACTTATTGTTCAGCACATGTTTCATACTCTAGGCTAGACAGATTGATTGATTTCATGTCAGTAAACATAATTAAATATTAATTTAATTTAACTCAAACATAGCCTCCGATAATTATTAATCCTATTTTCTGCCTTTGCCTAGTGTGGCGGACCACACTCACAGAGAGTGCAGTTTAAAAAAAGTCCCGGTAGTTTCTTGGGTCCCAGTCCAACGCTGATTTAAGTTGATGAACTATCAGAGTATCAGCGATCTGTTACACGGCCGACCCCGTAGAACTTTAAAAAAAAACTATTTTCTACCAAACCACTTATTTATTCACAAAAACCCACAATTACACTTTTGATTAAAGTTCTATTTAATAGTACATGAAAATACATGAAAATACACCAACCGAAATAACGACTTTCTATAATCTCTTGTATCTCTCGAGATAAGTCTAACGAATTTGGGTTTACGCGACGGCTTCCAGAATTAATAAACTAATTAAATTAATATTAAAATTCCGCTAATGTGCGATAACTGCAATTCAGCATTGGCTTTGCAATGAAAACTGAGACTTTAACTAGAGAATGCAAAAGTCGGCTTTATTGCCTTGTCATAAGGGTTGTAACAGAACGACAAAATAAAAACGTATTGCGCGGCACATAGTCGGCAACGAACATAGAGTTGAGTAAAAGAGTAGATTCAGCAAACAAATTGTACACAGTTCTAACGTGTTCGACATCACCGCGCACCCGCGCCGCGCCCCTCGCATATTTTTCGGTACCGAAATCATTTTAAGGTTAAACCGTTATTTAGCCCAACCTTTATTTATAAAGGTATCGGTATAGCTCTACCTTTATTTTAAAGCGGTACCGATATTTGTTTGAGGTATCTTAACCTTTTACCGTAACCGCTTTCAGTCCCTGGTTTGTGTTAAGGTTTTTAAATACAGTAATTCCCTTTTTACACGCTCCGGTTGCCGGATAGCCGCTATCGGGTAACCGACGACGAAGTGTTTAGCCATGTATATAAGCTTTCACAGCACACGTACATGCCTATACATTCGCCGGTGGTTACCCGGTAGCGGCAACCCGGCAAACTCTGCTACCCGGCAACCGGAGCGTGTCAAAAGGGACTAACAATAGCGCTTGACAGGCTAACAATAACGTACTTTGAACGTAACAATAACGTATACCTACGTCAGTTTGATAAATGTCGCAGAGATCAAGCTAACTTTTAGGAAGTATAGATGTCCGTGACTACCGCCAGACCCCGACGCCAATCGCTTCCATATTTGGGAAATAATTACTACTCAATGGGCACCAATTGGTACCCGAGTAACAAAATTGGTACCTTAGTAGTTTTCGAGAAAATTGACTTTGAAGGTGGTCCTGCGGTAGTTAGCTACATTCAGCAAGACCACCATGAGTGCCGAAAAAGAGGGCATGCTACAGCTATTCCAAGTATACAAATAATTACTACCCGTAAATGTGATTCATTTCGTAAAAAAAGAACTAAAACATTTGTATTTACCGAGAAATCGACGATGATAACTTTCGCTCGCTCGTTCAGCAGGACCACGAATTTGAATGTTGATTCCAAGTTTCTTTAAAACTAAGTTTGAGGAGCCTGTCGCTTTACTCAAATCTACGTAGAAAATTACTACCCTGTAAGATAAAATTAGTGCCTAAAATTCACAACTATTACTCCAGTAGTTTACGAGATATGCCATGCCGGTGGGGTGGCGGTAGTCACGGTGTTAAATTTTCATTTAAAGATTTCCCTATTAAAAATTCTGTGATTTCTTCCCAAACTTATACAGAAATTACTAGTCCTAAAGAAGTTATAGCGACTTTGGTCGCTATAACAGACACAAATTCAGACACCTAAGTGTTGTATTTTAAGAGAAATTATTAATTAGGTTTCATTACTTTACCATACTAAATCTTCGCGCATAACCGTATCTGTCAAAGACAATATTGCAAGCTTGCCAACTTAGGGCTTTTGGCCCCAAATTTAGGGCGAAAATTTCCACGTAGGGCTCTTTTTAGGGCCCAAAAATATTTAGGGCCATAAATAATATTTCATGCATTACTAAAGATACCAATTATTCCTTGAAATGCTGCAAAGTTTAATGATGACACGATTCATTTTAAAAGAGATGATAGATCATTCGTTACATTTACTCCATTGCCGAAAATGTTACAGTTTGTGTATTATAAACATTGTATAATGTATGACCCAAAGAACTCCGAAAGCTCAAATGAAACGCCAAGTTGGAACGTAAACGATTTATTTACAATTATTAACAATATGGATCTTTAATTCGTTATAATAAGTTCTAATACAAAGTAATTAAAACTAAGTAATATTTTATTTACCTTAGTAAAAAAGAGACAAAAATTAAAAAAAAAAAAAAAATAAAAAAAAAAAAAAAATAATATGTACGCAATACCAAAGACCTTATACTTCTTACTACTAGACTGTGCACTATGGCGCAAATACCGGTCCACGTGAGAAGGCTCCCGTTGGTAGTGTGTCTCTTTCTAATGAGGTGACCATGAGAAAACAGAACACGGGACAAATTGATTGTAAAATCGATAGTTTAAGTATCCCGATATATTTATGCTACCTAAACCTACCTAATTTAAAGTTAATAAAAAAAAAATTGTAACATTTTTTGGTATCTACATCATTAACCGTATGGTGTCGAGCGTAAAGAATTTCACCATCCCATGTTTGCCCGTGGGTGTCGTAAGAGGCGACTAAGGGAAAAACCAGAGAATGGGCAGCAGCTTTCTCTGTGCATTTGTAATAACCATACTGCGATCGCCAACCAGCCTGCAAAGCACACCCCATAAATAGCACAAATGAAACGTAGCCCCTATTGCCCGGCAACCTGTACCCTCCACTACGGTAGCGGTCGAGGTTACGGTATGGCAAGGGGTGCTTAGAATCCCGGAGGAGATCCGGCCACCCCAACAAATACCGACGACTGGACCTGGCAACGTACAACACGCGCACACTCTGGATCGACGAAAAAATCACCGAACTCGAAGAAGAATTGAGCAGTTTACGATGGAGTGTTAAAGTATTATCTGAAGTTCGAAGAGAGGGGGAGGACTCAATAATCCTCAAATCCCAAGTCTCCTCAAGTTTCATTCTTCAAGACCAATCGTGTAGATAGGAACAAAAAGCTCTCTGATCCTACTCTCAAGCTCATGAAAGAGAGGCGTTAGATGACCCTGCAGTCTTCATCTTCACACGGTGCTTTGAAATACCGGCAGCTAAATATACCTCAAAGGATCTCTATGATTTCTCATATTGTCCATTTGCGTAGACAGTTGAAAAATAAAACTACACCAATTGTTGCGTATTCCACTAAGAATCAATTTGCAAATAATATTAACAGCCGCTGAATTTCACTCAAACAAAGTTATTGTTCTTTGAAAAAAGTCCGCCGAAAATGCCGCAAACCGTCACCTTACATTTAATATTACCAGGTCCAAACATTTAAAAGTACTACTCTTACTCAGTATTAATGTTTTTTTTTTAAATACAGCGTATTGATTAAATATAGGAACTGTAGAAATATTTAAATACGTTTCTAGAAATATTTAAATACGTGTCAAAGTCTATGAATTGTTCGTTTTGGTATAAAATAAAAAGAAAAATATAATATTTTCTACCATTTCTACCAAACCCAATGATTAGTTGAGCTAGCAAGAGGTCAGACAAGGACACACTACCAGCGGAAACCCTCTCGCCAGGACCGCCTTTGGTTAGCTACCGCTTTTAAGGAAATAGCTAACCTAAGTGTATGAAGATAGATTTCATTTTAGCTAAATAAAAAATTTTGGTACACAGTCTAGTAGTAAGAAAAACGTATAAGGTCTTTGCGCAATACAGGGTTTTTTTTTTTTGGGCTTTTGAATATTGCATTTAGGGCTATTTAGGGCTATTCCATCTTGATCTTAGGGCTATTTATTTTTAGGAGTTGGTAACCCTGCATATTGTAAGGAGATAGTTTTTGGCGGGAACCGAAAAGCGCGTCTTTTGAAAACTAAAATTAAAATAATTGTAATATTTTCATTAAACGCTATTAAAAAGCTAGCTAAATGGAGTCGGAAGGGGAAGAAGAGGATCGGGAGTTTATTTTATCAAACCCGAAAACCAAAAGGAAAAGAAAACTGGGCGAAAATGAAGATGTGGATCTCCCAATAGGTGAGAAATATTCAAATTTTGTGAAACCGGGATATTCTCGAAATTATCCTGACCACAGCACTGGAACTGAGTTTCCAGTGTATGTTGAAGGCGTCTCCAAAGAAGAAAAGATTGGAAACAGAAACCCATTATCTTTTTCCAAAATTTTCAAAAATGTAAAGGGCATACATGAACAGCGTCGAATAAATCAGCATAAGATTATGCTCGTTTTCAAAACAGCTTCTGCTGCAA
The DNA here is from genome assembly GCA_964057195.1 of Orthosia cruda. Classification (NCBI taxonomy): domain Eukaryota; kingdom Metazoa; phylum Arthropoda; class Insecta; order Lepidoptera; family Noctuidae; genus Orthosia; species Orthosia cruda. The sequence goes on along the minus strand of OZ059856.1, from coordinate 16,755,248 downwards.
ACGATTTTTTGAAGAACAAATGTCTTACTGAAAATCACCTGAAAGCTTACATACCAGCAATATCAGTAGAACGCATTGGTGTCATAAGGTATATACCCATTGATAGCAGTAATGAGGAGCTATTCAATAAATTGTCTGCTGACCAAGAAATAGTAGAAGTAAGAAGGTTTAAAAAGAAGTCAGGAGAAGAGATGGTACCCATTACTACTATCTCGGTAACATTTGTAGGGACCTCTCTGCCACAATACATATATCTAGATAACTGGAGATATAAAGTATCTGAATATATTCCATTAGTTTTGCAATGCTATCGATGCATGAAATTTAATCATGTAGCGAAAGCCTGCCGAAGTGAGCAGGTCTGTTCACGGTGTGCTGGATCTCATAATTATAGAGAATGTAAAGAAGATGCTCAACTTAAATGCATAAACTGTGCGGGAGCACATTTAGCTATATCTAAGGATTGCCCTTTTAAACAAAACAAGATTGTCAACAAGCGATCATATGCAAATGTAGCAAAATTAAATAGTGCAAATTATCCAGCTTTGAGTCCTTCAACATCAACAGTCACTCCATCTGCCTCTTTATCCAGGAAGTCTCCCATAAGTAATCAAAGTACCACAATAAATAATATACCACGTCCAGCTAGAGTGAACACTCCTGCTCAAAATAGTAATCCCATGAGCAAATTAAAAGATATAATTAATGATGAGAATTTAATTAATATAATAGTAAAAACATTAGTCTCTCTAGGGAATTCCAAGTCAGCTACCACTGTTTCCCACATAAAAGAAGCTTTTTTAAAGAATTGCAAAATGTAATGGGAAATCTCAGGATAGCCCTACATAACATTCAAAGCATAAACAATAAAAAACCATTGCTGATAAACTTTTTAATGGAAAATAATATAGACATTTGCTTAGTTAATGAAACTTGGCTTAAAAAATCTTCCAGATTATTCAAAATTCCAGGTTATAATTTCATTAACAAAAATGCTGCCAATGAACACGGAGGTGTTGGTATTTTAATTAAAAATAACATTAAATTCAAAATGATTAAGACTTATTTTTATCAAGACATCCAAAACGTAGCTGTGTCGGTAGACACCGACTTAGGTCCGCTTACAGTCCTGTGTCTTTACTGTCCACCTGAAAATAAAAACATAGGAAATAGAATTAGAAAGGATAAATTAACAAAATTGATAAGGAATATGCCCACCCCATGTGTAATTGCCGGCGATTTAAATGCCCACCATATAGCGTTTGGTTGTAATGCAACAAAATCAAGGGGCAAAGATATATTTGAAATATTAGAAGAATTTGATCTTTGCATCTTAAATGATGGCAGTCCAACAACAGTTAGTAGCCCACTTTTTACTCCTTCAGCTATTGATATATCTGTAGTTAGTCCCAGTATCGCACCCCTATGCAAGTGGAAAGTACATGATGACCCTTTAGGCAGTTACCATTATCCTACTATTATTGAATTAGCCATCACAGCAGCACACTATTACATTAATAATAACATAGAAAAGTTTGCCTATAATAAAGCAGATTGGTCAAAATTTCGTTTAGAGGCTGAAAACATATTTTCTAACATTCAAATTTTAAATGTCAACCCCCTTAAAGCTTACGATGATTTTTGTTTAGCCATTAACACCCTCAAAAATCAATGCATCCCAATAAAAAAAGTTGGTAGACATATCAACAAAGTCCCAGCTCCATGGTGGAATGAGACATGCACTGAAGTTGTACAGAAAGCTCATAAAGCCCTAGTTAAATATAGAAAAGATGGCAAGTTGGAATCTTTTATTGAATATAAGAAAGCAGACGCCTACAAAAAACGAACTCTAAAAGAGTTTTGCAAAAATAGTTGGAAAAACCTTTGCAACTCATTTAATAGGTATACATCAGTTTCAAAAATCTGGGAACATATTCGTAAATTCAAACGCATTAACATTGTAGCCCCTTTAAAATCAGATGAATTTATACCTGGATTTTTAAATAAACTGTCCCAACCTTCCACCTCAGATTTTGGAATTGAGTTAAATATGATCTTTGAGTCAAACAATGATACTGAATTATCTGATTTCTTCTTAAAGGCTTTTGAATGGAATGAGTTTTGTTTCGCTTTGGATTCTAGAAAAGATACTACTCCAGGATTAGACGATTTTCCTTACATTGTTTTAAAACAATTACCAGTGTCAGTGAAAAAAATATTGTTATTTATTTATTTATTTATTTATTTATTTATTTATTGCATTCATGTCGTTTACAAGGTGTTGTTATAAAATATAAGTATCGTACATGAACCCTGCGAGGGCACCGCAACATTTTGTATACTTATCTTAATATTAATTGCATGCAATATTATTTAGAAATATATCATTGTTACATTATCAAATTATATAAAATTATTAAGAAAAATACATTGTTACATTATCAGTTTATATTATATAATGTCAAAATTTCATTATTAATTAATTAAATATTGGATGTCATTTATTTGATTTCTACATTATTACATTGCGTCTTCATCTGATAATTTATATACACAATAGGTACGTACGAGTATAGTGTTAATTTGTTAAGAATTCATTTAGGCTATAATAACATTTCTGTATTAGGTGCATTTTAAGTGCATTTACAAATTTATTATCAAATTCTATGTCTTTTATGTCATTGGGCAGTTTATTATAAATTTTTATGCACATTACTAGAGGTCCTGAGTGAAACATAGCTAGTTTGGAACTCGGCAAAGCTAATTCATTTTTGACTCTTATGGAGCGTTGCAGCGGCCTTTGATTCTTAGCTACAGGGAATAGTGACGCGTGTTTTCTAACAAACTTGCTTACTTCCAAAATGTAAATGCCTGTTACAGTTAGCATTTTATATTTAATGAAATATGGTTTACAGCTCTGCATTTGGTCAATATTTGCGAGAATTCTCACGCATCTTTTTTGTAAGATGAATAGTTTTTCTACTTCAACACAATTTCCCCACACTATAATACCATAAGTTAAACACGAGTAGGCGTAGGCATAATATGCTATCATCGCTGTTTTGAAATTAGTTGATCTTTTCAGCTCATTTAAGGCATACGCGAAACTTGCAAGTTTGTTTGACACGACATTAATATGTGCCTTCCAATTTAAATTAGTGTCAACAGTCAGACCCAAGAGTTTAAATTCATCAACACATTGGAGCGGTATGTTATTGTATGAGTAATTTATAATTAATGGACGTTTTTGATAAGGTCTGTATTGCATAAGTTTTGTCTTCGAGAAATTTATTTCCAAATTGTGATCCCTTAGCCAATTCACTATTTTTGTTAGTATATCGTCCAATATTGAATTTATTTTGCTACCGTCGTCACATGGAAACACTATCGAGATGTCGTCAGCAAAGAGGACACTCTGTACTTTTATTTCACTTGGCAAGTCATTTATATATATAAGGAATAGAATGCACCCTAAGACACTGCCTTGAGGTATAGACATTGTTACGTGCTCCATTTTTGATCGCACGTGAGTCATTATGCCAGTGTCCGGGTGAAGATATTCCACTTCCACGTACTGTGTGCGTTTTTTGAGGTACGAGCAGAACCACTCATACGCGATACCTCTCACACCTATTTGGTACAACTTATTTAGTAGAACTTTATATGATACTCGATCGTAGGCTTTACTCATGTCTAACAGTTATCAATATTGAATGAAACATGGTCTCAACAGCTGATACCTGAAACTTGGAAAACACAATGTGTAATACCAATATTGAAACCAGATAAACCTGCAGATGATCCAAACTCTCATAGACCTATTTCATTAACTTCTTGTATAGGAAAATTGTTAGAAAGTATGGTAAAAGCTAGATTAGACCACTATGTAGAGAAAAAAGACATCTTACCTCCATTTCAGTTTGGTTTTCGTAAAGGGAAAAGTGCTGCTGAAAGTTTTGTAACATTAATAGCTCATTTGAAGAAGACCAAACTTGCTCATAATACCACAGCTTGTGTCTTCCTTGATGTTCAGGGAGCATACGACAATGTAGATCTTCATGTACTGGCACTTGTTTTAGCAGACTTGGGATTGCCTAGAAAATTAATAAAATGGATCTTTAATCTTTGCACAGATCGAAAATTGTACATAAGACATAATAACAACCTTTATGGACCAGTATCAGCAAACAAAGTAAACAGCAAAAAAAACAATAATATAAATAGAGTTTTAAATGATTCTCTTGAACAATTACACAATTATTATTCTAATATATTAAAACTAACTATTAATAGTGAGAAAAGTTCCTGTTTAGTAATTGGTGATAACAAATCTCATGTAAATATTTATTACAATAATGAAATCATTCCAATTGTCAAAGAAAAGAAATTTTTAGGAGTTATTATAGATGAAGAATTAAATTTTAAAAGTCACATTAATTACATAAGCAAAAATGCTCATAAAGGTTTAAATATATTGCGTTCCTTAACTGGAACTTTCTGGGGATCAGATCCAAAGATATTGAGCCTATTGTATAAAAGCATTGTTCGAAGTCACTTTGACTATAGTTGTTTGGCATACATCAATGCAAAACCTAATATACTTAAAAAACTAGATATTATTCAAAATATGGCTTTGCGAATAATATCAGGTGCAATGCGCTCTACTCCAATTAATGCAATGGAAATTGAAACTTGCATCGAACCTTTAGTATTAAGAAGGTTAAGTTTAGCTGGAAAACATTGTATAAAAACTCACGCTATTGATAAGTCTTTAATTACAAATAGTCTGCTCTTGCCCCAAGAATTAACAGTTCAACTACCAGAATTTGAAATTGCCCCCTACAGATGTATTATTTGGTTCTCTGCCTGATATATGTACTATAATGTCACAATTAAAAATAATATGTAATAATATGCATCATACTGAAAAGTGGCCTATGTATATGCACACATTTGAAGCCTTATTATTGGATTGTATTAAGATAGATACCAGAAGTGTACAAAATAATCAAGAGTTTCTAGAACAAATGGCAAATCTGATAGGATACAGAATATATACTGATGGTTCTAAATCCAAAAAAGGGGTACAATCAGCATTTTTTGATCCCCAAAAGCAGAAATCACGATCATTTAAAATTCATGACGAATGTAGTATTTTTACAGCTGAAGCATATGCCATTTATCTAGCATTATTATATATTCATAATATCTCCAATCACAATAAATTCATATTTATCACAGATTCTCTTAGTGTATTGATGGCAATTAAAACAAGCAATTTATCATTCAAACAAAATTATTTAATTCTTAGGATTAAAGATTTGTTGTTTAAACTTAATATTAAGGCTATATCAATACAATTTAAATGGGTACCTTCTCATCAAGAAATAATAGGAAATATAGAAGCAGATCGTGCTGCATGTGGTGAATGGGATGAAGATCACACAGAAAACATGACTATACCTTTTACTGATATGTTCTCGGTATTAAAACAAAAGAAAAGAGACATTTGGAATAAATATTGGCAATACATAAGTCAAGATAAGGGTCAATGGTACGCCAGTATACAGAATTCTTTCCCGACCAAACCATGGTATCACAGTCGTCTACATCAAAACTATTATAGCCGAAATTTCACTGCAGTCATTAACAGAATGCGATTTGGACATTGCCTCACACCAGCTCATCTACATAGACTTAAAATTATTAATAGCAATATCTGCCCACACTGCAACAAAGAAGAAGCTAATTTACAGCACCTTATTTTAGAATGTCCTTCCTTCAATATTCAGAGATTGGTTATGATAGCTGATATACTAGAAACTGAAGAAGAAGTTCCCCGCCGACTCCAAGATATACTTTCAAATCCAAAAATGTTTCAATCACTCTTTAATTACATAATAAATTCCGTCGAAAAGATTTAAATAACTAAACTCCATAATATAATTCTACATCCAACATCATGATTCATAATATTTTTATAAACAACGAAGTAAACAACTCAAGAAGCAAGTGTCAAAGTGAAGTTGAAACACAGAACAGAACCCAGTTGAAGTGTATATAAAACTGACATTTAAGTGAAGACGCGGCCAAACGGACTAGAATCCAGGCTGGTAAAATTAATAAAAAAAAAAAAAAAAAAAAAAAGTAAGGAGAAAAAATGTCATCAACCGTCGTCATCAACGACATCAGCAATTCAGCATCAGAGTTTGTAATTACACTGAACGATAACTTATAACTAAAACTGAACTGTTACTAGCCTCCAAAGAATAACACTACGTCATAGTTTATAGTAACTATTAAAAAGGAACACTACGTTTACTAGAAGAATTATTATATTCTGTGTAAGAAATAGCGTGTGACTCGAAAATAAATCTATAAAACTCAAGAGTATGGTTTGGTAATACATAGAAAGGTAACCTTGTACTTTTATTCTTCTTGTAAACTTTTTTTTGTTTTAAGGCAAGTAATTTACGTATAACGTGGCCAAGTTTGATATGCCATAAATCCCCATTAGTCAGGTCATCATCGCTGTTATAGCATTTATATTTTTCATTAGGTAGGTAGTTGCATTTTCAGGTATAACTTTCCCTTCTTCTCTTTATAACATATTCGTTTAAACAATTTTTAAATATTACAGATCTGCCTTTATTCATTAGTTACTATGGGACCCTCAGTTTTGACAGGTGGGTTCTTAGATAGCCTTTTTTATTAGTATTTTTTTTTTTTCCATTTGTGATTTTAACTTTAATTGGTTCTTGAAGTTCCGCAACATTTGTCATATATTTCTTGTATGAAGTTATGGGTTGCTCCCGAGTCCACAACCAAAATAATTGCTGAGGCTTCTTTATGCAATGTTATGTGTTCAGTGCTAGAAGCAATAAACATCACTAGAGTTGTAATTCACTTGTTGCTACATGTCCTTCTCTTATGGACTTGCCTCTGAAACCTGTTAGTCCTCTACTGCTCATTCTAAATTATTCGCTGGCACTACTTACTCTTATTCGGCTGGCTGGTACTTGATTATTCTCAACCTAAGAATCAACATCAGAACTTTATTTGAAAATACATAGGTTACATAGCCGTGTATGTTACAACATGAAAGAGACTATGTTTTGCCATGAGGCATACAAATATGATTTTCAATATCCAGTATAATTGATTACTGATACATTAAATTAATAATAGAAAAAGAGCCAGAACACACACACACACATTTCCGAATCAACATTATAATAAATCAACAATTGAAAACATCTCCACAATTTCAATAATTAAATTCTACAGTACATGTCAATTAGTTATGTATCCGAATGTTAAATGTCATATAATAATCAATCCATAATAAAACACAAATCCATAATAAACAATAATACAGAGTGGTTAATAATAATAAAAAAATAAAAAGAATAAGATTATAAAACGAGGAGTCAAAAAAAATAACATTACGATTTAAGATGTCAAAACAAAGTAAAGTAAAAAAAACAATACTCAGAAATGTCAATAATTCAAAAACAAAATATATATGTAGTAATAATAAGAACGAAACTTCCACATTGATTAAAACATTAAGACGCATTAGGTCTGCTATGGAATTAAACAAGTTTAGAGCAGAGCCAAAAGAAAGATGACAAAATCGGATGAAAACTGTTGTTTATTCTCGATTAGGCTAAAAGAAATAGAGATATGTTTTATCTAAAACATTATACTATTTTTGTTAGTCTTATGTGTAAAGTTATGATCAATGATCTGAGCTTTTCATTTAGCATTATCAGCACCGGAAATCCACCGAAAACTAGAAAATGCCTTTTTATGCCATATTGCTTTAAATAATGTATAGAAAAAGTTGGCGGAGGCATTGCAAATGTTTTCTTTTAGGGTTCCGTACCCAAAGGGTAAAAACGGGACCCTATTACTAAGACTCCGCTGTCCGTCTGTCTGACTATCCATCTGTCACCAGGCTGTATCTCATGAATCGTTATAGCTAGACAGTTGAAATTTTTACAGATGATATATTTCTGTTGCCGCTATAACAACAAAATAAAAACAGAATAAAATAAATATTTAACTGGGCCTCCCATACAACAAACGTGATTTTTTTCGTGAGTCCGACTCGCCCTTGGCCGGTTTTTTGATTGGTAAGTAAATTTTATTTTTAAATTGTTTGTGAAAAAGTAGCATTCTTGGTTTTCATACAGATGGAGGGACTTGCGTTATCTAGTTAGATTTATGTCTGTGGTCCTTTATCTTTGTATCAGTATAGTAATTATTAGTCACAGTATATATAATAATAATATTTTATTAATCAAAAACTACTATTTTGGTGATATTCAACTTTATGCTTGTACAGAGTTCTAAAAGATGAATCCTTTTAATTAACCGACTTACCAAAAAGGAGGAGGTTCTATGTTCGACTTCGTGAATGTTTTATTTATTTATTTTCACCGATATCTCCGTCAATTGTGGACCGATTGTGAAAATTCTTTTTTTATTTAAAAGAGTATGTTCCGAAATTGGTTCCATTTTAATTTGGTAAAGATCTGATGAAGAAATTCGAAGATATACAGCAGAACTCTTCAATAAATAACGGAAAATTTCTCGGGTGTTGCAATCGCATGTCTGTTTATTGTTTATACCATTTCATAGCACAACATCACGCCAGTACGCTCTTAAGGGGTACGCAGATCTCTAAATTCACCGGTTATGTTCAATTTTATGATATTTGGGTAATATATTCTGGCATTATAGTTATCATACTAAAAAACTTGCCTATTAGGTAGGTACAACTAAAAAGTGAAAAATAAAAAAACATTTTTGCAAAAAAATACTACCGACTTCCAATTAAAAAACTACAAAGTGAAAAATAACTTTATTTTTGGAAGTCGGTGTCCATAACGCAAAAATTGGTACCTACGAAAGACACCGACTTCCAAAAATAAAGTTATTTTTCACTTTGTAGTTTTTTATTTGCAAGTCGATAGTATCCACGGTGCAAGATCCCGTCTCCAAGTTCCGCCTTGCCAGTCCCTCGTCATACTGCCAGTTGATGAAACTTATGTGGAAACACTGATCGGTTCCTTGCGTTCTGATTGTGCCACTGGCTATGACAACATACCAGCAAAAGTGCTGATACAATCTAGATCTATTTTGACATCTCCCATTACGCACATCTTCAATCGTGCTATTGATTCTAGCATCTTTCCCAACTGCCTTAAAAAAGCAGTCGTCCACCCCGTTTTTAAGAGTGGCGATAGAAGTGATGTAACCAACTACCGGCCGATCTCCGTACTAAGCTCACTCTCCAAGATCCTTGAAAGGATTCTTAATAACAGCCTCGTTGCGTTTCTCACCAAACACAAAATCATCGCAGGCAATCAATATGGATTTAGACCAGGGATCTCAACGGAGGATGCGGTAGCTGATCTTACCGAGACTTTGGTTAACAACCTGGACAAAGGTATGAAATGCTATGGTATCTTTCTCGATTTGTCCAAGGCATTTGACACGGTCTCTGTTCCAAAACTGATCGCAAAAATGGAAAGCGTTGGCATTTTTAAAGACTACCTCTCGAACCGCACTCAGCATGTTAGAATCGACGGTGTAACGAGCGATGACCAGTTTATTCGTTTCGGTGTTCCACAGGGTAGCATCCTTGGGCCTCCGCTCTTCCTGCTCTACATCAATGATCTTTGTCATGCACAAATTCCTAGTTGCAACATATTCACTTACGCCGATGACACTGCGTTGGTAGTTCATGACACCGACTGGGGTGGAGCAAGGAGGAGAGCTGAACAATCGCTTCGCTTTGTAATGGAATGGCTCTCAGAAAACCTACTAGCCCTCAACGTAGTAAAAACAAAAGTCATTAGATTTTCCCTACCTAACACATCATGTCCACCACAGGAGTCAGAACAAATTAAAGCGCATATTTGCTCGGGTGACGATCAAAATTGCAACTGTCCATCTCTGTCCTTGGTTCCTGACATTAAATATTTAGGAGTTCACATTGACTGTAAACTAAGCTGGCAATCGCATATCGAAGTCCTCTGCACACGGATCCGAAAATTAATTTATATATTTAAAGAACTTAGGCACTCTGCTGATCCTGACACTGCCAAGCTGGTTTATCAGTGTCTTTGCCAGTCGATTGTACTTTATTGTGTCCCAATTTGGGGTGGAACGCACAAAACCTCCTTACTTAAAGTGGAAAGAGCGCAGAGGGCGATCTTGAAGGTCATGTCCTTTAAGCGTAAAGATTTTTCGACCAAGTTACTCTACTCGGAAGCTGAAGTATTGACAGTAAGACAGCTCTTTGTGCTCCGCGCTGTGCTAAGGAAACACTCTTTGTTGCACCTCGATCCCGAAAGGCTGAAAAGACGCAAAGGCTTTCCCGTCTGCGATACAGTCCAATGCCGATCCAGCTTCGTCAGCCGTCAGTTTATGGCAACTAGCTCTCGACTCTACAACAAAGTCAATAAAGCCATCTCAATATATCCCCTGCCTAAGCATAAAGTCAAAGTCCTACTTACCTTGTGGTTGCAGAAGTTAACGTATGATGAAACTGAGAATCTTATTGCTATCATAACTTAGAATCGAAATGAATAAATTTTTGTGTATATGATTGGATTATCCGTAGAAATAAATTAAAATTAAATTTTTAATGTATTTTTCATTTGATTATCAATGTATTATTCAATTTAATGTTCAATGTAGTATTCTATTTATTATTCAATGTATTATTCAATTTAATACTCTATATCTTATTCAATTTAATGTCCAATATGGTATTAAAATTATTGTTCTAATTCAATGTATTACTTAATTGTATCGTTAATCGTTTATAATGTTTTGTGTAGGTACTTGCATGATTGTCTATGTTGTATGATCATTTCTGGAGGAAAATTGGCTCTTAAAACACAGGCCCCTGGTCTAGTTTAGGAGGCTGCAGTTCGCCCTTGTTTTTGTCTCTCTGTACAACATTAATTGTTTTAAAATCTGTGTATTGAATTATTCGAATGTAAATGTACAAATAAACCATTTTATTTATTTATTTTATTTTTTTGCAAAAAAGTTTTTTTCTCTTTACTGATGCAATTTACGCCTTATTTTTTTTGGTAAATTCAATGCAAATATATATATACATATTTTAAAAAGCTTACAACAGCTTTTTAAAATATGTAACATTATGTTTGACAAAAATTGAAATTTTGTTAATATCTATGTATATGGCATTTAAATTAATTATTATGAAGTAGGTACTTAAGGTCGGAATGAATAAAGTTAAATTTAAAAAGATATAAAAAACTTGAAACCTAAACTTAAACTTAACTGGCGTGTGTGTATGACTATATGTATGAATGTGAGTGAAGCAAAAGAAGTATGTAAGGATCGTAGCAGGTAGCGTTCTGTAGTTTCTGCCTACCCCCATGGGAAAAAAAACGTGAGTTTATGTATGTATTTATAAAAAACTTAAACAACTCTTCAACTTATTTTTTAACTAAAATAGAACAATACGTTTTTTCAAGTAAAGCATTATTAAAATGAATTATTATTAAATTTAATAACTTCAGGTAAATCTGCCTGACTCTTGAAATGTTTTTATTTTTTATAATATTTATGGAATGCCTGTGGAATCCATTGTAAAAGACTCATCAATTTTCATAAAATTAAATTTTAGTAAAATTTTACTTGTAACAACCAACAATCATTGTAGAATAAAGTCGAATGACAAAATAGCCTTACGGGTAAAATAATTTAAAAGCATGAAAGCTGAAGCCAATGTTCGACCGTCTAAATAATAAAATTTTAAGCATAAATACTGTAGTTGCTATCAAACATAATCCACGATATAAATTCAAAAACTCGACAGATCCGACCTTATGAACTTGTAAATCTATCAGAACAGAAAGAGATAGAATTATGATTGTAATATGCTTAGAAAGAGCGCGAGGTAATGGATTCAGCTGACTATTAAATTCATTATTTTTCTGCAATCTCGAAATTCGACCTTATGTGTCTCAGGTCGAGTATTGTTTACAATCTTCTTGTTACAATGCCATGTGTATTTCTTTATCTTTGAATTTTAGCTCTGAGTCTAGAAGTCTAGATTTCAATACTCATGGTATCTAATGTCGTTAACGCTGTGCTGTATTCCTCAGGTAGTGTAAGGTATACATGTGTCAATTTGTCACTGTCTTCCATTGTAATTCCCGCAGTGCCCAATTGGGTGATTAGGTTATCTAAGTCACAGATAATATAATATTAGCATATCTAAGTATAGGAAATGGTCCTGTAGACTTTGACCGCTGGAATATTTCATTGCGATTAGCTTTTTACGTAGGAAAAGCTTATTGAACACACTTTTTACTCTCGAAAACTTCTTCCAAAGAAGTTAACATGTTGGACGCTGTTTTACATTTGTTGATTATGTTCAGCAGTCAGTTACATACTGAATAATGGTTGACCGATCTTTTGCATCACTTACAACAATTTCCTTATAACCTTAACGCGAAACTTCCAGTTGGAGAACGCCATATTGTCGTTCAGTTTTTGAAAATTACATTTTCCTGACGACGTCGTTTTAGTTTTTTCGATCAACCACACTCTGCTGTTATTTATTTATATAAATATACTTTATTGTACACCAACATAAAACAATACAAAAAGAAACCCTAAAATTAAAATATTTTTCACATTCAATCAAAAAATTACAAAAAAGTACTACCGACTTCCAAATAAAAACACTACAAAGTGAAAATAACTTTCTTTTTCGAAGTCGGTGTCTTTGGTGGGTACCATTTTTTTTCGTTATGGACTTCGAAAAAGAAAGTTATTTTTCACTTTGTAGTTTATGTTGGAAGTCGGTAGTACTTTTTTGTAATTTTATTTTTATTTTCTCTTTTTAGTTGAACCTGATAGGCAAGTCTTAGGTAAGGTACCTACTTATAATGCCAGAATAGATTACCCGAATACTATGAAACTGAACATAACTGGTGAAATGAGAGTGTACCAAGGTGAACTGTACACAACTACACAGCTGCGTACCCCTTAGAGCGTACTGGCGTGATGTTATGTTATGAAATGGTATAAACAATAATCAGACATGCGATTGCAGCAATCCCGAGAGATTTAAAGTCATTTATTGAAGAATTCTGTTGTATATCTCCGAAGTTATTCATCTGATCTTCACCAAATTAAATTGGGACCAATTTCGAAACATACTTTTTCAAACAAAAAAAGAATTTTTTAAATCGGTCCACAATTGACGGAGATATCGGTGAACATAAAAAAATTAAAACAAACATAATGTCGAACATCGAACCTCCTCCTTTTTGGGAATTCGGTTAAAAATAGGACACACATTATACACAGTAATCCACTAGGCCAAGTTCAAGAGAAACAAAAAGAATCATCCTTTGCAAGGATCTCCAGCTTTTGCCAGCCAGCTGAGCTTTTGCCTCAATGCATGGGCTAAATTAATATCCAATTGGTACGACGAGCAGCCATCGTTAACCACTTGAATGGACCGATCTCTCTGGAAGTCTGCAATCCAATCACAAAGACCACCGGGCAGACCGAATGAAGGAAGCTTAACAATAAGGCTTTCATGCCAGACCCTATCAAAAGCCTTGAGATGTCGAGGAAGACGGCAAGCACTTCCTCGTGCCTCTCGATGACCAAACTTCAGATTTGAATGGCATACTCTAGAAGATCCCCAGTAGACCGATTTTGGCGAAAGCCGTATTGGCGGTCACTAAGGATATCGTTTGCTTCTAGGTATACCAGGAGCTTAATATTTAGTGCACGTTCCATACTCACAGAGTATTCACGTTACAGATATGGGTCTGTCTGTAGTTGGCCGGTTCAGCTCGACTGCCCGCCTTGGGCACGGGCTTTACGTTAGCTTTGTCCCAAGCATTCGGCACTTTTCCAGCCTCATACGAAATACACGGCGACGTAGATGTCACGGCGGAATACACGTGTCAAGATTATACCCAGTACAGGAAACAACACAAACTTTCCTTTAAAAATATTCCACTCAGAAAAGAACGAGTTGACCTGCTTAATAAATTAAACAATTACCAGATTAAATTAGAGGACAGTATAAAAATTTATGAAATTGACACACAGAGCTTACAAAATGATATAAAGGTACTTGAAGACAAACTGGGCTCCCTTTACAATAAATATGTTAGATCCCAGTTACAAATCAAGGAACACATTTTGGCCGCAAATGAGTTAGTGATGTGTCAATGCAATTGTCAGATAGTCTCAAACCTGAAGGCTGTCCAGCCTAGGTAACTGAGAGCCCAGCCCAGGTTGAGAGGGTGCCTCAGGACGGTATCTTTGTCCAAGACCAAGACACACCTGATATTGCACAGGAAGTGTCTCAAGTAGACCAGCCTGACACTGCTACCTTTGCATCTAGTAATAGTAATCATGGGTCTCATTCGGTTATGTTTGCAGATGGTGTTGGAAGAGGTTTAGGTAAATTATTAAATAGCAATCAGAGTTATTCGACTATTAATTATTGTATGCCTGGGTCATCTTACAAGCATATCATGGAATCTGTAACAAACAATGTATATAAATCAGACACCAATGTAACTGTCTTTATAGGTAACAGTTTGGATGTAAAAAAAGACGACATCACTGAGTGTGTAACAAAGTTACTAAAATTAAATTGTAATAAAATAATATTGTGTGCTTTTCCATATTTGGAAAAATTGTCTAGTAGACAAAATAATTATATTCACATGCTGAATAAACATATTCATTTCCTTGTCAGCCATTACAGTGACAAATCAGTTTTTTTTGACATCAACATTTTTGTTGATAAATTAAAGTCGACAGGCAATACAGTGTATCTGCCTATTAGGGTAAGACGTCAAATAGCGAGGCTATTATCTTTTACTTTAAACTCAGACATAAATAGTATGTCGAAGTCATGTACTGTAGTTGATATTAGTAGTAATACTAATTTACAGGTATCCAATAACATTAATAACGTTAGCAATTCTGCTATTAATATTTATAGTTTAAACTAGTTTGTAGGACAAGGGAGGGTACCAATAACCAAATAGTTAGGAGTACATCCACCAACAAGAAGGTACCTTCTTGCTCTCACATAGTTAATTTAAAAAAAGGGGCTAAGCAGAATTCTATAAAATTCCATCAAAACAATTCTGCAAAGCAATTGGAAATAGAACTGTTTTTAGAAAAGACAATGTTTGAAATTATTTGTTTTACTGAGCATTGGCTGAAAGAACATTCAATGCTTATTAATTATGAAAATTATACTGTGGGCAGCTGTTTTAACAGAAATGTTATGTTACGTGGAGGTTCACTTATTTTAATCAAAAATGGTATTAAATCAAAATCTCGTAAAGATATTGTAGATCTATCAGTTGAACATAGTGTTGAACTGTCCTGTGTTGAGCTGGATAAGCATATTATAGTGTGCGTTTACAGACCCCCCAATTATAAAAACTACTGTATATTTGAGTCAGTGATGGAAGATGTTTTGGCAAAACTTACAACTGGTAATAAACTAGTCATAATCTGTGGTGACTTTAATATAAATGTTTTAGAAAATAATTCAGATAGCAGTAGACTATTGAATCTCTTCAAATCATTTAATTTGTCGCATGTGTTTGAGGAACCAACCCGAACAACTGTGACTACTGCTACATGTATTGATAATGTTTTTTGTTGCTGCGACTACTTAAACAAAGCCATTATGAATTGTCTGCCTTCAGATCATAGTGGGCTACTGGTAACATTTGAGTCCAGCATACCAATACAGCAAGTGCAGATTCAATCCAGACCAATAACATCCGGCAAATTAAATAAATTTAACAGCGCTTTAATTGGTAAGTTAAGTTGTCAGGACCTCACAGTGAACGATGGTAATATTTTATACAAAAAAGTTTTCTCAGTTGTTCAAACAGAATTCAATAACACTTTTAAGAAGAAAACTAAAACTATATGCCCTAAGTTTTTATTCAGTGACTGGGCGACTAAAGGAATCAGGAAAAGTAGGGAAAGACTTTACGAGCTGTATGGCCTTAAGCCTTATATAAACACTGAAACTTTTAATAAGTATGTTGCTACTTACTCAAGAATTTTTAAAAATTCATGTAAACTAGCTAAGGCTTTATACATTAGCAATAAGGTTAAATTCGCAAAAAATAAAATTAGGACGGTTTGGAAAATTATTAACAATGAAACAAACAGGAACAAAAGAAATAATACTGATTACACGCTTGAGACTACACATGGACTTATTAGAGATAACAAAGAAGTTGCTCAAGAATTTGTAAATTTCTTTACCAGCATCCCAATTAAAACTACTGAAACCTTAAATTCTTCGCCGTCGCTCGCTTATGGTTTATTACACGCTAACGTTTCAGCATGCCCGACTGAATTTAACTTTTCACATATAAACCCAATAACAGTGATAAAAGCTTTTAAGCAAATAAAGATAAAACTGACAGAAGATCTATGGGGAATGTCCATCAAAGTTTGTACCTCCTTTATTCAGACTATAGCGCCGTACTTAGCTTTAATTTTTAATTTGTGTATAGATCAAGGAGTCTTTCCGGATCTAATGAAATATAGTAAGGTTATACCACTTTTTAAATCCGGGGACAGTAAAGACACAAATAATTATAGACCAGTATCCGTGTTGCCGGTTTTCAGCAAGATATTTGAAAAGATAATGCTAAATCAAATGCTCATTTATTTTAATACGAAAAACATCCTACACGAGAAACAATATGGTTTCAACAAAGGACGTTGTACAACCGACGCTGGTGTCACCTTAATAAAACACATCTTTGATGCGTGGGAGGAGGGACAAGATGCCATAGGTATCTTCTGCGACCTGTCGAAGGCGTTTGATTGCGTTGATCATGAAACATTGCTTTTGAAACTTGAGCATTACGGGCTAGGCCAATCAGCATTAAATTTAGTAAAATCCTATTTGAGTGATAGACAGCAATTAGTTCAAATAAACGGTGTCAATTCGTCGGGGTTGAACGTGAAAATGGGGGTAACCCAGGGCTCAATTTTAGGTCCTTTCTTATTTTTAGTATACATTAACGATTTACCCCATCTATTGAAAAACAAACTGAACATGGTGTTATTTGCTGATGACACTTCTTTGATTTTTAACATAAATAGACGTACGAGTAACGTTGCCGACGTAAATAATGCATTGCGGCAAGCTCTAAATTGGTTCACTGCTAATAATTTAGTTTTGAATGCTAAAAAAACTAAGTGTGTAAAATTTGCCTTGCCGAATGTCAAAAGTTATGATTGTGACATTACATTAAACAACGAGAAGCTAGAATTCGTCGACAAAACCGTTTTCCTGGGTATCACGCTAGACTCAAGGTTACAATGGGGTCCTCATTTAATATCACTTGCGGGGCGGTTAAGTTCGGCGGCTTATGCTGTTAGAAAAATTCGTCAATTTACTGATGTAGATACCGCGAGGCTGGTCTATTTTAGTTACTTTCATAGTATAATGTCTTACAGCATATTACTATGGGGAAGGGCTGCAGACATTCAGTCAATTTTTGTTCTACAAAAACGAGCCATCAGAGCGATATACAATCTTCGCCGGCGCGATTCTCTAAGGGAACTGTTTAAGGACATTAACATCATGACGGTACCTTGTCAGTATATTTACGAAAACATCATGTACGTTAGAAAGAATTTACATCTTTTTAGTAAAAACAGCGATAGACATAGTTATGTTACTAGAAATAGGGACCAATTAATTCAACCAGGTTTCAGGCTGGCTAAAGTAGCGTCATCTTTTAGGGGGTACTGTATAAAATGTTACAATAAAATACCGCCACACATTCTAGAATTGAATGAGACGAAATTTAAAACTTGTATAAAACGCACACTATGCAGGCAGGCATATTATAGGTTGGGGGATTACATCGCTGATAAAAATGCTTGGCCCAACGCTATTCCAGCTCCACAGCCACTAGGGCACAAAAACAAGTGATAAGCAGAAAACTTCTGAAGTATTGTTGGACCTGCTGAAGACTGTCCGAATAATTATAATGTATATTTGTGTTGTATAAACTCAATTTATTTTTTGGATTATATAACTGCACAGCACATATGTGAGTACTATGTACTAACTGTAAATCTACCATTTACTGTACCTATGTGTCGTTCGTTGACTTCAGTGTGCCCCGGCAGTTGAGTGTGTCATGCTCTCTCTAATGTCTCTCTGATGGTGGCACATGTGTTGGATCATTCGGTTCCCTTCATGATGGTTGAGCTGAGTGGTGCCGATCCATGTGTCATGTTCGTGAACGGGCGCCGTCAGTTGGGATTGGTCATATCTTAGCTGCCTCCGCATGTTTTTAATTACCTATTTATTGTATTTTTAATTGTTTGTTTTACTCTAGACGCTTTTAAGTGCGTTTTTTTTTTTTTTTACTTCGTTCTCACATTATGTATTTTTCCTACAAGATTATTGTAACCAAATACTTGTAAAACACATTTTTGTTTTTTTAAAAGAGTAAGTTTGGAGTTTCTTGTCCGTTCTTCTCCATAACAAGCTACATTTCCGAATGGACGGTAGAATCAATTATTATGACATTTAATTTTTATTTTTGACGTTCGAAAGTGCCGCTTAATGGCCTAATTGAATAAAGAAATTTTGATTTGATTTGATTTGATTGGAGACAGTTCATCTAGATCCATCCAGCCGTTTGAGCGCGAAGAAGTAACAAACACACACTAGACACTCACAAACTTTCGCCTTTATAATATTAGTGTGATTATAATTGTGTTGGATAGGATAGTCAGAGGCCGATGAAATTAAACCATAACATCTTCAGTTAAAAAGTTTTATTTGCGAATTACAGTTTTTGGAACGAAGTTCCATATCGTGCGTTGCGAAAGGGGGCTAGACGGAAAAAATTAAGACCAAAAGTTGTAACGACACTTTTTGCTATAGTTGTAAGCCGTGCGGCGTCCGCGTGTTTCCCTGTCTGTCTCTCTCTCTCTCTCTCTCTCATAGAAAGTAAGCCAGTTATTTTCGTTTCGTAAATGATAATAACTGGCTATATATATATGATATATATATATATATAACTTAAAAAACTTCGTTCCATCCGGGTGTCCCTTGACATCTATCAAGTTTTTGGTTCTTCCTTTGTTTGGGTTTTATAGTTTTATTTGCGGGTCACAGTTTTTTGTTCTTCGTTTCTCTTTCTCCCTTCATTAATTTTATTTTCTACTTTTCTTTCTTGATTCATCTAGAATAGTTTGAGCTTTGTCATAAATTTATCTGTTTAGTCTTTCGCTTTTAGGTTTGGATTCACGGCTTATCAGGGCATTGCGCTTATCGCTAATTTTGTTTGCAATCACATCTGCTACCAAGTTTGAAAGCCATACAGTAATCACGACATCTTAAGTATAATGGCTGAGCTATTTTATATTACGAAAGCACGAATCTTCATAAATCATGCACTTTTAAATAAGTGCACATCATTTATTGAACGACTAGACATCGAGTTTGAATTAAATTGTTGTTATTATTTAATGTTAAAATACCAATGTCCCACAATCGTTGAAGATCTGGATAAACTCAGAATTAAACTCTTTGAGAGCAGCTTTCCTAAACGTCGAGTCTGTATAGAAGATAAAGACATTTGCCATACTCGTTGCTTATGCATTAAACCTCTTGACGACGCAGCGCAACAACCATTTATATCTGCCGCAGAATGCGCTTTGAGCCAGCCACCGATGATCAGTACGCCTGAATCAATAGATATGGAAGTAGAAGAAGATTCAGATTCCCAAATTTATGGAGAAGAGCGTTCGGAAACTTCCGGCGGCAATGAAAATGACTCCAATGTAGATGGAGATTTCTCCATTGAAGATGATTCGTTTGATTATGAAGACGATGTTCCTGTCTCCGTACGTATAAAGTATGAGGATCTAGATGAAAACCTCTGGGGTGACAAGAAGAAATTAGAAATAGTCACCTTTGGCAATGCTCCTTTTGTGGTATACAGGGATAAAGTGTATCAAATGACCGTGGCAACCTGCATTACACCAGCGATTATGGATGCAAGCACTATGAATTTTAAATGCACTAGATGCTGTCTTCGTGGTCTTGAGACATTTGGTGTTCATGGATTTTTCAAATTAATTGTGTTTGATATACTGGATCCATGTATTGAACTTTTCAACGAAGGAATAGCGACATTCGATGACCCAGCTTGCCGTCTGACTAATATGGAAATTATTTTTCAAGAATCTAATAATTGCTGTAAATGTTCTGAATACAATAGAACATTACATGATGATGCCTTCAAACTTGCCGGCATGTGTATGAGGTTTGAGAATCCTGGCAGATTTATGTTATAATAATAGTGATTAGTTAGTTTGCAACTTAGTAAGATGGGGGTACCTACTCCAATGACCCGCAGTGCGATTGCGGAGCTACGCCCCAAACAGTGCCTCACCTCCTATCGTGCTCTCTGTGCAACAACACCTGCACCCTGAGAGACCTTTGTGAGGCAAATGAAAACGCTGTTGCTGTGAATTCTGATCAAAACTTATAATATAATTGTGGAACCGTCGATAAGACGAAGAATAGTGGTAAAACGAAAGTAACCCGTCCGGTAATAATATACGTAAAATGGATGTGGCCTGAGTCAATAATTGTGGAACTTGACGCCTCCACGCCACTAAAGAAGTCGTTTGAAAGTGAAATACATACTCGATGACTACTCAAATTTACTGAAACTGACCTGTTAGTAAACAAATCTGCAGAGTCTCCGTTTCGATGGCGCGGCCACGGCGTTTTTTTTAAAAAAAAACTATGCCAAGATTATGTAAAAATTTGTAAAACATGATTCCCAAAACCATAAATTTGTCAAAGTTATGGTTAAAAAGTTTTAAGGGTTTGAACGTGGCCGCGCCATTGAAACGCGGCGAACCGCGCGGCCACGGAGATCTTTAAAACTAAGCGTTGCAGAGACCTGAAATTTTGGCAGATAACAGATTTAATTTGTAAAAAATTTGTAAAAATATAGAAATAATTCCTAGGTTTATATTTTAGGAGCTGTAAGACTAAAACCCCATGGCCGCGCCATTGAAACGGTGAAAAACACGCTATCGACGATATCTCGCTGAAAAAGCATCGCAGCGGTCTGAAGTTTTTTGTAAATCCTAGATTTGAATTTGTCAAAATATGTAAAAATACACAAAAAAATCGTAGGTTTATATTTTAGGAGCTGTAAGACTAAAACCCCATGGCCGCGCCAATGAAACGGTGAAAAACACGTTATCGCCGATATCTCACTGAAAAAGCATCGCAGAGGTCTGAAGTTTTTTGTAAAACCTAGATTTGAGTTTGTCAAAATATATAAAAATACAAAGAAAAATTCTAGGGTTGTATTTCAGGAGCTGTAAGACCAAAACCCTATGGCCGCGCCATTGAAACGGTGAAAAACACGTTATCGCCGATATCTTGCTGAAAAAGCAACGTAGAGGACTGAAGTTTTTTGTAAAACCTAGATTTGAATTTGTCAAAACATGAAAAAATACAAAGAAAAATCCTAGGTTTGTATTTCAGGAGCTGTAAGACCAAAACCCTATGGCCGCGCCATTGAAACGGTAAAAAACACGTTATCACTGATATCTCGCTGAAAAAGCATCGCAGAGGTCTGAAGTTTTTTGTAAAACCTAGATTCGAATTTGTCAACATAATTAAAAATACACCAAGAAATCCTAGGTTTATATTTCAGGAGCTGTAGTACTTTATCGCGTAGAAATAAGTTGTGGTTATCTATAGAAGAAAGAAAGTATTAGCGGTGTATTTTTTTGTAAACAACACCTATTAATATGTAGAATTACCGTTAATAGGCAAAAAAGTATGTTTTTTCATAGTAAAAAACTTTCAATACGTTTTGAATGTTCCGATAGGGTGACCATGACTTATTGTTTACAGAAAACTTTCCACCTGCAAGTATTAGAAACTATATCTCAAGGATTCTAAATTAAATTAAAATAAAACGATAACTAAAATACAAAACATATGTTTATTTCTTTAAAAATCACATGAATCACAGATTATTCAGTTACCCCTCCGTACCGTTTATTCCGAACCTAACCCGAAATCCTAACCCGGTCGCGCGGGTTAGGTTATAGGTATTTTTTTATTTAACTACGATTACTATAACAAAGTCTACGGAGCCCCGTGCATTATCGTATCACCGGAAAAACAAATACCTACTCGGAAGTTCGGTTTGGATTTCGGGTTAGGTTCGGAATAAACGGTACGGAGGGGTAACTGAATAATCTGTGATTCATGTGATTTTTAAAGAAATAAACATATGTTTTGTATTTTAGTTATCGTTTCATTTTAATTTAATTTAGAATCCTTGAGATATAGTTTTTAATACTTGCAGGTGGAAAGTTTTCTGTAAACAATAAGTCATGGTCACCCTATCGGAACATTCAAAACGTATTGAAAGTTTTTTACTATGAAAAAAAAATACTTTTTTGCCTATTATCGGTAATTCTACATATTAATAGGTGTTGTTTACAAAAAAATACACCGCTAATACTTTCTTTCTTCGATAGATAACCACAACTTATTTCTACGCGATAAAGTACTACAGCTCCTGAAATATAAACCTAGGATTTTGTGGTGTATTTTTAATTATGTTGACAAATTCGAATCTAGGTTTTACAAAAAACTTCAGACCTCTGCGATGCTTTTTCAGCGAGATATCGGTGATAACGTGTTTTTTACCGTTTCAATGGCGCGGCCATAGGATTTTGGTCTTACAGCTCCTGAAATACAAACCTAGGATTTTTCTTTGTATTTTTACATGTTTTGACAAATTCAAATCTAGGTTTTACAAAAAACTTCAGTCCTCTACGTTGCTTTTTCAGCGAGATATCGGCGATAACGTGTTTTTCACCGTTTCAATGGCGCGGCCATAGGGTTTTGGTCTTACAGCTCCTGAAATACAAACCTAGGCTTTTTCTTTGTATTTTTATATATTTTGACAAATTCAAATCTAGGTTTTACAAAAAACTTCAGTCCTCTGCGATGATTTTTCAGCGAGATATCGGCGATAACGTGTTTTCACCGTTTCAATGGCGCGGCCATAGGGTTTTGGTCTTACAGCTCCTGAAATATAAACCTAGGTATTTTTTGCGTATTTTTACATATTTTGACAAATTCAAATCTAGGTTTTACAAAAAACTTCAGACCTCTGCGATGCTTTTTCAGTGAGATATCGTCGATAAAGTGTTTTTCACCGTTTCAATGGCGCGGCCATGGGGTTTTAGTCTTACAGCTCCTAAAATATAAGCCTAGGCATTTTTTCTATATTTTTACAATTTTTTTACAAATTAAATCTGTTATCTGCTAAAATTTCAGGTCTCTGCAACGCTTAGTTTTAAAGATCTCCGTGGCCGCGCGGTTTGCCGCGTTTCAATGGCGCGGCCACGTTCAAACCCTTAAAACTTTTTAACCATAACTTTGACAAATTTATGGTTTTGGGAATCATGTTTTACAAATTTTTACATAATCATGGCATATTTTTTTTTAAAAAAAAACGCCGTGGCCGCGCCATCGAAACGGACACATCTGCAGATAACTTAATGAAGTACATAAGGGAAATAGAAACGGAAAGGGAGATAAAAATAAAGAGAATCCGTAAAGTGTGAGATCCTATAACAGATACTGTTATTTTGACTAGAGATGTAAGATTTAATGGAAGAGACTAAGTACCAACAAGCCTAGATTAATGAACAAGAAGATGATAATGTATATATTGAAGAATACAAAGATGAAGAATAGAAGAAAGATGATGAAGAAATAAAGGGAAAAGAAGATAATAAAATTAATGAAGAGTGATTGAGAAATAGAAAACAAAAAACTCGAGAAAGTACTAGCCAAAATATTAGAAGCGGTAGATTTAGATTCATTACTAAACCAAAATGAATGAATATGAAATGTATGAAGCATACTGCTTGATAAGTATAGGAGAAGGAATTAAAAGAAGCAATGGATTATGGAATGGGTAAATAATAGATAAATAAAAAAAAAAGGGCCGAAGCCATCAAAAGAGAAATACAAGCTCTACAAAAAATGAATACTGCACGGACAGAAACTGATTTATCTGAAAACGAGAACGCCTTAAGACACATAATGGGTTATTAAAATCAAAGAAAATAACTTGAAAAGGCTCGATTAGGAGTGAACGATTTTTAAACTAAAAGAAGAGTACGACTTTGAGAAAAAAATATACTCCAGTAGCAAGAATATCCTCAGTTCGAACAATCCTGGTACATGAAATACAGAGAGGGCGGAATGTAAGACAACTGGATGTACCCAGTGTCACAGAATTAAAGTTTTTATTACTAACTTAAATTCTGAACGCAGCCAACTCTATCTGTCAAAGACAATTTTGTAAGAGAAAAAAAGTCAACCATGCCTCCAATTTTACTCCTGTATTAATCTATGGTAAGAAAGAGCGTGTTTCTCGCAAATAAAACTATAAAATTCAAGATGTTGTTTAATTTCATCAAAATTGAAATACTTTAGTCCATCGGCTTAAACAAAGATGTAGCTAACTCCATCTAGGACTGGCATATGTCTCCAACGAGATATCATGCTCAGATCACAGATGGATCCGTTACACCATTAACCATAATCTACCCAAACCACAGCGAAGACATCCAAAACACAGACCAGTCTTAGTTTATTAGACTTGTCAAAGCGGAGTTAGGAAAATGACCCTCTTTACCGGCTGAAATACCTCTAACCACGGAACAGGAAAAACAGTGGTAATGCAAAGTAGGCGTGGCACGCGTGTCACTAATAGGCGCTTCCACGCAAAAGCGATTCCAGTCGTGTCCTAACATCGCGTCGAGTTGGTAGTCTCGCGTCAAATTTATTTTTACTTAACTAAGCCGTTTTTGTTCCATTTTGGAGTTCGAAAATGACAGTAGGAGAAAGTATCTTAAAAATGGAGTTATTTCGTATCATCGGTAAAAACGATTGTTTTCTAATACAATCTTAGTAAATTTCAATTTAATAATAATTTAATAAAACGTCTAGTTAAAATCAACCTTACGCGATTAAAATAAAAGAAAAGAAAGAAAGAAAGAAAAAATATTTAATTGCCACAAAACGACATACAAACATTACATTTCAAGAACGAGAATAGTGGTTAACCATAGTGTTAGTAGTTCTTAAATTATGTTAGAAATGTAAAATAAAAGACAAAAAAAATAAATGCGAGTGTAAATAAAAGCAGATGCATGTCGTGATTGTGGCAAGAAGGCTTCCACTCAGCATAATGCTGTGCCGTGGGGGACCCACAACACGGCGCTGTTTTTCAGTGTTCGCCTAGGACGTGACGTACGGATACCAAGGTCTGTAGTGCATGTAAAAATAGGTACAAAAACAAAAAAAAAAAATACATTAAGATATTTAAAATAAACTATAAATATTATTATGTTTTGAAAAAAAGGAATGCAGGTATCAGAAACACCGAAGAGATGCATATACGGCACACGATTGACAAAACAGAAAGTGCGGGTATTACACCCGCAAAAACACGTAAAATCGTTCAGTGTTCTGTCCTGCTCCAACACCCACACTCGCGCAGCGCTCCCACAAAGCCTTACTTTGTGAGCCTACGCGAAGTAGTACGTGCACGCGCTCGTTGGATCATAGACTTATATATAATAAATTGAGACGTTGGATGTCGTCAGGGCGGCGAACGAGCCCCGCGCTGGCATTTGCCGTGGGATTAGCTCGTGTGGTTCGATTCGTGATGTTAGACAACAAAGGAAGAAGAGAAAGTGTTGTGCCTAGTAAAGAACGCCCCCCACATCGCTGCCTCTGAAGTATTGTGATGCCGCTGCGTCTGACCGCTTGGATTCGATGCCAATGGATTATAAACCTTAAGTGAGTAACTTTAAAGCAATTTTTTATTTATATTTATAATATATACATTGTTCAACCTTCTGTTCTTCTAACAGGATTCTTTTTAAATGAAATTTAAAGCTTTGTTTTGTTTTCAGCGATCTTATGGGTGGTGGAATATCGTTCCAGCAGCGAGCGGCGGCATACTTAAAGCATCCTCTAAAGGCTGCGGTCCTACGACGAGGCAACGAGAGCGGTTTGGACGAGGGGCGGGCGGAGTAGCGGTAGTGCTCGTGTCTCCAGCTAAGCTTTTTTAACAGGTATTCCGGTTTGTGTGTTTGTATGATGCCGAACATTAAGACTGCTAAATGCAATTTCCGTCGTGCAACCATTTTTAACACGTTATGTTTATTCAAGTAGGGTGTGATATGATGCCTCCGGGGTATACTGAAGCAGTAACGCGCACATGCATTTTGTACCCGCTGTATTAGACGCTCTGTGCGGGAAAGGAGACACGGCCCGTATACAGTGTCACAATAATTCAGTTTGGACAGTACCAGGCTGTCCACCAATCTCTTCCTCATTGCAACACTAAGGAGGTCTTTCACCCGGTACAGAACCTTTAATCTATAAAAACAGTTTTTCACTACACCATTGATATGCGCCTCAAAACGAAGTTCTGGGTCCGTGACTAGACCTAGGTTGCAAGCGATGTCCACCCTTTGGATGTTTTCTCCCATGATTTTAACTTCGGGCTTAGCAGAAAGAATTGACTTTATTTGATTTCTGCTGCCCATGACCATAAACTTAGATTTCTTTGGATTCAGCACAAGTGAGTTGCCCTTAGACCACGACGCGATTCTATCTAGTTCCTCATTCAGGGTACGTACTCCGGCTGTTGTGTTACTAGTTTTGAACGAGACATACAACTGAGTATCATCCGCGTATACATGGTACTTGCAGTTTTTAACACACGCAGTTAGGTCGGCACTATAGAGTATGTAGAGTAAAGGCCCGAGCAGTGATCCTTGGGGAACCCCCCTTGTGATTACTTTCGAGGAAGAAGATACCGTGGAACCGTCTTTCTTGCGCAACTCAACCCGCTGCGACCTACCCGTTAAATAACTTTTAAACCATTCCGTAGTCTGGCTGTCAAAACCGTAATATGTTAATTTGGATAAAAGTAAATGAATATTAATCGAGTCAAAAGCCCGCGAGTAGTCGAGCAGCACCATGATAGAACCCTCACCACGGTCCCGTGCTTCAAGGAGGTTACCCACGACGTCCGCTAAGGCAGTTGCGGTTCCACGTCCCCTTCTGAAACCTGACTGCAGTTCAGGCAGCATATCATGCCTCTCGAGAAAATCGATGACCTGCAGATACACCACTCTCTCCAACACCTTGGACAAACATGGCAAAATACTTATGGGACGAAGGTCTTTGTAACTTTGTGGGTTATTGTTTTTTGGAAGAGGCCGCACAATCGCATTACGCCACAAATCAGGAAATACGTTTGACGTAATTGATTTGTTTACTATATCGGTTATTGTAGTTAAAGATTGTGGTAGTGTAAGAGTTAACATATCTTTCGATATACCGTCAATACCCTGCGCATTTGTGGATATAGTTTTTAAGATATTTAGTACTGTTTTTGTGTCTGTTGGCATTAAGGTGAAAATTGCGGCACCGTATTTATACATAAAGTTTATTTTGGATTGAATGTATTCACTATTTCGTTCTTCGCTACTCAATTAGGGATGTAGACGGGTCGGGTATTGATTTTATAGATGGATATCGATAAAAGAAAATAGGAACCTATATTTTCTTTTATATTAGGTGGAATTAATTTTTCCATAAAAAAATTGAATAACGTTTTGCATGCATAATAATTATTACAATGATTGTTTGTGCAGCAATTTCTTGAAATCACTAAATGAAAAAGCCTTCTGATTTTTAGATTTCCCAAAGACGCTAGCGTCAAAGAGAAATGGATAGATACAACAACGGGTAGAGTTAATTGGATGCCATCCAAATCAAGCACGATATGCTCTGAACATTTTTTTGAAGTTGATTTATTAAGCCGTTTTTTAGTTTTAACGAGACTAGCGAACAGTAATAGATGTTTTATACATATAATATTTTAAGTTTAAATAATACTACGCCATTCATACTACAGTTTTAGTGAACTTCATACAAGGTTTATTTTTTCGAATTAAGAAATCGGGTATCTATCGATATCGATAATGTACGTAATTAAAAATGCAAGGTCACTTCCCTGGTCGAGTAGCAGACCTATCGACCTATGACACGAATGTCAACCTTACATAAAACGCAATAAAGTTTATAATTGCAACCACTGAGAATGCCGCCATCTATGGTCGGGTAGCGGAATTTACTTGGCAATTGAACCTAGTTTGACTTTAGATTATAAAACGTCGTAAATACTTTCTGCACTAACGCAAAATAAATCTTATTGAAAGAGCGTGAAGATTTCTTTCCAGATGTAAGATCTGTGACGTATGCTTGTTTTGACTAAAATTAAAACGACAAATCAAACGACCGGCTTATTTGTAGTGCAATAAGATTATCAGTTTATTTGTGTGAGTTTGGCGACACCGGTT
Source organism: Orthosia cruda (assembly GCA_964057195.1). Classification (NCBI taxonomy): domain Eukaryota; kingdom Metazoa; phylum Arthropoda; class Insecta; order Lepidoptera; family Noctuidae; genus Orthosia; species Orthosia cruda. The sequence goes on along the minus strand of OZ059856.1, from coordinate 16,726,691 downwards.
CTCATAGTAATTTTGCTGCATTTCACTTCTACTGTTTTTTCTGTTCCGTGCCTCTAACTAACCTATCCATCTTTTCTAGCTATGAACAGTCATGCTTAGCATCGTACCTAGGCAGGGAGTTAGACAGTCCTGGGGGGTGACCATAAGCTCTTAGAACAAGGTTTATGTACATCTGTCCTTTTTTCACAGTCGAACCATGATAGTTTTGATACGTCATGGTACGGGGGCTGGTGGCGTATTTACGTTTTCGTGTCCAATTTGAGGCAGTACTGCCTTGAAACACGCACGGGGAAGTTACGCTACAGATAATATAATACTAACATTAACTCTCTTTCCAAATCCGTGTTCCATTCCAGGCGCTCGTCCTCCAGCACCTCGCGCACGGTTTTGTATGCAAACTCTTCCAATCACGTATTCAAGGCGCTGCATGGAATTTAGTCCTTCAATCGTGCACGGATTTGCAAGGACCATACGCTAAGATTAAGCACCACGAAACACACAAATGTTTTTGTATTTGTTGTTTTCAATGTGCAAGAAAACGCGGCCAAAGCTTTGTTTTATTAGGACAAAAATAAATCTCCATTCAAACAAACATGTAAATATACATGAGTATGGTATCTATTGTATCCTACAATAGACAATCATCGTAGATACATGGAAAAAGCAAAACAGTAAAAAGAGAAAAATAACTTTTGTTTCGCAAGTCTGAGTTTTTGATATATATCTCTTTTTGTTTCCGTTTTGCGACACCGACTTTCGATTTGAATGTCTGCTTTGGAAGTCGGTTTATTTTTTGTGAATTGATTTTTATTTTTCACTGTTTATTTTGGTATTTACAATATCACTTAAGGAATTCCGTTGTATGTTTTATATCTTGTAAACTGCTGAAACGATTTTTATGAAACTTGCACTATTGCCTAAGTTGAAAATCTAATAAAAAAATATGATCACGATCTGTTTTTGAGTCTGAGTACCTACTAGAAATGCGTGGAATATGAAACACACACAAACATAGGTATATGAAATTTGGCATATATGTTTAGAAGCTCACATAGAGTACCATATGGGAATATTGTGCAATTCCAACAATATTACATACATGCGTACCGAATAGATAACCTCCCTTTTTTTAAAGTCGGTAAAATAATAATTACGTATTTTTATAAAATCAATAACTTTTGGCAGGAAGCTCATTATCATTCTCATATTTGACGCAATATTGTGAACACGTTTTCTTTTTACAATTTCTAACTTGTTTGTCGTCCTGATTGGATCCTTCCACTGCATGGTAGACCATGTATTCCATGTATGGAAGTATTTTTTTATTATTTGAAACCAAACGAATGCGTCTGGGGAAGGGGCGAGACGCAAGTGGTCATGTTTACGCGCATGCATCACCTTGAACACGTGTTTGGAAGAAAAGTTTGTGTTACAAACCCGTGCGTGATTGGAGGACGCTTGCCTTAAATTGAACACCAATTTGGAAAGGGTGTTAGCGTAAAAAACCTCGTGCGTGTTTCAAGACAGTACTGCCTCCTATTGGACTCGGAAACGTAAATACCCGTCCTGGTGTTGTACAGAATTGGAAAGACACCATCATAGGCTGAGAAGGCTGTTCAACAGAGCAAGGAACACACAGTCGCGGCCTCGCGGGGTCGCCAGTAGACTGGGACCGTTACACTTATATCCATAGAACCTATAAAAAAAACTATTATGCCTCAGAGGTAAGACTAGTTGGAGGCGTTTTTGCACATTTTTAACATTGAGAACAATAACCAGGCAATTAGGATCAAACTCATAACCTGTCTGCCCTGTCGTGCTCAAGAGAAGGAACATTCAATAGGATGCCTAAAAAAACAGATAAAACACACAGCTACTTCTGACCACCCACTTGCGAGGTTGCCAGATTGCCATCCAGCAATGTTGGGAACCGCATGGGGAAAGGGACACGATTAGCTCCGACTGGGATGTAAAAAGAAGGAAGAAGGGGGAGGGGTGGAAGTTAAAGTCAAAGACAAATTAACGTGGGTAATCAACACCTTCTTACCTTTCAAGGCAGCAAGGATACACGGTATTTGCCCAGCTCTGCTTAGGTGGAGCGGAGATCTACTGCCGGAATACCTCGTCAAGATTTTTCGAGCCTATCTAGCCCACCGCTACATTCCCTTTAAATGGCGCTTAGTAAAGATCGTCTTCATTCCGAAACCGGCAGCCGTATTGCGTAAGCGTATGAATTGCGTAAGTGGCAACGCAAATAGTTTGACCGCTATCCAATCGACCAATCACACAGACGGAAATCCACATCGCATCATTCATCTCGCATGTGATTGGTTGATTTGGTCGATTGGATAGCGGTCAAATTACTATAAACTAAAAAAAAATACTATTTAACAAATCTTCACTGTATTTAAAGAAAAATAATATTCATGCACCGAGTATACCCTTTTGCTTGCAAGTCGCTGCTAACACCATCTATCTATCGCCATGGAACGGACCCGAACGCGAACGGTGTACAAAAAATAATCGGTTTAATCAGATGATAAACGCTAGTTACGTCGGCACGGTTTCTTTGTATGGGATGAGGCATCTGTGTTATTATATTATCTGTGACTGAGTTTTTGCATCATTTACAACATTTTCCTTAAAACCTTAACGCGAAACTTCCAGTTGGAGAAAGCCATATTGTCGTTCAGTTTTTGAAAATTACACGTTCCCGACGACGTCATTTTACTTTTGTCGATCAACCACACTCGCTGTTATTTTTATTTATTCTACACCAACATAAAACAATACAAAAAGAAACCCTAAAATTAAAACAAACAACCAACAGGCGGCCTTATCGCCGTTTTTATTTTCTAATTTCTGCCAGCGGCTTCGCTTGCGTGAATGTCGAAAATTATCCCAAGGGAACGTATTCCTGGCATAAAAAGTATCCTATGTGCCATCCAGACTATAATCAATCTCTGTGCAATTTATTTTATTTTGAAATTGGCTCGCGTTTGACCACTATCGCACCTGATGGTAAGCGATGATGTGGTCAACGGTAAAACACGCTTGCCTAGAAGTAACATATTCACTCTTGAGTTAAAGACCCCTAGATTGTAGCTATCGGAAAAAACACATACTCCGGCAGAGAATGCCACTCTTTAGCTGTACGCATAATAAAAGTATTCTCAAAACGTTTAGTGCGTATGAGTGGGATGTCCACCATGTACCGATGGCGCATCGCCGTACGTCTGGTAGTCCGGTGATAAAACGGGCTAGGCGGAATTAGATCATGCAATTCCATCGCACACTTCCTGAAATGTAACCGATAAAAAACGACAAGCTGGCAACTCGGCGACGATGTTCAAGGCTCTCGGGCTTAGACTTAACAATGCTTCTTGGCTCGCTTTTCGATCTCTAGTGCATCAAGCTGTTATTTTGCAGATCCGTCCCATAGATGAGAACAGTACTCCATGCATGTTCGAACTTTCGCTTGGTACAAGCTGAGCAGCTGCTCTGGAGTGAAGTACTTCTCATCTTATAAATAAATAATAAATATATCATTATTTTGATCCTAAAATTGCTTAAGCTAGTGTTCCAGAGTGAAGAACCCTGACTTCTAAACTAGGTTTATGTACTTGTATCTTAGAAGCCACTGGGACATTGGCTTCAAAGTGATGTGCTTAAAGAAAATAGGATACACATTAAACACAATAATCCATTATGGCTAGTTAAAGAGAAACAAAAAGGATCTCCCGCTTTTGGCAGCCAGCTGAGCCTTTGCCTCAATGCATGGGCCAAAATTGAGAGTCAACGTAACGCCAACAAGCTCAAGATGGTCAGTTATTGGCACGGTCATATCTCGGTAAGTTGGAGCCGGGTGAAATTGGCTCTTTTTAGCGGAAAAAAGACACGCCTGGGTTTTAGCAGTACATGAGAGTTCTTCAAGATATAGGCTTTTCCTAGTTTGAAGGACAGGGATCTTATTATGTGTAATAGCCACGTCCATTAAAAAAAAACTCCGACCAGATTGGCATCGCCCAAACGCTCACCATGGCCGCCTGGAGAGACCGGATCTGAGGCCAATTGCGTTGCACAAGTATCTGTCAGCAACAGTGCTGTCGTCTGCATACCAAAAGGTATTCAGACGGCAGCGGTTTTAGCAGATCGTTAACGTGCAGCAAGAATAAAGTTGCTGAGATTGCCGTGCCCTGATGGACCCCGGCATTAATATCCAATTGGTCCGACGAGCAGCCATCGATAAGTACTCGAATGGACCGATATCTCAGGAAGTCTGCAAACCAATCACAAAGACCACCGGGTAGACCGAACGAAGGAAGCATAACAATAAGGCTATGCCAGACCCTATCAAAAATCTTCGAGATGTCAAGGGAGACGGCAAGCACTTCCCCGTGCCTCTCGATGGCCTCACTCCAGATGTGAATAGCATACTCTAGAAGATCCCCAGTAGACCGATTTCGGCGGAAGCCGTATTGGCGGTCACTAAGGATATCGTTTGCTTCTAGTTATGCCAGGAAATTAATATTGAGTGCACTTTCCATACTCTTATATTACAGATATGGGTCTGTAGTTGGCCGGTTCAGCTCGACTGCGCTTCTTGGTCACGGGCTGTTCGTTAGCTTGATGCCAAGCATTCGGCACTTCTCCAGCCTCATACGAAAGGCGGAATAGACTAGTCAAGATCTGAGACAGTTCATCTAGATCGGGCCAGCCGTTTGAACGTGAAGAAGTAACAATCATACAAACACACTCACAAACTTTGGCCTTTATAATATTAGTGTCAAGTGTGATAGTAGGATAGGATAGTCAGAGGCCGATGAAATTAAACCATAATATCTTTTATTTTATAGTTTTATTTGCGAGTCAGTTTTTTATTTTTCTTTTCACTTTCTCTCTTCATTAGTTTTATTTTCTTCTTTTATCTTTCTTTGAGTAGTATAGTGTTATTTGCGAGTCACAGTTTTTTGTTCTTCATTTCTCTTTCTCTCTTCATTCATTTTATTTTCTTTCTTTGAGTTTTATAGTTTTACTTGCGAGTCACAGTTTTTTGTTTTTCTTTTCGCTTTCTCTCTTAATTAATTTTATTTTATTTTATCTGTTTAGCCTCTCGCTTTTAGGTTTGGATTCACGGCCTGGCAGCGCATTACGCTTACCGCTAATTTCGTTTGCATTTACATCTGCTACCAAGTTTAAAAACCATACCGTCTTAATGACGACATCTTAGTATAATGGCTGAGCTATTTTATATTACGAAAGCACGAATCTTCGTAAATCATGCACTTTTAAATAAGTGCACATCATTTATTGAACGACTAGACATCGAGTTTGAATTAAATTGTTGTTATTATGTAATGTTAAAATACCAATGTCCCACAGTCGTTGAAGATCTGGATAAACTCAGAATTAAACTCTTTGAGTGCAGCTTTCCTAAACGTCGAATCTGTATAGAAGATAAAGACATTTGCCATACTCGTTGCTTTTGCATTAAACCTCTTGACGACGCAGCGCAACAACCGTTTATTGCTGCCGCAGAATGCGCTTTGAGCCAGCCACCGATGATCAGTACGCCTGAATCAATAGATATGGAAGTAGAAGAAGATTCCGAACAGCGTTCGGAAACTTCCGGCGCCAATGAAAATAATGAAAATGGCTCCAATGTAGATGGAGATTTATCCAGTCAAGAAGATTCGTTTGATTTTGAAGACGACGATTTTCCAGCCGTCGTACGTATAAAGTATGAGGATCTAGATGAAAACCTCTGGGGTGGCAAGGAGAAATTAAAAATAGTCACCCATGGCGGCACTGCTTTTGTGGTATACGGGGATAAAGAGTATAAAGTGAACGTGAAAACCTGCATTTCAGCAGTGGTTGTGGATTCAAAAACTATGGATTTTAAATGCTCTAGATGCTATCTTCGTGGTCTTGAGACATTTGGAGTTCCTGGAATTTACAAAATAAAATTGAATGATATACTGGATCCATATGTTGACCTTATCAACGATGGAACTGCGAAATTCAGCGACTCCACTTGCCGTCTGACTACTATGGAATTTGTTATAAAAGAATTAAATAATTGCTGTAAATGTTCTGAATACAATAGAACAATACATGATGATGCCTTCAAACTTGCCGGCATGTGTCTGAGGTTTGAGAATCCTGGCAGATTTATATTATAATAATAGTGACTAGTTAGTTTTCAACTAAGTAAGATGGGGTTACCTACTCCAATGACCCGCAGTTCGATTGCGGGTCTGTCAATACTGCTTGGTAAGTATAGAAGAAGGAATTAAAAGAAGCAATGGAATATGGAATGGGCCGAAGCCATCAAAAGAGAAATACAAGCCCTACAATAAAATTAATACTGCACAGACATAAACTGTTTTATCTGAAAACGAGATCGCTTTAAGACACATAGTTGTTTTTTTAAATCAAAGAAAATAACTTGAAAAAGGCTCGATTAGGAGTGAACGGTTTTCAACTAAAAGAAGACTACGACTTTGGGAAAAATGTGCTCCAGTAGCAGATTATCCTCAGTTCGAACAATCCTGGCACATGCAATACAGAAAGGATGGAATGTAAGACAACTGGATGTACCCACTGTTAAAGTTATTAATACTTTCTGTTAAATACAATTTTGTAAGAGATAAAAAAACTCAACCTTGCCTCCAAATTTACTCTTGTTAGAAAAAGCGTGTGTATGTGTCGCAAATAAAACTATAAAACTCAAGATGTTTAATTTCATCAAAATTGAAATACCTTATTTCATCGGACTAAACAATAATAGGCTTAACAATAGCAACCATAGACGTAGCTAACTCCATCTAGGACTGGCAAGTCTCCAACGAGATATCATGCTCCAGATCACAAATGGATCCGTTAAACCATTAACATTAATCAACCATAGCCAAGAAGCCTCGAAGCACAGACCATTCTATGTTTATTAGACAGTTAGGAAAATTACCCTCTGTTGAGGTGTGTCCTCGTGTATCGGGAATGATAATCAGGGAGGTGCTGGCAGCGAATGATTCGTTTTATTTGTTCTTGTTAAATTAGATTTAATATTACAGAAATTATCAGTAAGACAGAGAAGTTTAGAGCTGGTTGCCCGTGATGGAAAGAGAGACTGGTTCGAGGTCGTCGTTCCTATATATAGGCATCGTTCACTGCCCTCTCTCGGCAGGCCGTCGAACTCCGCAGCTGGGCGACGTCGCAAGCGCACGAAGGTGTTGTAGTGGTTCGCGCTTTCAGCTCAGCAACTGCTTGGTGGTTCCTGCCGTTGTTGGTAGATGGCGCTGTCTTCAACATCCTCCGCCGCTTTGAGAGCTTCAGGATAGCTCTCAATGATAACATTGTTGTGGTGATAGTACCATCGCTGGCATGCTTGCAGCATCGGCGTCTTCCCTGGGTACTGGAAGGGGGCAGATCTTGGAGAAGGCCCGCTCAATGACGCCTGTAGCGGTGCGAATGGAGGCCACTCTGGGAACGCCGTCCTTTCCTGGGAACACATTTGTTATTCGTCCTAATCGCCACTTAAGGGGTGGCAAATTGTCCTCCTTCACCAAGACTAGTGAGTTCGGAGTGAGAGTTTCTTTGGTATCCTTCCACTTGGAACGTTTCTGTAGCTCAGAAACGTATTCACTCGCCCATCTTGCCCAGAAATGTTGTCTCAGCTGCTCGATACGGCGATAGCGTGACAGTGAATGCGTGGCTACTGTCATGATGTCTTTCTCTGCAGGCGCCGTCAGCGGTCGACCGATCAAGAAGTGCCCAGCAGTGAGGGGAGTGAAGTCATCAGGATCTGAAGAGATAGGATACAAGGGACGGGAATTCAGGACGGCTTCTATCTGTGCTAAAACCGTGCTGAACTCCTCGTAATTAAGATGTGCATTGCCTATTACGCGAACAATGTGGTGCTTGCAGGATTTTACCCCCGCCTCCCACAAACCTCCAAAATGAGGTGAATACGGAGGAATAAATTTGAACTCAATATGATTTTCTGAATTAAAGTTTTGTATGTCAGCAGAACATTTATTTAAGAAATGTGTAAATTCCTTAGCTGCACCCACGAAATTCCTACCGTTATCAGAAAAGATTTGTAAAGGTTTACCTCTTCGTGAAATAAATCTTTTTAGTGCCTGAATAAAACCTTCAGATGATAGTGAAGTAACAAGTTCCAAGTGCAAAGCCTTAGTTGAAAAGCAAACAAACAAACACAAATAGCACTTCTCCAATTTGGCACCCCTTCCCTTACGGTTAAGTATGTACATAGGCCCGGCGTAGTCTACTCCACACCGTAGAAAGGGAAACCCAGGCTGCAATCGCTCGTTAGGTAAGTTACCCATAATTGGTTGTGTTGTGATTGTTTTCATACGATAACATATAACGCATCGATGTACTACTTGTTTTGCTAAATTCCTGCCACCTAGCGGCCACCAAGTGTCTCTAATGTGTGATAAGAGCAGCTGGGGTCCCGCATGCAGTAATTTTTTATGTTGATAGTTAAATAACAATAAAGTAAAGTGATGTTTACTACATAATAATATTGGGTGTTTTTTATTGTACATGAAATCTGAATTTCCTAACCTACCACCCACGCGTATTATTTTATTTTTATCTAAAAAAATATTTAAACTTGACAAACTACGTGATGGTTTATTAGGTAAGTTATTTATTAATACCTTCACTTCATTAGGAAACGATTCCCTTTGTACCAACCTTACGAGTAATGTTGATGCATTATTCAACTCGTCAACTGATAAGGAACCCGTATAACGTTTAGTGTGATCTTTTGTTCGTGCATTGTTTAAGAAGCGACACACAAATGCGCAAGCGCGTTGAAGTCTATTGTACGAAGAAAATTTTTTAAATTCAATTACGCGATCTAAACTAGTAATACAGGTTGGTACACTAACAATGTTCGATTTCAGTTCGGGTAATATATCGGTTGGAGTCTGACATAAGTGGTTTTGTTTGTGTGACCAATTGTTTACCTTATCTTGTAAAAATAACGGTCCGTTCCACCACAAGGGTGATGTACTCAGTTCTTCCAATCGTGTACCGCGTGATAACAGGTCTGCCGGGTTATTTATTCCGCTGACATGTAACCAACACACATCACTTGTTAACTCATTTATCTCAACAACACGGTTCTGTACAAAGGTTTTGAGCTGATTAGGAGACATTCTAAGCCAACCTAAAACTATTGTGGAGTCTGTCCATAAAACAATATTATCGAATGTAACGCGGAGTGATTTTTTAATTTTATTTAGTAATTTCGCTCCGACAAGCGCGCCACATAACTCGAGCCGAGGAATACTAACTGGCTTGACCGGAGCTACACGACTTTTAGCGCATAGCAACTTCACTGTGATGTCACCATTCGAATTACGGGTACGAACATATGCGCAAGCACCATACGCAGTTTGACTTGCGTCGGTAAATAGGTGTAACTCTATTAAATTAGGTGAATCACACAAAACAAATCTAGGAATGCGCACTTTATATAGGTTTGATATTGACTCAACGAATTTCTTCCAAAGCAACATTATATCGTGCGGCAGGGCATCGTCCCAACCTACTTTATTAAGCCACAGTTTCTGAAGAAGAACTTTGGCTACTATGACCACCGGACTTAATAACCCCAAAGGATCGTAAATTTGAGAGACAGCGGATAAAATCGACCGTTTAGTCACGTTGGAGAAATCATTGTTTACCTTTGACGTAAAATGAAACTCATCCTTGCTATTGTACCAACCAAGGCCTAATGTTTTGCTCGACACATTTTCACCTAATGACAAATACTTTGTAGTATCAATATTTTGCGCTGTGTTTATAAGAATGTTCGGCGAGTTCGTTACCCATTTTCGTAAAGGAAAACAACCGGATTGACATACCTCATTTACCCTTTTGCATATATACGACAACTGTGTCTCTGAATCAGCCCCGGTAATTAGATCGTCTACATAAAAGTCTTCCAATATAGTTCGAGAAATTAACTCGTCTTTACAATCCAATCCTAACTGTCTAACACAGCGAATACACAAGTACGGCGCCGACGCCGTTCCGTATGTTACAGTGTTAAGACGGTATACACTAAGAGGATCTGACGATTTCTCTCGCCACAATATCAATTGCAAGTTTCTTTGCTCATCGTGAACTAAAATTTGCCTAAACATTTTCTCAATGTCTGCACACGCAACGTACCTATACTGACGAAAACGCATAATAATAGAAAACAAATCATTTTGCAGTGCAGGGCCGACTAACTGTATGTCATTAAGCGATTTTCCAGTAGATGTTTTTTGACTAGCATCAAACACTACGCGTAATTTAGTTGTTACGCTATCTTCACGTAGAACACCGTGATGTGGTAATATAGTAGTTTATGAAACTGTTGCATAATAAGGGGTATTAAAACATGAGTGTGTGTTTAAAAACCGAGCCGTAGGCGAGGTTTTTAATAGTTTTCACACGAATGTTTTAATACCTAGTTATGTGCAGTTTCATACACTACTTTATCTACACTCATAAATTGGGATTGAACCTACAAAATACCTCTTTTTGCATTTTCCATGCCATAAAATCGTGATAGCATTTGTCATATACTTTTCTCGACTTTGCTGGTAATAAATTAAGAGTAATTTCCATCGCCGCATGTAAAATATCGGGTGGAGTCAAATTTTCTTCACATTCACTGATATCAGACATTTTTAAACAATAATTTAAATAACTTATGAAATTCAGTACAGCAAAACTTGCAAAACGTATGAATGGCGCCAAAACCCAGCACATCACCGCATTAACCGCGCATGCGCTAAGGCTTAGCACGCACTGCGATCTTTATTCGCGCGATTTTTTGCGCCCATTCTGCGACCTATGGAATTGTATGAAGTTGTTCGCATTGCGGTAAAGAAATCGTGCGGAAAAAATACCGCAAGAAATCCGTGTTTTGCCACAGAATCCACCGCACTACGGCGCGAATTTTATTCGCCCGCATATTTTGAGCTCTATGAACAGGTAGAAGGAAACAAAATTCGCGCGAAGAAAAATCGCAGTGCGTGCTAAGTTTAAAGCGGGCATTGTCATAGACAATTTAAAATTGGAATCAAATCTTTTTATAATAGATACTATAAAATGGCATTACAAAAAAAAAAGATGGAAACTCCTTAGTGATTAACTTCTTGGATTCGTCCTGTATCGTAATAGAAAAAAATTGTTTTATAGCATTATTTTGTTAGAGAAATAGTGTTATAATAAGATTCTATTTTTAAATTTCGGTATTGTGTTGATAAAGTATGCCAATATAAACTCGTTTTGAATTTTATAATTCGAATATTACGATATGAGAGTAGATAAAATATAATATGGCATCATGTAATCGTCATCAATACGGGTCATGTGTCCTAGGCTCAAGTACTCCCGCATGAAATCGCTATATATGTGTTTGTATTGTGGATTGCGTTCAAGTTTACGCTCTAATGATAGAAATCTGGTTTTAGCAATTTCATAGCTGTCGCCTAGTACTTCCGCTGATTCCTTTAGTGGAATCTGAACCGAAAACCGACCATTGTCTACCCTCTTAGTAGTTTGTACAAATAGGTTTTCACATGAATTTTCTTCTATGGAAAGATGCCGACCTGAGTAAGGAATTTCTTCAATTTCCCAGAATTTTCTTAATTGCTCATTTAATTGTGTTGTTTGAACAATATGACACTGAACCTTATTTGTGTGTAACTTTTCAGTGTGTAAAGGACCCGAAATTATCCACCCTAGTTTGGTATTAACCAAATAAGGTCCAGAAGATAAACGGATTTTACCATTAACAATTAGGTCCCAGAAACAATCTGCACCGATTAATAAATCAATGTGTGAGGGTGTACAGAAATTTGGATCGGCTAACCTAATATCTTTAGGTAAAGAGATATTGTTAATGTCTATACTTGTGGCCGGTATAGTCGACGTAATGCTAGGTAAAACCAGACATTTAATGTGCATATCATGATCGCCGTATATCGATCTAAGATTAATTTCGCAGGAATGGACTGCCTGTGTGACTGAATGTCCTATTCCGCTTATTTGGCAAGTGGACTGTATACGTTGTGTGTTTATTTTCCTACATAAAGAATTTGTGATAAAACAGTGTTGACTGCCGTTATCCAACAATGCACGAGCTTTATAATATTTATTGTCCTTTCCAACGATTTCAACTATAGCGGTCGACAGTAAAACAGATTGTAAAGCGTGTTTACTCAGTAAACTGCTACAATTGTTATTGTGTGAATTTAAGACTGTGTGAAAAGTCTGAACTACTGACGACGAACTATTTCGCGACTCCGTTGTCTTGGACTGATGCGCTTGATCTACAGAGGGCACAGGGCTATCTGTAGTAAACTCATTGTGTAAAAGACTGTTATGTTTGCTATAGCATTGTTTACAAGGACCGGCCCGACAATCACTGACTGAATGCCCTGTCCATAAACAATTAATACAGAGATTCTTGTTCTTAACGAACTGAAGCCTATCCTTTGAACTTAAATCCAAAAATTGTTGACATCCATACAAAGAATGTTTTCCGTTACATTTAAGACATGTGCGGGTAGATTTAAAAAACTTTTTGTTGTTTTGAGTAGCAGCAAAACTATGAGTTTGTTTTTTAACAGAACTCTGATTTGCTTGAGAAGACTGAGAAGTAGTAACTTTAACCATTTCCAAAGTATCAGCCTTATTCTTTAAAAACTGTAGGAGCGAATCTAGGTTAAATATTTTATTTGAATTGCTTGCATTGGTATTTTTAAACTGCTCCCATTCTGTTTCAATGGTTACATCTAACTTTGTAGTTATGAGATAAATCAGCAAAGTGTCCCACCATTCAGTAGGCTCACCAAGAGCTTTCAAAGTTCGTAAGTTCTTAAGTACCGTATCTATTAGTTTCCTAATTTGTGCAGGCGATTCTTTAATTACGGCTGACATTGAAAATAACGCTTTGACATGATTGTGTATCAACAACTTATTATTATTATATCTATTCTCAATCAATTCCCACGCAACACTATAACTGTCTGAAGAAAACTCCAAAGACCTAATAACCTGCAACGCATTTCCGGACAGCGATGATCTTAGATAATGAAACTTTTGTATATTATCAAGTTGTTTCGAATTGTGTATCATTGATAAAAATGTATCTCTAAATTCCAACCAATTATCGTAACTACCGTCAAAGCTTGGAAGTGAAATTGCTGGCAATTTTATTAAAGTATTGGAATTCCATGTGTGTTCTGAATCATTGGAATTGCACTTTTGCATATCACTACTATTATTTATTAAACAATTAGCTTCAGCGACTGAACCATAGTAAGAATTATCAAAGGACTCTCTATACTCTAATTGTTCTGACATGTCTTTTTCCGGCACCAAATCCTCGATTAAAGATTGAATTCTACTAAACTCCTGATGCAAACCTTGAGCAGACTTTACGCGTAATTCCAATTCTGTCTTTTGCTTAGGATTAATTTCGTTACCTACTAACAAATTTACACATTTTTCGAACTGGGTGAGCATACCTTTAATGGTACCTCGTTTCTTTTTTAAATCTGCTAGCTTTTTAATATCCTCAGACAAACTCATTGTGGCAATGTGTGTTAGGTGTGGGCACTCACAATTTTCTGCAGCACGAGTGTGGTGAACAAAGCGCGCAGCTGTTTGGCGAACCTGTATACACAAAGCACGATTTTAGCACACACAGAAAGAATAGGTGAGGAGAAAGGATTGCCAGGCACCCCTGAAGTCGTTCGCTGGTAGCGTGGTGATGATGCGGCTTCGAAGGTCCAAATGTTGAGGTGTGTCCTCGTGTATCGGGAATGATAATCAGGGAGGTGCTGGCAGCGAATGATTCGTTTTATTTGTTCTTGTTAAATTAGATTTAATATTACAGAAATTATCAGTAAGACAGAGAAGTTTAGAGCTGGTTGCCCGTGATGGAAAGAGAGACTGGTTCGAGGTCGTCGTTCCTATATATAGGCATCGTTCACTGCCCTCTCTCGGCAGGCCGTCGAACTCCGCAGCTGGGCGACGTCGCAAGCGCACGAAGGTGTTGTAGTGGTTCGCGCTTTCAGCTCAGCAACTGCTTGGTGGTTCCTGCCGTTGTTGGTAGATGGCGCTGTCTTCAACACCCTCTTTACCGGCTGAAATACCTGTAACTAACTTAGACGAACGCGTAAACAACATCACATCTATCCTTTTACCGGCTGAAATACCTGTAACTAACTTAGACGAACGCGTAAACAACATCACATCTATCCTTTTATCTAGCAATGAACAGTCATGCCCCTCATCGTACCTAGGCAGGGAGTTAGGCAGTCCTGCAGCATTATTTCGTAATTAATTCAGCAAAGCAAATGGCAAAGAGTATGTATACCAATCACATATAGACGGAAATCCACATCGCGTCTTTCATCTCGCATGGGATTGGTCGATTGTTCATACTCTTTGCCTTGCCGAATTCATTACGCAATAAGGCTGCTAGTGGCGTATTTACGTTTCCGTGTCCAATAGGAGGTAGTACGGCCTTGAAACACGCCCGGGTTTGTTACGCTAATTCTCTTTCCAAATCAGTGTTCCATTTCAGACGCTCGTCCTCCAGTCGCGCACGGGTTTGCATGAAAACTCTTCCAAACGTGTGTTCAAGGCGATGCATGGAATTTAGTCCTCCAATCGCGCACGGATTTGAAAGGACCATGCGCCATGATTAAGCACCACAAATTAGACTACAAAACACACAAATGTTTGTTCGTGGGCATTTTTGTGTTTGTTGTTTTCAATGTGCAAGAAAACTCGACCAAAGTCTTTAATATTTTATTAGGAAAAAAATAAATCTACATTCAAACATGTATGATTATGGTATATATTGTAGGTAAGACAATAATCGTAGATACATGAAAAAAGCAAAACAGTAAAAAGTGGAAAAATTACTTTCGTTTCGGAAGTCGGTGTTTCTGATATCTACCTCTTTTTGTTTCCGTTTTGCGACCCCGACTTTCGATTATAATGTACCAATTTTAAAATCCGCATGGGGAAAGGGACACGATTAGCTCCGACTGCGATGTAAAAAGAAGGAAGAAGGGGGAGGGGTGGAAAATAAAAGTCGAAAGACAAATTAACGTGGGTAATCAACACCTTCTTATCTTACAATGTATCCCACACGGTATTTTTCCAGCTCTGCTTAGGTGGAGCGGAGATCTACTGGCGGAATACCTCGTCTAGTTTATTCAAGCCTGTCTAGCCCATCGCTACATTCCCTTGAAATGGCGCGTAGTAAAGATCATCCACATTCTGAAACCGGGTAGTGCGACTATACCCAGCCCAAATCTTTTAGACCCATAAGCATAAGCCGCACCTCGTTCTTCTTGAAGACGCTGGAAAGACTAGGCCCGACTAGGGGCGATTAGAAAATAAATTTCGGTACTGAAACCTCTACTACACCCCAATCATTACGCCTACTGCGCGGGCAGATCAACCGAATTAGCACTCCACAGCGTAGTCTCACGTATTGGAAATGCTATTAAAGCAAAAAACCCAACCCTAGTCGCTTTCATTGATATTAAAGGTGCCTTTGACAAAACAAAGTTAAGCATCGGGCAGTCGATCGCCACGCACGGTGATGCGCCAAGCCAACGCTTATACTGGGTGTCCCAAAAAGGACGCAAGATTTGAAATTGAAGAAAAGCACTTTTATTTTTTCGTTATAATATATTTGTATATAAAATCTTGAAGTACATAAAATAGGGTTATTTGTGGAATAACACGTCAGGCAAATGTCCTCCTAGGCTTTGCTGGCACATACGCACTCTTTTGTCAAAGTTTTCTATGACCATTTTGCATAGATGCGGCTGAATTTCCCCGATGCAGCGTCGAATTTCCTGTTTTAAAGCGTGAATAGTTGTAGGCTTATTGGCATAGACTTTAGACTTTAAATAACCCCATAAAAAGAAATCTAAAGGCGTTAAATCGCAAGATCTAGGGGGCCAATTCTGATCACCGAATCGAGAGATCACACGACTAGGAAAAGTTTCATGCAGTAATTGCATCGTTTCTCCGGCTGTGTGGCAAGTGGCCCCGTCTTGTTGAAACCACATTGCTTCCACATCGATATCCTCTAATTCGGCTAAAAAAAACCTTGTTATCATGTTGCGATATCGAGCCCCATTAACAGTAACCGCTTGACCGGCCTCATTATGAAAAAAATATGGTCCAATAATGCCTTCAGCCCAAAACCCGCACCAAACAGTGACACGTTGTGGATGCATTTGTTTTTGAACAATCACATGTGGGTTCTCTGAGCCCCAAATGCGGCAATTCTGACGATTAACAAAGCCATCGAGATGAAAATGTGCTTCGTCGCTAAAGATGATTTTGTTTGAAAAATCTGCATCCCTGTTTTGGCGGTCGATAATCCATTCAACGAACTCTCTTCGCTGTCCATGATCACGGGGCTTCAGTTCTTGTGTTATTTGAACTTTGTAAGCATGGAGATGCAGATCTTTAGTGAGAATACGCTGGAGAGAGCTTCTTGAAATTTGCAATTCTTGTCCACGATGCCTAATGGATGTTCCTGGATGTTCACGGACATTCTGACGCACAGATTCAATATTGCCATTTGAACGGCTTGTTTTTGGACGACCAGTGGAATGAACATCATTAATTGATCCACTCTCCCTGAATTTTGCAACCAGTCTCTTCACAGTTGATGAACTCAAGCCAATATTCCGACCATATTTTGCACGGAATTTTCGAACCGTACCCGCCAAACTTTCATTACTTTTCAAATATTGTTCAATAATAAAAACGCGTTGATCTTTCGTATAACCCGCCATTTTTACAAATCCTAAACATTCAGCTGTCAAATGTTTTTTTTTTCAGGGTTGCCAGCACTAAAATACAAAACTGGCGGCAAATTGAAATCTTGCGTCCTTTTTGGGACACCCGATATAATGTTCAACAACTTTAAAACACCGTGCTATTCAATTTACTGTGAACACTACCACACCCGGTATCGTGAGTAGGGGCTGCCCACAGGGTGGGGTGCTGTCACCACTACTGTGGAATTTACCAGCATCTACACAGATGGCTCAAAAACAGATAACAGTTCAGGTGCTGGCGTACACTCCCTTATCCTCAACATTAACTTCACACAGGAGTGCAGGGGTACACTGCATAAATACGAAAAACTTTCTTCCGTCAGTCACAAATACTAATTTCAAAATACCGATTTTCTTAATTCCGAATGGTTCAAAATTCCGAATATAACAACTCCGACGTATTTTTATAATTCCTAAATTTCAATATTCCTAACGTTTTTATTTACTATTCTCAAAATACCGAGTTTCAATAGACCGAATAACAAAAAGGTCGGACTTTTTGCGAATGATAATTCGAAACATCAAAAATATGAATTCCGATTATTAAAATACTGATTAATACAATGCAAGCAAGCACGCAGCATGCAAGCAGGCATACAGTATGCAAGCAGGCATGGAGCAAGCAAGCAGGCATGCAACATGCAGCAAGCATTGTTTCTGTCACGGCTCCGGCGCTGCGGGGTTTGGGCGGCCCCACGCGACCTTATCGTCGCAGATGGTATTAACGCTCACCACCGCAGCTTCGGCTTGGGTAGAGCCACTCTAGGGTAGGGCAGACAAGACAACGTGAAGTCGGTTTTGCAGTGATTCGTTTCTGTCACTAAATTATATGCAGCACAACATGTTGACTTTTAGTTTGTTCGAAGTAATGAAAATCGGAATGTCGTTTTTCGGACCGAGAACCCTTCGAGCATTTGATTCTTCAAACGTATGAAAATCGGAAAACTAACAAATCGCATTTACGAATTTCGGTAAAATAAATTTCGTGAATATACATCATAATTCTTAGGTATTATGTTTCTTATTTATATTAATGACTTGCCATACCTCATAAAGGATAACCATGATATAGTGTTGTTTGCGGATGATACTTCACTTTTGTTTAAACTTAAACGTCAGCAGCTGGTTACTGACGATGTAAATAGCGCGATCTCAAAAATAGTTCACTGGTTCAATGTTAATAATTTACTTCTTCATGAAAAAAAAACCAAATGCATTAAGTTTACCCTACCTCACGTTAGGCAGGTGAAAACCGATGTGTTGATAAAGGGCGAAGAATTGAATCATGAAAATAGCACAGTATTCTTAGGCTTAACTTTGGATGCTAAGCTTCAGTGGGGCCCACATGTAGATAAATTGTCAAAGAAGCGAAGCTCCGCAGCATATGCTGTTAGAAAATTCGTAATTTAACTGACATAGAGGCAGCCCTTTTAGTATACTTTAGCTATTTTCAAAGTGTAATGTCGTACGCTATTCTGTTGTGGTGACATGCCGCCGACATCCAGACTATCTTTGTTTTGCAGAAAAGAGCTGTTCGATCAATTTATAAATTAAGTCCGAGACACTCTCCCCACAAAAATAAAAATTGTTTAAAAAATACAGTGATAGGTATCCATAACATAAATACTAGGAACAAACACAAATTTTTAGTACCTACAACAAGGCTCAAGAAAATAAGTGGCTCGTTTAGATGTCAATGTGTACGCTTTTATAATAAGCTTCCAAGCCACGTAAAAGATCTTAGTCTTAATAAATTCAATTCTCTCTCATTAAACGTAAGTTGTGCCAGAAAGCCTTTTATACAACTAAAGATTACCTTGAGGACAAAAAGGCTTGGGATTGAGCTGCTCCAATTAATTTTGTCTTTTTATTATTTTTTGCACCGTGAATTTTGTTATTATATATATTTTTTTTTTTGGTTTTCTTGCAATGACAAGAATATTTAATTTTTAAAGTATTATATTATTTTATTTTAATTATTTTGAATGTGAAGACTATGTGGATCATTCTTTTTTTGTTTTAATTTAAATTTATCTTAGTTTTTAATCATGGTCTGGCAGTTTGAGTAGTTTATGCGGCCTACCCGAATGTCCTTTCTTTGGTATTGTTCGTCGAATCGTTGAGCTCCTTAAATTCTGAGTTCTTCTTCATCGTGTCGATGATTCCATTTTCAGATTTTAAATTAGATGTTGTGCTTCGACCAGAACTCAGCCACGTCGACAGCCATAGCGTTGGCCTCGCACAGGTCCTTCATGGTGCAGGTGTTTGTGCACAGAGAGCAGGACAACAGATGGGGCATCGTTTGTGGTGTTGTTCCACAGTCACATTGTAGCTGATCGGAGTACCCCCATCTGACCAGGTTGTACCTACAGCGGCCCACTTGGCTTCGCAGCCTATTTAGGGATTTCCAGGTAGGCCAAGGCAGTTTATGCCCAGCTGGGAGCTTTTCTGCAGGATCCATATAGTCAGTTGGAGGGGGGTATTTGAGGAGCCACAATTTCCTACGCGCTTCGCCAGGGCTGTTGTCGTATGTTGTTTTAGCCGACTTAAGGAAGCTGTTTCGGCTCTTTAGTCGCCCCCGTGATTGTTCCGCGTTGTACAGTAGGTGGCGGTAATTCTGAGTTGAGCTGCTCGGTTATTGACAAATGCGTGCACTGACTGGACAGGTCCACTCAATCTGGCTGGTTCTTTCCTCAAAAGACCATTTCAGACATCAGTCTACATGGTCTTCACATGATCTAACCAAGATTTTGTCTGGACTTTAAAAGAGACTGTGACCTCTGAGTTTGTTTCGGCCTTTCTTCTCAGAGTAGTCAGATAGGAAACGCCGACCTCATCTAGTTTTAAAAAATATGTTCGACATGTAAAAGTGTTTGTACAAACCAACTTACAGAAATAAAATGATTTATCATTAAATTCGGACTTTTGAAAATCGGAACATTGAAGTTCGGAATAAAATATTTCGGAGTACTTGGGTGTTCCATTAGTGTCAGTGGTATAGTCATCGGCACGTAACTTGGCAAGAGTCGTTAGATACGCAGAAGTCGTTTTTAGGTCTCCTTGGTAGTGAAGCGGGACGCGGGGTACAAGGTCACGCCGATCCGAGCGCGCGATTGGTGGCTCAGTCGACCCGCGCCTCCCGCACCCCGTCCTCTTTCCGTTCGCTCCCGATTACACTTGCGTGCACAAAAGTTGTACCCTTTGTTTTTGTTGAGTTTTTGTTATGATTTTGTTAAGTTAGTTTTTGTTAGGAGTAGTTGTTATTGTTTTGAATTTAGTTTTTATTACGAGTGGTACTGTTTTATTTTGATAACAATGCCATAATTTTTACTATCTTTTTCAAATACTTTTTTTACTTGTAACTGTATTTATTTTATTTATAACACCTAATAATATTCACGAATTCCTCTCCTTTATTTAACTTTCTTCTAAACATACATGTTTAAAAATAAATGATGGCCATAACCATTGAAAAATGACAAGAAATAAAAGTGACCACCTTTTTGTGGCAATAAGTGTACGATGCGCGAACTTACCCCCACTACGCCAAATCCTTGCCAAGTTACGTGCCGATGACTATATCGGCCTCGACTTATAAGTTTTTGCTACGCAAAAAATACACGAAGCGTACGAGCTAGAAATCCTAATCAATTACAAACCGACCAAGAGAAAAAGAGAGAGTGAATGATGTAACCATAGACTACTATTATATATGGATGTAACTAATGATATGTCATTTTTTTCGCGAGTTAAGAGTCCCATCTGTTTTACGCCGCGGAGAATTTTGTGCATTTAATTGTGATTTAAATTGATAATATTAATTATGCAACTATGATGGCTTGTTCTATGAGTGAATGTGACGTTACAAGGCGAAATAACCCCAATAAATACACGTTTCATAGGTAAATACAATTTTGTCCTTGGATTGTTTCGAACCATATTTTGACAAACTTCTGCAAGTAATCGGCTCAGAAAAAGATTCTTACAATAGGATATTGGTTTCCATTGTTTTATTAAAGTATATTTCGTATATTTAAACAGAATTTGCGAAAATATTATGAAAAAAAAGTAAATTGTTTGTTTATGCTAGGGCTTGAAAAAGCGGTGACGTCATGAGTATCGATAAAACTGAATCGTTTTTAGTGACTTCATGACATGAATACAAACATATTTAGTCGAGTTTTGTTAAAATAGATTTAAGTTAGGATTGAGAAGATGTGTTTATCTAAAATGTACTTTAAGTTGCATGTTTATTATATTAGGCTTTATTTTTCAAAATGATTAAAAAAGTTTTGATGTTTTGTTACTTTGAGTAGGTTTAGGAATGTCATTATAATGTTTGCATTTATTAGTTTTACAGTGTCTAGAATAAATCCGTGCTCTGGACATCAGATAATTTTTCTGTTGTGTAAATAATAATCTGTATATATAAAAGAAAAAACTGACTGACTGACTGACTGACCAAATAATTTGGGGATTCAACAATAATCCAACCGTAAAAATCTTTATAGCTGTATAAAAAAGATTACTTTGCCATTCAGAAATCAAAATTGGCGATAGCAGTAACTGTTTAGAAATTGAAAAGATTGCAATCATGTCTACTGGTAATACGTTTACCATTTTCATGAATAAAATCAATAGTTTTTCAAATTATTATAAAAAAATAACGAATTATTTGTAAACGGTATTGACATTCTCCAAAGCGAAAATGAAACGGGTTTGGCAATGACGTGGTATTTGATCATACTACTAGTTTGTCGCAACTATCTATGATGATCGTTACATTTGTGTCTGAGTATGTAGTAAAAATTATTATATTAAGTGTTACATGTGAGGACTTTGTACATAGTTTATTATCAAACCCAACAACGCCAACCGTGTCGTCAATTTCAATTTGCGGTATTTTATAGTTAATATTTCAAATACTTTTGGTTTCAAAATACATCGGTGCGTTCTGCAGAAAATAGCGCTCGATAGCTTTCGTAAGCAAAACGGCGACCGCGTACGTCAAATACCTTGTCAATTGTCATTTTCATTTCAAACGGTTATTTCACGAAACTTCTGTGTATTAATTAATGTTATTAGTTAGTACAAATGTCACGATGGATGATCGACTTTTCTTTTGTAATTTATATTTTAAATAAAAATAGTTAAAATACTGTATCTTGTATTTTATATATCAAATACACGACTTACGAATATTTTGTATTTTAAATACATGCGAGATAGTATT